>CM052802.1:110233073-110308397 GCA_028533885.1 Nasua narica | reverse complement strand
CCCCCCCCCCCCCCCCCCCCCGAGCCGCGGCCCCCTGTCCTCAGGTTCCTAGGAGGCGGGGATGGTGCAAACCCCACCCCAGGCTGGAGAGAGAGCCCACAAAGGGGGTCACCGCCATTACGAACCTCAGTGAGACCCCTGCAGACCAGGCCTGTGGCTTTGCCGATCCAGAAACTAGAACTTGGTGCTTGGCAGGGGTCAGGCTTGGGGACTGTGCTCCAAGGGGCAGTTTCACAAGGCAGAGATCACTGTGGAATCCTCGGGTGGGTGTATGTATTACTGTAAGAAATACAGCTGCCGAGTGGGTAGGGTTGTTGTGAGCAGAGGCTCCATGGGAAGCCATGGCCCCCCAGTGCCCGCTGTGGGTAGACCCCTTAATGCCTTTGGTCAGGCCCTGCTCCTTTTAGTCCTCGCCCCTATGGCCTCCTCACTTCCCGACGCCACTCAGCGTTCCTCTCCTCCCTCCCCGGGCCCCCTATATCTGCTCACCCTTCAGGCCTCCGACCCTGGGGAGGGTGGTCCCCAGCTTGGAGTCTTCCTGGCCTCGCAGGTGACACCCTGCTCTTTGTGGTCGGTGTTTGCCACATGTCCATTGTCCTGGCTGGCAGGAAGGCTCCGGGGAGCCCGGGGCCCGTGTGTCTTTCCAGCCACGGTCCCCCCATCACGTGAGAGGGTGCCTGGCGCAGCGCGGAAGCGAGTGGATAGTTTAGGACGAGTGGGTGAGTGCGTGCTTCCTGTTTGGGGAACCCAGCAAGGGATGGTGTGCCCTAAATACCTTTGATGTTCTAAGACAGACTAGCTGAGGGAGTGGCTTCTAAAATGCATTAAGTGGGAAGTTCAGTTAAGGGAATAGTGCTTTTATTGGGAGAGGGTAAGGAAGAGGCGCAGGGAAGGAGGGACTGGGGAAGGGCACAGTCAAGGCCAGTACCTTGGAGTCCGGCACTCATTCTCTCCTGCAGATAAAAACACATCATTCAAGGGGGGGACCTCCCAGGTGCAGGAAGAAGCAGAGAAAGGAGGATCTCCTCTCAGCCCCTTCTTGGGTTGTCAGGGAAGTGCCGTTTCTTCTTTGCCTCTTCCGTGTCCTCCTGCTCCTTTCTCTGCCCTGCTTTTCATTCTTGGGAAGATGCAGGAGAGAAATGGGTGCTCGGCCGCTCCTACCGCTGGTGCGGGCATCACCAAAGTAGGCAGCCTAATGGAAGGAGGGTGGGAGGGTGGACCCCGGCAGGAAGGAGGGGGAAACAGGGTTTCTGTCCTTCCAGAAATGCTGTGCGACACACCCCCCACCTGGAACTCTACATAGAGTAGAGTAGCCACGGGCTCCCTGGGAGTTAGGAGTCCCCCTGGGATGCTGAAGTGTGCCCTGAACGGCTCCCTTATCCTCTCAAGCACATCCTTTCTTACTCTCCAATTCTTGAATGTCGGCTACCTATTTGGAAAACGGGGACCTAGGAAATCAGCATTGAAAATCTCCCTAGAAGATTTAACATATTTTGCTTCCAAAATGCCTATTACACACCACCTTTGAAGAATCCCTATCTCTTACGCATGCACGATGACCCGAGCCATCTGCCTTGCTGAACGGTGTGTCGATGGACACATTTTATTAAATGGAAAAGGAAATCTTTAAACCTAATTTATCATTTGACTCAATTTGAAAGTTTGCTTTACAGAAAATTTCCCTAGGGCTCCCTTGTGTGAGTCTCCTCTAAGAGACGTGTTCTTGGGGTAATGGGCACTTCTTCATGTGCTTTGAAAAGGACCGTCTTCCTTAGCAATTGGTCCAAATAAAGACACCTTGTCTTTATTTCTGGAATGATGGCAGAAGGCACTCAGGTTACATTCCAACCTCCACAGTCCAGCCTCGGAGGAAGCCTGGCAGATACCAGACATGTTCATCCCAGAGCCTCTACTTACTGAAAATGTGGGACTTTGGACCCAGGGTTCCTGAGGTTAGGAAACTGGTTTGTTTATGTTTGCTCTCTCTGATAAGTCTTTGTGCTGACTCCAGCATGTTCAGTTTGGATTCCAAGAATAAGTCAGGTGTTTATGTTTGCACAAAGAAGCTAATCTTGGGGGCTCCTGGGTGGCTCAGTCAGTTGAGTGTCTGCCTTTGACTCCGGTCATGATCCCAGGGTCCTGGGATGGAGCCCTACTTCGGGCTCCTTGCACATCAGGGAGCCTGCTTCTCCCTCTCCCTCTGCCTGCTGCTCCCCGTGCTTGTGCTCGCTCTCGAGCACAATAAATACATAAATAATCTTATGACTTTTTTAAGATTTCATTTATTTATCAGAGGGAGAGAGAGAGAGAGAGAGAGAGAGCACAAGCAGGGGGAGAGGCAGAGACAGAGAAGCAGGCTCCCTGATGAGCAAGGATCATGACCCTAGCAGAAGGCAGATGCTTAACCAATTGAGTCACTCAGGTATCCCTTTTATTTTATTTTTTTATAATTTCTTAAAGATTTTATTTATCAGTTAGAAAATAAATAAATAAAAGAAGAAAAAAAGAAGGTAATCCTGAAAAGTGACAGAATCACATTTTGGGTTCTCAATTTTCAACGCTAAACTAGTTTAGAAAGAAAGGGCACCCTGGCTGCTCTAGGCTGATTTTTGGCCTCCAAATATAGTTAAGTTAGCACACTGTAATTTATATATAATCACATTATCAGTCTTTGGGATGCAAATCTTGACTTGTTTGAGGCTAATCTGGTTAAAATTCCCACATCACAAACCGGGTAGAATGAAATTTCACAAATGGAGATTATATTAGTGACTATGCTTTATCAGAAATCAGAAGGATTTCCAGGGTCTGCAAAGTCTTATAGTCTACTTCCTAACAATTAAAATGTGCCGGTGGACCCTCCTCCCTTCTGTCCTCACCAGGCTAAACCCGGTTGTTTCCACAGAGCACTAGCACCCCCTGCTGGCTACTTCTAGGATGACAGTCTCATAACCAATAGATGAGCAAGTTTTTCTGTCCAAATGTGCAAAATCTCAACCATTTGCCCGCCTACAGTTTTCGTTATTACCATCACGGGTAGGAAAACAGAGTCAGACAAGATCCCCACCGAATTCTCATTCCATCCACAAAATTTGGAACATAAAAGCCAGAAGCATTTAGATTATGGTATTTAAGCCTATTTTTAAACGTAAGTTTTAAAATTGTTATTTACTGTAAACAGTTCCTATTCGGAGAAGGTTTGCTAACCATTAAAAACCAAAGCTGTTGGGTCACAAGGGAAAAATATAGCAGATAGTCTAGATGGAAACCCCAACGCGTATAATTTGTTTGGGGTGGGAGTCCTTCGAGGGTTTTTGCCACCTGCCCGTGAAAAGTAATGCAATGTCCCACGTGCACTTTCTGTTCACAACTTCGCCTTCCAGCCCTGTCACATTTTGAGAATTTCTAATAATGTGAGGTCTCCCAGTAGGTGTCTAAATTTTCCACCCATCATGAAACCGGAAAGTCTTGAAGAAAGGAATCCCTGTGCATATGAAATTCTAAAATGAAGATTTAGTTCATATTTGCACTGTGACCGTTTTGGGTTTATCTTTCTTAAAAATATTTTCCTAACACATTTAAGGTAGCCATCATTTGATGGGAAGCACTTTTAAAATAACTGAGAAGAGTGATGTCCAGGGTCCCGGAGAGAACGGAAAGGCCGGGCTGCGGGGAGACACTAGGAGAGTGAGGACTCCTTCATGCCTGTATTTGGGGTGTCGGGGGACTTGCTTTGGTTGTTGGTGGTGGCTGAGGCATCTGCTGCTGTTAAAGCAGGTTTCATGGTGTTCAGCTGGATCCAGCATTTCCTGAATCCCTCTGCCTTTGATTAGCTGAGGTCTCTGCTGGGGAAGAGGCCAGTGCTGGTGGTCACCTGGGAAGTCAGGATGGAGAAGCAAATGATAACGTGTGCCCCAGTTAAGGAGCAGTCACCTGTCATTAAAGTTCTTCCAGTGAGGGATTCTAGCATCTTCCTTCACCTGGTTAAGTTTCCAGAGCCTCCCTTTGTTTGGAGGCATGTTTACATGTCCAAGGAGCACAATCTGGCTGCTGTTCAGGAACATAAAGACAGGTCAGAGGAAGCCGTCTGGTTCTGCACACGTCACACGTCACACAGATACAATCAAGCCAGCATGGCTTATGACTCGTGCACGATGTCACTCGTCTGGCAGGCCTGTGACCTCGAGCTGGTTGGCAGCGGGTTCTGGTGCGGGGCTGGCTGAGTGTGGTGCTAAGAAGCATGACTCAGGGTGACAGTCCTATGGGGCAAGATGGAGCACACCCGCGGAAGGTCATTAATGCTTGACTTCTGTGCTCTCCTCTGCAAATTTACCTAGTCAACAAACAGCCAGTAAACAGCGACTCCCCTGTGTGTGTCAGGCCCTGTGATGATAACAGTGAGAGGAACAGAGGCACCTGCTCCCCTCAGCTTTGCACACGGGGAACGTGGGGAGACTCATAGGTCCGGGAGCAGTCACAGTGCTGAGTGGTGAATACTGCAGAGGTCAGGAAAGTTTTCTGGGAGCCCAGAGGCAGCTCGAGTTCCATCTTCGGATGTGGGGAAGGCTTCCCAGAACAGATGGCCCTTAAGGGATGAGTGGGACGTTTCCACCTGTGACCCTGGGGGGTGGGGGGAGGTAGGGGGGTTGTGGGGTTGTGTTTGGGCAGCATGGACCTTTGACAATCGCAGTAGGGTGTGCGGAGTCGCAGGGCACAGAGCTGGTAAGGTGGGCAGGGGGCGATCACGGAGGGTACTTCTTGCCTTTTTCTGCTTCGTTCTGGAAAACAGAATATGCTACCAGGATGATAGGGCTGCCGGATAAAATACAGAATACCAAGTTGACTTTGAACTGCAGAAAAACAGCGAATAATTTTTTAATCTAATCTGTCCATACTATTGCATTATTCACTGTTTATCTGAAATTCGTATTTAACTAGGTGTCCTATGTTTTATTTGCTAAATCAAGCCATCCTAAGAAAAAAGATCAATATAAAGCAAAATGTACTTATCCTACTATATATATAACTTTGCAATTATGTACCCAACCGTGGGCTGAACATTAATTAAATCAAAGATGCAACCAAAAATATGTCATTAAAGCAAATATGCAAGAATTACAAACCTCTATACTAAAGATCATTAAATTGTGATGTATATCCTATAAATTGGGTATACATATGCTGCATGCATTGATTGTACAAGAGGCTAACCTTCCTACAAATGTACGTACAGAATATAAAATAATAAAACTACCATGTCATAAACTTGATTGATTTAAAAACTAGTGTTCTGGAGGTAATGACAGTTGAACTTTAATAATATTTTTGTTCATCCTAGAATAAAGCAGCATTCGGTGGGGACAATTTAATTGTTCTCTCTTTAAAAACAATTTTCCAGAGGGTCCTGGCTTACACCTACCTTCCCATCATTCCACTGTCCCCAGCTTGCCAGACTTCTCCTTTTGGGGAAGGCCATCGTCCACCCCAGCACACATGGAAGTCATTCATTGGGTCATTGAAACTCAAAATGAGGTTGAGAGCAGGGCTTTCAGAGTAGGGCTGAGTAAATACTCCCAGGCGTCTTTGGTGGAGGGGGATACTGGTCAGCGGCCTCCTTGTCATGGGTTTATCTGTTGTTCTGTATTTAATCTAGGAGCACATTTCCTGGTCTGTTTTTGTTTTCGTTTTTGTTTTTGTTTTGTTTTGTTTTTGTTTTTGTTTTGTTTTGTTTCTGTTTTTGACTTTAGGCATTTCTGTGTCAATTCTAGGACTGGTTGCCATCAAGGATGCCCATGATATAGAGACCAGGCTTAATGAGGTGGAGAAGTTGCTAAAGACCATCATAAGCATGCCGTGCAAAGTAAGTACGGTCCGGTCCGGGCTGAGGGTGGGAGGTCAGGACACATCTTGCCGGCTTCCAGATAACCTATGCCCTCACTTGCGTAGCTGCTTGCTCCCTCCCTGGACATCTCAGGCCACAGGGAGGGGCGGATACAACCAAGAGAAAGGAAGACTTTTGTAGGCTCTTAGGGCTCCACTGTTTTCTCCTTGGTAAGAAGTGGGAGTAAGGGGCCAAGGAGGTGCTGAGTAGGAAGAGACATCATCCCTCCATTGCTATGGTCTTTGCTTTCTTGCCTCCACTCAGAAGCCCACCGGTCTTGCAGAGGGTGTTTTGGAAGAGGGTGTATGGGAGCCAAGGCGAGTTTTAGCATCCACATCGGCAGATGGCCTTTAAATTAAGTTGGCAAACTTCGTGCACTTGGGGCCCCCACTTGACTCCCAGGGGGTCCATTTCCTCCTCTGCGAATGGGGAAAGTCAGCACACTCGGTTTATCATACGGGGAAGGGACATGTGTGTGAAACCCTGGTACATACCAAGGGCTCAGAAAATCTCGCCATGGCTTCCATTCACCCCATCCCGGCTGTTCCCGGAGCCTTGCATTTTTGCCGCGTGGGGCCATTCGTAAGTGAAAGATGGGCCTTGACTGCAGCCTCATCAGTGTGGTCCGTCCTGCCGAGCATCTGGAAGGTGCAGGGGCCTCAGCCTCACAGGAGGCCACCTCCAGGGAGGATTCAAATTTAGTCATTAATATACTTATTCCCAGTACTCCAGGTCAGAAGTTGTGCTCACCTTCTTCGAAAGATCTCCTCTGGATCAGGTGTTAAAAAATGACAATGTACATAAAATTCAACCCAGCTTTCAGAGTCCGGTGAAAATATCAGGTAAGAGCTGCAGGGAAGGCGTGGGGAGGCCGGGTCCTGCCGTGGATGGCCGTGGTTTTCGGGAAGCCCTTCCAGTTTGCCGGGTACACCTTCTCCCCTTGGAATCTGGAAAGACGATCCAAAAGAATGAACAAAGTGGAGGGAGGCTGTTACCTGATTTTCATGAAACAGTATTTTCCACCCACTGACCTACAGTTTACGCTTCTTCAATTTCCAAAGGGAGTAACTTGGTATATCAGTGGGAACTTTCTTAAGAAACAGGATCGTGATCAACACATGAATAAAGCAGTGGGAAGTGAACGACTGCCGTCAGGGGTCTAGCTTGCTGATAGAAGATCGTTCACCTAACGTGGCAGTGAATTTGGTTTGAGGGCACCCAGGACAGAAGGGGGAGCACACAGTTTAGATGTCACTAACATTGACACTGGACCACGCCTTCTAGTCCCGAAGAGGCCAATGTCAGCAGCAGTAAGAGCAAATGTCGGCTGGGAGAGCTGCCAGCCGACTCACCTGTGGGGTGAAGGAAATGTGGGGGGAGCTGGAACTTCTCCCTGTTTGGTAGCTTTCTGCATCTGGGTTGCAAATGTTGTTACAACACTAGACTTTCATTTCTGCAGTGCTGTTTTGGGGAAGGCTGCTGAGGGGCATGTTGTGGGGAAAAGAGCTCTGTCCGAGAGTCTCGGACATGGGGCTCCCCCAGGCAATGGATGGTCAGCTTGGTTGGGCCCAAGAGGGGGCATGTGCGTGGGCTCCTGTGGGAATGTGGCCAGTGAAAAGGGAGGAAAGGCAGCTGTAAGAGAGATAGAGCTTGGCTCAAGGGGATATCCTGCAGAAGATGTTGATCTCTAGGGAGGGGAGGAGGGATTCCGCATCCAGCATTCTATTTCTGAGTGGAGGAGGGTGGGGAGCAGAAGGAGCAGTGCAGGAGGGAGACCCCAGACGCTGATGAAGAACAGTCAGGAGATGAAAGCACATCTGAGCCCAGAGCTGTCTCCTAAGAAGGCACTGCGGGTTGACGGTGATGGGGAGACAGAGGACCAATTGGGATGATGGTGGCGGGTGTCTTTAGTAGGAAAAGTGTCCTTACTGAGCTATGTGCCGCAGCAGGGATGAGAGTCCTAACCATGTGCGGGGGATGGGTGGAGAGGGTGGGCAAGTTCGGGGGATCCGAAGGGATAGCGTGTTAAAATGCGACTGCGTGGGGCTCCTGGGTGGCTCAGCGGGTTAAAGCCTCTGCCTCAGGTTAGATCATGATCTCAGAGTCCTGGGATCGAGCCCCACATCCCGCTCTCTGCTCAGCAGGGAGCCTGCTTCCCCCTCTCTCTCTGCCTGCCTCTCTGCCTACTTGTGATCTCTCTCTCTGTCAAATAAATAAATAAAATCTTAAAAAAAAAAATGCGACTGCGCATGCGCAGGACGGCTGGCAGGCCTGGGTTTGTTGGGGTCTGCTGCTTTTTATGTCCATCCAACAAGGTTTCCTGTTTGTTCTTAGGAAGAAGGGCAGGGTGTTTGGGCATCTCTCCTTAGCTGGCACCTAGTGTCCAGAACCTTCTTCATAGGAGAAATGGCAGTCATTTATCCCGGGTAGGTATCTATGGACCCCAGTCTTGGAGGGCACAGCGAGGGCTCCGGGATGCTAATTGTCACTCATGGTGGATTTTATGTGCTGTCACTAGAGCACAGGCAAGTTTCTGTTCTTTTGTCCTGAGCAGAAGAGTCCCAGCAAGGGTGTCTCCGTTTTGCTTTCTTTCTTTCTGTTTTGAGCCAGTAGGAGAGCAGAGAGCAGCAGAACTCTTCAGGGCCTTGCGTTGGTAGGAGGAGCGGGATACTTGCTTCCGGTTGACCCCGAAGGCCCCAAGCACGAAAAGGACAGACTCAGGCTGCGTGGAATTGCTTCTGATTAATTCCTGGAGTGCAGCCACCTGGAAACACTCTCAGCCCTCTGTCTGTCGGTCTATTTTTACCTGTGACAGGGCTAAACACATGACATGCCCCATGTTTATCCCAAAGGGCTGGAAATAATGAGGTGAAATTTAACAGGGGTAATTGTAGCCTCCCATGTGAGGCTTTAGCTACATTCTCTGGGTCTTTTGTGAGGACTGAGAACAGGTGTTCGCTCCCAGGGAGTTGCTGTGGGTGCAAATAACCACAGGGATTTGGGTTCAGCGCAGAATACTTTGTAACAACCAGCCCAACAATGGAGTCTGTAAATATCTATTGCAAGTCTGTTGCTGAGAGCCTCATGACTTCCTGCAGTGGCTTCCAGAGCTAAGATTCTGTCTCCTGGGGCTTTCCTCCTCTTCATCCGCTCTGATCGCTCTGATCGCTCTGATCGATTGAGCACTAAGTCTGGGGCTTCTCCCTTGGAAGCATCCCAAGCTCCCCATCTCTGCCCCAGGACTAGCTGGCCCTCACTCTGTCTGAGCAAGGGCTTCTCACCATCAGTTAGTGTGCAGATATGCAGACGATCACCGGGTGTGCCCCCCGGATGTGAGATATACTTTTGTTATTCACTGAATGAGGAAAAGAAATATATTAGGACAATGAACTACCGTAAATTCAAAAATAGTTTTCAATGAAACCTTTATTTAAAGCAGCACTAACATCCCTTTGAAGAACTAGTCTACACATGGGCAAACCATGTTCTTCAGGCTTGTTCTCCTATGTGGGTGTTTTTGAACTTGGGGCCCCCCAGACTCAAAGCTTCAGGCTCTGGGCAGCATGACCCCCCCCCCCCCTTGGGAATATCCACAGCGCTCTCTCTCTCTCTCTGTCTCTCTCTCTGTCTGTCAGTCTCCCCTCTGCCCCAGGACAGACCCTGAATACTGAGGTTGGTCATCCTGGAACTCTGACTTCCTGGGCTCATTCATTTTCTCAAAACCTTACACTCCTGATAGAGGCCAAGTGCCCTAGTCATTCCAGCAGGCTGGTTCTCTCTAGCTTTTTGATGCTGTCACCATAGAACCCTTTGCTCCAGACCTTCAGCCTCCCCTTGGTGGGGTTTCGCTGTCCTGTGGGAACAGATCTTCCCTCTGTTCCCACAAACCTCACCCATCCATCCTGTCCTGCTAAATTCCACTCATTCCTGAAAATGCCCCTGCCTGGTGCAGCTCACCCCCACCCTTCCTCCTCCTTTCTTCTCCAACTTCTTAATGCCTTCTTATACTGTTGATGTGGCACGTAGGGAGGTGGTACCACCGAGGACAGGCGCTGACCTAGGCTTCCCCAGGCTTTTCCTTACCTCCAGGCTTGCGCAGTCTCTCAGTGCGCAGCCGCGGAGACTGCTGAGTGCCAGGGCTCCGCTAGATGGCGCCAGGTGCTAGTCCCATCCTGGGGCCGGAGCAAGGCGGTGGGACACACTGTGGCCTCCTCCAGGATGCTTTGAGCCAGTACAGCCTTGAACGTTCTTCCTTTGTGTGAATCTAAGTATTTATGGAATCAGAAAAACTTAAGAGTTTTCTACATGGTAGCTGTGTCTGTGCTTAACAGGAACCCTAAAGCCCTGCTGTGATCTGGCTACTTGGACTAATCTATGTAAGCCACAAAAATCTAATTATTCAGGTTTGGGGGTCAGCGGGGGCTGGAAGTGAATTCTAATTTCATATTTCATTAACCAGGCAGCTGTACCATATCAACCTTAATTTTCACTGTGCAAGGTTCGTCCAGTTTGCCAATTAATAAAAAGGCCATGCTTTGGATTTTGTTTGATTGCTGGACTACACTGAAAATATAATGGGAGAGAGGATTTGGATGGAGAAAAGCAACACTGTGAATTCTTTCAGGACTGAGCTAATGTCTACAGAAAAAGAAGAACGTAGGAATTACCGAATTGGAGGAGTGATGACCTGTGGGGGGGATGAAAATATGGCAACAGCTAGAAAAATAGAAAAATCATCACCGAGCACATACCACAGTTGTACCATTGACCTCTGAACAACACAGGGGTTAGGGGCTCTGACCCCCTGCACAGCTGAAAACCCATGTATAACTCTGACTCCCCCAAAACTGCTGACCACAAGCCTTACTGATAACATTAAGAGTTGAGTAACAACTACTCTGTAGGTTGTATGTATTAGATATTCTTACACAAGTAAGCTAGAGAAAAGATGTTATTAAGAAAACCTAAGGAAGAGAAAATACATTTATAATACTGTACTGTATTAAAAAAAACCACACATGTAACCCAGGTAGTTCAAACCTGTGTTGTTCAAGGCCAGCTGCAATTGTTGCAGGAAAGATCCATTGGTAGATGCTAAGATGAGTGGGAAACATTTGGGGAGAAACAGATTCTGCACAGTCTCCATGCATCTCCCCCTCCCCCAAGATATGTATTCACTGCAAAGAGAAAGAGTGAACCTGGCAGAAACTTCTTATGCAAGTGATCCTGATGGACAGCCCAGGGACAAGGCCTATTGACATCACACCCCCTGACAGGATGCAGGGGCAAGGGGGGGAGTGCGGGGTCACTCTACAGGATTCCTGCCCAGAACACTCCACGTCAGTCAGAGTGCGAAAGCACCAAATCAAGGGACCGTCGATAAATCAACTCACCAGCCCCTCCCAAAATGTTACTTTCATAGGAGATGAGGAGAGACCGAGGAACCATCAGAGGCTGCACAAAACTAGGACACAGCAACACAAGGATCCCCAACGCAAGGATCGTGGGCTGGGTCCGGAACAGAAGAAAGGGGCATTGGTAGAAAATCCTGTGACACTCCAGTAAGGGAGGTGTCTAGTTAAGTCCAGCTTTGATCTTTGCACCATAGTTACATGGAATGTTAACATCAGGAGAAGCTGGTGAGGGAAACGTGAGAACGCTATACCGTTTCTCTAACTTTTCTATAATTAGCTCAAAAAATAAAAGGTTAAGAAACAGCAAAGCAGAACTCCTCATGTGAAAAGAATATGAATGCAGAAAAGTAGCTTGAAAGGGAACCGTTTCATGGAATCAATCATGTATGGGATTAAAGTAATTACACTGGCCAGTGATTTTTGCTATTGGGACTAAGCCGACTTCTAAGACATTCACATTTTATGCGTGTTTGGAGATAGGCTTCAGATGTGAGCGCTGTTCTGTAATCATAACCTTTTCTTTGATTCTGTTTATTTGCATGACCCAACAGATAGGAAGACATCAGCAGTAATGATGATAGTCGTCACTACCATTTGCCCAGCCAGCAATATTTGTTAGATTCTTTACAAATACTATCTCATTTCATCTACACCTGTGCTTCTAGGATGGGCACCAGGATGCCCATTTTACAGGTGAAGAAAGTGAGCACGCAGTTAACCTGCTCACCACACACGAACAGCAGAACTGGAGGTCACAGCTTGCCTTGCGCACCACTAAACCACATGGCTGTGTACAGAGGTTCCTTTGCAGGGGGAGTTAAGGAGTGGTTTGTTACAAATCTGTTTTGGGAGGCTGGTAAGGACTCCCATTTCTCAGAGCTCCAAATTTCACATTTAAAAAAGATGAGGACGTTAGGAAGTTCCTTTGCAAGGTCAGAAATGTTTTGTTGCACTGACATTTGTTTTCACTTGTAGATTTTCCCCCCTCCAAACTCCCTTAGCAAAGGGGTGGCAGAAAGGGCTGGAGGCGGTCAGGGTCTGAGGTCGGTCAGGGGTCGGATGTGCTTCTGAAACAGACACATTTGAGTCAGTTAGTAAAAAACAATAAAGACAGTGTCTGTGCTGTTGTACTTTGCAGGGAATCTTAATCTTTCTTGTTACAATGTATTCATTTTCAGAGTCTGTTCACTCACACTTGCATAAACATCCTCCCTTCTCTAGAAATGTGATTGACCCCAGAGGTTCCAAGCACTGACTTTTCATCGGGTCTTGGGGCTCCTTCCCATGACTTTAGGCTTTCTGAGCTTATCCTTGCACAGGGAGGGTGGATGGGCTTCAACCAGAAGGGGTGAGGTGGGTAGGAAGCACAGGGAAGACCCAATGTGCTGATGTCTCTTTCAAAAGACCAAAGAACCATGAGCTGTCACTTGTGCAGAAAGTCAAGTGGAGATGATAGCAATTCCTTGGCAGATCTGTTGATTTGCAACTGATGAAGCGTCCTTTTGTTCCCATTTTGTTCCCTTGGGGCTGAGAAGGAAACCTCCTCTTTTTCTTTGTTTGTTTTTGTGTAGTTTCCCTAATTCTCTTCACATGGAGAGAAATTCAATGAACTGAGAACCAGATATCTGGAAAGATTAAAAATAAATAGGAAGTTACAATTATACTTATGAGAAAAGCAAATCCATGCATGGGAATAAAAAAAATCTAAATTATGATGAGTTGTAAGAAAATAATTAAAACAATCCCCAAAACGGTTGTGGCAGGTGCCCAGGGACGCTGTGGACAGTGAGGGATGTTTTTGTTACCTGTGCCGAGCCAGTGGGAGAGGAGAGCTATTTCGAGCTGTGTGTCTCTGTGTGTGAGGCTCCGAATGGGAAGATGATAATCCTTTGGATTTGAGAATGCCCCAGAAATTCAGAGTCGGTTTTAAACATGTTTTTTTTTTTTTTTTTTTAGATGAGGTAAGGAGAGGACCTGATTTGAGAGGACAGACAAGGGCAATGAACATGGCACTTCGCTGACTAAGAGCTGAGGTTAGGGGCTCAGGCAGCTTCCCAGAGAGCTGGAGAACTCCAACACTGAGAAGAACTAGTAATGGCCACCAGATCAATTCTTGGAGTGTGTTTAATCTACCGAAGTGATAGAAACACATTCCCTGGGGAAATGTAAATAAAAGCTACACCAGATAGGAGAAGTCAGTCAAGCCACATGGACTCCTTTTACTAAAATGGACCGGATGGTGTGTTGGAATCTGGAGTTGAAGGGATCCTTGGAGACCATTCAGTACTATTCTGAAATTCCCGAGTCGAGGATACCGAGTCCCAAGACCATAGAGCTCCTGGTTGGTCTGAGCTCCGGTCTCTGGACTCCCAGCCTGGGGCTGTGTCCCCTGCCACACATCTAGGCATGCCTGTCCTCTCCTCTTCTAGTGTGGGGTAAACACCAGACTTATACCCTTGGAAGCTCACCGCCTAAGGCCAATGTAGACTACTTTGCCTTTTTAACTACCAAAATGTGTGCATACAGGTAAAAAAAAAAAAATCAATTTGTGTACAGAATTATATAAAGTAAAAAGGCGAAGTTGCCCGTCTGGTTTAAAATCCGTACTGATCTCAGCTGACCCTCCCAGCCATCAGGGTGGTGGACAGTGTCATGCCCATCTCAGGCGTAAGGGGAGATCTGGGACCTGTGGATCTCATGGCGGCAATGTGTGGTGGACCCAGACCCAAACCCAGACCGATAGACGCAAGCTCAGTACTCTCTCTATGCCAGCTTTAAACCAATGAGGAGGGCTTTTGGGGAGGGTGCTGGTACAAGTCAGAGCATCTTTCTGGAGGGAGGGACATGCCTCTTGGTTTGTACAGGGTCCTCAGGTGTGGTTTCTGTGGAGGTTGGCACCGGCTCCTGAATCTATTGGCAGAACTCCAGAATGGGCCTCTGGAGTGTAGAGCGTTCTCTTGGAGTGTGGGGAAGAATTTAGGGCAGTAGATGGAGGGGGAAGGAGAGAGATTGATGGAAGCCCCAAACCTCAAAATCTGCCCCCTCCTGCATATTTACTTCCTTGCTTTCATTTTTCAGAAATCATGAGGTCCAATGGATTTTGCTTAGCAAATACGGAAACCATTGTCATTGACCCCAGTATACCAAATGGAAAAGACCAACATCTGGGTGTGGACCCGACAGAGCACTTGTAAGTAGACTGATTTGAATATAGTTTCATAGAAGGGATCCCTGAACTATCAGCTGGTGCCGGAGGCCGGAGTTCACGGCCCACACAGAGCTCTAGAGGAAGCAGATGTGGCCGGAGACACTGAGCCTTCCTGCCTGTATTTGGATACTGATTTCAAGTGTTTGACTTTTCTAGAGGACAGTGAGAGCTTACTTCATAAACCTTGTGGGAACATAGTTCCTTTGACCAAGGGGGTGACTGCGAGGCAGCATTGAGGAGAAATGGCCGGGCTTCAGCGTCCAGTCTGTGCTGGACCCTGTGGAGCTATGGCGGCCATAAGCCTCCTCGATCCAAGGGCCTGGTCTCCTGGGATGGGGAGAAGTGTCACCTGCATGGTGTCACATCCCAGGACTGGAGGTTCTCTGGACTCTGAGGTGGCCGCTGTAGGGCTCACGGGCTGGAGCCTGGCACTGCTGGGCCCACTCTGAGGGGAGGGAGGATAGTGTCCGACAGACAGCTAAGGACACCATGGCCTTCCCTGTCCCTCCTTCTCTAAGAACCTAACGTTTAACCATGATTAAGCGCTCTGGGAAGGTCCGACACCTGGGGTCCCCGTGAGGCACAGCCTCTTTCATTCTTGGTGTGCTTCCGGGTCATGTCCTTGGGAGTCATCGGGAGGCAGCTTGGGGGGACATCACAGCTTGGCGTCTGTTGACTGCCCAGGCCAACCCTACCTCCTGGTTTTGTGAGCTTCAGGAAGTCATTTAACCTCTCCTGGCTTCTCGTCTCCTCCACGTGGGGCCCCTGAGGCTCTCTCAGGGTCATTGTAAAGATCTCAGATGGTACGTGGGAGCCCCCCGGCCCAGGAGCCCCCACAGGCCGTGCTGGGTGCTCACAGTCTCCCTGGGGGCCCGTGAGCAACACACCCCGGGATCCAGCCCCACCCGCTGAGCTGCCCATAAACGGGCACGAGGACAGAGTCTGTGCTGAGACCCACCCCCGGCCGGCCGGCGGCAGAGCAGAGCACGAGCGCAGGGTGTCCCTGAGCTCCCGCAGGCGGCCGGAGCCTTCTCCGCTGGACCCTTGCTCTGTGACCACACACAGTGGGAGCCACGTCACGCCCAAGGAACCGTCTCTGCCGGCAGCTCCCACTTTCTCGGTCTCGCAGGTGTCTCTTGGGCAGATGGCACAAGGATCCGTCACCATGGAGATGTCATGATATGCCTGTGTAAGAGGATACGCTGGCGAGGCTGCCGGGCGTGGCCCTTCTCTGAAAGGCCCTTGTCCCTTTGCATGCCTTGTGGTGACACCACGTGGCATCATACCCACTGTGTGTCTATAGCTCACTCGTTCCTGAGCCGGGGGTCCTCCAGGATCGCACAGGGCTGGCACCGAGGGACGCACAAGATTGCTGTCTGTGAAGTGGGTGACTGGAAGGAGAGGTCCTGGAACTTCACAGGAGGAGCTTCTGGGGAGGGGTCGTCTTGATGGACGAGGCACAGGTGGAGACCCTCCTTCATCACTAGTAGGGTCCCAGCTCTGGTGCCACAGTATCCCCCGGGGGGACCTTTTCTGTCGTCAGGAGCCCTACGAGACCATCCCGCACTCGATGAGACTGGACAAGTAAGTTGAACCGTGACTAGTTTTGCTGAGGAGAGAAGCTCACAGAGACAAGGCAAGGGTAGTAACATGACCCCACAGCTTTGCATAGGCCGGGATGACAAGCCCTTAGCATGGGGCCCCCAGGCTCCAGGATGCCTCGCTGGCAGGAAACCAAGCAAGAAAAGCCTCTGTGATCCCAGAAAAGGCTTAACGAAGAAAAGTCTGCTTCCCAGCGGCTCAGGGGAGCAGTTAGAGGGAGTTCCTGAGGCCGGGCTTGCCAGGGTTTTCTCTGGGTGGCTGAAGTAGGGCAGCACAGCTCAGCTGACGGTCGGCTGCTGGCTGTCTCTCAGGAGCAATCTGTTTTAACACTAAATGGGGCTGTCAGGCAGGTGAGGGGGTTGACGATGGGGACAGGAGGTCACAGAGCGATGACGCTGGAGAACAAGGCTTCGCCTCCCTGCCACAGCCATCCTCCGTGGTACCCGAGGGTGACCGTTTGGCCCCAACACTGTGAATTCAGCACTGTCAAGCCTGCCACTAGGACCTGTGCCGGACGCCAATTGGGCAGTCTCCATGGTTCTGGGGCAGGAAGGTTCCAGAACGCAGGCGCAGACCCCACTGTTCTCAGGGAACAGGGGCGTGAGTCAGCCGGCCCGCGGGGCCTCTGCCTGGTGGTCACCCTGGTTGGCTGCAGTGGTTGCCGGGCTCCCAGGAAATCCACCCGGCGCTGAGGAGAGCCCCCCACTCTGTCCTCACAGGTTAGGGGCAGAGGTATCGGCCAGGCCTGCTGAGGGTCACTGGGGACAGACGAGGCCACTGGACTCAGGCTGGTGACTCATTTTCCCCAGCCTCGCAGCT
The DNA here is from genome assembly GCA_028533885.1 of Nasua narica. NCBI lineage: Eukaryota > Metazoa > Chordata > Mammalia > Carnivora > Procyonidae > Nasua > Nasua narica. Next base: position 110,291,473 of record CM052802.1, on the reverse strand, counting down.
TCCCCTCCCTCCGTGGGATCCGGCGGTCATCTGATCTGAGGGCAGGAGGTGTAGGAAGGGCAGGAAACTGGCCCTGTCCGTCACCTGGCTGAGCCTTTCCCTGCGTCCAAGAGCTCTTTTTAAATTCATTCCACTGTTGGTTTCCGGGAAGAGACCACATCCTGGAATAACGCCGGAGAGCTGGTCTTACCTCCATGAGACTTACCGCCCCAGAGGTCGCGCACGCTTGTGTCAGCGGCTAGATCTTTCTCTGCAGCCTGGATCTACCATGGCGTGCAGTGCAGGGGGGGAGGAGCCGGCCCTGAGCCCTGCCCCTGCCCCTGCGGCGGATGCCGGGAGGCCCCGCGCATCGCCACACAACACCCCTCACCCGGGAGGCGGAGGAAAACCTGCCTCCTCCGTCTTTTCTCGCTGATTCCAAGCCTTCTCCTCCACGGCTAACTTTCAGCTTAGACTGAGAGGACGTAAGCCCCACTGTCTGAATCAGCAGGATGCTGGAAGGGGCACTCTGCGTGCCAGGGCTGGGCCTTTTCTCTGGCTCCCCCCTCCCCCCCTGCAGGTCCTGTGTCTTGTGCTCAGTTCATGTTCTTCCCGGTCATGCTCAACCCTTCCAGGTAGAGTGGAGCTCCTACAATGGTCCTAGGTAGTGACGTCCTCAAGTGCCAGGAATCAGTGCAGGGACACACTGTGCCCTGTGGGTTCCAGAGGCCCCTTCCTTCTGGGGGAGCAGGGAGGGAGCGCGCCTCCGCCCGCCTCTGCCCTGCCTGCTCTTTGTTGAGGAAAATGGAAAAAGCACAAGCAACATCTCTGTGTCCCTTCCTGGGGAGAATGTCCTTCAGGCACCTGCTTCTCTGTTTTAAAAATCTGGAGGGTTTTTTCTAGCTTAGGGGGCCTGTCTGGGTTAGACAAGGGGTGGAAATGGTTTCAATTCATGAGGGAATCAGTATTCGGAAGGCATTAGTCACTTTATGTGTGGAGTACATACTCTTCCCCAGATCCTCCTGCCTGCCCTCCCCCCATGTAAACCCCCACACTGAATACGCGAACCCTCTAGCAGGAGCCCTCCCTCCATGACCTCCCCCAGCCCCCCACCCAGATCCTCTCTGGACCTCTGATCTTGGCCGGTAAGTCACCGGCACACATGTCCCCCGGATGTACTTAGGTTGTGAGCTTGTGACCACAGTGGCTTTTCCCACTCATCTGTGCTGTTGTCTGTGGGGCCCCGCACGGGGTGGGCTCCATTCCCACAGACTGGCTCCCTGCCCTGCTTCCTGCTGTGTCCCCAGAGCCTGACCCGGAGCAAACCCTGGACAGAGAAAAAGAATCTGTGAATGAATGAATGAATGAATGAATGAATGCCTCAGTAAGCACTGGTTCATGAATAAGGAGAGCAGTGTGGAAGGTGGTAACCACCAGAGCTGTCACGGTCTTTAGAAAAGGGTCCATTTCATCTCATTAATTTGTCACCTTCCTAGTCCTTGCCCTTGTCACTCTTCTAAACCTGCCTTGAGAAGGCTATGCCTCATGGTCTGATGCCCCCGTGCCTCATGAGGAGCCTCGTGGAAAGCCCTTCCACGGTGTTTGGCATTGACCCCTAAGCATCCTCCTGCCAATGACCTTCTGCCCTTTCTTTCTCCACTTCAGTGGGCGTGGGGTTGGGGGTCAGTGAACCAGACCCAGTCCTCACCTCTGAATTTTCCTTTTCAGGTTTGAGAATGGTGGTGAATTTACCTCAGAGCTGGAGGGTGGTGATGACCCAGCAGCTTACGTCACCAACCTGTCCTATTACCACCTGGTCCCCTTCGAGACGGACATTTTGGACTGAGTGGGCCCCACCTCCCCCTGGCCTTGACTGCTGGTCCTGCCCGGGCTGCAGGGGCCCCAGTGCTGCCCCAAGCCAGGGTCAGGGGGTGTCTCTGTGGAGACAGTGCCCGGGAGGCCTGGGTGTCCCGCCCTTGGAGCAGGGGGGCTTTCCGGAGTGAGGGCCGACCCCAAGGTCTCCCGCCAGCAGGAGCCAGTTCCCCAGGGCACCACGCAGCCTGCCGCTTCTCTGCTCCACACCACCGGCCTGTCTCCGCCTGCCCGGACTCGCTCCCCATCCGTGTGGGGGAGAGCCACAAGTGCCTGCAGGACACGGGGACGCCAGGGCGAACATGCAGGGCCTGGCAGTCCCTCCTTTCACCGTGACTGCTTCCTGGGAAGGAGCCTGCGCCCTGGTGCAGTGCCCGCCACGGCCTCCCGGCCTCCCGGCCACTGCTCGCTCCCCACCATCCCCTCCCACGACAGGCGCCCACAACCTGGCCCGTGAGGTGGTGAGGAGTCGCCACGGTCTGGATGACACGGGCAGAGAGTGTTAGATGATCCAGTATTTCCCTGGGAACCAGGAGGTGGGGCTTTCATTTTCCCCTTTCACCTTCTGTGCAGAAACGGTGGGTCTGGTGTCAGCCAAAGGGGCTCTTTACGGAAGGTTCATGGGGAGCGCCGAGTGTTGGCCTCAGAGACAGGGGAAATCACTGCCCTTCAGGTGCCGGGGAGCGGGGCCTGAGAAGTGCTGATTCCACTCCGGAGAACAGAGTTCCTGCCTGGGCTGCCAGCATCTCTGAAGCCCTTCAGCATGGGGCCATGCAGTAAGCACCCTGGGCTGTGGGAGGTTCACCTCTCCGGCTGTTTACCAGGCTCTCGGTGACGTCATTGCCATGCAGGGGGTGGGGGGGCGGGGTCAACAGGAAAGATCTAAGTCCCCCTTTGCCCCTGGGGCGGGGGTGAGCGGGTCTGGGTTCTGTGTGCCAATCTCGATCTCCTCATGGTGTCTACTAACGACCAACATTTGCTAATGTAAATAATAGTAAATTATTGAGAATCCTAATTCTTTTACACAGTCTGTTTTTTAATCTATTTTAATTAAATAAAGTGTATTACTCTACTCCAGGATTGAGGATGTCTGGTGTCTAAAGGTATGGCTCTTTTTATTCCTGGCCGCCTCAGGGCTGGCGCCGAGCACTCCGGTCTCATTGTTATTTAGGAAATGTGTTCTGTTCTCACCCCAGGGACTAATCTGTCCAAACTGAAAAGTGAACAGACAGCTTGTGTGTTTTTGATTTTTGTTTTTCCGACTTGGGGTTGCCCCCCCTTCTCCATGTTCCTCTTGGCAGCCCCAGGAACCCTCCTCTGTGACCCGACAGCCTAGCATATGGGATTTCCATGGGATCTGCGTTTCCCTTCTGCCTTCCAGCGGTGCTCAGTTGAACACATCCTGCTCTCAAATAGGCTATTGGATGGCTGATGGGGATTGGCCAGTTGCCTTTCTCCTCTTGCGGGGTGAATTCAGTTCCCTACAAGGATGGGGGCTGCTTACCTAGCAGTTAAGATTAGAATCAACCACCGCATTTAGTTAATAGATGGTTAATCACCATGTATGTTTCGATAGTTGATCCTCATGATCCGTGTTCTCCGGAGCTGCTTCTTTCTCACTGCCCAGCAGCTGGCCAAGCTCGCCTGCTTACTTGGACCACGTTTCCCCATCGGGGCCCAGGGTTGACTCCGCAAGCCTCTTCATTATTTCCAATCAGTACACCGTGAGATTTCTCAACTAGGGGTCAGGTGTTTGGATATTTGTTTTCCTCTGAAGCACATCAGAGCATTCTCTCATTCTCTGACTTCCTTTTTTTTTGTTTTTGTTTTTTTTGTTTTTTGCTTGTTTTTCCTGGAAAAACACAAAGAAGGCTCATTCTTCTCATTCTGACATTTGAAAGACTCTGCAGTCCGGGTAACTATTTCTTTAAGTGCAGTGGTAATTGGTTGCTGGCACTCAGGGTCCCTGTGGGAAGGCCAGTGTGGAGTGGTGGGGACTGGAGTAAAGACAGAGCTCGGGCACTGCGTAAAGGGAGCAGTTAGCACTGCTCCGTTTAGCGGACTGTTCCAGCTCGTTGGGTGGGCCCAAGGTGGCCAGTCCTCCCAGGTTTTCAAAAGGAGCTGGAAATCTGACTTTTTATGTGAAATATCCCAATTTTGTAGAGTTACCAAAAAACACCAGTGACAAGAAACTTTTCCAAGTAGAAGAATGAGGAAGTTTCAGCCTCTAAGCCGTCAGTTCAGAGACTCAACACCAGACGAGTTCAAGTTCACGTGGGACATTTGCCCTCTTGCCCACACATTTCTCCAGAGACTGCTTTAGAACAACCTGCCTATTTCCTCTGTGACATGTCCCTCGTGCTGCCCTGGCAACCAGGAGGCCCTTGGCAGCCGTGGCCTGGACACTCCCCTTTGTTACCGAATCGGGTCCCGAAACTCATTTACTCCACTGCAAAGGGGTATGCAGTTAGAACAATTTTTTGGCAAATCAAATGAAAGTCACCTACATTTCCTACTTGAAAGGAACCTTCAGCAGATGCTATTTATAGGCAGGGGGATCCTCTGCTCTTTGTGTTGTAAATAGAGGCTATAGTTCATGGATGAGGTTTGCTTGGAGATGCTGATGAGGACACAATCTAGGTCTGCCCTCTGATGAGCCTGCGGAATTGACCTACTGGGTGGTCCGTGTCCTTGCTGCCGAACAGCAGACAGGCCCCAGCTACCTGGTAACTGAGCAGACTGGGGGCTCATTAATAAGCACACAGTCCTCGCCGCTAGAACATTCATTAATAGAAATATATGCAGGGTGCTGGCAGCCAAACTGCCCTGAGCAATGTGTCCTAACCTTGGCCGCTTTCTCCTCCCCGGGATCGAATACATTCTTGGTCTTTGTTTAAGAGGGCATTCTGTCAAATTACAAGCATTTTTATTGCAGGTGAGATTTCTGACCCATGTCGAGGGTGCTAAAGCACTTCCTGCATACCAGTTTCCTCCTCTAGGCACGTACTGTTTTCACATGGAGATTTTATGATTATAGGCATGGCCAACAGATCAAACAACTGCCATTGAAAAGATGGTTGGTTACTCACAGACCCCAAGAGGAGGGAGACACAATACCAGCAGGGCCACGTGGGGAAACACTGGGGCTGGTCAGGAGGCAGGAGAGAAGGAGGGCAATGCTATAGGCAAGAGCCTTTATTGTGATTTCTACAGAGAGGGATAGGCAAGGCAGAGTAAGCAGGTTTTGGATTGGCGGGGCTGAATAATTTCAGTGGGCTCTGGGGCACCGAGGTTCCTGCTGGGTGTCTGATACCTGTCCTTGGGGTGAGTAGGGCAGGTGGAGAGTGGCCCAAGTCTGAGAGCCCATAAAGGAGGTGGTGGAGGTGTGGGCTCTGCACTGGTTGGTTTCCATATAAAAGGTGGGCTCAAAGGTGAATTGTTCACTATTTCTAGGAATTGGCTAGTCCCGGGAGACGCAGTCCCTCCAACATGAGCAAGGCCCCAAGATGTCTAAGCATCAAATATAGTAACTAAAAGATGTAGTTGTTACACAGATTAATCCCTAGGAGTCCTATGAATCCTTGGTCCCAAAGGGATGTGATATTATCCCCTACTGAGGACACAGAGGAAACCAAAAATGAGGCATAACTTTATGCCTCATGCAAAAATCTTCCGGCAGGTACAAGGCTCCACATAGATATAGATGTTGCTTTTTCTTTCTTTTTTTTTTTAAGATTTTTTTTTTTTTTTTGGTCAGAGATAGAGAGAAAGCGAGCAGGGGGAGCGGCAGGCAGAGAGAGAAGCAGGCTCCTTACCCAGTAGGGAACCTGATGCGGGACTCGATCCCAGGACTCTGGGATCATGACCTGAACCAAAGGCAGCGGCTTAACCGACTGAGCCACCCAGGCGTCCCAGATGTTGCTTTTTCTTAATTTGAATGGGTAATATAGTCCTGTGGTATGAAACTCAAAATGACTTAAAGGGTTTTGTACAAAAAGTGTTGTTCCTATTCCTGTCCCCATTCCTATCCTCCCTAATACTGATTAGTCTCCAGCACAGATTTGTACTATTTCTTTATGAAAATACCAAACACACATGAATATATATATATATTTTAGACAGCAGAAGAATATTTCTGAATTCTATACAACTTAGCCTTCATGGTCGTTAACAATGTGTCCTGAAGCACTTCAAAACTCAGTGGTCTGCTCAAACGTGATAAGTTTTACTTCGAATCAGAGTCTGAACAACTAAAGGATTTGGCAGGTGTGCAGTGTACTGTATCTTAAACACGCTTAACTTTATTAGATTGTTGGGCAAAGTGTTAGAATTTCTATTATGTGTTCCTGTCTGTCTTGGGGCCGAGGTGAAGATGGGGTTAAGGGAGGGCAGACCCTCTCCTTGGTCCTGCAGCATCCTTGCTGGAAACTTCTCAGCAAGAGTTTGCTGGTGAGAGGATGGGGCACATAAGGTTTCAGAAGGTGTTCATTCCTTTGGATGGAACGATTATGGTTTCCTACCGGACCAAACACTCAGAGTTGGTTGGGTTGGTCAAGATTTCTCCACTGGATGGTGGCCGTTGGGCACTGAACAAGCTTACTTCTGCAATAATTCAGACTTGTCTTACAGTCAAGTCTTGGGATCCATTCTTCTAAGGAGAATTTGCATATCTTAGTTCTAATCAATTATTAATTTTGGAGTGCATCCTTTTATTATTATTTGATTTTAGTTTGGAGGCAGGTATTGTTTGCACACGGTACAAAATTCAATAGAATACAAAGTGGTGCTCCTTGAAAAACAAATCCCTGCTCATTCTTATGCCTTAGCTATCCTAGGAAAGGACAAACATTACAACCAGTTTCTTGGGCCCACTCCAGAAGTATCTATGAGTACATATTTTTTTAATGTCTGCACCTGAGTTTTTTACTTAATAATTTAATTTGGAGATTCGTAGAGTTGCCTCATTCTTTTTACCTATATGCAATTATTTAGCTAAACCATTTTTCTTTTTCTTTTCTTTCCCCATGATACTTTCTCTGTTTCTGTTTCTTTTTTAATTTTGTAAATATGTAAACCATTCACATATTTCAAAATATTATCAGTCCATTCACCCACTCACTGTTTGCTCAAGAAATACTTATCGAGTGCCCACTGGGTACCACTGTTCTAGTTCTAGGGATATAGCAGTGAACAATGAAGCTTATTTCTTATGAAGGGGGGTGGCAATAGACAAAATAAGTGAATTATACAGCATGTGAGATGGTAAACTGGAGGACTTGGAGAAAAATCAGCAGAGATGAAGAGCTTGATGCTGGTTGAGGGTGGTCAGACAGGTGAAACTTCAAAGGTGAAATCTGAACAAAGGTGAGGGAACAAGCCATATGGACATCTTGGGGGTGACACGAGGCCTGGTAGGCCTGGTAGGCCTTACCTGGCAGGTAAGGTATTGGCTTTCCTGTGAGATGGAACCCTTGGGGGAATTTAAATGGAGGAGTAGTAGGAAATGATGTAGACAAGGGTCATTCTGGCTGTTGGGTGGAGAATAGGCCTGAGGGGCCAAAGTAAAAGTGAGGAAACTAGTTAAGAGGTGTTGCAGTAATCTTGGGGGAGATGATGGTAGACTTTCAATGTGGTAACATTGAAAGTAGGAAGCAGTGGTTGGGTTGGCCATTGGGTATAAGAGGAAAGGACTCAAGGGTGACTGCAAGATTTTGAGCCCAAACAACCAGATCATTTGGTTTCCTTCAACTGAAATGCCAAAGGTAGAGCAGGTTTTGGAAAGGAAGAGCAGGAAATGATTTGTACATGTTAAACTTGAGATAACTAACACTTGGGTTTGAAGTTCAGGAAAGAGAGCAGATCTGATGGTGGAGATTTGGGAATTACCAAATTAAAAGAAAAGCTATTTAAAGTCATGGGGCTGGATTTGATCACCACATGAGTGGGTGTAGACAGAAAAGAGTCTCAAAGATTGTGCCTGAGAGCTAGAGAGAAGACAACAAACCAGAAGAACGAGAAGGGCCAGTGAGGTAAGAGAGAAACCAAGAGTACATGGAGTCTGGAAGCTAAGCAGAGACAGTATTTCAGGAATAGAAAAGGATCAAGTGTGTTTGATGTTCCTGATAATGAACTATGGTGAGGACAGAGAAAAAAACATTGGATTTTAGCATAGTGGAAGTCACTGTTGACCTTGACAAATGCAGTTTTGGTGGAATAATGACAGCAAAAACCTGATTGGAATAAAAAGATATACAGTAAAAATGTTCCTTCCTGTCTCCCTGTCTCCCCCATAGGCCATTTCTCCCAACCCCCTTACCCCAGCCAGGTATCCAGGAGTTTTTTGAATATAGGCATATATATGCCTATATTCAAAAAAACAAAAACTCTCTCTCTCTCTCTCAATCTTTCTTTCTCTCTCTATATATAATCTATATTATATTTATGATAGATTATAGATTATATTTATTAATATATATTATATATAATTATTATATATAGATTATATATTATATAGATCTACAGAGAGAGAGAGAGAGAGAGAGTTTTTGTTTTGTTTTTCTATTCTCCATTTTGCATACTATGTATATGTGTCTACATCATGCTTTTTTACTTGACAGGCTACACTGAGCATCTCTATCTATCTATCCTGAAGAACTTCCCCATTCTTGGCTGGCATCTGCACAACATTTCATCATGGGAATGCTCTAACCAGTCCTCTGTAGACAGACAGGTGCATTGTTCCTGATCTTCTTCAGTATGACAAACAACATTGCAGAGAATAACCTTTTTACAGTACACACATAGGTATATCTATAGAGCATTTGCTACGAAGTGAGACACCTGTGTTATAGGGTACACTAATTTATAATTTGGTAGACATTTTCAAATTGTCATCCATCGGAGCCAGACCACTTTGCCCACCCACCAACGATGCATGTGAATATAGCTAGGCCTCTATTAATGGAAAATGAGATTGCTTCAGATATTTTGCCTTCGCAACATAGAAAGCAAAGTTATACCTGAACACATAAAATTCCTCATGAATAAGAATATATTTGTAGAATAAGCCTCATAGACTATAGAAGTATCTTTATAGCTGAGAGATGTAGGAGTTTTTCGTTTCTTTTGTTTTTAAATAAAATTAAATGTTTTTAAAGGAAGTTAGCCTTCATATCACTCAGCTTTTGCTGCATAACGGGAGCTCCAAACTTAGTGGCTGAACAGCTGTTTGATTAGTTCCCAGTTCTGTGGGTCAGCAACGTGTGCTGGGATTCATTGGGTAGTTCCGCTGGTTTCAACCAGTCTTGGCCGATCTTGGCTGGGCTCCTTGCATGAGAGCTGGTATAGGAGAGCTCCCGGGGTGGCTCAGCATCCCTACTCCACATGCTCTATCCTCCCCTGCCTGGCGAGCCTAGGCTTTTTCACATGGGAACTCAGGATTCCAGGGACAGAAAGAGGGCAAACCCCAATGTGCAAGTGCTTTCCAAGTCTGTTCCCATTACATTCGTTACTGTTCACTGGCTTGAGCCCAGGGTCAGTGTAGGAATACACGACCAGTGACATGGGTGCAGGGAGGTTTGAACAAGTTGAACCCATTACTTCAATGAATCCATGACATCCCTTAAAGGCTTAATCTCAATTCTCTGTTTTAAGAATTGGGGTCAGTCTAGTCCCTGTTAGTGATCAAGCCATGTACTGCGCTAGGGCGGGAGATACATGAGTTATGGTCTCCAAATCCTTGATTAAGTTTGAAGCACAGTTTCAGGTCTCAAATATAAGCTTTTTCCCTCTGAAGTTTATTTCTTCTGAAGAGAGAGAGATTCAGTGGGAGCGAGACCCAGGGCAAGACTGCTACCTGATTTTTGTGGTTTCAAAAATACATTTTTATTTTCTGAACAGTTTGTTTTCCTTCATTCAGAAGGAGCTTGATGACTAGGTATCTCTCTGACACCCCACACAACCCAGAAGGCAGGTCTGACTTATGCTGATTTCAGCTGATAATGTGTTTAAGTGGAAACACGCAACATCCAAACTAAGGCTCTCAGAAATGCATGGAATGGTTGGATGATTGAGTTAAAAGTCCCCCAGTGACTTGAAATCTTGACTCATTGAGAATAATTTGATTGATGCTTATCCTCTACCCAATTTACTTTTTTTTTTTTTTTCATTTCCTGTGTGGTGTTGACTTGATTAAGTCAGCCCAGGAGTCTCCTTGCTTTGGAGAAAGAAGTCTGCAGTAAAATCCATGAACTTAATCCTCTGAGAATTTAGACAGACAGCTGACAATGACTTCCCAAACCTTGAGGCATGAGGGTTGATGAGACATGACTGTTGTTACCCACATCCAGGCCTGGGAAACCACAGGAAGCCCTTGACAGGGAGCAGGAAGAGGAGAAAGAGAAGTAAGGTTTGTTGAGCATCTACTATGTCCTAGGCACTGCTCAACAGAGAATGTCCAGAGATGTGTAAGATGCTCAGTCCTGAGTAGACAGCAGCTAGCCTGTGAAAACATAGAACAAAGCATAGTACGAAGGAGGAAAAGGTGAGGGACGAGACAAGTAAGAAGGAAAAGAAGAACAAGAAAGAAAAAATAATTCCAGTAAAGCAAGGATAGTGAGAAGGTGTGGACAGCCCAACTCCCTGGTAGGGCATTTGAAGGTTCTCCTTCACCATTGTACACAGCGCCCCTGACTCCTTCAGCCTCTGATTAGCTTCAAGATAGCAGTCACCTCACAGAACAGTCTGAGCTCTCAATCTTCCTCAGTCGTGGGGCCAGATACTCAGCGTCCACACTAGATGTGGTCCTTATCCTTGAGTCTGGTCTGCACTCTGAGCTGGGGCTTGTAGGTTAGCATCACAGGCCCAGGAACTCCTTTCTTTAGAACTACACTCTGCTGCTATGTGACTGGTATCCACCCAAGAGCTGAGCACCTTGAATATCTCAGGAACTCCTTCAGGACACCTTGGATCTGATTAAATGAGACCAGAGACCCAGTGTGACTTGCTCACCTCATGGTCCTAGCCCTAGAAAGATGCCTCACATATAGGAAGGCACTAACGGTGATGTGTCAAGAGAGCATGTCATTGTGGCCTGAATAGGCGCATATTTTCTCCCCAAACATCCACAGTGCCCTGCGGAGTATTTATTCTCTCTGGGAATCTGGTTCAACTTGATCTTCGGTAGTCTGGGTGGGGTCAGGGCATGGGGGCATGGTTTGTACCTGCCCTTCACCAGAAAGAATCTCTCTTCTCGCTCACCAGAAAAAAATAAGAAAAAAGAACAAGGAAGTGTAAGTCATACATTTTCTGTGTCTGGCTTATCTGCTATGGGAAAATAGTGACCGGAACCTGAGGACAATGAAGGCCCTACGTTTGCTCTCCTGGGGCTGTGGGTGATGGGTTATTTGGCTGCTTGAATCACTAGAAGCAACATGGAAGTTTGGGTTCCGAAGATCCCAGCTCATCCAGCAGGTAGCAGGGGGATACTCGGAGCCCCTCCCCACCAGCAGCTGGGCTGTGATCTAGCTTTGCTCCAGCCCCTGCCACATCTGCTCACTGGGAAGGCTGGACTTTAGTCTGTGCTTGCTCCAGGCACATGACAGGGTGGGGCCTTTCCTGAATCCAGCTTGTTCTGTGTGGAACCATGGTGGCCTGCCTATCTCCCATCAGGCACCCTGTTCCCACAATTCTCGCTATGGCTTATGGCCCTCTCCACCCCCATGGCCCACAGTGTACCACCCTATCATCTGCCAACAGCAAAACATCATGCCACCATGAGTGGGGCTTCTGATTTCCAGTAGATTTATTGTTTCATATGTTTTGTTTAAAGGCTGCCTCCACCCCAGCCCCTAAACACACAGCCTAGAACCCATATAATCCATCCTGTGTTGCTGGCTCTGTCATTGTGAGGTAAAAACAAATTTTGGTGGTGAATTGAGTAGAGCGTTCCTGAGAAGTTCTATTTTCTCAAATCGTTTTTTGTTTAAAGATTTATTTATTTTTTGAGGGAGAGAAAGAGAGAGAGAGAGCATGAATAGTAGGGGCAGAGGGAGAGGGAGAGAAAATCCCAAGCAGACTCCCCATTGAGTGCAGAACCTGATGCAGGGCTGGATGCCCCTGAGATCACGACCTGAGCTGAAACCAAGAGTTGGATGCCCAACCAACTGACCAGGCACTCCTCAAATCTTTCCAAAAAATCTGAGAGGCTTGATTATATTTCACCGTTTATTATCTTCTTGAAAATCAATATTGAAAATTGACACCAAGCAGGGCCAAGATTATGTTGGTCTCAGTGGGTTCAGAGTGGCCTGATATTGGGGGCAGGTAACACCCTTTCTTTTCTTCCAGCCTGGCTTTTTCCCTTCTCGTACAGGAAGTTGCCAAACCTGCTGTGTAAAGCATAATTTCTTACTTTCCCTCTCCCGACTATCCTAACTAGAATAGTTCCAAGCACTAGTCTCTTTTAAACTAGTTACTTTGTCATGGTTCATAATTGTTACACTTTAATAAGGAAGTAGTTACCATTATAATTCTTCTATTATACTCATGTATTAACGATAGGGGTCAAAGTTGCTGGTAATTTACAAAGCCAGCAGGTAGCCCATCATAGTTGTAGTACGGTCTTTGGAGCCAGATAGACCTGATGCAAATCTTGCCACACCCACTGAACAGCCATAAATCCAGCCAGTCACATGGCCTCTCTGAGTTGAGTTTACTCACCTGGAAACCTGGACAATAATAACTCCTTCACAGATTTGTAATGAGGATTGAATGAAATAAGGAATGCAAAACTCTTAGTAATGTCTAGAAAATAATATGTGGGCAATAGATGATAGATTCTGCTCTAGGCATCTATTTTAGAAGCAATTTATTTATTTTTTTATTATTTTTTAATTATGTTCAGTTAGCCACTGTATAATACACCATTAGTTTTTGATGTAGTGTTCAATGATTCATTAGTTATATATAACACCTGGTGCACATCACAACGCGTGCCCTCCTCAGTGCCCACTGTCCTGTTACCCCCTCCCCCTCCCCCCTCCCCTCTGAAACCCTGTTTGTTTCCCATGGTCCAGAGTCTCTTATGATTTGTCTCCCTCTCTGATTTATCCCCCTTAAGATTTCCCTCCCTTCTTCTGTAGTCCCCCATGCTATTGCTTATATTCCACATATGAGTGAAACCACATGATAATTGTCTTTCTCTGCTTGACTTACTTCACTTAGGATAATCCTCTCCAGTACCATCCATGTTGATACAAATGGGTAGTCATCCTTTCTGATGGCTAAGTAATATTCCATTGTGTATATGGACCACATTTTCTTTATCCATTCATCTGTTGAAGGGCATCTCAGCTCCTAGATAGTTTGGCTATTGTAGACATTGCTGCTATGAACATTGGGTTGGATATGCCCCTCCTTTTCATTACATCTCTATCTTAGGGGTAAAGACTTAGTAATGCAATTGCTGGGTCATAGGGTAGCTTTATTTTTAATATCTTGATGAACTTACATTCTGTTTTCCAGAGTGGCTATACCACCTTGCATTCTTACCAATAGTGTAAGAGGGTTTGTCTTTCTCCACATCTGCACCATTTGTTTTTTCCTGTTTTGTTAATTTTTGCCATTCTAACTGATGTAAGGTGATATCACATTGTGGTTTTGATTTGTATTTCCTTGATGGCTAGTAATGTTGAGCATTTTTCATGTGTCTGGTTAGCCATTTGTATGTCTTCTTTGGAGAAGTGTCTGTTCAAGTCTTCTGCCCACTTTTTCACAGGATTATTTGTTTTTTTGAGTGTTGAGCTTGAGAAGTTCTTTATAGATTTGGATATCAGCCCTTTGTAATGTCATTTGCAAGTATCTTCTCCCATTCCATGGGTTCCGCTTGGTTTTGTTGACTATTTCCTTTGCTGTACAGAAGTTTTTTAATCTTGATAAAGTTCCAAAAGTTCATTTTTGCTTTTGTTTCCTTTGCCTTTGGAGATGTGTCTTGAAAGAAGTTGCTGTGGCTGATTTCAAAAAGGTTACTGCCTATGTTCTTCTCTAGAATTTTGATGGATTCCTGTCTCACATTGAGGTCTGTCATCCATTTTGAGTTTATCTTTGTGTATGGTATAGGGGAATGGTCCAGTTTCATTCTACATGTATCTGTCCAATTTTCCCAGCACCATTTATTGAAGAGACTATTTTTTTCATTAGATTATTTTTTTCCTGAATTGTCAAATATTAGTTGACAATAGACTTAAGGGTCCATTTCTGGAGTTTCTATTCTGTTCTACTGGTCTATGTGTCTGTTTTTGTGCCAATACCATGCAGTCTTGATGGTCACAGCTTTGTAGCATAGCTTGAAGTCAGGGAACGTGATGCCCCCAGTTTTGTTTTTCTTTTTCATCATTCCCTTGGTGATTTGAGGTCTTTTCTGGTTCCATACAAATTTAGGATTGTTTGATCTAGCTCCTTGAAAAATGCCAGTGGTATTTTAACAGAGATGGCATTGAAAGTATAAATTTCTCTGGGCAGGATAGACATTTTAACAATGTTTATTCTTCCAATCCATAAGTACGGAATGTTTTTCCATCTTTTTGTGTCTTCCTCAATTTCTTTCATAAATGATCTGTAGTTTCTAGAGTATAAATCCTTTATACTTTCTGGAGTATAAATCCTTTACCTCTTTGGTTAGGTTTGTTCCAAGGTATCTTATGGTTTTTGTTGCTTTGTAAATGGAGTCGATTCCTTATTAGTGTATAGAAAAGCAACTGATTTCTGTGCATTGATTTTTTTATCCTGCCACATTGCTGAATTGCTGTATGAGTTCTAATAATTTTGGGGTGGAGTCTTTTAGGTTTACCATATAAAGTATCATGTCATCTGCAAAGAGAGAAAGTTTGACTTCTTCTTTGCCAATTTGGATGCCTTTTATTTCTTTTTATTGTCTGATTGCTGAGGCTAGGATTTTTAGCACTATGTTGAAAAATAGTGGTGAGAGTAGTCATCCCTGTCATGTTCCTGAGCTTAAGGGAAAAACTCTCAGCTTTTCCTCATTGATAAATATATTTACTCCAGGCTTTTCATAGATGGCTTTTATTCTATTGAGGAATGTTCTCTCTATCCCTATGCTCTAGGAGTTTTAATCAGGAAGGGCTGTTGTATTTTGTCAAATGCTTTTTCTATATCAACTGAAAAGAACATATAGTTCTTGTCTTTTCTTTTACTAATGTCCTATATCACATTGATTGATTTGCGAATATTGAACCACCCTTGCATCTCAGGAATAAATACGACTTGTTAGTGGTGAATAATCCTTTTAATGTATTGTTGGATCCTATTGGCTAGGATCTTGTTGAGTATTTTGGCATCCATGTTCATCAGGGATATTTGTCTGAAATCCTCCTTTTTTTTTTTTTTAAAGATTTTATTTATTTATTTATTTATTAGGAAAGAGAGAGAGTGAGAGAGAGAAGGTCAGAGTGAGAAGCGGACTCCCCATGGAGCTGGGAGCCCGATGTGGGACTCGATCCCGGGACTCCGGGATCATGACCTGAGCCGAAGGCAGTCGCTCAACCAACTGCGCCACCCAGGGGTCCTGAAATCCTCCTTTTTGATGGTGTCATTGCCTGGTTTTGGGATCAGGGTAATGCTGGCCTCATAGAAGTTTGGAAGTTTTCCTTCTGTTTCTATTCTTTCAAATAGCTTCAGTAGAATAGGTATTATTTATTCTTTAAATGTTTCGTAGAATTCCCCCTGAGAAGCCATCTGGGCTTTTGTTTTTTTGGAGGGTTTTTGGTACTATTTCAATTTCATGACTGGTTATTGGTCTATTCAGATTGTCAATTTCTTCCTGTTTCAGTCTTGGTAGTTTATAAGTTTCCAGGAAGACATTCATTTCTTCCAGGTTGCTTAATTTGTTGGCATATAGTTGCTGGTAATAATTTCTAATAATTGTTTCTATTTCCTTGGTTTTAGTTGTGACGTCTCCCCTTTCATTCATGATTTTATTAATTTGGGTCCTTTCGCTTTTATTTTAGATAAGTTGGCCAGTGGTTTATTGATATTATTAATTCTTTCAAAGAACCAGCTTCTAGTTTCATTGATCTGTTCTACTGTTTTTCTGGTTTCTCTTTCATTGATCTCTGCTTTAATCTTCATTATTTCTCTTTGTTTTATTTGTTGTTCTTCCTCCAGTTCCTTTAGGTGTAAGGTTAGTTTGTGCATTTGGGATTTTTCAAATTTTCTGAGAGATGCTTGAATGGCTATGTATTTCCCTCTTAGGACCACCTTTGCAGTATTCCATAGGTTTTGGACTGAAGTGTTTTCATTCTTATTAGTTTCCAAAATTATTGACATTCTTCTTTAATTTCCTGGTTGACTCAATCATTCCTTAGCAATATGCTCTTTAACTTTCAAACGTTTGAATTCCTTCCAATTTTTTCCTTGAGATTGAGTTCCAGTTTCAAGGCATTGTGGTCTGATAACATGCAGGGAATAATCTCAGTGTTTTGGTATTGGCCGAGACATGATTTGTGACCCAGCATGTGATCTATTTTGGAGAAAGTTCTGTGTGCATTCAAGAAGAATGAATATGCTGTTGTTTTAGAGTAGAATGTTCTGTATATATCTACAAAGTCCATCTGGTCTAAAGTGCATTCAAAGTTCTTGTTTCTGTGTTGGTCTTCTGCTTAGATGATCTGTCCAATGCTGAAAGTGGAGTGTTAAAATCTCCATCTGATTCCTTATTTTGGTTAACAGCTGGCTTATGTAGTTGGCTGCTCTTATGTTAGGAGCTTAGATATTTACATTTGTTAGATTTTCTTGTTGGATAGACTCTTTAAGAATGATATAGTGTCCCTCTGGATCTTTTATTACAGTCTTTGTTTTAAATTCTAATTTGTCTAATGTAAGAATTGCTACCCCAGTTTTCATTTGAGGTCTGTTGGTATGAAAAATGGCTCTCCATCCCCTCATTTTCACTCTGGAGGTGTCTTTAGGTTCAAAATGAGTCTCTTGTAGACAGCATATGGATGGGTCCTGTCTTTTTATCTAATCTGTGACCCTGTGCCATTTCATGGGAGCATTTGGGCTATTCACATTGAAAGTAACTGCTGGAAGATATGTATTTATTGCCATCCTATTCTCTGTACAGTCCCTGTTTCTATGGATTATCTCTGTAAATTTCTGGTCTATATTACTCTTGGGGTCTTTCTTCTTTTATAGAATTCCCCCTTAGTATTTCTTGCAGGGCTGGCTTGCTAGTCACATATTCTCTCAATTTCTGCCAATCCTGGAAGCTCTTTATCTCTCCATCTGTTCTGAATGACAGCCTTGTTGGGTAAAGTCTTCTTGGCTGCATGTTCCTCTCATTTAGTATCCTGAATATATCTTGCCAACCCTTTCTGACTTGCCAGGTTTCTGTGGACAGGTCTTATGTTATTCTGATGTCCCTCCTTCTGTACATAAGAAATTTATTTCCCTTCTGCTCAATGCTGGGACACTGGTCTGTTCTCCTTGATCTTGTGAGCAATCCTTTCTGCCTCTTGGACACAAATGCTTGTTTCCTTCCCCAAATTAGGGAGGTTCTCAGCTATGATTTGCTCAAATATACCTTCTAGTCCTATCTATCTCTCTCCACCCCCTCAGGAATCCCAATAATTCTGACACTGGAACGTTTCATGGCATTGTTAATCTCTCTAAGTCTCTTCTCGTAGATTTTAAGCTGTTTGTTCCAGGCCTCCCCCTGTTCCTTTTTTTCTATCAGCTTGTCTTCTAGATCACTAATTTGTTCATCTGCCTCATTTATCTTAGCTGTTAGAGTATCCAGTTTAGACTGCATCTCTTTCATAGCAATTTTAAGTTCGGCCTGATTAGCTCTCATTTCTGCCCTTAAAGATTCTATATGGTTGCTAATCATTTTCTCAAGCTTAGCTATTGACTTCACAACTGTTATCCTGAATTCTGTCTCTGACATCTTGCTTATATCCATATCAATTAGGTCTGCAGGAGATGCCATTGTCTTTGGGACTTTTCTTTGTTGGGGTTTCCTCCTTCTATTCATTCTGTTGAGGGGTGGTTGAGGGAATGTACATAGTTGTACAGAATGTACAGGACCACAATGCAGGCATCATGCACCCTGGGAAAATATGAAGAGGTCGGAATACACCACCAAGAAAACAGGCAAAATGAAACCCAAGAATAAAATATATAAAATTAGATAGAAATTAAAAATTAGAAAAAGGGGGGGCATAATGTCTCAGTGTGGGCAAGATAGGGTGTTTCAGTTCTTCCTGAGTGTATTCTGTTCTGTTTATTAGAAGACACTACTTCCCAGAGTTACAAGGAAAATAAAACTGGGATATATAAAAAGGTAATACTGAATGGGGGAAAAAAGGACTATACTGAAGTTTATATTTATATAAAAATATATAGTTGTGGAAAAGTACAAGTTAAAAAGCTACTATGAAATAAATTATATTAAACATCTAGTTGAAATGAGAAAAAAGTGAAAGGAAAAAACAGAGAAGAAACATGAGAAAGAATAAAAAGAGACAGAGGAAAAAAAGGATGTATCTGAAAAATACACCAGCCGTGAAGCAACGCTTGGAGCTCAATATACTATTTTCCCCTGGTGTTGGGGTTTTACAGTTTTATGGGGACCCTCGGTTTGTCATCCTCTTGTTCTTCCAGCTTGTCTTCTGGGGAAGGAACCTTTCCTGCTGTTTTGAAGGCAACCCTGCTTGCCCTAGGGGCTGGGCTCCGTGAAAACTGGTTTTTTGAGTTTTTGTTCTCCGGTGGCTTTCCCTGCCTTTTCAGAGGGTCAGAACAAAGGAAAATGTCCACACGCAGATCTCTGACCCAGGGCAGAGAAATCATGGGCTGCTCCTCTCTGAACTTTCCAGAACACAGAGTCTCCATTTCTGTAAGCACCGCTGAAAACCACAGCCTCCCTAGCATGGTGCACATCCCCAGTGACCCTCTCAGGGGTGGACTCAGGAGCCCTGCTTGTCTCTGTCCTTTGTGCTCCTAAAACCCCCGAGGGGGTCCCGGGTTCATGCCTGAGTGCTCTCACAGCTCCTGGCTCCTGTTTGAATACTTTTATTAAGCCCTTCCCAGCTGACCACCAGGACTCTGCAAGATATCGCCGGTCCCTGGCCCAGGACGCTTTTGCGCTCTGGTGTTTTATTACTTTCTAGGGGCCAGCTTATGGTGGCCCCTCCCCCTTCTGTTTATATCTTTTGATATCTGCCTGAAGTATCACAACTCTGCCCTTCTTACCTTGGGACGGTGGAGAATTTCTACTTATAGAAATCCAGATATATCTTCTTACATCTCAGGCTGATTTCATGGGTGCTCAGAATGGTTTGGTAGATATCCAGCTCAATTCAGGGGACTGGTTGAAAAGGAGTACCCTATTCTTCTGCCATCTTGCCCCCCCATTTTTATTGTTGTTTTTTTTTTTTAAAGATTTTATTTGACAGAGAGAGAGAGAGATCACAAGTAGGCAGAGAGGCAGTCAGAGAGAGAGAGGGGGAAGCAGGCTCCTTGCTGAGCTGAGAGCCCGACATGGGGCTTGATCCCAGGACCCTGAGATCATGACCTGAGCTGAAGGCAGAGGCCTCAACCACTGAGCCACCCAGGTGCCCTTTTTTTATTGTTTTTAAACATTTCTTTAAGATTTATTTATTTGAGAGAGAGAGAGAGAAAGCACAGGGGGAGGAGCAGAGGGAGAGGAAGAGAGAGAATCCCAAGGAGACTTCCTGCTGAGTACAGAGCCCAAAACAGGGTTTGATCCCAGGACCCTGATATCATGACCTGAGCCGAAATCAAGAGTTGGATGCTCAACTGACTGAGCCACCCAGGCGCCCCTATTTTTAAGCAATTTATATTGGAATTTGGTGTAGAACAACTTATATTTGCTTCATTGAAGATGAAGCAACCTGTTCATATTTGTATAGACAAATTTCTATTTCTAAGTGAGTATAAGAAAGGCTAAGTAATTTGCAGTTTGCACATCTACAACTGTTTCAGAGGGAAGATGAGAAAATGGGCACAAGGGCCTGTGGGGTTTCTAGGTGGCCACAAATGCTGCCCTCCCGTGGGCCTCCTCATGCTGTCTGCTGGTGACCGTGAGCTGGACAGATCATTGAGCTGACTCAGTGGGCATTTCTGATGTTTTCACAGATAATTCAGATGAAAACACTCAGCACGCATCTGAGGAATATGCACAAGGAACAAGACAGAGAAAAACAGGGCAAAGACAAAGGGAGAAGGACCCTATTTTGCTTTAACCATCTTTTGTTATCACTCTGCAAACTCAGAGTGGAAAGACTTTCAGTGCCCTGTAGAACTGCAATCTTTTCAGTCAGTGTGACACCCCGTCCCCCATGACAGTGGCACCTCTGCTGTCTGTCCCTGAGTCCCCCTCACATGTCCTCACAGGCAGAGTCTCTCACTTGCTACTGGACTGCTTATTTACCCTGGGATACCGAAGCCTGATTATAGTATAGGGAGTCATTCCTCCTCTGGGTATTGAATATTTTATCAGGGGATCAAAATCTCAAACCAAAGGGCAGACAGACAGTGGGATTTCAGAGCTCCGTCTCTATGAGCAGGGGAAGAATGGGGGGTTCAGGATCATGACAATACCTAGGAATCGACACTGAAATAGTGTTGGGCATGGACCCTGAATTGCCTTAGCAAAGCTATGATGGAATGCCAGGTGTTATCTGGGGACTTGTGAGGAAGCATTTTCCCTGATGATTGGACTTGACCGTGGGGCAATCCTGTTAGGCAAGCCCTCCCTTTACCACTGTCATCTCCACCTTCCACAAGTTTTCAGGACACCAAGACTTTAGTTTACAGGAAGCCACTGTGTAGCTGTGATCCTGACTGCTAACGTCCTTGGTCCTCCCTCGTTCTTTCCTTCTGCTGTCATTTGGTGTGGTCAGATGCACGTGAGCTTTGGATCAGACAGATGTGGGTGTAAATCCTCATTCCTGCCTGTGTTCCGTCACCTCGTAAGTGGGTAGGGCAGTGACTCTGCATCAGGCCCTGGGCTTGCGAGCATTAAAGGGGCAGAAGAGGACCCTGGCCTTGAGGCAGCGGGGGTTCTAGCTGGAGGGGCACACTGTGCAGTGTTTCGTCACAACAGGGGTGCGAATCCAGTAGGAGCCTGCTGTAGCCCAAGGGTCTGGGTGGGCTTTCCCTGAGGGAGTGGAGGTTAAGCAGCAATGTAGAGGGAGGATTAATGAGGGGGTGGGTGAGAGGAAAGAATAGCCCAGGAGAAGGAACAGCTGGAGCACTGGCCCTGAGCAAGAAGAATGAGTGGGGACATTTTGGTTACCAGCTTCTTCCTAAGATTGTTCAAGAAGACAAGTGGAGGGCAACAGCACATTCGAAGTGACTTGCACTGTCATGGCACACTCGCCTGTGGGACTGGCTACCGTTCCCCCAATACTCTCCTTTTTTCCAAGGACTGGGAATGCCCACCTTCTCATTATTAAAGCGCTCGTAATTTTCCCTCCCCTCACAAAGGGTGGATGTTCTAGAATTTAGAAGGTGTTGCAGCCACAGGGATGCAGGCAGCCAGAAGCATCACGCAGCGTGAGGAACCACCAGCTCCAGAAGGACTGAGCTGTAAAGCCACAAGGGGGTGAGATGGTATCATTTCGCCGAGGGCTGGGCAGCAGGCGGTTGTGGCGTCATCTGTGGCTCCCTGTGGGACCGGCTGCCTGGGTGAGTTCCTCCTCTGTCACCGTGTACCTTTGTCAAAGAATTCTTGGTTCCTTCCATTATGCTGCATGAAAAAGCCTAATAACTGTAGGATTTCTCAGCTATAGGTCTCAGCTGAGCCTTAATTATTCATATATGCCAGATTAATTATTCAAGACGTTGAATTGGCACGTGCGGTATGGGTTTACTAGTAAACAAGGGGCTGTGTAAACAGCGTTTGGCAGGGGATTGAAGGCCCCTCAATGATTTAATTTGTGTAGGAACAGAGGGGTTTGGTTAGTGATGATTTACCCTGACTTCAGGACGCAGCCGTCTGCTGGTGTGAAAAGCGACTTTGCCAATACTTTCTGGACAGGGAGAAATGTGGTCAGACCCTATCTCTTGGCCGTGGCTCCTGGGGCCAGATGATATTTGATCCTCAATCAGTGATAAGTCGGCCAAGATTTCTTATGTGTTTGCATTCTTGATCATTTGTTGTAAAATGTGAAGCAGATCTTTGGCAAAAATTCTCCTCTCAGCCGGGAGTGCCTGAAATTGGAAATTGACAGAGCCAAGGACAGGGAGCCCAATCAAGACAAATGTGGACTCCTTCTGCTGACAAGGTGGCTGGGATTTTCTGAGATACCCCACCCAGACGGCAGGAGCAGCGTCTCCAGGGCCCTGCGCCCCTCCCTTGCCCAACTTCACCTCTCCAGCCTAGCAGAGCCCTGGTTCTACCCCAGGACCCTTTTTCCTGCTTCCCTTTCAGCAGAGGCTGCTCATTTTCCTACAGTACTGGTGTTCCAAGCTTTGCACGTTACGGGCAGACAGACCGTAAGCTGTCTCCCTTTGCAAAGGAGGCTGGTACTCCCCTTCCCCCCAAGTTGTCCCTGACCTCCAGGGGTCAGCACTCCTCACTGCCCCTCTCCTCTCTTCACTCACCGCGACGCTGACACTGTAGCCTTAGCTCCTTGATCTCCTCTCTCATCTCCCCCACCATTGTGCAACCATCACTGCGTCCATCTCCACAACTCTCATCCTCCCACCTGAAACTCTGTCCATATCGGATACTATCTCCCCATTCCCACCCCATCCTACCTACCCAGGCACCCACCATTTGACTTCCTGTCTCTATAAATTTGACTATTCTGTAGGTACTTCATAGGAGTGGAATCATATGGTATTTGTCCTTTCTTGATGGGCTTAGTACACTTGTCACAATAGCTTTAAGACGCCTCCATATTGTAGCATGTGTCAGAATGTCTTTCCTTTTTAAGATCCCATCAGAGTCTGATATGTGGCAACCACATTTTGTTTACCCATTCATATGTTGATGGACATGGGTTGTGTCCACCTTTTGGTGACTGAATGATGCTCCTGAGAACATGAGTGTACAAACATCTTTTTGAGTCCCTGATTTCAGTTATTTGGGGCATATACTCAAAGGGGGAATTGCTGGGTCATATTGTAATTCTGTTTGACTTTTGAAAGAATTGCCAAAATGTTTCCCATTGTACCATTGGGATTGTACCATTTTACACTCTTAGAAATAGTATACAAGAGTTCTGGTTTCTTCACATCCCCACAAATACTTGTTATTTTTACTTACTTACATGTTTGTTTATATTAGCCTCCCTAATGGGTGTGAAGTGCTCTCTCATTATGGTTTTCATTCGCATTTCCCTAATGCACCTGATGCTGAACTTCTCTTCATGTATTTACTGGTCATTTGTTTGTATACATTCTTTGGAGAAATATCTATTCAAGTCCTTTGACTTTTTCTCAACCAGATTCTTTTGCTGTTGTTGGGTTGGGTTTTTAAAAATACATATAAAAATACATATTTTGGATATGAATCCCTTATCAGATATATGATTTGCAAATGTTTTCACCCCTTTTGTGGGATTGCCGTTTCACTCTGTTGATTGTGACCTTTGAGGCATGAAAGTTTTTAGTCCTGACCAAGCCCGAGTTATCTATTTTCTTTACTTGGCTGTGCTTTAGTGTCATAACCAAGAAATTATTACCAGATTCAATGTCATGAAGCTTTTTCCCTATGTGTTTTAGACGTTTATAATTTAGCTTTTATGTTTAGATCTTTGATACATCTAGAGTTGATTTTTATATATGATATAAGGTAAGGGCTCAACCTTATTCTTTTGCACATGAATATCCAGTTTTCCCAGCACCGCTTACTGGAAAACTGTCCTTTCCCCCATTGAATAGTCTTGGTATGCTTGCTAAAAATCATTGGGCTATATATGTGAGCTTTTATTTCTGGACTATATTCCATTAATCTATGTGTCTGTCTCTATGTGGGTATGCTATTCTGTTTATTATAGCTTTGCAAGTTTCGAAATCAGGATGTATGAACTTTCGACCTTTGTCCATTTTTCAATATTGTCTTTGCTATTGGGGATCCCTTAAGATTCCATATCAATTTTAAGATGGGTTTTTTTCTATTTGTGACTTTTTTTTTTTTTACTTCTGGAGCTCTTCCTGTATGTCCACACTCTCATTCGGGCTCTCATCCGTGGTGCATCATTATCATTGCTTTCTTGTAAACATTCTCAACACTCTGGCTCCTCCCTCTCTTCTCACTCAAGCTTGTGTACCCAACCGTTTGCCTTCTCCCTGCCTGGACTACCAGGCTGCTACTACCGTTATTGCCACGCCTGCTGCTGCTACCATTATGGTAATAATAGCGAATGTACACCGAATGCTCAGTTCTCAGCCCTGTATGTGAATTAACTTGTTCAATCCTCTTATTTCAATAGAATGGATCTGGAGAAAGAGAAACAGACCTGTGTCACTATAAATTCCTGGTCGTTATCACAAATGAACCCTTAGCACTACCCTTTTAGTCTTACCATTTTTTTCCCCACTAGGCTGACCTTTTCACTCTCCAAAATGATTTTCTTACCTTCTTTGTGTTTCCTAAAACATCCCGCTCTCCACACTTTTTCTCAGCTGGTGACCTTGTTTCACGCTCCTTTGAGAAAACCAGAAACCATCAGATGGGAGCTCCTGCTACCAAATCCCGAGACTTATCTGCATCTACCTTTATCTTCTCCTTTATTCTTTGTGGGCGGGAGTCTCTCCAACTGCGATCCCTCTATATGGAGTTCCTGATCCCATCCCTTCTCAAGCTTTCAAGAATTTCATTCCTTTTGCTGTTTCCTCTCTCCTCTTCAACCTCTCCATCTATTGGATGCAAACGTGATGTAGTGCTTCCTACCAATAAACAAACAAACAAACAAACATCTTCCCTGATTTCATATTCTTCTGGCTTAACATGTCCAAAGCAGCTTATCTCTTTCTTTCTTCAAACCTACTTTCTCCCAAGCAATCTGCATCTTGGTGAATGACACCTTCGTCTATTCGTTTGCTCCATTCAGAAACTGGGGAACCATTCCTGACACCCCCTAACATTTCCCTCCCCCACACTCATGCCATCATGAAATCCTGCAGATTCTACTTCTAAATTATATCTCACATCCATCCACTGCTAAGTCCCCTTGGTCTTTAGTCCTCCAGGTGACACAGAGAAGTCTTTAAAGAAAAGTTCCTTGTGGGTTCCGTTAACTGTGTGGGTGAAAGGAGTAAGGGGAGAATCGGAAGGGCTGATTAAGCTATGGGCTGTGGGGTCTGCCTCAGTGGTCAGCAGTCAGCGCACACACTGGGTTGTGAGTGCACTATTTCTCCAGAGGTGGTAACTCGTGGAACAGCTGGGGCAGAATGTGTCTAAATAAATGACTTCCACCTCAACTCTGACCTTGCTATTTCTTTAAAGACACATGGATATACACATGCACAGGCACACACACACACACACACACACACACACACACACACACACAATCTCTCTCTCTCTCAACAGACGTGTTATTGGAGTCTGTCTGTCTTTGTCCTAATTCAAAAAAATTCCCAGAAGCCTGGACAGAGTTCTGACTATGGTTGGAGGAACCAGTCAAGACGAGAAGGGTAGGAAGTGGGCTCTCTTTGCCCACTTGCTGCTTGGCCCCTGCCATTTTGGCCTCTAGCACACGGTTGAGCTCAACTAGCTCAATCCATAGGGTTGGAAGACCTTAGAAATCACTGGCCATCCTCATATTGAGGCGGAAAGGGAGAGGGATGAGTTTCCCAGCAGTCCCTGGAAGACAGGACAGCAGAGCCATGGCTCCACTCCTTCCTGGAAGAGCAGGTGTCCAGGTGAGGAAAATGGTTCTCAGAAGCGTCAGCAGACCATGAGCCAGGGATAACTCTCAGTAGACTTGTGGGGGAGGGGCAAGCCTGGCTCCCCTCAGTGAAATTTTTTAAAAATTTTTTTTAAAGATTTATCTATTTGAGAGAGAGAGCAAGAGAGAGAGCGTGCGCACAAGCAGGGGGAGGGGCAAAGGGAGAGGAAGAGAATCCCAGGCAGACTCTCCGCTGAGCAGGAACCCAATGCAGGACTCGATGCCAGGACCCTGAGATCATGACCTGAGCAGAAATCAACTCAGACACTTAGTCAACTGACTGGCTCTACCCCTTACTGTCCCTTTTCATGCTGGCCCATTCTTTTCTTGGGGACTCTTCAGGTGTCATCCATCCCTCAGGTCTTGGTTGACTGAAAACAATGAGAACTCCAATTTATTAAGAGTGGCCCTGAGCCACTCTTTATAAGCATTTTCTCGTTTAATCCTCTAAGTAACACTAAGAGTAAGACAATCTCATCATGACCATCACCACCACCATCATCATCACCATCATCACCATTTTCCCCTTCTTTTTCATTTTTAGATGAAGAAAATGAGCTCTGTGGTGAATTGGCTCCCTCAAATTTGCACGGGGAGTGAGATTTGGCCCTGAGCCAAGCTGCCATCCCAGATCCCTGCTATGGGCTCCCACATTCTGCCACTTCCCCCCACCCCCTGCCTTCAGCTAGTCTGGGCTGTGGGCACCTCCATGCTTCGCAGAGCCAGTGCTCTGCTCCAAGCAGAGGTGAGGGCCTGCGTGGGGCTAACAGTCAGCCTTGGGCTCTGTGGCCTGGTGAGGGGAGCCTCCGGAAGGTAAGGTGCCTCTTCACTCCACAAGTCCTACGAGTCAGGCCCTAGGCCCACTTAAAGGGGCACATTTCTTAATTCACAAGGAGGCACCATAGAGGCTGGGGGCTCTGGCATTAGCCCCCCACAATTATCATCTTGTAGCAATTACCACAATGATCAAAAGTTTTAGATTTTCATCAACTGCCTTCATGCAGGCTTTGTCATCAAGTGAAGAACTGCAAGGATGAGACCAGTAGCTGCTTCCAGGTGCAGAGGCCCCTCTTCCCCCAGAGATATGCAGAAGTCCTCATAGCCCTGCTCTCTTCTCACTGGCTCTGGAAACCTGTGCATATCATTCAGCTTCTCCCAGCCTCAGTGTTCTTATTTCTGAAATGAGAATACTAATGTCTACCTCATAAATTTATTGTGCACATTAAGTGAAGCATTCCTGGGGAGGGTTTAGGATAGGGCCTGGTACAAATTACCTACTCAGTAAATGTTAGCAATGTTAGGATAGTCTCGATGATACTGTGCCCTTACTAGGCATTACTAGGATCATTACTACTGTGCGGAAGGCATGGCTTTTGAATCCAAGTTGCTTAGCCTTTGAACAAAACAGACACATCAGTAAAGGAACAACATCCCATCAGTATTGAATGTGGACAAGAACGGCTGTGGTAGCTGACATGAGTGTAGGAGCTCTGGGGTCCAGGCTGGGCCAAGGAGAGCATAAGGGAAGTGAGTCTGAGCTTGGTCTAGAGGGATGGGTGAAGAGGAATTCCAGGTGCAAGAGCTGAATGAATGAGCCCCAAAGATGCGGGTACTCCCCCCACCTCTCCAAGTCATCCATAGGTCTTAGCTGAAATGCCATGATTCAGGCTTTACTGGACCCCTTCATCAGGCCAGTTCCTCTTGTTCCATGCTGTGATATTCTGATGCCAACTCTCCAATGTCAACTGGGGGTCCTGCAGCTCAGTTTAACCACCCAGTGTTAGCATCAGACTGCACACATCAAAGGGCACAGTATCATCGAGACTATCCTCACTTTATATGGAAGCTGCACTTGGGAGGTCCCCAGGCCACCCACACTTGATAATTTCCTAGAATGACCCACAACTCTCAGGAAAGTGCTGTACTTAAGATTATGGTTTTATTGTCAAGGATACAAATCGGGACCAGCCAAATGAAGAGATGCGTGCATCGCTTCTCAGCCTTTTGGCTAAGATCAAGTGCAAATGAAGAGAAGCACAGGGCAAGGATGGGGAGGAGTGGGCAACACAGAGCTTCCATGATCTCTCTTTCTGGAATCCAGGCACATCACCCTCATAGCACATCAATGTGTTCACCAACCAGGAAGTTCCACTGAGTCTTGTTGCCTTCATGTCCAGAGTTTTGACTAAGATTTCATTACATGGGTATTGCTGATTAAATCATTGGCCAGGCAGCTGAACTCAATTTCCAACCCCACTGCCTCCTTTGAGAGTTGGGCAGCTAAACATTCCAACCTTCTGATCACATGGTAACCAGCCCCATCCTAAAGCTATCTGGGGGCCACTAGGGTCACCTCATTAGCATAACAAAGACACTCCTGTCACACAGGAAATACTGAATTCTGTGAATACAGGAAATTCTGAAACTCTGTGCCAGGAACTGGGACAAAACCCAGATATAGTTCTTGTATCACTTTTCACAGTAGAAATGGATTATTTGTGTGGTTCAGTGTTGACTGTTCCTTCCTCCCACTAGACTATAAGCTTCGTGAAGGCAAGAGTTTCGTGGTTCTTGTTCTCCTGTAACCCCCACGTGTAGCTCAATGCCTGGCATCTACCATAACTTAATAGATTTTGACAAAGTGGATGACTAACAGGGGAAGAGACTAGAAAGTAATATTGGGACCAGATTGCAGAAGGTCTGCATGCTCAGTGGCCTTAAATGTTTCCAGCATTTCTCACATTTCATTGCAGTAACTGCTGGGAAAACATTGCTGGGAAGTTTTGTAAAATCATCCAGCCTGCTTTGGCTCCATGATGCTTCTTTGCAACATGAATCTTATGAAGTCTAGGAAGGAGAGAGTGAGAGCAATGAATGACTCAGCATGTAATTGCAGTAAAGGGTGTGAACTTATCTCTAAGTTAAGGGAAAAGGGCCAAAAATACAAAATTTAGAAAGATTGGTCTCTCTCATGTCTAAAAGCCTGAGAAGAAAGCAAGCAAGCAAGCAAGAAAGCAAGCAAGAAAGAAAAAAAGAAAAAAGAAAAGAAAGGGAAAGAAAAAAAGAAGGGAGAAATGCTAAGGCCCATTGGATAGGGAAGTAGGGAGACAAAGCACTGGTTCCTAATGAGCAACAAAAAACACTGTGGAGGGGAAGAGATACTCCAAGGGGAGGAATCCAGCTTCTCTAGGAGGACCTGAGAAGTGCCTTAAAGGCTCAGTTTACAAACTTCCACCATCCCCTGTTAATGGCCAAGCCAAAGGGGAAAAAATGGATGTCTATTCATAAAAATAGCAAAAACAGTGAAGTAGGAGACTAATGATGTCATGTTGTAGAGATGGGCTACTGGTCTATTCCATACTGTTCAGTGTACCCCCTCTTTCCAGAGCAAGACTTGAGTGGCTCCAAATATTCAGGTAAAGGTCTCCATTCTTTATCTGCTTGTGTGGTCTTAGCTTCATTTTTTAGAAGCATACAATCACTAAATATTAGATTTGAAAGAAACCTCAAATTCTATCATTTGGAACCCTAGTAAATTACCAAGTTCCCTCAGGTCCAGTCTCTACAGGGACTGGAATCCCAAGAACATTAGCCCAGGGTCATAATAAAGAGCTTGGCTGTTGGGCTGTTGTTTTAATGAGCCCCCTTCCAAGAGTTTTCCACAGTGCACCATAGAGTAAGCTTCTCAGAAACCTCTAGATATTATTCCCCTCCAAAGTTCCTTACTGGGGGCAGTAACTCTATCTTACTCCTTTTCCCATCTCATGGTTTTTCACTGCCATTCTTCTTTCCCATCCCTTTCTTGCTTTCCTTCCATCTTGCCTTCCAACTCATCCCTGCTGCTGGCCCTCTGTGTGTAGACTTTCACTAGCACTGAAAATTTTCCTCCAAGAATCCTTATTCAGTATTTTTGGTGAACAAAACTAACCATCTAGTTATTCTCATAAGAAGATGTCCCAGGGCTGGGCATGGCATAGGCATTACTTACACATTGACTGGAAGAAAGACTAAAAGTTTTTCTCATAAGATTCCATTCTTCTAAATTCACCGGAAGCCTATCTGCATCTCATGGACCTATGGAATTACTTATTTCATTCCAAAGAAAAAAAGGATGAGACAGTTCTATGAACCAGGGGTCCTAGTTTGAGTTCCTTGAGTCTTCTCCCTTTTGCTCCTCATTCCATTGAGTGGCAGGTCCATTCTTTGTTGGAGTAATGAGAAGAGCCCACTGTCTAAGTCTCCCACTGGGGGAAGAGCTTCCCTAGGATTTCAGAGGGGAGGCTGAAGAGCTTGCCCCAAGAATCCTTGGTAAAGTAGGGAAATTCTGGGTAAGGTCCCATCCTCTCAGGTTGCTGATGCTCATGAGAGAAGACTGAACTCTCTGCTGTTTCTTTTCTCATGATTCTGTTCCCCTCAGCATGAAAAAACAAAACTGTAGAGAGTCGAGAGCAAAACCTTGTCTTTGACTAAATGGATGGCAAACATGTTTGCTGCTCAGGCTTCTGGTCTGTGCTGTTGGCTGCCTTCTTAAAGCTGCAGGTTTATAAAACCAACCTGCATAAATAAAATGGCTCATTTTTCAATGATGTTTTGCCTGCTGTTAGAGTAAGCCATCACCAGGTCAAGAGTGGGGAAGCCATGGCTCTTCCAAGAGGTACGGTTAACTAAGTTTCACATGCTTTTCAGTTCAATCATATTTTTATCAAAAACTAAAGACAGAAGCTTTTAGTGCAACAATTAAATATGAACATTTTGTGCTGTCAGTTAACATAGAATTCCATTTAGAGCAAGAATTTAAAAAACTTGAATGCTAAAATAAAGATAATTACCTTACACACCCTACATTATTATCTATAACCCAATAATTCCCAGGTGGTTTCATCATATTTTCTCCAAGTATGACCTGGCCCTTCAACCTTCCATCGCTCTTGAAGAGCTGTCCCAAATCACTTAGCTCTGGCTTCTCTTGAGTGTCCTTATCTACTTTTCTTCTTCCTTTTTCACTCTTGTCTCTCACCCTCTACCTGTCCTGTTTGAGGCTGTGGAAGCTTCATCACATATCTACACTTTCATGTTGGACTTTAACACCCCAAACAAGACAGTCTTAAATTCTGAAGCTTTCTTGCATCTCCTGTATTAATGAATGCTTTTCTCTTTGTAACTCCTCACTGTTGTTCCCTGGCTCAAGGACTGTCCTTCTGCATGCACAGCTCCAGGAAGAGAAGAGGACAGTCATGGGGTACTCTCACCAGCCCCCAAACCCTCATGATTAGCTTCTTCCCAACTACTGTAAGTTTCTTCAAAACTACGAATTCTGCCTCCTTTAAAACAAACCCAAAACTTTTAGCTTGAAATCATTTTAGACTTACAGAGAATTTTCTAAAATAGTTCAGAGAATTCCTATATACTTTTCCCTGAAATTCCCCACTAATTCCTTTTGTAATTAATACTATCCTGGGGGAGATACTTTGAGACTATAAATATCCCATTTCTCCTCGAACTTTGGCTTATTAATGCTGGCACCCATCAGAGGATCTTGTCTGCAGTAACCTTTGCTGTGGTTTCTTATGGCCATTTTCTATTTTCCTCATTCCTTCTACCTTTACTAACTGGAATTTTTCTGTAAGGAAGAGCTGTCTTTTCTCCCCATGATATTTATTTACTCAATTATGTATTTATCAGTATGGACTCATGAATATTGACTCTATTCTGTGGGTTATAACTAATACTATTGCTATTTAGTTAGTTCCTAAAATTGTGTCAGATTTGGCCATTGGTTGCTCCTTTGGGTTCAGACACACCTATGCCCTTTTGACAAGCTTCATCTTTTTTAAACATTTCCCTGCTTTCTGACACCACAGGACGTTCTAGGGTATTTTTATTGTATTTTTCCTGTCCCATCCCTGAAATCAATCAGTTCTTCACAGATCTTAATTCCTTTATTGGGGAGTGTTATTTAGAAATACAGATCTGGGTCCTACATGTATTCATTACTATTGGGGTATTACAGCTTCTAGACCCTTTAAGCAAACAGGACTAGAAAATAAATGTATACTCACCCATACATAGACACTTCTTTCTCTCTCCCTCCCTCTCCCTCTCTCTATCATTTATTGATGTATCTTTATGTTGAAAACCATGAGTTTCTACTGATACTTTCTGTAAGTCCAGCACCACAGGGTTGATTCTAGTCTTGTCATTTTCCTTCTTTGTAACCTTTTAAAAATTATCATTATACCTGATCCCATGTTGCCTCTCCCTCCTATTCAGCAGCTTTGTATTGTATTATTTAAACATACATCTAGTCATTTCCATTGCAACTATATTACCTCTGTCCTCTTTTTTGTTCCCCTCAGCATGAGCAAACAAAATTGTGGAGGGCTAAAAAGCAGAAACTGTTCCCTAACTAAATGGACAGCAAATTCTCTTATCTGCTCAGGATTCTGGTCTGTGTTAAAAGCTGTCTTTTTATAGCTGTATGTTTATGTTTTTGAAAAATACGCTTCTAAGTTTATGTGCTTAGACAACTTAATTCTATGATTTTGCAACTCCAAGCTCATCAGATTACCTCTAATGATGGAATCTGATAATGCTGATGATGTAATCAGGATGACTATATTGATATTGTGCCAAATCCCAAGGAAAGCAAATACACAAAATAACGTAGATGAATTTACAAAACAAAATAAAACAAAAACAAGAGAAAGAGATATTTTAAAATTTACTGAAGGAAAAGTACAGATTATCTACAAAAGAATGATCAACAGATTCCTCATTAGCTATGACAAATGTCAGAAGACCACAGAATGATATCTTCAAAGTGATAGAAGAGAATAATTGAAAACCTAGATTTTTATAATTAGCAAATCTACCAATCAAGAAAGAAGGTAAAATACATACATTTTCAGATGAACAAAATCTAAGAGATTTTACTATCTACTGATCTCTTGTTCAAAGAACCATGAAGGGATGCACTTATCAGGAAGAAAAGTGAATTCACAAAACTGAAGTAGAGTGCAAGAAGCAATGTGGAGCAAAAATGTTAGAATGATCTGCTGGTAGACCAACATAAAAACTAACTCTTAAATTTTAATCATAATTCACTCTGGAGAGACAGTTAAAAACATGGTGAAGTTTTCATAGTAGACAATAATAATGTAGAAAATGGAAGGTAGCTTAGACATCTTTGACTTTTTGAAGAATAAGACAGACATATTGATTAGCTTTTTGCCTTTTTAAAATATGAATTATGAATGTCTATCAAAGATGAGATAATCAAAAGAATAGAAATTGAATGTTCAACTTTAAAAATTATAGAAGAAAAAGGGAATAAAGAAAACTTGATCTAATAGAAGACAGGAAAGGAGAATAAAAAAGAAAAGGGAAAAAAAGCACAGTAAATAGAAAATACAAAAAGAATTAGAGGAACCAGTACAAGTATATCCATAATTCAATCCATATAAACAGATTAAACTTATCTATTTCAAAACAGAGACTCTCAAATGGAATAAAAAACAAACTTTAGTCAATTGATTTTATAAGAAACACACCTAAAATTTAATAATCCAAAAAGACCATTACTAAGAGAGAGGTGATACAGCAGAATTAATATCAGAAAACAATAAGATATAAAAAGAGCCAGAATAGGGATAAAGAAAGTCATTAGTTAATAGTAAAAACAAAAAACAAAAAACAAAAAAACCCCAAAATATGTAAAAGTGGCAAATGTATATGTTTTTAAGACATAGCTTCAAAGCATACAAAGCAAAAATTGACAGAATTACAAGGAGAAATTTACAAATTGATAATGATACTTGAAAATTTTAATGAGTATGTCAGACATCGTTAGTTGTCCTCTTCTTACTAGATAAGAGAAGTAAGTCAGAAGCAGTAGGGGAATCCATTGATCCAGGAAAGCTTTGGTCAAGCAGTTAGAAGAAGTTCCTACTTCAATTTCCATAGACACAGATTTTAAAATTTATGCAAGATGTATTTATTCTAAGACCCATTACACTGTGCGGGTGGGCTTCCCCTATAGATCCACCAATTCTCTGAAACACCAGCTGAGGGTCCTATGATTGAACTCAGTTCTAACAAGCTACCTGGAGCTTGTGTCACATCCAGCAGGTCAAGAGCTTAGTCCCACAGGACTGCCTCCTCCCCAACTTCAGATGCCATCTGAAAGCCTAGGTGGTCACTTTTGCTTCTGACAGGCCAGCTCTAGATTGAAGATTCCAGTATCCCCCCTCCTTGGGTTTGAGTAATTTGCCAGAGTGGCTCACTGAACTTAGGAGAACAATTAACTCATATTTACCAGTTTATTAAAGGATATGATGAAGGATACAGATGAATATTCAGATAAAGAGATACATAGGGCAAGGTCTGGGAGGGTCAAGAGTGCAGGAGCTTCTGTTCCCCATGGAGTTGGGGTATGCCACCCTCCCACTGTGAATGTGTTCACCCACCTGAAAGCTCTCCAAACCCCATCCTTTTGGGATTTTTGTGGAATCTTCGTGTAGGCATAATCAATTATTAACTCCATTTTCAACCCTTGTCCCTTCTCATGCGAATGGGGGGTGGGGCTGAAAATCCCAAGCTTCTAATCATTGCTTGGTCTCTCCTATGACCAGCCTCCCTCCAGGACCCCACCCAGAGTTGCCTCATTAGAACAAAAGACGATCCTATTACTCATGAAATTACAAGGTTTTTCAGAAGCTCTGTGTCAGGAACTTTGGTAAAAGACCGAATAATAGAACAAAAATGCTCCTGTGCTCTTATCACTTAGGAAATTACAAGGGTTTCTTTCAGAAGCCCTGTGCCAGGAACTGTGGGCAGAGACCAATATATATATTTTCTATTACCTCACACATGGCAAGATTGTTTCCCAGTAAACCTGTTTTACATGGCCTGCATTGATCTCCTTTTTTCATTCCACCATGGAATCAATAGGTAGGAAAAGGGCATTTGGGGGTCTCCTCAGAGGTCTCTGGTATCCTCCACTGGCTGTATGCCTTTGAGAACCTCAGATATGGGTTTCACATTGTTCAAAGACTTTGGGAAGAAGATAGGAACATGATGTCCATGACACTGAGAGGTCAACTACTTAGCTGAAACCACAGACTTCACCAGTAACCAAACACGGGACCAAATTAATTCAGGAGATCTGGTCTGGGACCAGTTCCTGCTCATGTTTCCTCACTCCTTATCCCACCCACCATCTCCCACTCACTCTCCATTTCCTACTCCACCCTAAGCTCCTTTTCAAATTTCTGTGTAATGCATATACTGTGGACGTTCAGAGTATCTTCTATCAAGAGTTTGATTTTTTTAATGTTTCTATTATATTTCTTTAAAAAGAAGCTTTGCATAATCTCTTCTTAAGACTCTCTTTGGCTTTTCCTGCCTAATTTTAAATTGCCCAGGTCCATTGGTAAAAATAAAGGCAGTTGTTCTCTTCTTTGTTCCAAGTCTCCTTAATTTTGTTTCTCACACTGCATTTGTGCTTGAGTAAAATTTACCTCTGAAAACTGTTGCCATGGTAACTAGGGGACTGTCTAAGTGAAACAAATCCATGACATGTAAATAAACGGGGATGAAAGTGATGGTATGGCAACGATATTCCCTCTTTTACCAGCAATCTGTCCTATTCAAGCCCATTGTGATATTTTAATGTTCTTGGCAGATTTAATCACATCAAACTTCCATTCATACAGCACACACCCCAGAATCAAGTACGATGACTAAGTAAATACATCTGTTCAAAGTTATCTCTTGTGTTAGCTAGCTCCCAAGATGCCTTCATCTTGGTGTTCACACCCTTATGCAGTCCTTTTCTCCTCATTTTACAGCGATTGGTCTGTGCGGGCAATGCAATTTGGCAGTTGCGAAGGAATGTCACTTCCAATATCAGGTTATTAAAAGATGGTGGTTTCTGCAGATTGCGCACTCCGGGGGAATCCAGCTCCATGTCTGGAAATCACTCAGCCAGTAGAGAGGCTCTTGTGACGAGGAACTAAAATTTCTGACCAGCAACCAGTCAAGAGCTGACGCCACCAACAGGGATGTAAGTGAGCTTGGTAGCAGATCTTCCATCCCCTGAACCTTCAAATGTGACTGCAGCACTAGCTGACAGCTGGATTTCAATCTTCTGATGGCCTTGAGCAAGGACCACCCAACAGACTGCTTCTGGATCCCTGACCTATGGAAACTGCGTGATAACAAGTGTTGGTTGTTTTAAGCTTCTAAACTTTGGGAGAAAACTGTTATACAGCAACAGAGAACTAATACATTGTTTTTTAGTACAAAAATGTAAAAATGTCATAAAACATATCTCTTACTAAAGGTGAAGTAATCTTCTTTTTATTGAAAAGATAGTTCTAGATCTCAGAACCTCTGAGGTTTCTCACCACGGATGCTATTCTTTCTCACCAGGCTGAAGACTCCTTGACAAGAGAGTGATGACTCTCCATTGTGCTCCTAGTGTCAAACCCATGCCTGGCACTTGGCATGTGCTGTAAATAAGTGTCGAGTTGTTGATTTGTTGGTCATTGTAGGATCCAGGGACTGCAGAAGGCCATGCGGCCAAATCTCCACTGAGCTTATACCAGGTTCTGGAACAAGCTTTCCTGAATGGATTCTGTGCATCAGCTAATCGTTCATTTACCTCCATTTCAAGAGTTCATAAAAAGGAATGAATTATTAATGCACACTGCAACATGGATGAATCTCAAAATAATTATGCTGAGTGGAAGAAGCCAGACAAAAAGATGACATAATGTATGAGTTCGTCTATATACTATTCTAGAAAAGGCAACTCATCTATAGTGACAGAGAGCAGATCGGTAGTTGCCTGGGGATGGGGCTGGGGGAGAGAGATTACAAAGTGCATGAGGAAACCTTGGGAGTAATGGTTATGTTCATCAAAATATAGAAGTAGCAGAATGTGTCTAGAAGGGATTCTAGACGCCCTCCTGGGTTCCTCCACCATACTGTGCAACATCCTTCTATGACTTCTTACTGTCTGAAAAAGATATTTAACAGCATCAACAAAAACACACATTTTAACAAAGAACTAGTTCTATCATTTTTTTAAATCAGTCGGATTCTGGTGAAACGATCTACTGGCCCATCTCCCTTTTCCATGTAAAGGGTTTGTACCATGTTTTAGTAGAAATATTTTAGGGACTTCCAGGCATTTCTTTCTTACCCCCATGGCCTCAGTTAAAGAATCTTGTGAAAAACAGGGGGTTGAGCCAATGTGGATGATTTCTCGCCCTTACAAAGTTCACAGTGCAGGTGAAATTTCTGGGAGAGAATGTAATTGAAGTCTAAATGACCATTATTTCCCAGGGAAAAACAGGTGGGAATTGGCTGACTTGTTGCATACCAAGGCGGACTCAGGTTTGTGTGGCCCAAAGGTGGTACAATTTTTGAGGTCCTAAGTAAAATAATACAGCATTACAAATACAAATTTAGTCATAAAAGTGAATATTTATTTAGGATCAGAAAATAAAATAAGTGACACTCCTAAAACGGTAAAAAAAGTCACAAATTCCGGATAACTAACACAATGGCTTTTCTCTCTCTTTTTTTTTTTAAGTTTTTATTTAAATTGCAGTTAGTTAACATACAGTGTAATATTAGTTTCAGATGTACAATATAATGATTTAACACGTACGTACATCACCTGGAGTTCATCACAAGTGCATTCTTTAATCCCCATCACTTATTTCACTCATCCCCCCACCTACCTCCCCTCTGATAACCATCCGTTTGTTCTCTAGAGTTAGGAGTCTGTTTTTTGGTTTGCCCTTCTCTCTCTTTTTTTGCCTTCACTCATTTGTTTTGGTTCTTTAATTCTACATATGAGTGAAATATATGATATTTGTCTTTCTCTGACTGACTTATGTCACTTAGCATAGTCAACTCTAGCTTCATCCACATTGTTGCAAATGGCAAGATTTCATTCTTTTTGATGACTGAGTAATTTTTCATTGTATATATATCACATTTTCTTTTTCCGTTCATCAGTCAGTGGACCCTTGGGCTGTTTCCATAATTTGGCTATTATAGATAATGCTGCTATAAACATCAGGGTGCATGTTTCTCTTTGAAAAAAGTTTTTATTAAATAATTGCCAGACACATCTCTATAGTTTTTGTCCTGCATCTTTTGTGCATTCCCTTTTTATTGTTTTTTTCCCATACCAACAACTTTGTCATACATATGTCATACGTATGTGTGACATACATACATATGACAGAATATGCCATACATATTCCGTCATACATATTCTGTAATTTGGAAAGAGAAGTCAGTTGTCTTTCTAGTACATATGATCAAAATTCGGCTTTTTATTATTGATGGATGGGATGAGTATAACATGGGACTTCGCACATAGATTTGCTTAATGCTGCTGCTACACAAGATTTCTAGTACATTCTATTTCCAATATATTTTGAGCTGAATTGTGTCCTCCTACAAACTATTATGTGGAAGTCCCAACCCCCAGTCCCTAAAGATGTAAACTTATTGGGAGATAATGTCTTTAAGGAGGTGATTAAGTTAAAACGAGGCTAGATTGGGTCATAGTCTAGTAACACCTTCATCTTGGACTTCCAGCCTCCAGAACCATGAAAAGAAAAATTTCTGTGCTAACTCACATCACAATTTCCACGAGAAAGAAAAAAAAAAAGTATGGTATATTTTCAAGTGTACATACTGGATTATCAAGTATATTCCTGACAGGAGAGAGTTTCCAATTTGCCTACGTGTTTGATTAGAACCGGATTCTTTGCTTGCAGTTTGACAAGTCCAGTAAATAGATGAGCTCTCTGCAGACTAGTTTCTGGCCCTGCACATATAAACCTTGCTTCTCCTCCATTCCCATACCCCCTGTTGCTGGGGGCCACACAATGTCATGGGCACTGTGAGCTGCAATCTGACAGCACACCTTCATGTTGTCAATGCCCACGATTTGGTGCAGTGGTGGTCAAAGCCTTCTGGAAGCCACTACCACATTTGGGTGGCTAGAAATATCTTAACCATGCACGGAAGTAACTGCCAACCTTGTTCACATATTAAGTCCAAACCAAATATTTTTCAACCTAACTTTTCCTCAGAGAATCCTAGCAATGCCTGCACTTTCCACCCCAGCCTATAAGAGGAAAATTGTGTAAAGGGGCAATTAGAATGGAAAGAGACAGCAGCTTTAACTGACTGAAATTAAAATAACGTATTTGGAAAAGGTAAAGATACAGCTTTTTTTTTTTTTTTGCTTTTGTATTTTTTTTCTTGCTAATTCTTTTGGTTTTTTTACTGAAGTGGTAATATACACTAAGCAATTTACTTTTTTTTTTTTTTAAGATTTTTATTTATTTATTTGACAGAGAGAAGAGAGAGATCACAAGTAGGCAGAGAGGCAGGCAGATAGAGAGGGGGAAGCAGGCTCCCCGCTGAGCAGGGAGCCCAATGTGGGGCTTGATTCCAGGACCCTGAGATCATGACCTAGCTGAAGGCAGAGGCCCAAACCACTGAGCCACCCAGGCACCCCAAGCAATTCACTTTTATTGTACGTTTTGTTCCTAGGTTGAATTTGTAATTTTGTAATCTAAAATATCTAATAAAGATAATGTAAGTTTGAAAAAAGCTAATAAAATTAGCTATTACAGAAAGGTATGAATTCACAAACACTCAGCTGGAACCCTCCCCAGGGCTTTGGAAGGGGTCAGTGTGAGTAAGGAGTTTCATAGTAAACTCATTTCACAGTAGACTCATCACTGGGCACAGGCAGGTTCAGGTGGCCTAGAGAGAAAACTCTCCTTTTTTTTTTTTTTTAAATTAACATACAATGTATTATTTGCCCCAGGGGCACATGTCTGTGAATCATCAGGCTTACACATTTCATAGCACTTACCACAGCACATACCTTCCCCAATGTCCATAACCCAGCCACCTTATCCCTACCCCTCTACCTCCTAGCCACCCTCAGTTTGTTTCCTGGGTTTAGGAGTCTCTTATGGTTTGTCTCTCTCCTGATCCCATCTTTTTTCATTTCCCCCCAACTCCCCATGACCCCTCGCCCTGCCTTTCAAATTATTCATATCAGAGAGATCATATGATAACTGTCTTTCTCTGATTGACTTATTTTGCTTAGCAAAATACCCTCTAGTTCCATCCACACCATTGCAAATGGCAAGATTTCATTTCTCTTGGTGGCTGCATAGTATTCCATTGTATATATATACCACATCTTCTTTATCCATTCATCTGTTGATGGACATCTAGGTTCTTTCCATAGTTTGGCTATTGTGGACATTGCTGCTATAAACATTCGGGTGCACGTGCCCCTTCGGATCACATTTGTTTCTTTAGGGTAAATACCCAGTAGTGCGATTCCTGGGCCATAGGGTAGCCTTATTTTCAACTTTTTGAGGAACCTCCATACTGTTTTCCAGAGTGGCTGTACCAGCTTGCATTCCCACCAGCAATGTAGGAGGGTTCCCCTTTCTCCGCATCCTCACCAACATCTGTCATTTCCTGATTTCCTGACTTGTTAATTTTAGCCATTCTGAAATGTGAAATGTGAAAGCCTGTGAATCATCCACTGGTGTGAGGTGATATCTTACCATGGTTTTGATTTGTATTGAGAGAAAACCCTTCTTGAAAATGCTTTTTGAATCGGGGAAAGTCTTTGGTTTCACACCAGTGGTGATTATGCCACAGAAGAAATACAATGTCCAGTCTTTCTAAATCTCAACCAAGAAACCTCGGTGGAGAAAGAACACACCTACAGGCCAAAAAAAGTCTCCTGTCTCTTAAAAACTTCTTACACATTGCTTCCTTAATGCATTTCTTTAATCACCCACGAAGTCACGTAATCATTGCACAAGTATTTACGGAGCATCTGCTTGATGCCAGGCATTTTGCCAGAAAGTGCTCCAATTGGTGACTCATTTCGTGGCTTAAGGTTTAAAGCTTTGTTATTTGTTCTTTGTTCTAATGCTCTGCCCCTATGGGATGGGTCACCTGATGGAGGGAATATTGCTGTACTAGACAGCATTCAATCCTAGTGCAAACAGCATGGGGTTGTGGTCACAAGACATAGATAAGAGTCCCAGCTGTAGACAAATGAGGCAAGTGCCTTTGGGCAATCTTTTAGCCTTCCTGCTCTTTGTTTCTTTATTTGTAAAGCCTAGCACTCAGTGCCAAAGAATTTATTAAAACCCAGGTGGATGTAGGCAGGGGGAGGGCAAAACGTTAAAAAGTTATAGGCATGTTCAATGAGATAGAGGCTTGATTTTATCTCTGGGATGAAGTGTCCCTTTTCTCTAGGGGACATAATAATGAGGGGGGTGGAAAGTCATTACGTTAGCTGTCTGGATTTTACGATATTTTTCAGCTTTCTCAAATGAGAGGCATAGTATTATTTTAGCTACCATGTCAAAATGCATAGTTATTCATTTAAAGAAGCAAAAAAGACTGACATATTTTGGGGGCTGTTAAGTTATTGCTGATGTGGCTACTTAAGCAATCTCAATCTTTCCCACAAAGAAAGAAACATTTGGTTAAGGCTTAGAATTTCCCTTTGGAATATGGTTCAAAGAATTATAACAGCAGCAGACTCCCTTTATGTTCATAGGAAAAGTGATATAAAAGTCGTCCCTAGGCAGGTGAATATGATGAATGCAAAATCAGTTGACAGGTGAAAGTTCAAAATCTACAATTGAGGGGCACCTGGGTGGCTTAGTTGGTTGAGCTTCCTACTCCTGGTTTCCCCTCAGCTTGTGATCTCGTGGGCTGTGGGATCGATCCCCACATCTGGCTCCTTGTTCAGAGGGGAATCTGCTTAAAGATTCTGTCCCTCTGCCCCTCCCTCCACTTGTTCAAGTGAGTGCACATGCTCAAACTCCCTCCCCTCCCCCTGAAATAAAGAAATGAAACAAAAAAAAATCTCCAATTGAAAAATATTCAGATTCAAGCATTTGTAATGGCTTTCTATTCTAATTCTGCATATGTAGTTCATTGCTACTCGTCAGATTATAACGTTCCATATTTATCGTTTATTATGTGGTAGGTGCTGAGCTAAATACTTTACGTATAGTATCTCATTTTATTCTCATAACAGCCCTATGAACTGTTTTGCAGACTGGGAAACTAAAGCTTGAAGACTTAACTAATCCAAGATCATATCAAAGTAGATCTGAGCCAAGAGTCAACAAGTGAGTGAGATGTATACTCTAATTATAGCAAATCCCAGATTATGTGTATGAAATGTTCAAAAACAAAAGCACACCTAATAATCAATCAACCCTATACTATAAAGTTTGGTTTATAGAGCCTATATATATATATATATATATGTCTTTTATATAGAGCTTATATATATATAAGAGAGAAAAAGAATCTCTCTTTTTATAGTTTATAGAGCTTATATATATATATATATATATATATATATATATATATATATATATCTTATTTAATCAAATAGCCCTGTGGGTTATATATTTGTATTCAGTAAGTTTCTTTTGGTTCTAACAAAAACTAATCATAGCTAGCCTACACATAAAAGGGAGAATTTAGAAATTGGTAGGAATTGGTACAGCTCTTAAAATCCAATTTTACCTGGATTTAGCTGTAGCAATAGCGGTACCAATTTACAGGAATTGGTACAGCTCTTAAAATCCAAGGCAACAACTGAAAGCTCAATCCTTGGGAAGAGCACAATGAGTTCCCCAAGCCCCAAGACTGGGAGATCCTGAAAATGGCCATGAACATAAACCTCTTCCAATGATCCTCAGTTTCTGGGTCA
This sequence comes from Nasua narica, assembly GCA_028533885.1. Lineage (NCBI taxonomy): Eukaryota > Metazoa > Chordata > Mammalia > Carnivora > Procyonidae > Nasua > Nasua narica. The sequence goes on along the minus strand of CM052802.1, from coordinate 110,248,870 downwards.
CTGGACAGTTTAAAATTCCCAAAAGAGAAGCAAGGATTGGCTCAGCCTGTGCCAGGAACCACCTCGCGTAAGTCAGCCATGGCCAGTGGGGAAGGATCATGTGCACAGATGGGACAACTGGCTCTACCTCCCCCAGGAGGATCAGGACCTTTCAGAGCAGAGACAAGTCTTACGTGCTTTGCAAGCTAAGTCTCTGTGTTCTCTAGAAAAAAATAATGCCTCTCACTTCCCCTCATTATTATTTTCATTCTTGTCCAATTTATTCTCTAAGTTGAGTGCCCAGATTCTGGGAGAGAAGTTTTTCGAGGCTGACATAAATAATTGAAGGCTTCTGGAAGGGACCAGCTACTTGAAATGTCTGCATCTAGGAAAAATATTCTTCACTTTAATGCATGGCAGTCTCCCAGGAGCACTGCTAGGGGATAGGACCATCCCACCATCTACAGAAGACATTAATCACACCTTGAGGCTCATGACTAATCCTTAATGATGTTACCTGTGTGCTTGGAGCCATTTCTTTTATTTGATTGTGCTGTCCAGCAGAACAGATTCTTTTTCTCTCTGCTTCCTTTTTTTTTTTTTTAAAGATTTTATTTATTTATTTGAGAGACAGAGAAAGTGAGAGAGAGCATGAGAGGAGAGAAGGTCAGAGGAAGAAGCAGACTCCCCGTAGAGCTGGGAGCCTGATGTGGGACTCGATCCCGGAACTCAAGGATCATGACCTGAGCCGAAGGCAGTTGCTCAACCAACTGAGCCACCCAGGCGCCCTTTCTCTCTGCTTCCTGCAGACCTCATTGATTTCAATCAAGTCCTGGTTCTTCTCTTTCCAAAGAAGATCCAAATTCACATAGCTTTACATGGAACTAGGTCCTAGGGTAAAACTGTGAAATTTTTCTGGCATCTTTATATCAATATCTTTTTATTTTTCAGCAAATGTGGCTCCTGAACCAATTGTTAATGGTTATGGATTGATTTAACAGGGCTCAAAAATTGTATAGAAATTCAATAGTGTGAGTATTCAACATACATATCTCATTTACAGGGCATATTGGCCACTATTCAGGCTTTGTTCTCTGATGTAATGACTGCAGACACTTCCAGCCTCCAAGTGACATTCACTCTCACATATAACAACTTCATCAATAGAGTTCTGGGGCCTCTAAAAGTCACAACCAAGAATCTTACATTCTGTTGCAGGTGCTGGAAATTCAATTTAGTTCAGCTCAGTTCAAGATTACTTGTATTTTTGAGTTCAGTTCTGGCCAGTTCAGAATTTCAGTTATCCTGATGCATAGAGATAACATGAAACAGAGAAGAATACTTGAACATACGTCAAACTCTTTATATATTCATAACATGAAATGATTAAAAGGAAATGTCATATGAAATGGCCAGGAAGCTCTAAATAACAATGGAGTTACAATCCAATACTTACACTGATTTCTATTTTGCACTAACTTCCTACAGCTATGTTTCTGAGCAGGCCGACTGTCCCATCCAATCACAGACTTGTCACTTGTCCAGGTGGGAGGCCCTGACAAGTCTCTGATGAGATCAGGCTCCTGGCCGTGCTCATCACCACTTCGTTTACCTTTTAACCTAGTTAAAGGTTTATTAACTTAGGGAAGCTAAAGATTTTTCTTTCAGTGACAATCACTCCGCAGCCCAGGGATAGACAGGCTGTGCCGGAGACAGCTGCTGCCTTCCTCACACACCCACTGGGAACTTTCTCCTCAGGGCTCTGAGACAAACCTTTCCTCAGTCACACAGTGAACCAGACTTCTCTGCACCTTTCAGTTTCCATTTAGAGCAAATCATCTTAGGCACAATTTATAGAAGATCAGAAGGAATCACAGAGGGAGATGACTACTGAAGGCATGCTTTTGGCCAACAGGGAAGAACAGTTGGTAAAATAAAGCCAAACAGAACTTGGGATAAGGTGACTACCTTGCCACAAATTCTGAGCCAGTCAAGGAGCTCATCAGTCACTGAGGGGGCATGTGCTCCAGACACATTGATCTCTGGGACTTATTAAACGACATGAGCTCCTTGAGGGACTGCACTTCAAGAAAAACTCCATTGTCTAGCAAATTAAAATAGCTTTGGAGGAAGACAGAGTGATCCCTCTAGTCCAAGTCAAATAACCCTGACAAAGAAGGAAAACAAATTGTTAAAGGGATTTTGAAAAGAGTTTTTAAAAAATGAATGCTGTGTGGAATCCTAGAGTGGATCTGGGAACAGAAAAAGAGTATTAGTGGGAACACTGGTGAAATTTGAATAAAGTTTGTAGTTTCGTTCATAGTCATGTGCCAGTGTTAATTTCTCAGCTTTAGTAAATGTGCCGTGGTTACATAAGATGTTAACATTAGGGGAAATTGGGTTAGGAGTATATGGAAACTCAATGTACTGTGGGTGCTACTTTTCTGTAAATCTAAAATTATCCCAGAATAAAGAGACTAGTGAAGAAAATGAACAAGGAAAATGGAGGAAGGACATATTGTGAGGAGGAATATGACACAGAGCCATGATCTATAAGGACAGGGTCAGGAGATCAATCCTAGAATCCACAAATGCAGCCTGCCACACTAACAAGGTGCTATTTTTGGAACAAGAAGAGAGAGAGGAACGGTAGATAGTGTGATGTGGACAACATAGAGTCTGCTGAGCCATCTTGAGAGTGGGGTTGTAAGGAGTACCGTTTGAGGGAACTGATGACCAACACAACTGAGCAGATTATGGAAGGGCTACTAGCATCTCATCATAATTGAAAGTTGCTTGAACTGCAGTTCAGCTTAGTGAGATGATCTCCCAGAAATTGGAAAATGGGAGAGGAGCCAGAGACTGGAGGTGGACAGATGTGATGCTTATTTTGAATAAGGGGAAAAAATGTAGTGACACAGATTATAGACCAATGGGCTTGGTGTGGATCCTAGGAAAAACATTGACACAGACAATCCAATGACTGGCCTGTGAACTCTAAGAAAGAGAAGAGGAAACATGGGCAGCGGACATGGGTTCACCCAAGAACAAGGAAACTGCAGACACTTTTTGGCTAACATTGCTAAGCTGACAGATCAGAGGAATGACATGGGCATAGTGTATTTGGATTTCCAGAAGACAAAGCTTCTCATTATGTCTTTGTGGACACAGTGCAGTTTCAAGGGCTGGATGATAATATGATTAGTGAATTTAGCATAAAACATGAAAAAGTACAGGTTGTACGTAAAGAGAGCTGACCTCTAGAGCTCAGCTTATCATTATTTAAGTTGATGACTTAGATATAACCATTGTGTTAACATAGATTGTCTTTGGCTTATTGTCATAGAAACTCAACAGAGGTAGCTTAGCCAAATAGGGGTTTATTTTTGACAATCAACAGGAAGACCAAAACAGGAGTCTAGGGCTGGTCTGAGTTTCATACTATTCTAAATGCCCCAGTCACTTTCTCTTTCTTCTATGTCATCCCTTATGTGGGTTTCATTCTCAGGATGAAGGTTTCATTCTCAGGTGAAGCATGGCTGCTTCACCTCCAGCCACATGTCCAAATTCCAGATAAGAAGTAGGCTAAGTATATGGCAAGGAATATGGAGAAACATCTATGTCAGGAAACCAAGAACGCCCTAGGATTTCCCTAAGCAGAATTCCAATTGGCCAGAATTCTGAATCCTAGCTTCAAGGAAAGCTGGAAGATGAAGGGTTTTTTGTTTTTTGGGGTTTTTTTTTTTTTTGGTTGAGCATATAGCCACACTGACTCTCCAATAAGAAAGAAAGAATAGATTTGGGGTTCGTAATTAGCAGTGTTTGCCAAAGATGGCATACTTATTGAAATCAAGTGGGATTTTTGGACTGCTGATATTTCTCATGTAAGCTTGCTCTACTATAGAGTCTTCATCTCAGTGACGCCTAGTCGCTCATTCCAGGTTCTGGGGTTAAAGTCCTGGTGTCACTTTGTATACCAATCTTTTTTTCTCATATATCACATGTAGTCCTTCACATCCCATAACAAAACATACTGAGAATCTGTCCACTTTTTACCCCCTCTACTACTCTCACTCCATTTTGACCCACCATCACGCCTTTATTTACAACTTTATACTTTTATACTTTTATACTTATATACTTATATATTTTTTTATTACAACTTTATAACAACTTTCTGTCAATTATCAGGGAAATGGCAAGGATGCCACTTTCACTATTGCTATTCAACACTTTATTAGAAGTTCTGGCCTAACTTATGCTATGTTTATAGCAGCCTTATTCACAATAGCCAAAAAGAGGAAACAACCCAAATGTCCATCAACTGATTAATGAATCAACAAGAGTGGTATGTCCATTCAATGGAATAATATTCAGCAATAAAAAGGAATGAACTACTGACACATGCTACAACATCAATGAAACTTGCAAATAGTATACTAAGTGAGGGAAGCCAGACATGAAAGATGAGTTATTCCATTTATATGAACTGTCCAGAATAGGTAAATCTATAGAGACAGAAAATAGATTAGTGATTACCAAGGGCTGGAGCAGGAAGGAATGAGAGGAGTAACTGTGGGGCTCTTCATGGGTATAAGGTTTCTCTTAGGGCTGAGGAAATGTTCTTGAATTAGATGGTGGTGATGATAGCACAACTGTGTGACTACTACAGAACACTGAACCATATGATTTTTAAAATAATACATAAATAAGTCAAAACAAAACAAAATTTGTCACAAAATATATAAACATAACTACCCATACTATGAGAAAACATATCTACCAGCCCACCCCCAATTTCTGGTGGATGTGTCACTATCTTGACTGTGGTAATGGTTTCATGGATATAGACACATGTCAAAACTTTAACTACATTTTACACTCTATGTACATGTAATTTACTCTGTGCCCATTGTGCTTTAGTAAATCTATTTAAAAAAAAAAGAGGGAGAAGAAGAAGGATTGAGTGAGGGCTTTTCCAGAGAACAGCAAGTATGACAGTAGAAGATGGAGGTGAAGGTTGGTGGAAGTGGCTTCTCAAGGTCTTGCCAAGCTTGAGGGGACATAAATCTGAGAATTAAAAGCATTCAAGTAAAACAAATTCCGTTTGGTCACAGGGTTTTTCTAGAAATCACCATTTCCATGATGACTTCGTTTGCATTCATTCTTCTGCCCCCAGGAAACTGCAAAGAGCAATGCATAATGCCATGGAAGTCCCAGATGCTGGGTGCTGCTTCCCTCCAAGTTTGAATCTTGTTAGTAGAAATGGTTTTAAGTAGGACAACTTATATGTGGCTTATATATATGGCTTTGAGTTTTAGTTTGTTTTGTTTTTATAATTGACATCTAAGATCACAGATGACCTAGATAATTTTTTTTACCGCACTGTGAGGTTGTTCTGAACATAATGATTCGATTTCAGGAAGCACTCCTATTGCTAGTTGCAGGGAGGTTCCCATTTAGATGTCAATATTTGAAGCTTCATTTCTATCACAATTCTGGAGAGGAACAAAATATTCTTATAGCAAAACTAACTTATCAGGTAATAGAAGAAATCTTGTCTGGGGTGCATTCTCTATTAGGATTTAGAAGTTACGGATTCTTGTGGAATATCACCATCCCTCTGATATTCTTTTTGACTGAGTCAACATCGCTGCTGAAACTTTAGGGAAATACTCCACACTTTGAAAAATTAAGATAATGAACAAGAGAGATGACGTGGCACAGTGAAAACAAATATACCCTGAGAGTCTGAAAGATCTGTTTATGAATTCCATCTTCTCTTTGAGCAAGTTATTTAATGTGTCTGAAACTTGGTTTCCTCCTCTTTAAAACTAGGGAAATAGCTTTGCGCAGTGGCAGTATCGTAGCCAATGAGGTTTATCCGAAGCGCGATTATTGCTAATTGAAAACTTTTCCCCAAACTAGGGAAATAATGGCTATTTTTCAGGCCATTGGTGAATAAATGACATGATAATAACAGCATAGGAAAAACCACTCTTAATGATTGGACACTTAGTAGGAGTGTCAGAGATGAACCAAGAAAACGAGTCACTGCGAACATTTACATCAGAGCGATTTGATGCAGGATATTGGGTAGGCAAGTGATGGGGCAGTCAAGAAGCCAAACAGACAATGGTGAGTTTACCTAGAGGTTGGCATTAATAGGAAGCCAATTCAATTCCTGAACTGGAGACACAATGGGAGGGGGGCTATATTTTTATAGTCCAAGAGCTGGGACCATGCCATGGAAGCTGTCTGACATGAAATGGGCCATAGAGAAGGCGTTCTGAGAAGATGCCCGAGGAAGAGAGGAAGGAAGAGACATACTGGGCTCCATCTTCCTGCTACTCGCCAGCTTTCGGCTAGTGTCTTCCTTTGACTGAACCTGGCTGGGAAGCCAGATGACTCGGGGGTCTGGGCAGCATGGCCTGCAGGATCAGGCCTGCTGTCCCGAGAATAGGAACGGAAAGGTGAACACAGATCTAAGGGCTTACATGCCAGGACCAGCATACTGGGTGACTTACAGCTTATTCAATAAGTCAAATATGAACATCATGACAGCATCTTGAAGTAGCTCACTTGATGTTCATCTGCCTCCTTCACTCATCCCCTCCACTTAGCCATCATAAAGGGAATATTTTATTTCATGGTTCAGTGTTGTCAAGTGGTAACTCTGTGCACTGTATGCTATTCTATCTGTAGTTCAATATCATGGATTTTCTGTCAAATTTCCTAGAAGGCAAAAGTGGTATCTCAAGCATGCTGCCCAGTCCTAATCTGGTTTGGGCTGGATGAATATCCCATGTTCTTGTTGTTTGTATCTTCTCTGTCTAGCCATTTCCTCACAGGCACTTTTGTCCCCATCTACTTCTGTTCTCACTTCAGGGAGACTGTCAAATGTTGCCAAGGTTCCTCCAGTCTAAACCATGAGTGGGAGCCAGCATGCCTACTGAGTGACCATGAAATTTTTCAAACCAGGTGAGTTCCACTTAACCTAGGAAAGAGGACACTTGCTAAGTCAGTTCGTAGCAATCTAAATTAGTAATGTCTGCCAAAAAAAAAAGGACTCTTCACCCACAAGACTGTCAGTCCCTACTGCCCATTTCTCAGTTCCTTGAACTTGGGTCTCAGAGCCTCCTCTATGTCTTCTATTCTGTTCAAGTCCTGAGGCAATCTTGAGAGTGAACTATGTCAGATATCTCAGTCCCGACAGCCAAATGTCTGGAATTCAGTCTTGCATCAAATTCACAGCAACTAGCTCAGTGATGTGTGCTATGATCCCATGCACACACCTTGCCTCCTGCGGGCATTGAGTATAAAGAGAAACTGGAAGTAGATATAATAGTACTCAGCAACCAATCAGATTCTCCACTTTCCTGATTTCTACTATCTACCTTTGCCCCATACTTAACTTTAATTTCAATATCCAATTGTTTATTGCTCATATAGAGAAATACAATTGATTGTATGTTGATGTTGTATTCTCTGACCTTGAAAATCTCACTTGTTAGTTTTAACAACTTTTGTGTCGATTTGGGGGGATTTTCTATATAGACAGCCATATCATCTGCAAATAGAAAGAGTTGTATTTCTTCCTTTATTCCCTTGGATGACTTTTACTTCTTTTTCTTGCTTTATTTCACTGGCTAGTAAGTCCAGTAAAATGTCAAATTGGCCGGATAAGTGTAGACATTCCTGTGTTGTTGCTGTTCTTAGGGAGAAAGCATTCAGTCTTTGGTAATTAAGTATGTTATTAGCTGTAGTGGTTTTTTTGCAGATGCCCTTTATCCATTTTGGAAAATTCCAGGTTTAATTCCTATTTTGCTGAGAGATTTTGTCATAAAATGGTGGTTGAATTTTGTCAGATGTTTTCTTTGTGTTTATTGAGATGGTCATATCCTTAGGTCTGTGATATGGTGAATGACATGAATTAGTTTTTGAGTATTGAACCAGCTTCACTTAAATCCCAAACCTCTTCTCCATCTGAAAGTAGGGGCAATCATCGCTTATTTCTGAGTGTTTTTTAAAGAACATTTAAGGTGATATAATATATGTAAAGCATTCAGTATAACATCTGCCACATGGCAAGCCCTTAATAAATTGTAGTAGATGTCATCATTTAATTACTAGTTATTGTAAGTAAACCCACCTTACCTCCCACTCCTGCCCAAGGGCTGGATTGTATCACTGTGTGTCTGGGCCTGCTGTGTGGGTCTGGGGAATGCAGAATATAACTGCAGTCTATTTGCCTTCTGAGTATTTCACCACAGTCTGGATTTCTTGCTTCTGTGCCCTGTTCCACAAAATTGGCCTCTCTGGCCCCAAGGACTTGTCTGAATCACCCTCAAATGTCTCAATCTCATGCACTATGATTTGAAATGGCTGGTTGCCGTCATAGAGCTGCCCCTGTAACTAGGCTGTTTTTCCCAACACTCGCTTCTTACTGTCCCTGCTGATCCCACATATCAATTAGGATGCCTTCAGCTGTAAATAATAGAAAAGCTGATACAAAATCAGTTCCTTAGCTCATACAACCATTAACCTGCAAGTAAGAATAGACTTGTAAGCATCAGGGTCATCATGTCACCAAGAGCTAGGTTCCTCCGTGTCTCTCTTCTGTTGTCCTCAGGATCAGTTCTATGCTAAGGCTGGTTTGTCCCCTCTTGGGTGTTGAAGGTCACCTGGTAGCAATCCTGGCCACATGCTGGCTCACACACAGTGGGGGAAGCATCTCTCCTCTAATCATAAAACAAGAGTCTTCCCTTCTGGGGTCACTTTCTTACTTTTAACCAGTATCTATTGCAGTGGAAATGCCATTTGCAAACTGGTTTAGGTCAGGATTCCTGGACCCAAAACTGAAAAGGGAGAGGAGTTAATCATGGATAGTCAGTTTATTCAAAGTCCCATTCCCCTGTGGAGATAGAGTCTATTCACCAAGCTGCACTGCTGCTACCCAATGAGGACACAGGAGAATGGATGCAAAAAAAGTGAACTACAAAGCCTACTCCCCCATATGCTATGGGGACCCAATATACTTTGTTCTGGTTCCTGGGTTCATGTAACAGGAGTCCTTGAAGTGCTCATAGATTTAACTGAAAAGCATATATACAGATGGAAAATTTTATTTCAACCACAGAAGAAGGCCAAACTCTTTCCAATCAAGCTCACTCTTTTCTGCCAAACTTTTCAAAATAAAATCTTATATTCACCACCTCCTCTTTCTCCCCACGCTCCTACATTTATATACCCTGGTCTCTGAAACATGGCTATTACTTAAAACACTTTTCTGAAATGGATCTTTTAGAGGTCACCAGTGGAGTTTTAATTGCAAAATCCAACCACTTCTTTCCTTCACCTGGCCCAGTGTGTCTCAACTTTGGCTGCATATTAGAATTACCTGTGCAGCTTCAACAAGTCCAGATGCCCTAGCTGTACCCAGAACAATTCAATTACATTAAAATCTCTGGGAGTAGAGCCCAGACATCATTACTCTTTAAAATTCCACAGATGATTTCCATGTCACCCAAGGTTGAGGACCACTGACTTACACATTTCCTTTATAACATCTGGGGTTTCCTCTTGTCCTCATTTGCATGGGACTGTCCTAATTTAGCCCTGAAAGAGCCACATCCTAGCAAACCCCTTAGTCCTGAGCAAATCTGGATGGTTGGTCACCCCATTAGCCTCTGTCCTATGGCTTCACATTAGAATCACCTGGGGGATTTTAAAAAGCTACCAATGATCCAGCATTACCCTCAGAGACTGCTTCCATTCATCTATACTAAGCCCCAAACACCAGTTATTTTTTCTAAGCTCCCTGAATAATTTTAATATATAACCAGGGTAGAGAATTATTCATCTATACTAGTTGTTCTTGAAATGAGATCCCTAGACCGCCAGCAGGATCCCTGCCCTCTCGACTTGGGGATTTGTTAGAAATGCAAATTTTTAGGCTTGACCCCACTCCTACTGAATTAGAAGCTCTTGGGGTGAGGAAGCAGTCTGTGTTTCAGAGTCCTTTTTTGGATAAGTGCAATGCACACTCAAGGGTGAGAACCACCAATGGACAATGTTTAGCTGACCCATCTTTTGACATGTTCTGACTCAGTGTTAATGCTTGTTTGACTGTCTGCCCTACATAAAATGTAAACACCTTGCTGAAAGTGAACACCATTCTTATACAGGCCTGGCCTGTGTTCAGCCCCCATAAATGTGTGTATTAAAACAATTGCCTTACAGTAGGGCCACACTTTGCCAGATGGAGTTCTAAGCTCCAAAACTGCAGCCTGACAATGGAATACCAACACTCCACTAGCAGGGAGTGTTGCCTACCATGTCCACAAGGGAATTTCAGGAAAAGAAGAATGAATTATAGCAATGACGTTAGAGCACGGAATTTGGGGCAAAAGACTGACTGATCAATTTGCATATCTGCCACTCACTAGATGGTAATTTCTTAGGCTTGTTTGTCCATCAGTTTCTCTGTCAAATAAAAAATAAAATCTTAATAATTAATTAATTAATTAAAGCTATAAAATTCCCTCTACACACAGCATTAACAATATCCTAGAAATTTTGGTGTCTTCTGTTTTCATTATTACCCAATGAGAAGCTATCTTTTAGTTTCATTTGTGATTTCTCTTTGACTAATGCATTATCTGTTTATTTATTTTTAAAGGTTTTATTTATTTTTTTGACAGAGAGAGACACACAGCGAGAGAGGGAACACAAGAAGGAGGAGTGGGAGAGGGAGAACTGGCTTCCTGAGGAGGAGGGAGCCCAATGCAGGGCTTGATCCCAGGACCCTGGGATCATGACCTGAACCCAAGACAGATGCTTAACAACTGAGCCCACCCAGGCGCCCTTGACTAACAGGTTATTTAGATGTGTTTTGAACTTCCAAAGATTTGGAGGACTATTCTAGATATTTCATTGTTGCTGATTTCTAATTCAATTCTATGTCGGATCTCAACATTTGATCATTTTTGAGACTTATTTAATAGACTGCCATGTGGTCTGACTTAGAGGAATATTCCATGTGCACTTGAAAGAAAAGAATATATATTATGTATAGTGTAGTGTAAATATTGATTGGATAGAATAGTTAATAATGTCATCTATATCTTTATTATTTTAAAAATCTATTCTATCAATTACTGGAAAAGGATGCTCAAATTTCATGGCATTAGTACATTTTATTTTTAAAGTCTCCCTTTATTTCTTCCAGTTTTTGCTTTAATTACCTCAACATTCAGTTACTTCAGACAGTTATGCCTTTCTTGTGAATTATCTTTTTATCTATGAAGGCACTCCTAGTGCACAGAACAGTGTCTGGCCCATAATAGGTATTAGTCACTTAAACGACAGCATACTCACATATCTCATCTTCCCAAGAGCTCTGTTAGATTGGTATCATTCCATTTCACAGATGAGGAAATAGTCTCAGGGTAAGTAACTTGTCCACATGGCTTCCCATGCTACTACTTCTCCCTTCTCTTACATCTCTGCCATCTTCCTTGGGTAGGTAGAAGTTGTAAACACAAGGCAAAGTATCTACAAAGAGTATCCACTAAATTCATTCAGAGCTCAGAGAAGATGATGGCCCACTCTCTGTCTACTCTGTGTCCCACCGTCTCTACTCAAACACCAGGTGATGGTATTATGACTACTAGCTCTACTCTCCTTATTAGTAGAAACACTGCTATTCCAAGTACACTCTTAGATATCCCTGAGATTCCTTTCTGGTTCTTTAGGCATCAATACTAAGGAGCTAGTTTAGGGACCTGAATTTGTATCCAACTCCCTGGCATTGTATAAACCAACACAAAGCATTTACTAGACTCAAATTATGGGATAGCAAAATAAATGTAAACACCAAGCTCCTGGGCTTAGGTGTTCTTTCCCTGGAGAGCATAGTACCTGAGATTAGCACAAGTGGGAAGTTCTCCTACAGAAGAATGACTTCTTTGAATTCTGCTCCCAGCTTAGGGTCAGCTAATGCCATCTGTGGTGACTGGTACAGTGTGATAATCAGCTTCTAAAGCTGGGTCCCAGGGTCCTGGGGCAGGGGGCAGAAATGTTGGTCTATACCAGAGCAGACAACAGAACTGCAGGCTATGACCTGGCCAATAAATAGTTCTCAGGAAATAGCAGAACACACAGACACATGGTCACACAGGCACACAGACACATACACAGACACACTGACACAGACACAGACGCAGACACACACACACGCACACACACATCGAATCTAAGCTGGGAAGATACCGAGTGGCAGGTAGGGTCAGGAAGAGGGAATATAGGCAGAGTTTCAAATACTGAGAGTTCCTAATTTTTTTGAAGTGCCTAATCATGACAAAAACAATAAAAGAACACAGGTTTGTTTTTGTTGTTTTGTGTTGTTTCGTTTTGTTTATAATTACTTCACATTCTTGTCAGAGAAATGGATTACAAGGCAACAATGATCTAGCATCATCTCCAAATGTCAGACTCAACCCCCCTTGGCAATGTGGTCCAGCTCTAGTTGAGTGGTGACCTGCCACCTTCCCACCATGTTTGCTATTTAGTCAACATGGGGCAACACGGGCAACTTCTCATAGGAATGAAAACACTCGTTAGTTTGCGGGTGGAGAGATAGAGCCAGGAAGGCTCTGTGTTAAATTCTTGATTAAATTTAGAAGGAAGTCCCCTTCACAGTGTTGTCTTATAGTGATTTGATAGTAGCTCCAAAGAAAGGATTCCAAGGAGAAATTGCTCTTGATAAGGCTGCCATTCACCTGGCAGAAGTCTATCAGTAGGTAGGTGAGATAGCTCAAAGAAAAAAATCAAGTGGAAACCAGGTCTGGCAAAGCAAACATGGCACGTGGATGTGTTCAGCTGCATGAAATTCTGTGTAGTCATGGGTCTGAGCCTAGAGAGGCACAGCATGGAAGCCTAAAAAATTCAGAGCTCAATATCTAGACTTACTTTCCTGCTCACTTGCAGGGTGAAGTGAACAAAATTGACATTAGAAAAGTTCCATCCTCAATGATTTAAAGATAAGAAGATCTGTTTACTTTCACTCTAAACAAAGAAATTCCTTCTGTGTCATTTGGAAGGAGCCATCCCTGAGCTACAAAATATCACAGAAATTTCATGTAGCAATGGAATCACAGGCTTAGGAATCAGGGAGTTGAAGCTCATCACCAACTCACTTCTAACCAGTAAAGCTATCCTTGCAACCATGCTGTATTCTTCCCACATACTGAGTGGACATGATATGCTTCATCTTAATAATTTGCTGAGAACATACAATGTGCTGAGTACTTTATAATCATTATCTAATTTAATCCTCAAAATCTTGCTCTGTAATGAGATGAAGAAAATTGCACTCACTAAACTGACACCTAGGAAGAGAATTGCATTTACTTAGGAATTATAACTTGAAGAGATCTTATGTTGGAAGGTAGGACCCTGTACCCCTGGGAATGAGAGGGAGAGAGGCGGAAGTTCTCTGTGTGAAACTGGGAAAGAAAGAACAATAAGAAAGAAGGAGAGGAAGAGAGTAGGAGTCCTCTCCCCATCACCCCCAGATCTTTGGTAAACACTACCTAAACCTTGAAACCCCTAATGTGAGCAGAGTTCTGCTTTTCTTTTTGTTTCAAAACTGTGAAGGCAATGAGTTCTGTAATTAAAGAGTCTTGTAATAAATACAAAGAGTGGAGGATGTGGCAATGCAGTAGTGAGGAAAACCAAGGAGGTAAGATTGAGGGGGATTTGCAGAAAGGGTAGGTAAGAGGCCTTGGAATGACAGTGGAGACATGTCTAGGGTAGATAGTCACGATTGCCTTTGGTCGTCCCGCATCTTTGACTATTCTTTCTGTATTTGGGTCTCCCCTGCCCCCAACCCTCAGTAGGAAAGCAGAATTCACTCTCCTGACTTCTCTCTTGCATCTAGGGTGCCGGTATGGGACCTAGGCTCAGCCATTCAGCAACAACACAGGAGACATCCTTAGATGTCAGTATGGAGAAAAACGTGCCACACAGCACCGGCCCTGGAGAGGGTGGCCAGGGCACATGGGCTCCAATAGTGTGATGACTCATCTTCACTGGGAGAGGTTGGCTTCACTTGTTCTCAGCCCAGCCTCCAGATCTGATCCTGGAGATCTGATCCTGGAGATCTGGATGAAGTACCTTATTTAAGGATATGAAGTAGTTCATGGAGTGATTCATGTAGTAGTTGAAGTAGTTCATGGAGGCACAGGAATCACTCCATGAACTATTTCATATCCTTAAATAAGATTCTTTTCTGCTTAAATTGATCCTTATAGGATCCATTAAGAACCCTGTCTTATCCACCTATATTTTACAGACAGGAAAAGCAGGTTCAGGAGGTTACAGAACAAGGTCATGCAGCCCCTATTCGCAAAGCTGGGATTGAATGCCAGCTTGTCTCAGTCCAAGTTCCAGCTCCTCATGCTGGGACAATGGAGAGGAAGAGAGAAAAAGGCAGTGTGGGCTTCTCCAGGAAGGTGAGGAAAGGAACACCCTGGCCTTTGTGTGGATGCGACCAGCAGAATAAATCCTTTGCAGCAAGGCTTCTTACCCTCTGAGGGCCTCCAGGAGGCAAGGGCTGCTGCAAGCATAGTTGGCATCCTGGCAGGAGAACATGGCTTATGCCCAGCATCTCCCACCACAGAGAGAGGCCATGAGTCCACTTAGCTCCCCCAGAGAAGACCACTGGGTGACAACCTAATTCTTTTTCTTAAACTTTCAATTGTGAAATATTTTAAACACATTGAAAAAATGAGAATAATAAAACAAGACTCCATGTGTCCCTTATTCAACTTCAACAATGATCAACTGATGGCCAATCTTGTTTCGTCTACATCCCCACATGCTTCTCCTCATTCCAGATTATTCTGAGGCAAGTTCTAGATTGAATATAGCTTTACTTTAATATTATAATATATATGATCAAAGATAAAACAACAATAAGGCCATCATTACACCTAAAAATTAGCAATGATTTGTTAATATCATCAACTGTTTAGTCTGTGTTTAGATTTCCCTGTTTGTCTCATGCATATTCTCAAATTCGGTTGGACCAAATTCTAATAAGTGACCCACATAGCAGTTGTATGTGAGTTTATGTTAGCTGATCTGTCTCCGATATGTCTTTCTATCAATTCCCCTCCATGTCTTTATTTCCCCCTGCAACTTAATTCTTAAAAAAAAGGGGGGGGTGTTGAGTTTGAGGAGTTCTTTATAGATCTTAGATATCAGACCTTTGTCTGTAGTGTCATTTACGAATATCTTCTCCCATTCTGTGGGTTGCCTGTTTGTTTTGTTGACTGTTTCCTTTGCTGTGCAGAAGTTTTTTATCTTGATGAAGTCCCAAAAGTTCATTTTCGCTTTTGTTTCCTTTGCCTTTGCAAACTCAACACTCACAAAACAGATAATCACATCAAGAAATGGGCAAAAGACATTAACAGACACTTCTCCAAAAAAGACATACAAATGACTAACAGACACATGAAAAAATGTTCATCATCTTTAGCCATCAGAGAGATTCAAATCAAAACCACACTGAGATACCACCTTACACCAGTTAGAATGGCCAAAATCAACAAGACAGTCAACAACAAATGTTGGAGAGGATGTGGAGAAAGGGGAACCCTCCTCCACTGTTGGTGGGAATGCAAGTTGGTGCAGCCACTTTGGAAAACAGTATGGAGATTCCTCAGGAGATTAAATATACCCTATGACCCTACAATTGCACTACTTGGTGTTTACCCCAAAGAAGCAGATGCAGTACAAAGAAGGGCCACATG
>CM052802.1:110184824-110232573 GCA_028533885.1 Nasua narica | reverse complement strand
GCGAGCCTGGTGGTGGGTATTGAGAAGGGCACGTATTGCATGGAGCACTGGGTGTGGTGCATGAACAATCAATCTTGTAACACTGAAAAATTAAAATAAACATATTTGGGGAGAAAAAAAAGGGGGGGTTGTCCTGCAAAATTTTCTATAATCTGCCTGATTGCATCCTCATTCTATTATTGAATACTCTTCCCCGGCCCATTTTACTTATAACCTGGTAACTAGATCTAGATGCTTGCTGAAATTTAGCTAATTGTTGCGTGTTGCTGTTTGGCAAGACTTCCAACAGGGGTCACATAGTATCTGGTTATCTCTTTTTGGACATGCTAGTAACCATTGGTGATCATTGTGTACCGCACGGATTCTCAGTTGGGACAGTATTACCTGAAAGAGGGAGAAAATTGGTTTTTAAGGAGTGAGAAAACACCTTAAACACCTCAATCATTATACGTATAAATTGCAGAGACACATATAGGAAGTAAATGGATATTCTACACATCCGTGGTACTAATATTTCATAGGGTGGGTAATTAGGAATAAAATGTCCAAAAGGGCTCCTTAGGGGGATAATAATGAAAAAAAAATGTTGAGAAATTCAGAACACCGGTCTGAATCTATTGATTTAATTTATTAATTCATAAAAGTTACATATCCCTCTTGAATGTTTTAAGCGATGAGCAGATGACTACTGAATCAGAGGAGCAGGAGACAGGAGGGCCATGGAGTTTAGTGCTGCGGTGAAATGAACTTACACCATGTTAATGCAATCCACATTCAGCATAAGAGGCTTCTGCACACAGTAAGTAGCTGTAAGTGGTAAGCAGACATTATAAATGGTAGGGATTTTATTGACATTTCTATGCTGAACTGAGTGAGCTGTTCCCTTCTTTCATTAGCTCTCTGGGATCTATCAATACCAGTAACATGGGACGGACAGGCGTCTTCGTTGCCACCATGGCGGCTCTTGCCCCTCAAGCCAGGCTTCTCCATGGATGTTAGAGGGCAAATACCCTGACACAATGCCTCCATGGTCAGGAGATCTCTGTGTCCTCTCTGCGCTTACTCGGGGGCTCAGGATCTCAGTCTCTGCCTCCCACACCATCCCATCAGAGAAGTCTGCGGAACATGGTCCTCCATGCCCTGCTCCCTTGCATGCTAGGCAAGTCGGCTGTGGGCAGATGTGGGTGTTGTATGGGAAGGATGGCCCAGGGCATGGGGGTTGGAGCAGAACCAATGCCACTTGTCTATAGGGAAAGATTGAAAGAATGGCACAGGGAAGGTCGTAGAGGATAAAACCATGGGTAAGAAGGGCCAGGGTCAGACAAATGAGCTTCAGCTCCTAGGATTCTTCTGGACATATGAATCCCTGTATTGTCACAAGTCAGAGGCCCTCTTATATGTACAAGCCAGCTTGTAATCTTCCCAACATGCTGTGAGCTAGGCAAGACCATTATCATTGTCCCCATTGTATAGATGCTAAAACAGAGGCACAGAAGCCAACCTGCCCACAAGCACACAGCCAGTTAGTGGTGATCTTTTATCCCCTATTAGTACTCAAAACATGCCTATTTTACAGAGAAGGAAAGTGACACCCCCCGGGAACAAATAGGGAGTCAGAGTTGAAATCCATCCCTGTGACTCATCTAGGAAAGGTTCAGGCCCTTGGGCCCGTACAGGTGAGTGTCCACTCCTCAGTCTGAGCCCCTGCTCTTTGCACAACATCACACTCCCTCTCACACAGCAGACCCCCGTATCCCATTCTGGATCAGTGTTCGATCTGATGGGGGAGAAGGCAGGGAGCAAGGGCTGAGGCACGTGAAGGAGTTAAAACAATGAAGTAGGGTTGGGTAAGAAGGCCAGACTGAATCACATGAGCAACTGTTGGGGCCACCAGGTCTGCACAGAGGAAGTCTCTCCTCTCCACACGGGTTTCCACAATTCCTAAACCCAACCCCAACAACCTTACCCTCCCTGCAGGCAATGTTGATGTGTTCCTGGGATGATGGAACTTGCCAGCAAGATACATCAGGAACCCTGCCTTCCTGGTTGCTCTGGGTGTGAAATGCCCATGTGAGGCATTTGGTCTCTGTTCCCGGTTGTTCCAATTATATATACTTTAAAAGGAAGGGAGGTAGGGTCTGTTCTGATGGTTACCTACACTGATTCTGGCTGGATTATGGGACACCCTTGTATTGCTATTGTTTTCTTTTTAAACTAGAAAGTCCTCTATAGAACTTGGTCTACACAGTTTCTGGTTATTGTATCAAAGGCTGACAAAGGATAAAAGGGACCAAATATCCTGTAGTCCTTAGGATATAGGATACAGTCCTTAGGATACATTCCTCAGCTAAAGGAAGCAAATTATATAGCAGGGGAAGAGTTAGGTCTGAGTTCCTTGCTCCTGGTGGAAAATATACTTATTCTTTTTTTTAAAGATTTTACTTATTTATTTGAGATAGAGACAGTGAGAGAGAGCATGAGAGGGGAGAAGGTCAGAGGAAGAAGCAGACTCCCTGTGGAGCTGGGAGCCCGATGTGGGACTCGATCCCAGAACTCAAGGATCATGACCTGAGCCGAAAGCAGTTGTTCAACCAACTGAGCCACCCAGGCGCCCAATATACTTATTCTTAACTCAGATCCCCTTTGAGGGGCTGAGGATGCTGTGGGAACAAGATAAAGATTTTACCTTTACATTCTAGATTTCTGGAATATACTTTAGGTGTAAGTATGTACTATGAGAGAAGATATCCAACCTTATTTCTTTTAAATGTGCTTTCCCCAAATGAGTTAAACAGCTGTTCCCACCCGATGTAAAAAGTGTATTGAAGTGGTTGAGTACAGATGGATGGATCTGGGTTTGAATCCTGACTCTAATTCTTTTTAGCTATGTGACTTAGGCAACTTATTGATTGATTGATTGATTGATTGATTTACTTAGTTTTTATTTAAATTCCAATTGGTTAACAAAGAATGTAATATTAGTTTTAGGTATACAATTGAGTGATTCAACACTTACACAATATCTGTGCTCATCACAATCCTTAATCCCCGCCATCAGTTTCATCTATCCCACCACCACGTTCCCTCGAGTAACCATTAGTTTTTTCTCTATAGTTAAGAGTCTGTTTCTTGGCTTTTCTCTCATTTTTCCCCTGTGATCATTTGTTTTGTTTCTTAAATTCCACATATGAGTGAAATCGGTATTTGTCTTTCCCTGACTGACTTATTTCACTTAGCTTTATAGTCTTTAGTGCTATCCATTTTTTTTTTTTTTTTACAAATGGCAGGATTTTATTCTTTTTTATGGTCAAGTAATATTCCACTGTATATATATACCACATCTTCATCCATTCATTGGTCGATGAACATTTGGGCACTTTCCATAATTGCTTTGGGTAGTATAGACATTTTAATATTTGTTCTTTCAATCCATGAGCATGGAATAGTATTCTATTTCTTTGTGTCATCTTTCTTTCATCAGTGTTTTATAGTTTTCAGAGTCCAGGTCTTTTGCCACTTTGGTTAGGTTTATTCCAACATATCTTATTATTTTTGGTGCAACTGAAAATTGGCAATGATTCTTTGATTTCTCTTTCTGCTGCTTCATTATTGATGTAAAGAAATGTAACAGATTTCTGTAGATTGATTTTGTATCCTACGACTTTACTGAATTTGTGTATCACTTCTAGCAATTCTTTGGTGGAGTCTTTCAGGTTTTCTACACAGAGTATCATGTCATCTGCAAATAATAAAAGTTTTACTTGTTCCTTGTCAATTTGCATACCTTTTATTTCTTTTTGTTGTCTTATTGCTGAGGCTAAGACTTCTAGTACTATGTTGAACAACAGTTGTGAGAGTGGACCTCCCTCTCTTATTCCTGACCTTAAGGGAAAGCTCTCTGTTTTTCCCCACTGAGGATGATTTTAACGGTGGGTTTTTCATATAAGGCCTTTATGATGTTGAGGTGTGTTCCCACTAACCCTAATCTGTTGAGGGTTTTTATCATGAGTGCATGTTATATTTTGTCAAATGCCTTTTCTGCATCTAGTAAAAGGATCATAGGGTTCTTATTCTTTCTTTATTAATGTGATGTATCACATTGATTGATCATGGTGAATGATTTTTTTAATGTATTGTTGGATTCAGTTTGCAAATATTTCATTGAGAATGTTTGCTATTTTTGCTCTTTTCCATTATCCTATCTTCTATACCACTTATTTGTTCCTCTGCTTCTTCCAGCCTGCTCTTCATTGCATCAAACATGTTTCCAATCTAAGTTATTGCATTTTTCATCTCTGACTGATTCTTTAACTCATTTGTCTTTGTAGTAAGAGTGTCCCTGAAGTCTTCTATTCTTTTCTCAAGCCCAGCAAGTATCCTTATGATTGTTGCTTTAAAGTCTCCATCAGGTATAATACTTACATCTGTTTTCACTTGCTCCTGGCTGTGACCTTACCTTATTTCATTTGGGATAAACTCCTCCACCTTGGCATTTCTGTCTAGGTCTCCATCTTCTTCTGTGTATTAGAAAAGCCTATTGTGTCGTCTGCTGTCGGATATAATGGCTTTATGAAGAAGAGGTCATGATGTCCAGGGCCTGGCCCTTCAGGGAGTGTCTCTGGTATGTGCTGCATGCACTCTGCTCCTGTGTTTTGGCTGCTCTATCCTTCAGGCCAGTCTTCTGCAGAGGCCCTCCTTGCCTGCATAGGCAGTGTTTAGACCTTGGCCAGAATGTGGTGAATTTTAACTAGGTGTGCTCTCGTCTGCTTGTTAAATGAGACCTGATACTACTTACGCCAGAACTGAAGGCCTGCACAGCTCTCTGGCTGGGAGGCTGCGGGCAGGGATTTCTACTTCTATTCTGGGGGAGGGTCTTGCTGTACTATGATGGAGGCAAACTTGACTGCAAAGGGCTGTACCACCAGACCTCAAGGGTTTAGGATGTGGTGTAAGTAAGTTAGCCAGCTAGTGTTGGGACTGAGCTGCCTCCTGCAGGTGACTCTATACCGATGTTGAGGGAGAGGGGACAGAAATGGCACCAGTTATCTCCTTTGTTCCTGGAGAGGGGTCTCCCTGAATGCTGCCTCTCAAGGATGTGCTCCAAGAAGAGCTAATGGTCTACCCGCTCTGTGCCCCAGGTATTTTTCAGATTGCTGTTTCCACACTGTCTGTCCCCTGGATTGATTGCCTGCCTTAGCTCCAGGAGCAGCACAGTGGCAGCTGGGCTCCGTCTCAGCCAAGCCCACCAACCTCTAAAACTCCAGTCTTTAAGCCCTACTGGTTCCAAGAACTCACAAAAATCACCCACTCTCATTTTCCCAGCCAGTAGCTTTGGGGAAGTGTTCTTCTTGTGCGTTTCCCTGTGTGTTCCTCTCTCTCTTGCCCTCCTCCAAGACCAGGGCTCCCACTGCTCCACAGCACCTATGATCCATTTCTCCCCCAAATCACATCCCCTCACTTCCTACCTTCTTTGATGTGGCCTCTTCTCTCCCTGTAGTTGTGCAGTTTGTTCTGTCGGTCTTCAAGTCAACTTCCAGGATATTTAGAATGATTTGATAGTTATCTAGCTGTAATTATGGGATGAGACAAGTTAGGCAAGGTATTTAACCACTCTGCAGTACATTTTCTTACCTGCAAAGTGGGGATAACAGGATCGTTGTAAGGAATGAGTGGTATAATGTATGTAAAGAGCTCAGTCCCATAACTAACACACAGTAAATGCACAATTAATGATAGCTGTTATGGTTTCACTATTCAACAGACCTATTTTTTTTCTTTTTTTGTCCTACAGATTTGAAATGGCTGTCAGAGTTTTCAAGGAGTGTTCATTAGACTAACAGGGCTAGCAAATTTGGAAAGCTGGGTTTTCTTTTTTCCAAAGATAAGGAAAGCCTGGAACATGAGGAGTTGCTTTTACTTGTCGGGCAACAAATAAGCCTCCCATGGGGGAACATTTCTTTTTGCCAGGGATGACAGCTATGTAGTGATCAAGAGACTACTTAGTTCTCCTCGCCTGTGGCAGCACTTGCAACCCATCCCAGTTCCTTTCCTCTGCCGCTCGCCCAGTCCTGGAGCTCTTTCCCCCTCAGTCCAATTGACTGACATGAGTGCTGAAAGCTATCTGCCATCTCTGACAGAAACAATTCCAGTGGCAAGATATCCACTGGTTCTTTTTCATTTTTAAAGTGAAACATGCGGCTTCACGGAGCTCTGAAATCTAAAAATATAGCAATTTCATAGGAGTGAAAGGCTAAACACAATTACTTGTCCACTTACCAGTAGACATTTGCATTTCTAAAACCATTCTTGCACGGATAGTGACTTCCCTATACCTGTTTTCATGTTTTTAGCCTAATCATGAACCCAAAGCTTCTCACCAACTCTACTTTAACTCAGTATTCAGAAAGGATATGTTACTTATAAGGGATTTGAATTTATTGATTTTATGTATAACTTTCTAAGCGTGGCTGGCAATGTTATTTCAATAGCTTTGCTAGTATGGTGTTTTGTTTTGTTTTGTTTTTTATATTAAACCAAGAAAGCCAATAATTTCCTAGACACAGAGAATTTAGACTGACTTCCACCTGTAAACAGTTACCATGATATTTAATAAGCAGAATCATTTCTACCATGATATGGTATGGACAGAATGCTATAAACTCTTTAAACCTCAAAAGGTTACCTGTGGATGTAAGACACTCATAATCCGTCTCCTCTTCTTGGTTGCAGAAGGTCATTTGGTTAGATTCAAGAAAAAGTACACCACCCAAGCCAGGCCATATCATTCTCTTTCTCCAGAAACTTCTCAGCTCCTGTTCTTTGTAATTTAAAGTTAGGTCTTGTCAGACCTCTGTGGGGGCCCATCAGAATCTGCCCTCCACCCATCTTTTCAGCCTCCTCTGTGATCCCTTTTCAGAGCTCACGTGTCCCAACTGCTCCTGGCCTGGGATCTACCATGCTATCCATGATTTGGTGCCCCTGTGCTTTGTCCTTCAACCTGGAGTGTCCCTTCTTCCTTGTCTGTGGTGAACTCTGGCTCATCTGACAAGATCAATGGACTCTTATCTCCTCTAGGAAGCCTTTCCTGACCTGTCCTGGACACACTTAACTGTTCCTTCCTGGTGGTCCAGCAGGATCTGGAATAACCACCTCCTCCCAGGTACACTCATGGGATGCCAGAGATAGTATTCAATGTGCTTGGGACAAAAGAAACGTTGCCCTCTGTATTAATGTGTTAGTGCATTTAGCTAGAAGAGGCAGAGATGCTCTATTCACACTAGAGCATTTCTCATACTCAAATTAGGATGATTAGGTCAATGGACCCTCCATCAAAATAACAATATGTTGGAATTACACCAATACCCCTGATTATTTTCCCTAATTTTATTGAATAAATCCCAAATGGTATTATCTTATTCTCACCATTTTTTAAATAACGAAGAGGATACATGTTTTTTTTCCTCCCCAAATATGTTTATTTTAATTTTTCAGTGTTACAAGATTGATTGTTCATGCACCACACCCAGTGCTCCATGCACTATGTGCCCTTCTCGATACCCACCACCAGGCTCGCCCACCCCCCCACCCCCTCCCCTCCAAAACCCTCAGTTTGTTGCTCAGAGTCCACAGTCTCTCCTGGTTCATCACCCCCTCCGATTTCCCCCCATTCGCCCTTCCCACGTTTTCTTTTTTTATTCCACTTAGAGGAGTAAGGGCAAATGGAAGGGTAGAGAATATTCTAGAATAGAATTGAAGTTGGCAGGATATATGTAACTTTACTGCTCCTCCACAGAGAGGCTGCCACAAAGTGGGTATGAAATCTCTGGGCCCAGTATTAGATTTATTAGAACCTATTAGATTAGGTTTCCACCCCCCGCCATCACCTCTTTCAGTTTGCTAGTAGAATCCTGAATTTCAGGGAGAGGGGTTGGCAGTGTGCCTGGCCCCAGGGGATCACTTCTCATTGGTTGAAGTTAAATGGTGATCAATGTTTGCAGTGCTCATTCTGGGGTTGGACATGTGAATCACTCCTGGCCAGTGAAGTGTAACTAGAAGTGTGCTATACATAGGGAAGTAACTTTGGGCAATAATTTCCCCTATGTGTTAAAAACAAAGGGAGGTGCTCAAGCTTTGGGTGCTAATGTGTGATGATGCCTTGCTTAGAGCTCCTGAGATTCTGCGACCAAGGAGGGGGCAGTCTTCACATTCTGACGTTTCAAGCTGAGAAGACTGAACCTGGGTCTTTGCTGTCATGAAGGAGCCAATGAACCAACCCTGAGGCCAGACATTTTGGAACTGCTTATTAATAAGCAATAAGTGTTCTTATGTTCTAGGCCACTAAGAAATGAGTTTCTTTTACTTATAACCAGATGCATTCTAACTGAATCAGTGGATAAAGTCCTTTTGGGGACCTAGGTCCAGGTAGGAGAGTCTCTGAAAAAGAATTAAAGATATTTGTGATCTCAGATCTGGATCAGTATAGTGAGTCCAGAAAAAAATAAAAGTGTCCCTACAGAGTCTTAAGTGGGACACAGGCTTAGGATCTGAGAGTTGAGGTGAGATGCATAGCTGGGAGTTGGGATTCTTTTTTTTTTTTTTTAAGATTTTATCTATTTATTTGACAGATAGACAGAGAGGGAGATCACAAGTAGGCAGAGAGGCAGGCAGAGAGAGAGGGGGAAGCAGGCTCCCCGCCGAGCAGAGAGCCCGATGCAGGGCTCGATCCCAGGGCCCTGAGATCATGACCTGAGCCGAAGGCAGAGGCTTTAACCCACTGAGCCACCCAGGTGCCCCGGGAGTTGGGATTCTTAAGAAGTGGGTGATTCAATACAAACCTTGACACTTACCGTGGAAGATTGAAACAAGCTCAAGGGTGGGATGGTTCTTTGGGACTTCTAAAGATTCCACATTCAAAGTTGCTGAATCATTACATGTGAAACCTAAGTGAGTAGCCCCCTCTCAGGAGAAGGGTGGGGGCAGCATGTGGGGGTGGGACAGAGGGGAAATGCATGAGGCACCATGATCTCTGCCAAGGAAGTGGATAAAGAACTGAAGCTGTGGTTCAATAAGTTAAAATAATCACTAAAAACTTAGGCTGGTGATGAGAACTATCAAAAATTATACAGTGGGCTCTGAGCAACAAACTGAGGGTTTTGGAGGGGAGGGGGTGAGGGGTTGGGCGAGCCTGGTGGTGGGTATCGAGGAGGGCACGTAGCACGTGGAGCACTGGGTGTGGTGCATGAACAATCAATCTTGTAACACTGAAAAAATAAAATAAAAGTATTTGGGGAAAAAAAAGAGTTTCTTGGATACCATAAGTAAGAAAAAAAATTGTACAGTCTCCAAGTGTACAATCATGTTATATAAATGAGAATTGGTATCATTTGTGTTTAGCGTGTGTGTGTGAATGAAAGCTGAGAATACTAGTTGGGCTGTATCTAGAATTTGAATTAGAGACCTCTCTTGGTTTGGGAGTTTACTGATTTGGAGGTCTTCACTTGCCCAAGCAGAAAAGCCCCAGGGGGGTGATGGAGATGTCCCCAGGCTGGAGTCCACAGCTTGCTCATGACTTATCTCAGCACTCAGCTCCTGGACTAATATGTTTGTGTGTTTGTCTCTATGAAATACTGCCAGCCCTTCAAATGCATGGGCTTTAAAACCTTAATCTCTAACACAGTGTGCTTAACACCTAATATGCACTTAATAAATACCAACAGAAGGAACGAGGCCCGTAGTAAATTTCATAGGCACGGCAAGAATAGATAGAAGTAAAGAAGGCTGACTTTTAAATACTTAATAACATTGGTCCCTTGGTTAGAGATGTGAGTAAAATGCCTCTGAGCACGTCTCACAAGTTGGCATTTGCATCATTGGATTGTGGCCGTGGGTCCAACGAAGGAGATGTTTTTGCCTCCCTGTGGGCCACTTCTCCAGGTAGAGCTGTCTGGATCATTCTTTGTCACTCAGGTTTCTGATGGAGGGTTTGACAGCTCTGAATTCTGTCACTCAATCATCATATCAATGAAGGATTAAATAGTACATAAAAAAATAACATCTGTTTTAAATCTCTGCAAGATCTGCATATATTATGGGGAGATTTGCACACACTTTTAGATCTCTAATGGAAACAGGTGCCCTTTTGATCTCCTGCCCCTACCAATGTAATCGGGCGCAGATATCGGGGCTGCACGGGTATGCAACTGCATCTAGAAACGGACAGCCATGCACCAGGAGGCTGGCAGAACTCTCGAGGGAATCATTTTTTCTTTCTCCACCTGAAGCAAAGTCTCCCAACTCTCTCCCCTCAAACTCGGACTCAAGACACTAAAAGGGAATGTCAGTTAAAGGCACATATGGATGCCTCCCTGCATGTGTGCTGATGGAGGAAAAAAAAAAAAAAAGAAAAAAAGACATGGCCTAAAAAGACTTGCCAACCTGATCTCATCCAAGATGAGGTTTCGCCAACAAGCCCTGAATTGATTTTCTCTACCAAGGGATAAGATCAACATGCCTCATGTTTTGCAACTATTCTTGGCAGGTCTTAAGGGGCTGACTGCAACTGCAGCCAGCAGATGCTAATAGGGTAAGAAACCTGAGGATGGGCTTCTGCACAGCATCATCCTGGGGCTCTGGCCAGGTGCCAGGCATGGGAAGATGCCTGGCGGCCCTCTGCACTATCCACCCTGTGTGGTCACTTGACAACAGGTGCATGAATGAGATAAAACTATCTTCAGTGTGCTTACCTTGTGCTGAAAAATTAAAGAAATGACACTTTCTTCCCCTCTTCTAGACTAATAAGTTGTTGTAAATTCAGATGAGGCAGAGCAAAGGTGGCCAAAGGGAAAGAGGAGTGGTGGGTCATTTGCTTGGGGGAGTACCCTGAATTTCTACACACCAAAGCATCAAGGCAGGGGAGCTGGCTGGCGAGGGAGCTGGAATTGGCTGACTCTAATCTCTGCAATTGCATCTTTTGTGTGCGTCGTACCAGGCACAGAGATGCCTAGAGAAGACACTCAGCAATTGTTTGTTGGAAGAATGGTGCTTGTTGTTTTGTTGCCAACCCCAGTGGTTGAGCTTTGACCATAAATGACCACCTTGTATTTGATGAATGGGGGCGAGAGTCCAAGGAAGCCCTCTTCCTTAAAGAGGAGACTTGGAGTGGATTGCTGAGGCAGCTGGATTCTTTGGGAGAGTTGGCCCATGATTCCAGATGGTCACCAAGCAAAGCAGAGATGTCTTCTATGCTTCTGCAGCCTAGGTGCGGTGTGTTTCCAAAATGTTAGCCCCTTTTATTTATATACCCATAATTTTGCTAAGTATCTGATCTGAAATTCACCAATAGGACAAGGCCAGGTTCCAGTCCTCAGATGGAAATCAGATGAATCTGAGAAGCAAACCTGGCCTTTTGAACTTTTTCTTCCACTAACTGAGTCCTCCGTGGAGTCCCCACATCTGGACATTGTCATGTGTGATCATCTGGATCCATTGTTCCCTCTACCATCTCGTATTCAATATTCTGGCTCTTGCAGCTTAATGCAGGCCACCTGATTTGCTGGGCATCTGCTTCCAGATGTGTTGAGCAGGCTAGGACAGCTCTCCTTGGCCTCTGTGGGCTTGTGGACAATTGTAAGCTGTGTGGTAAGGTGATTCCACCACTTGAGTATCCTGGAAACACCATGTCAAAGATGAATATCATCACTGCGTGTGATGTTTTTCATACTGATAGGATTTTCTTGACTCATCTTCTGCCCTGAGAGGAGGATGAAGAGGTTAGTGGCGACACATGTCTTCTAAAGTGTCTGCGGTGGGAAACAGAGTGTAGAGGAGAGTGTGGCAGGCGGGAGTGGAAGCTCCTATTGTCCTCTTTGTTCTTTCCATTCCTGCTGCCCTTCTCAGCCTTATGTCCCAGGGAGAGTTCTCTCTGAAACACTTAGTTGAAAGAAGGATGACAGAAATCAAGGATAGTCGTGTTAAGTGTCTCTGTATGATTATGAGCCATACCAAGATAAAAAACTGTAAAAATGTAAGCCTTCTTGTAAACAAGATAGAATGATTATATGGTGAGATGGGATCGTATTTACAAGTTCAGCAGAGCGCTGGATAATAGGACGGGAGCTCAAGCCAGAGACTAGGTCAGGAAGCATAGACCCAGGAACCACAAGAGAGAATAGACTCCCTAAGAAGGGTTCTAGGGGCAATTTTGCTCCCACCAGGGGACATCTGGCAATGTGTGGAGACACTGTTGGTTGTCACAGTTGGTGGGGGGCTGCTACTGTCATCCAGGGGTAGAGACCAGGAATACTTACAACCACTCTACTGTGCCCAGGATGGTCCCACACTAAGAATGATCTGGCCCCAAAGGTCAGTAGAACCAATGTGGAGAACCCAGGTCAAAGACACCTGCAGCATCCCAGGCTAGCTACCTGCCCTGCTCGCTGCTCCCAACTCTCTTGTGTTCACCTGCTCTGCCCTGCCACTTCTCATCACATTCCTACCTCTCTGAGGTGAAAATTAAGGCGAGGGGGTAGGGGCGGCTTTCACAGTTCTGAAAGGAAAAAAATTGTTAATCTCTGGTGACAGCGCATTTTTATGTAAGTACGTAGATGTGTTGGCGTGTCACCTGATAGGCTTCAGTATGGAGTCAGGCATATATTTTTTTTTTCTCAGAGCAGGGAGAGACAGGGTTATTATTATTATTATTTTAATTTGCGTATAGTTGACACATTAGCTTCAGGTGTACAGCTTAGTGACTTGACAAATTTATACATTACATTATGTTCACCGTAAGTATAGGTACCATCTGTTCTGTTACATCATTCTTACAGTATCATGGATTGTAGTCCCTGCGGTGTGCCCTTTATTCCCATGACTTATTCATTCCACAACTGGAGTCTGTATCTTCCTCTCCCTTTTATCCCTTTTGCCCAATCCCCCACCCTCTGACAACTCTGTTTGTTCTCTGTATTTATAGATCTGATTCTGCTTTTTGTTTATTTATTCATTTGTTTTTGTTTTTTTTTTTTTAGATTCCATTTATGAATGGAGTTATATGGTATTTGTCTTTCTCAGCCTGACTTATTTCACTTAGCATAATACCCTCTAGGTCCATTTATGTTGTCTCAAATGGCACAATCTCATCCTTTTTATGGCCACATATTATCCATTGTTAGTGTGTGTGTGTGTGTGTGTGTGTGTGTGTATGTGTGTACTACATTTTCCTTAAACATTTGTCTACTGATGGACACTTAATTTGCTTCCATATCTTGGCTATTGTAAATAATTCTTCAATAAATATAGGGATGCATATATCTTTTTGAATTAGTGTTTTCATTTTCTTTGTGTAATCAACCAATAGTGGAATTATTAGAACATATGGTATTTCTATTTTCAGTTTTTTGAAGAACCTCTGTGCTGTTTTCCAAAATGGCTACACCAGTTTGCATTCCCACTAAGAGTAATTAAGTGTTCCTTTTTCTCCACATCTCTGCCAAACTTGTTACATTTTCTCATTTCGATTTTGGCCATTCTGACAGGTGTGAGGTGATATCTCATTGTGGTTTTTACTTGAATTTCCCTGATGATGAGTGATGTTGAGCATCTTTTCACGTGTCTGTTGGCCATCTGTATATCTTTTTTGGAAAATGCCTATTCAGGTTCTCTGCCCATTTTTTAATTGGATTGTTTGGGATTTTTTTGGTGTGAATTGTATAAGTTCTTTATATCTTTTGTATATTAACCCATTATTGAATCTATCATTTGTAAATAATCTTCTCTCATTCAGTAGATTGTCTTTTGGTTTTGTTGCTGGTTTCTTTCACTGTGCAAAAGGTTTTTATTTTGATGTAGTCCCAATAGTTTATCTTTACTTGTTTCTCTTGCCTCAGGAGACATATCTAGAAAAATGTTGCTGTGGCTGATGTCAGAGAAATTACTGGAGTCAGGCAGATCTTTATAAGAAATGAGACAGCACCAACCCAGTAGCAACTAGCCTCACATGAGTATGTGAAATGTGGCTAGTGCTATGGAGGAGGTGATTGCTCAATTTTATTTCATACTAATTACTTTAAATAGCCACCTGTGACTGGAGGCTGTCATATTGGATGGTGCAGGGGTAGCGGCAGAAGGAAACTCAGCTCCTGAACAAACCTTTCTGTGTTAACTTCCTGTGACTCCTGTCATAAAACACCACAAACTCAGTTGCAAAGAATAGCACACGTTTATTCTCTCATGGTTCTGGAGAGTGCAAGCCCAAAATCAGTTTCCCTAGGTCAAAATCAAGGTGTTGGCAGGGACCTTCTCCCTCCAAAGGTCTGGAGAACAATCTTTTTCCTTGCCTTTTCCAACTTCTAGAACTGCATTCTTTGACTTGTGGCCCCTTCCTCCATCTTCAAAGCCAGGAGTGGAGCATCATGCTTCAGGGGTTACATTGCTGGCTCTGTAGTATCAGTTCTCCCTCTTCCTGTATGTTTACAGCAGGATGTTTGTCATGACATTTAGAACCCACCCTGACCATCTCCCTTCTCAATATCCTTGATTAAATCACATTTCCAAAGTCCCTTTCCCCATAGAAAGTAACATGCACTTGTTCCTGGGACTAGGATTTGGGTATCTTTGGGGGCCATTATCCAATTTACAATATCTTCCTTAGCCTGCCTTAAAATTCTTCTCCCTATTGAATGACATGATGTATTTAGTGCTGAATGGGAAAAATCTGCAGCCAAGAATATTCTATCTAGCAAGGCTGTCATCCAGAATAGAAAGAAAGATAAAAAATTCCCCAGACAAACAAAAATGAAAGGAGTGCATGACCACTAGACAGTTTTGCAAAAAATATTAAAGGGGACTCTTTGAGTGAACAGGGAGACAAAAATGACAGTAAAGATAAGAGGCAAAAAAAAAAGCAATAAAAATGAATATTTCTGTAAAATATTAGTCAAGGAACTCACAAGAAAAAGATATGAAATATAATAACATTTTCCTAAAACATGAGGAGAAGAGGCACAAAGAAAGGCTTCAAACTTAAACCATAAACCTACTATAGACTGCTACATGCAGAAGAGTTTATATACAAACCTGCTGGTAACCATATATCAAAAACCACTAATAAATATGTGAAGAATAAAGAGAAAGAAATCCAAATATATCACTAAAGAAAATCAGCGAACACAAAAAAGAGAAAGACAGGAAAGGATCAGAGAAGATCTTCAGAAACTACAAAACAAGTAATAAAGTAACAATAAATAACATATCTATCAACAATTATTTTGAATATAAATGGACTAAATGCTCCAATCAGAAGACATAGGTGGCAGAATGGATTAAAAAAAAAAAAAAACCAAGAGCCATATTTATGTTGCCTACAAGACACCCGTTTTAGACTTAAATACATCTGCAGATTGAAAGTGAGAGGATGGAGAAATATCAGTATCTATCATGCAAATGGATGTCAAAAGAAAGCTGGAGTAGTAACACTTACATTGCACAAAATGACTTTAAAACCAACACTGTAACAAGAGACAAAGAACGATACTAGGTAATAATAAAGTTAACACTCCAATAAGATCTAACAATTGTAAATATTTATGCACTCAACATAGAAGCAATTAAATACATAAAAGTTAATAATAAACATAAAGGAACTAATTGATAATAATACAAAAATAGCAGGGGACTTTAACACCCCACTTAGATCAATGGACAAATCATCTAAACTACATATCAACAAGGAAACAATGGCTTTGAATGACCCATTGGAAAAGAGGGATATAACAAATATATTCAGAGCATTCCATCTTAAAACAGCAGAATACACATTCTTTTCAAGTGCACATAGAGCATTCTCCAGAATAGATCACATACTAGACCATAAAACAAACCTCAGCAAATTCAAGAAGATTGAAATCATGCCATGCATAATTTCTGATCACAACACTATGAAACTAGAAGTCAACCAGAAGTGAAAAAATCTGTAAAGACCGCAAATACATGGAGGTTAAATAACATGCTACTAAACAACGAATGGGTCAACCAGGAAGTCAAAGAAGAAATTTTTAAAAAATACACAGAAACAGATGAAATGAAAACACAAATTTCCAAAACCTCTGGGACCCAGCAAAAGCTGTTCTAAGAGGTAAGTTTATAAGAACAGGCCTACTACCTCAAGAAGCAAGAAAAATCTGAAACAACTGAATTTTACACTTAAAGGATCTAGAAAAAGAATAACCAATGAAGCCTAACGCCAGCAGAAGGAAGGAAATAGTTAAAATTAGAGCATAAATAAATGATACAGAAGCTAAAAGCAAACAAACAAAAACAGTAGAACACATCAGTAAAACCAGGAGCTATTTCTTTAAAAAAAAAAAAATCAAAATCAATACATCTCTAGCCATACTTATCAAGAAAAAAAGAGAATGGACGTCAAGACCCAAAATCACACGTGAGAGAGGAGAAATGACAACCCACACCACAGAAATACAATCACAAGAGGATAAATATTATGAGAAACTATATGCCAACAAATCGGACAACCGAGAAGAGATGGATAAATTCCTAGAAACATAACTTCCCAAAACTGAACAAAGAAGAAATAGAAAGTTTGAACAGACTGATAACAAGCAAAGAAATGAGTCAGTAATCAAAACACTCCTAACAAACAAAAGTTCAGGACCAGATTTCTTCACAGGTAAAGTCTATCAAACATTTAAAGAGTTAATACTTATTCTTCTCCAGGGCGCCTGGGTGGCTCAGTTGTTGAGCATCTGCCTTTGGCTCAGGTCATGATCCCAGTGTCCTGGGATCGGGCTCCGCATGGGGCTCCTTGCTTGGCGGGGGCCTGCTTTCTCCCTCCACCACTCCTCCTGCTTGTGATCCCTCTCTTGCTATGCCTCTCTCTGTCAAATAAATAAAATCTTTTAAAAAAAATACTTATTCTTCCCCAGAAAACAGAAAAGGAAGGAGAACCCCCAAAATCATTCTATGAAGCTAGCATTAGCCTGATACAAAAACCAAAGATACCACTTAAAGAGAAGTATAAGCCAATATCCCTGATGAACATGGTTGCAAAAACTCTCAATAAAATACCAGCAAACCAAATTCAATGATACATTAAAAAAATCATTCAACACAATTAAGTGGGATTTATTCCTGGGTTGTAGTGGTGGTTTAATATTCCAAATCAATCAATGTGATACATCACATCAATAGAAAAAAGGATAAGAACCATATAATCCTCTTAATAGATGCAAAAGGACATTTGACAAAGTACAACATCCATTTATGATAAAAACTCTCAACAAAATAGGTTTACAGGGGACATACCTCAACATGATAAAGGCCATATGTGGAAAAACTCACAGCTAACAACATCCCTAATAGGAAAAAACAGAGCTTTTCCCCTGTGGTCAGGAATAAGACAGAGATGGTCACTCTCCCCACTTTTATTCAACATAGTACTGGAAGTCCTAGGCACAGCAATCAGACAACAGAAGAAAGTAAAAGGAATCCAAATTGGCAAGGAAGAAGGAAAACTTTCACTATTTGCAGATGACGTGATCCTGTATACAGAAAACCCTAGAGACTCCACCAAATAACTGCTAGAACTTCTAAATGAATTCAGTAGTCTCAGGATATAAAGTCAATGTACAAAAATCTGTTGCATTTCTAAATAGCAATAATGAAGCAGCAGAAAGAGAAATTAAGAAAACAATCCCATTTACAATTGCACCCAAAATAAGATTCTTAGGAATAAACCTAACCACTGAGATGAAAGACCTATACTCTGAAAACTATAAAACACTGGTGAGAGAAATTGAAGATGATGCAAAGAAATGGAAAGACATTCCATGTTCATGGATTGGAAGAACAAATTTTTTAAAATATCCCTACTACCCAAAGCAATGTACAGATTTAATGAAATCCTTATCAAAATACCAACAGCATTTTTCACAGAACTAGAACAAATAATCCTAAAATTTGCATGTAACCTTAAATACCCTGAATGGTCAAAAAATCTTGAAAAAGAAAAAGCAAAGCTAAATGCATCAAAATTCTGGACTTGAAATTATATTACAAAATTGTAGTGATCAAAACAGTATGGTAGCAGCAAAAAAAAAAAGACACATGCATCAGTAGAACAGAATAGAAAATCCAGAAATAAACCCAAAATTATATGGTCGATTAAACTTCAACAAAACAAGAAAGAATATACAATGGGAAAAAGACATTCTCATCAATAAATGGTGTTAGAAAAATTGGATAGCAATATGTAAAAGAAAGAAACTAGACCACTTTATTATACTACACACAAAAATAAATTCAAAACATATTAAATATCTAATGTGAGACTTAAAACCATCAAAATCCTAGAGGAAAACACAAGCAGTAGCTTCTCTAACATTAGCTATAACAACATTTTTTTCTGGATAAGTCTCCTGAGGCAAGGGAAACAAAAGCAAAAATCGACCACTGAGACTACATCAAAATAAAAAGCTTCTACACAGCAAAGGAAACAATCAACAAAACTAAAAGGCAGCCTACTGAATGGGAAAAGGTATTTGCAAATGACATGTCCAATAAAGGGTTAGTATCCAAAATATATAAAGAACTTATACAACTCAATACCCCAAAAACAAATAGTCCAATTCAAAAAATGGGCAGAAGAAATGAACAGACATTTGCCCAAAGAAGACATTCAGATGGCCAACAGCCACACAGAAAGATGCTCAACACTCATCATCTGGGAAACAAATCAAAACCACAATGACATATCATCTCACACCTGTCAGAATGGCTAAACACACACACACACACACACACACACACACACACACAAGAAACAACAGGTGTTGAAAAGGAAGTAGAGAGAAAAAACAGGCATGCACTGTTGGTGGGCTGCAAACTGGTACAGTCACGGTGGGAAACAATGTAGATGATCCTCAGAAAGTTAAAAATAGAGGAAAGCCTGGGTGATTCAGTTGGTTAAGTGTCTGATTCTTGATTTCAGCTCAGGTTATGATCTAATGAAGCCCGCTTAAGATTCGCTCTCTGTCTCTCCCCCTGACCCTCCCATGCCCTCTCTCACCCTCTTGAAAGAAAGAAGGAAGGAAGGAAGGAAGGAAGGAAGGAAGGAAAGAGGGAGAGAGAGAGAGAGAAAGAAAGAGAGAGAGAGAAGAAAGAAAGAAAGAAAGAAAGAAAGAAAGAAAGAAAGAAAGAAAGAAAGAAAGAAGAGAGGGAGGAAAGGAAGGAAGGAAGAAAGGAAGAGTTAAAAACAGAACTACCTACAATCCAGCAATTGCGCTACTGGGTATTTACCCAGAGAATACAAAAGCACCCTAATTCAAAGGAATATATGCACCTCTATGTTTATAGCAGCATTATTTACAATAGTCAAGATATGGAAGCAGCCCAAGTGACCATTGACTGACAAATGTAAAAAAGATGTGGTGTATATATATACAATGGAATATTATTCAGCCATCAAAGAGAATGAAATCTTGCCAATTGTAATGACACGGATGGAACTAGAGAGTATAATGCCAAGCAAAACAAGTCAGAGAAAGACAAATAACATATGATTTCAACCATAGGTGGGGAATTTAAGAACTAAAACAAGCAAGCAAAGGAAAAACATGAGAGGGAGAGAGAGAGAGAGTCAAAGCAAGAAAGACTCTAGAGAATGAACTGATGATTACCAGAAGGGGGCTGGAGGTGTAAGGGTGAAACAGCTGATGGGAATTAAGGGGTGCACTTGTGATGGATGCCGTGGGATGTGCGGAAGTGTTAAATCACTATATTGTACACCTGAAACTAATCGAACACTGTATTAACATACATACTAACTGCAATTAAGATAAAAACTGGAAAAAAAATCTCTTCTCCTGTATGGGTCAGAAGCCCCAACCCTGATACTTTCCCTGGGGTAATCTGTGCTCTCTTCCAATATAGATACCTAG
The DNA here is from genome assembly GCA_028533885.1 of Nasua narica. Taxonomy (NCBI): domain Eukaryota; kingdom Metazoa; phylum Chordata; class Mammalia; order Carnivora; family Procyonidae; genus Nasua; species Nasua narica. The sequence continues at coordinate 110,212,624 of CM052802.1, read as the reverse complement.
TGCGGGTTACGGGGGAAGAGCTGTCCTTGCTTTGCCCTATTGGCTCTCCCTGACTCTCTGCTGGTGTCAGTGCAATGGGGGTCATGCTCAGTCCAAGGGAACGCATGGTGGTGGTGAGGTAGGGGGAGAGGGGTGGGAAGGCAGGCCCAGGCAGGAAGCCACACAACCACACAGGCCCCCACACAGGCCACCTGTACATCCATGACCCCTCTTCATGAGGACTAGGAAGGAGATAGAAGACAATACAGAGGTAGAGAACACCTACTATAGCCTGATAGTCACAGACATCCTCTGAGGAGGTGACAGGTAACCTGAGAGGAGATGGTTAAGAGGCTCCTAGAGAGGAGGAGGGAAGCCCAGTCCTGGCACAGGGAGCAGCATGTATCCAAGTCTTGAGGGGCCAAGACTCCTGCCTCCCTCCTTGTTCTGGGCTTCTTCTCTCCCTCTTCCTTCCTCCCCCCCTCCCAGCACCTGAGCTGCATCAGGCGTCATGTTAGCCAGGGACATGGCCATCACCACTGATGTGGAGCAGTATGCTCTGGGCCAGGGAGACAGAAGTGAAAGTACATTTATTTACACGGGGATGAGCCCCAGCAAGGCGGTGTTTATGGGGTCAACATTGCTCCAACTTCCTTCAGTAATAATTTAGGGGTTTGATATTGCAGGTCTTTAGAAGAAGGAGAGACGGGGTTTTGAGGACAAGGGTCTGGAAGAGATAGGGAAGACAGGTAGGGAAATGGAGGCCCAGGTTTGAATCTATTGCTCCAATCAGCTCCAGCTGCCAGGTTTGATCTCTACAGAGAAAAGAAGTGCAGATAGATGGAGAAGGCGCCATTTTGACGACAGCCTGTGTAAGCCTTGAGGTAGAAGCAGTGCCACCTCTAGGCCCTATTAACAACTGGAGACACTCAGCGGCAGTGAGGAAGTCCCCTACCCCCAGATCCTGTGTGCCCCTGCTTTACCCCATTCACCCCCCATTCACCCCTACCATTCTGTCTCAGACCACTGTGGAGATCCGCTGCCCCGAGGGCTGTGGGCAGTGGAGAGACACCAGCTATCAGTGGAACAGCATTCTATGGAGGCTTAGCAGCCAGGCCACATGCCATGTGGCCTGGACAGTGGGTCCCAGCCTAGGAGCTGAGGCAGATCTCCATGCTGGCTTTGTCCCGGGGCCCACATGGAACACAAGAGCAAGCAGGGAGACCTCCGGCCCTACAACGAGGTAGGAGGAGGAAGCGCCAGATAAGCATGAGTGTAACTGGACCCCATTTCTACCTTGGCCTTCTGAGGCCTGAGGGTATGACATTAGATATTAGATATTACATGAGGACCCACGTTACCCTGAACAGTCATTTCCATGAAGCTAAGAAATTTACTCCAGGAAGAGCAGGAGTGTGTCTTCTCTTCATGCAGCTCCTACAGCCCTTGCACACACAGCTCAACCCCAGCGCAGAGTAGGTGCTGTGTGGACGCCAGGGGCTCAGGGAGCTGGGTGCTGTTATCTGCGGATGAGTCGAGCACAATGTCGCCAGCAGATGATTCCGAGATCATTTACACTGGCTTGTGAAGGATACACTATGGGTATTTGCAAGAGATTTACTGTCCTCACCTCGCTTTGCGTAGGATGCTGTTTAAGCTCGCATTTCCTGCACACACCCTGCCGTACTACAGTGTGGTGAGCTGCAGAGGGTGAACACTGCGGAATTCTAAGATGGAAAGGAGGAACCAGTGGGACTACACACTTTCCAGAATAATCTACCGTGTTGAGAATAAAGGTGGGATTGATTCTATGGCTTATTCCTTATTTTGCAGGGTGGGAACCTGGAGTATAATATGATTATGCCCATCCCAACTCAAATCACCACTTTGTACAAGGCTTTTTTTTTTTTTTTAAGAAAAACTGCAAACCTTTCTTTGGTGGGGGCAGTTGTATATGCGTCGATACCCTCAGAATGCCTGTCTCTGATTCTCATGTGAGAGAGGTAGCTATTGAAGGTATACTATCTCTTACACTGAGGCTTGACTGCACATGGCAGGAAACTTCTACTTCATAAAAATAGCAAAAACAAGATGGTAGTGAATTTCTCTCTCAAGCCAAAAAAAAAAAAAAAAATCTGAATTATCAGTTGAAGCAGGAGCACAGTGACATCAGGGACCCAAAGTCCTATTTTTTTCCCGGGACTTCTTCAGCCTGTGGCTTCTGGACACAAGGTTTTCTACAATTTTGATTGTCCCAGAGTTTTTCACTTGCATTATTTTCTATGAAACTAGTCTCAAAATTTTCAAACGGGCCCATCAGATCTAACAGAAAACCACTACTAGTTTTTTTTTTTCAATTTTATTTTTTCGGTGTTCCAAGATTCATTGTTTATGCACCACATCCAGTGCTCCATGCAATACGTGCCCTCCTCAATACCCACCACCAGCCTCGCCCAACCCCCCACCCCCTCCCCTCCAAATCCCATTTGTTTCTCAGAGGCCACAGTCTCTCATCTACCACTAGTTTTAATACAAGTGCTTCATCCTATCAGATGATTGATTCTCTCATTTGTTTATTTTAGTTTATTTTTAAGATTTTATTTATTTGTTTGACACAGAGAGAGAAAACAAGCAGGGAGGGTAGCAGGCAGAGGGAGAGAGAGAAGCAGGCTCCCTGCTGAGGAGGGAGCCCAATGTAGGGCTTGATCCCAGGACCCTGGGATCATGACCTGAGCTGAAGGCAGAAGCTGAACTCACTGAGCTACCCAGTGCCCTCGTTTGTTTATTTTTTTATTCAGCAAACAGTTAAGCTGTTAAAGTTCACCTTCATATCTGGCCTTCTAGTAATTAAAAAAAATTTTTTTTTAATATGCTCCAGGAACCTGAGTGGCTCAATGGGTTAAAGCCTCTGCCTTCGGCTCAGGTCATGATCTCAGGGTCCTGGGATCCAGCCCCGCGTCGGGCTCTCTGCTCTGCAGGGAGCCTACTTCCCCCCCTCTCTCTCTGCCTGCCTTTCTGCCTGCTTGTGATCTCTCTCTCTCTCTGTCAAATAAATAAATAAAATCTTGAAAAAAAATTAACATACATTTCTCCTTTTATAAATGTATACATAATACATACATAAGCAAGCTCCAGGCCCAATCCAAAGCTTGAACTCACCACCCCAAGATCAAGAGCTGTATGTCCCATCAGCTGAGCCAGCCAGGGCCCCCTAGTGAAGCAGGCCCACAGGGGGGCCACCAGCCCTATGGATAGGCCCCACCCCCATTCACTACATGCCCTAAAGGCCAGGAGGGCCTCCTACACTGGGAGAGGCCCTGCCTGAGACCCTGAAGGTCAGGGTCAGGGCTAGAAGCCCTTCGGCCCTCAGCCCCTGCAACGGCTCAGTCAGTGTTGGTCAGAATGTGTGTGCATTAAGAAGTGAAGTAAAAACACTTGAGTTAGTTTTGTGCAGTGTTTCCATTCTTCAGGTAAGAATAAAACACCTTTGGGTGTATTAGCTATGAAATAGGAAGCAGATCATTTCAATGATTTCCCATACAGATTAAATGCTTTTACATTGACATTTAGAACTGGCATTGCCCAATTCAAAGATGAACAGAAAAAAAAATCATGCTAGTAATTTAAAATTTTATTTTATTTTTTACTTAAAACGACATTAAAGACCAAATAAAAAATACCAAGACAGGTCGAGCCAGAGACCCCAGAAGATAGAAAAAAGAACTTATATTTAGTGTCTTGAACAGCACATTTTTAAAAGATTTTGTTTATTTATTTGAGACTGAGAGAGAGCATGAGATGGGGGAGGATCAGAGGGAGAAGCAGAGTCCTGGCTCAGCAGGGAGCCCAATGTGGGACCCATCCTGGGACTCGTCCTGGGACTCAATCCTGGGACTCCAGGATCAGGACCTGAGCTGAAGACAGATCCTTAACCGACTGAGTCACCCAGGCGCCCCTGAACAGCACGCTTTTGTAAGTGCTTTTTGAACAAGGTGTTCCACACTTTTAATTTGCTCTGGGCTCCAAAAATGATGTCGCTTGCCCAAATCTTTCTTTCAATTTAATCAAAAGGAATTGTTTATCATCTATATAGATGCTGAGGCAATAAAGCAGAAGGAAAGTTTAGATCAGGATCCCCATCTTCGAGGAATTTAGAATATGATTGCAGAAGCTGGATTTACACCCAGCCATAGACCAAACCAGCGCCATAATCTAAGGTATATTATCTGAGAACAGCCGTAAGTAACAGAGCAGAGCAGAGCATAGAGAACAGTATTGCTGAAAAGTATTACTTGTTTAAAAAACAAACAAACAAACATAAAAGCAAACCAGTTAGAATTTGGGCCTCCTGGGAGGAGATGGAGGGGGACACCCTAACCTACTGTTTACATATTCTCTGACCCTCTAATGGGAACATGAGGGTGACAGAGCATTTGAATGTGTGGTCTCTTTCTGAATGTCAAGGCTTCATTTTCTGGAGTTCATTCCCTCCTCTACTTTGTATTTTAGATTTAGACCTAATACTTTCCACTTCAAACATCTGCTTATACTCCCTAGAGCCCACAGGGCTGTGCCTTGCTTCCCAGAAGTGGTGGGTCTGTCTGGCACCTGAGCCACCGCTGTGATTAGCTATACACCCTGCAAGCCGAGCCGCCAGACCGTCTCTTCACCTGGCCGGGGGAGGGACAGCCATTGGACAAGAAGAGATCATCCAGAACTTGCAGAATATCTTCTAAGTACTCTTTGGCTCCCATTAGCCCTGGGCTTTCTAACAGCACCGAAGAAGCCTCTGTTTTGTTTGCTTAGCCATTAAAATACTGAAGTCACAGTCCCCAAGTGGGGGAAGGACAGTGCAGAAAAGAATGGCAATTTACTTCCTCTATCAATAGGTGCCTGTTCGAGGGACACGAACACACGTGCACGTGCGCACACACACACACACGCAAACACACAAGGCTGTATTTCTGCCCCTAAATGCAGTGGATTTCAGGAGCCTCGCAGTGTGATTTTGCCAGCATGCTCACACAGAAAACTCGGTCTTTCAGCCCTCACTATCAAGTCTGAAGAAATATTTCCAAGTACGAACCGGTGGGGGGATATCTACAAAATATAATGGGGAAACACAGTAGTCTATAAACTACGTCTATGAAATTATTTACCTCAATTGTGAAATGTATATACATCTCAGTCTGACAGTTCTTTTTTCTCTGACACCATAGTGTAGGGGGAGGGGTCTGGGGAAGATGAGCCAAGATAAAGACTGAACGAAGGAAAACCCATGGCACCATTTTGTCGAGAGGGTGGCCCTTGCTGCTTCCACCAACAGTTTATACCTGCTACCATTGGGAGTCTCCAACCATCTATAGAAGAGACACATGACTGGCATGTTTCCTACCACCAGGGAGGGGAGGGGGGGGACTCAAGGTGGCATGCACATTTCAGAACTCTACCCTACCGCCATCTCTTCCTTTCTCAAGAAAGTATACCTAAATACACAAGAGCAAACATGATGTTATGATAAGGATTTCCTTGGAAACTGTTTGGATTTATTATTTATTAAGTAGCATTTTGGATAATAATAGTTGCTATGATTACCTACAAACTACTCCCCCCGAAGACAATGGAGGTTGTGGGGGTCACACCGCACTTGAGGACTGTGGGTATTCCTGCTGAGAAGCCCTCCAGTCTCCACCGGAACCAGAAGAAATAAGATTTTCACCCACTGGTGGAATAATAAATAAGGAAATAAGGCCAGGGAACAAGCAACCAATTCTGAAAATCTGTCTTTCCAATTATAGTAGTAATTAACATTCAAGTAAAATGTTTGGAGATTACAGAAAAGCAAACACGCAATCCTAAAATACCTACAATCTCATTATTCTGAAACACTTACCATGATCACTACCCTAACCTTTATTATAAAAATGCTTTAGATATCAAAACATTAAAAAAAATTACAATGACTATTTATATATCTACCCTATCATGTATCTATCTAATTGGATTCAACAATTATCATTTTGCTGTGTTTTTTATCTTTCTTATAATTATCATTTTAGCTTATGATCTTCTAGCCTTTTATTTGCAAATGAATTCTTCTCTTCACCCACAAAATTGAGATCATAGAGCCTACTGGGTTTTATTCTTTTTACACATAGCCTCTTAATACACTAGCATAAAATTTACCATCATAACTATCTTTAAGTGTACAATTCAGTAGTGTTAAGGACATTCACACTATTGTGCAACTATCACCATCATCCAACTCCAGAACATTTCCATTTCGCAAAACTGAAACTCACTGAGTGTCAATTCCCCATTCCCCTTTCCCCCAGTTCCATTCCACTTTCTGTCTTTATGAATTTGATTCATATAAGTGGAATCATACAATAGTTGTTTTGTGAGTGACTTATGTCACTAGGCATGATATCCTCAAGGCTCATTCATGTTGTAGCATATTCCAGAGTTTCCTGAAGGCAGAACAATATTACACTATATGTAGACACCGTATTTAGTTTCTTCATTCTCCTGTCAATGGACACTTGGGTTGCTTCTACTTTTTGGTTATTGTGAATAATGCTATGATGAACATGGCAGTACAAATATCTGTTCAAGACCTGACTTTCAATTCTTTTGGTGATATACCTAGAGGTGGAATTTTCAATTTTTGGAAGAACCACCATACTATTTTTTTATAGAGGCTGTACCATTTTACATTCCTACCAACAGTGTACAAGGATTCCAGTTCTTACACATCCTCACCAGCACTTATTTTCTGGGTGTTTGTTTGTTTGTTTGTTTTACAGTAGGCATCCTCATGGGGTTGAGTTGGCATCTCATTGTGGTTTTGATTTGCATTCCTTTAATGATTAGTGATGTTGAGTATCTTTTTCTGTGCTTATTGGCCATTTGTGTGTCTTCTTTAAAGAATATCTATTCAAGTCCTTTGATGATTTTTAATTAAGTTGGTTGTCACTGTTGTGTTGTAGAAGTTCTTCATTTAGCTGCATATTAATCCCTTATCAGATATATGATTTGGAAATATTTTCTCACATAGGTTTTTTTTTTTTAAGATTTTATTTATTTATTTGAGGGACAGAGAAAGTGAGAGAGAGCATGAAAGGAGAGAAGGTTAGAGGAAGATGCAGACTCCCCGCAGAGCTGGAAGCCCAATGTGGGACTCGAACCTGGAACTCAAGGATCATGACCTGAGCCAAAGGCAGTTGCTCAACCAACTGAGCCACCCAGGCACCCTCACATAGGTTGCTTTATTACTTTGCTGATTATTTCCTTTGATGCACAAAAGTTTGAAATTTTGATGTTGAATTTATCTATTTTCACTTTTGTTGTCTGTGCTTTGGGTGTCGTAGTAAATAATCATTGCCAAATCCAATGACCTGAAGATTTTCCTATATAAGTCTTATAGGTTTAGCACTTATGCGTAGGTCTTTTATCTATTTTGAGTTGATTTTTGTGTAGGGTTTAAGAATTCAACTTTGGCTACTTAAGTTCCCTTCAGATTTCATATGAGTTTTAGGATGGGTTTTTCTATTTCTGCAAATAACATCACTGGGATTTTTTTATAGGGATTGCATTAAATAAATAATACCTTTGAATAATATTGACATCTTAATATTAATTGTTCCAATCCATGAATGCAGATGCCTTTCCACTTTTGTGTCTTCTTTAATTTCTTTCTGCAATGTTGTGTAGTTTTCAGCGTATAAGACTTTTGTCTCTTTAGTTAAGCTTATTCCTTAGTATCTTATTCTTTTTATGTTATTGTAAATAGAATTGTTTTCTTAATTTCTTTTTGGGATCATTTATTGTTAGTGTATAGAAATGCAGTGGATTTTTGTTTGCTGATTTTGTGTCTTGCAAATTTCCAAAATTCATTTATTATCTTAATACTGTGTGTGAGTATGTGTGTGTTTAATCTTTGGGGTTTTCTACATATAAGATCATCTTGTATGTGAACAGAGATAAATGTACTATTTCCTGCTGAGTTTGGATGCCTTTTATTTCTTTTGCTGCCTAATTGCTCTGGCTAGGACTTCGAGTACCATTTTAAATGGAAGTGGCAAAAGCAGGCATCCTTATCTTATTCCTGATCTTAGAGGGAAAGCTTTCAGTTTTTCACCACTAAGTATGATGCTAGCTTTTCATACATGGTCTTTATAATGTTGAAGTAGTTGAGTCTACAGTTTTAAAATCCATTTTTTCAAATTCATATGTCATGTAGATATCTCCATGTAATTTTTATACCTAAAAAACCATCTTAAAAGGCATATTTAACAAATTTTCATTACACAAAGCATCCCAGTTGCAGAGAACCCAGGCAATACCACTAAGAAAAGGTAGTTGATTAAAAAAAATTGCTTTGTCATTTAACCTTCCAAAACTGAATCAAGAAAAAATAGAAAATTTGACAGACTAATTACCAGCAATGAAATTAAATCAGTAATCAAAACACTCTCAACGAACAAAAATCGAGGACCAGAACAGACTATATAGCTTCTCCAGTGAATTCTACTAAACATTTAAAGAAGAGTTAATACCTATTATTCTCAAATTATTCTAAAAAATAGAAAAGGAAGGAGAACTTTCAAATTCATTCTGAGGCCAGCTTTACCCTAATACCAACACTGGATAAAGACACCACTAAAAAAGAGAACTACATGCCCATGTCTCTGATGAATGTAGATGCAAAAATTCTCAACAAAATTTGGCAAACCATATACAACAATACATTTTAAAAATCAGTCACCAAATCAAGTGGGATTTATTCCTGGGAGGCAAGTGTGGTTCACTACTTGCAAATATGTCAATGTGATACATCACATTAACAAGAGAAAGGATAAAAACCATAAGATCATTTCAGTAAATGCAGAAAAAGCATTTGACAAAGTACAACATCCATTCATGATTAAAAAAAAAAACAACAAAACCTTTAACAAAATAGGTTTAGAGGCAACATGCCTTAACATAATAAAGGTCATATATGAAAACCCGCAGCTAACATCATATTCAATGGTGAAAAATTGAGACACCTTCCCCTAAGATCAGGAAGAAGCAAAGATGTCAATTCTCACCATTTTCAGTGAACACAGTACTGGAAGTCCTTACTACAGTAATTAGACAAGAAAAAGAAATAAAAGACATCCAAGTTGGTAAGGAAGAAGTAAACTTTCACTATTTGTAGATAACATGATACTATATATAGAAAACCCTAAATACTTTATCAAAAAACTATTAGAACTGATAATTAATTCAGTAAATGTCGCAGGATACAAAATTGATATAGAGAAATCCATTGTATTTCTATACACTAATAATGAAGCAGCAAAAAGAGACATTAAGAAAACAATCCCAGGGGTGCCTGGGTGGCTCAGTGGGTTAAGCCTCTGCCTTCGGCTCAGGTCGTGATCTCAGCGTCCTGGGATCGAGCCCTGCATCAGGCTCTCTGCTTCCCCCTCTCTCTGCCTGCTTGTGATATCTCTCAGTCTCTGTCAAATAAATAAATAAAATGTTAAAAAAAAAAAAAGAAAAGAAAACAATCCCATTTACAATTGCACCAAAATAATAAAATACCAAGGAATAAACTTAACCAAGGAGGTAGAAGACCTGTACTCTGAAAGCTATAAAATACTGATGAAAGAAATTGAAGAGGACACAAAAAAATGGAAAGACACTTCATCCTCAAGGATTGGAAGAACAAATATTGTGAAAATATCCATACTACTCAGGACACCTGGGTAGCTCAGTCGATTAAGCATCTGCTTTCAGCTCAGGTCATGATCCCAGGGTCCTGGAATTGAGTCCCACATCGGGCTCTTTGCTCAATGAGGAGCCTACTTCTTCCTCTGCCTGCCACTCCCCCTGCCTATGCTCTCTCTCTCTGACAAATAAATGAATAAAATCTTTAAAAAATAAATCCATACTGCCCAAAACAATCCACAGATTTAATGAAATCCCTATCAAAACATCAACGGTGGGGTGCCTGGGTGGCTCAGTCAGTTAAGCATCCAACTCTTGATTTTGGCTCATGTCATAATCTCAGCGTTGTGAGATTGGGCTCCACACTGTGCATGGAATCTGCTTAATATTCTTTCTCTCCCCCTCCCTCTGCCCATTCCCATCTATTTCTCTCTAAAAAAAATAAATAAATAGGAACAAATATATGTATGTATATATATCAACAGCATTTTTCACAGAACTAGAACAATTCTAAAATTTGTATGCAACCACAAAAGATCTCAAATAGCCAAACAATCTTGAAAAGTAAAAGCAAAGCTGGAAGCATCACAATTCTGGACTTCAAGTTATATTACAAAGCTGTAGTCATCAAGACAGTATGGTCTTAGACACATAGATAATGGAACAGAATAAAAAATCCAGAAATAAGTACACAGTTGTTATATGGTCAATTAGACTTCAACAAAGCAGGACAGAATATCCAATGGGAAAAAGACAGTCGCTTCAACAAATAGTCTTGGGAAAACTGGGCAACCACATGCAAAAAAATGAAACCAGACCACTTTCTCACACCATATACAAACATAAACTCAAAATGAATTAAGGACCTAAATGTGAGACCTAAAGTTATCAAAATCCTAGAAAAGAGAATAAGTAGTAACTTCTTTGACATTGGCCATAGAAACATTTTTCTAGATATGTCTCCTGAGACAAGGGAAACAAACTACTGGAACTACACTGAAATAATAAAAAGGTTCTTCACAGAGAAGGAAATAATCAACAGACCTATGAGACAACCTACGGAATGGGAGAAGATATTTGAAAATGATATATACAATGAAAGGTTAGTACCTAAAATATATAAAGAGCTTAGAAAACTCAACACCTAAAAAAACAACTAACCCAATTTAAAAATGGGCAGAAGACACGAACATATATTTGTCCAAAGAAGACATTCAAATGGCCAACAGGCACATGAAAAGATGCTCAACATCACTCATCATGAGGGAAATGCAAATCAAAACTACAATGAGAGATCACCTCACACCTGTTAGAATGGCTAAAATCAAAAACACAAGAAACAAGCTTTGGCAAGGATGTGGAGGAAAAGGAAACTTCGTACACTATTGGTGGGACTGCAAACTGGTACAGCCACTGTGGAAAACAGTATGGAGGGTTCTCAAAAAGTTAAAAATAGAACTACCCTCAATCCAGCAATTGCACCAGGTATTTACCCAAAGGACACAAAAAATACAGATTTGAAATGGTACATTCACTCCAATGTTTATAGCAGTGTTATCAACAATAGCCAAACTATGAAAAGAGCCCAAATGTCCATCAACTGATGAATGGATAAAAAGATGTAGTATATATAATGGAATATTACTCAGCCATCAAGAAGAATGAAAGCTTACCATTTGCAATGACATGGGTGGAGCTAGAATGTATTATGCTAAGCAAAATAAGTCACTCAGAGAAAGAAAAATACCATATGATTTCACTCATATGTGGAACTTGAGAAATAAAACATGAACATAAGGGAAGGGGGAAAATGAGAGAGGGAAATAAACCATAAGCAACTCTTAAAGATAGAAAAATAGAACTACCCTATGATCCAGCAATCACACTACTGGGTATTTACCCAAAAAATACAAAGACACTAATTTGGAAAGATATATGCACCCCTATATTTATTGCAGCATTATTTAAAATAGCCTAATTATGGAAGCAGCCCAAGTGTCCATCACTAGATGAGTAGATAAAGAAGTGAGATATACATACATATGGTACACACACACACACACACACACACACACTGGAATATTACTCAGCCAAAAAAAGAATGAACTCTTAACATTTGCAGCAACATGAATGGAACTAGAGAGTATAATACTAAGTGAAATAAGTCAGTCAGAGAAAGACAAATACTGTGTGATTTCACTTGTGGAATTCAAAAGACAAAACAAATGAACAAACTAGGGGGAAAAAAGAGACAAACCAAGAAACAGATTCGTAACTGTAGAGAACAAACAGAGGGGAGGTGGGTGGGGTAATGGGTGAAATAGGTGAAGGGGATTAAGAGTGCACTTAACACAATGAGCACTGAGTAATGTATCGAATTGTTGAATCCTTATATCGTACACCTGAAACTAATGTAGCAACATGTGAACTATACTGGAATTAAAAAAAAAAAAAAAGCGATGGCCAGAAAAGAAGTTGCTTTGTAACTTTTCTCTGTAGAGACTGCCATGTGTATTTTCATAACTGTTTTTATTTATTTTTGTCTGTTTATACATTTATCTTCGGGCTAGACTATTTTTATTGTAGAATAAACAGAAAAGTAAACAAATGATAAGTGGATGGCTCCATGAATTTTTAAGAACTGAACTCAGCAATACGGTCCCGCCCACACTAAAACTGTAACATGACCAGCGCCACAGAAGTGCCCCCCACCGCCCTTCCCATTCATCTTCCCCACCAAAGAGAACAAGTAGTCTCGCTTCTCTGACCACAGATTGATTTGTCCGAATTTGAATTTTATATAAGTAGGATCATACTGACTGTTCTTTGGTGTCTGAACTCTTTGCCCAACCTTGTATTTAAGAGATTCATCCATTTTGTGCTTGTAGATGTTCATTCATTTTTATTATTTCATAATAATAAAATAAATAAAAGATACTTCATAAAGTATTTCATTATAAGAATACCCTATAATTTATTTAAATTATGATAATATATAAATAAATAATAAGTGAACTATAAAAAATAAATTCCTAATTTATTTGTCTATTCTATTCTTGGTGGACATTTGAGTTGTTTCTGTCTGGGGTCACTATAAATAGCACAACTCTAATCCTTTTCCATACACATCTTTTGGTGCATATATGTAAGCATTTGGGTTGAATATATACTCAGACTCTCTTGCTTTAGTGGATATTGCCATAGAGTTTTCCAAAATGGTGGACAAAATTATCCTTTCAGTGTTTGAGCATCCATGTCGTTGCCAAATGTGCTTGCCAAAACATAGTATAATCAATTTTTGTTGTTGTTGTTTTTAAACCATTCTGGTGAGTATGTGGTAGTGTTTCTTTATGGTTTCAATCTGCATTTTTACCTTTCAGAAGTTTATTGGCCATCTGGATATCCTCTGTTGTGAAGTTCCTATTGGAATCTCTTGCTAATTTCTGAAAATATTAGTTTGTCTTTCCCTTGTCTATTTGTAGGTGTGTTTTTGTAAAATATTCTGGTTATGAGTCATTTGTACATATATATGTTTTAAATATATCTCCCATTCAAAGACTTCCCTTTTCAGTCTCCTAAATGGTGTCTTCTGATGAACAAAAGTTCATTTTAATGTAGTCTAAATTATCTTTACCTTTGTATTTCTTGTTTAAGAATATTTTTCCTATCCCAAGATCATGAAGACATTCTCTTATGCTGTCTTCCAGAAGCTCTATTGTTTTCTCTGTCATTATTTAAGATTTTGATCCATCTAGAATTGATTTGTGTGTATAGTGTTAGGTTGAGAGAGGGGTCAAAATGTACTTTTTTCTCCATATATTTATCCAATTGACCCAGCTACTCTTTCCCCATGGAGAAAGAGTAGTTCTACCATGCTACCTCTATCTAAATCATATATAAATACATATTATTATAATATATGATTATTATATTTTTATGATTATTAATAAAATATCATAATATATTATAGATGTATAACATAAATACATATAAATATATTATAGTTAATATATTAATATTTTAATATATTAATATATAATTAATATATAATTAATATTAAAATATTAATATATTAACTATAATATATTTATATATTAATATATAATATAAATAATATATAATAATAAATATTATATATAAATATATATTTATGTATAAATTACTTATATATATAAAATCTATACAGCCATTTCTGAACCTGCTCTTCTCTTTCATTGGTCTATTTATCCAATTGCTATGCTATCATAAAGTTATTGTTCTAACTTTATAATTGATCTTGTTATCTGGTGCTGTAAGTCTTCCATCTTTATCCTTCAAGGGGAAAGCCCAGTAGAGAATGTCAAGGTCACCTCATGGCATCTACCTTTCCCTAGGATTTTGGTTCTCCAATCCTGACTGCATTACTTTCTCTTTTGATGTCTTCAAATGGCTGTTTTCTAAACAACTGTATTCAGGCTTTTTTTATTTCCTTGGTATAAGATTTGGTCTGAATTGAGCTACTCAGTCACAGATGGAAGCAAATCCAACCATTTATTCATTTTTAAAAAGTTGTCTTTATTGTGGTAAAATGACAATAATGTAAAATCTATAAGTTTTACATTTTCAGGTGTACAATTTAGTGGCGTTAATACATTCCCACTGTTGCATGGCCATCCACCTTCCAGTCCCAGACATTTTTCATCACCCCAAAATGAAAACTCCTGGACCCCCTCGGCAGTTCCTTCTCATTACCTCTCCTTCTAGCCCAGCCATTTATTCTTATCCTGACAAACAACATGAGTGAGGTGTTCAAAAATTTTTAAAGTGCTTTATAGACACATTCCTTCGTTCTCACACAAGTTCTTTCAGTTGATCGTGGTTCTCCTGTGTGGTGAAGCCAAATGACAGACGAGAAAAATGGGACTCAGAAAGATCTCAATGGTTCCATCTGGGGGACACTTACTTGAGGTCCGTACTTGAGGTCACAAGCCTTGCACCCTTCTTAGTTTCTTGGCAGAAAGAGCCATTTCCTGTAAGATTTAAAGAGGAAGGCTCTGGAAGTAAGACAGGTTTATAAATAATAGTAAAAATATTGGCGCTCATATATAATCGCCTTTAAAAAACTGCTAAGTAGGTTAACTGTAACTCCATAAATAGATGGAACAGAGGTTCTGGAACTCTCCCTGAGTTTACCGGTGACGTTGGAGGCTGAGCTGAGACTCAGGCTCAGGTCTCTGAGGGGGAGCCCAAGGTTTCCCAGGGTCATGTGAACTGTCATTGGTACTCCCGCCCTCTCTGCAGACATGTGCCTCCCTCTTTCCAACCTCAGATCTGCTGGCTGCCCTAAAATACTAAGCAACAATTAATACCTTGCACAAAGCCGCACTGGAAGCTGGAAAATTTCATGTGGTTGAAAGAGAGCCACTGTATCTCCTTTCCCCCAAGGGAAAGTGAATAATTGACCATCTGGCTTGCCTTTTTGAAACCCCTGCTCTATTTCATGGAATGGAACATATGGCTGCCAGGGGTCCTTCTCAGATATCACAGGTTCTAAGATGGTGGAAAAGGATATTCTTTATTCCAGGACTGTCTCCAGCACCTAGCACACTGCTTGGCTGTATTGGAGAGAGTGACCACCTGAGTGACCGGCACATTGTGACCCCACCCACTGCCCTCGGGGCAGATGACCGGAGTGGGGCAGCCAGTCTGTGGCAACGGCCTGTATGAGAGCCCAGGGACGACCCACCAAGCCAACCCAGAGTTGCGGATGCTGAAACCGGACACCAGCAACCAAGAGGACCCAGGAGTCATGGCATTTGGAGACAGAGAAAGTAGCAGACAGCAGGAAATAATTAATTAGCAGCAATGCCCCAGAAGCAGACATCGAAGGCATCTGAGTCACCAAAACTGTAAAGCCTAGTGGTGGTTGAGCTGCCCAGACAACCGAGATTACAGCAGTCCCTTCCGGAGATCTTCTCCAGTCCCAGTGCCTGCAGGTGTCCTTCTACCTTAGCTTCTTATCCTACTGGTGCCCCAGAGATGGTCAGTAATCCGGTGCTGAAAACATTTGTGAGTTGCAGGGGTCTCCCCAGTGGCTGCTTTGCATCCCAGCACTTCCCTCCGACGCCCCGCAGCTGCAGGAAGAATTCCTTGCCCCGTGACAGCAGGGCCAGGCAGGAGGGCAGCACAGGGCTGGGACTGTGAGCCTAAACTGACACCTGCTGCCAGTTAGGTCCTCCCTTGATTGCTCTCCAGCCCTGAGCGGGAGTCCCCGAAGCCAACAGCACTCGCAGCCAAGACGGTTGATGCAGGGGCTCTGCCAGAGAAGCAACAGGTCAAGGATGGAGAGTAGATGCTGCTTCTAATTAGGGTCTCCGCCAAAGAAAGTACAACTCAAACCGATCTGAGTAAGAAATAGCAAAGTAACATCCACCCGCATTTGGGGAGTGCCCACAATGTACCCGACACCGGACTACACCCTTTTTAGGCACCACCTTACTTATGAAAATTGTACAAATGGAGATCCTATAACTCCCGCTTTAATGCCAAGAGGAAAGACTCCAAGTGTATGTAACTTACCCAAATTACTGATGGGTGACACAGAAACCAAATTCTGATCTGCCACTTGTTTGTTAGAGTTAAGGCTGTTTTTCTGGGGACTCCTGTGTCGCTCAGTCAGTTAAGTGTCTGCCGTTGGCTCAGGTCATGATCTCAGGGTCCAGGGTTCGAGTCCCACATCAGGCTCTCTGCTCACAGGAGAGTGTGTTTCTGCCTCTGCCTGCCACTCCCTCTGCTTGTACTGTCTCTAGCTCTCTCTCTGACAAATAAATAAAATCTTAAAAAATAGAAGACTGTTTTTCTGTGTCAACGTATACAAATCCACTCCATTCTTTTCAGTGTATTCTATTATGTGGGTATACCATATTATTTGAGGGAAGACCCATTCATATGAGTTTAGGTCATTTCCATTCCTCAAACACTGCTATAATGGATATTTGTATACATACATTTTTATGTATGTGTGCAAATGTATATGGTTTGTAGTCCTCAAACTGAAATGCTAAGTCAAAAGTGATCTTCTGTTAATTTTTTTTCATTTTTTAAATTGAAGTGAAATTCACATAACATCAAATTATACATTTTAAAATGTATACAATTCTGTGTCATTTAGTACATTCACAATGATGTGTGACCTTGACCTCCATCTAGTTTCAGAACATTTTTATCCCAAAATAAAAGTATGCATCCATTATGCATTAACTTCCCCTCCTCCTCCCAGTCCCTGGCAGCCAGCAATCTGTTTTCTGAATGTATAAATTTGCATATTTTGGGCCTTTCATAGAAATGGATTCACATAGTATGTGTTCTTTTGTGTCTGGCTTCCTTCACTTACATTATGTTTCTGAGGTTCATCCACATCGTAGCACGTATCAATACGTTGTTCCTTCTCACGGTTGGATAATAGTCCATGATACGTATAGATCACAATTTGTTTATCCATTCACCTATCAACGGACGTTGGTGTTGTTTCCACCTTTTGGCTACTGTCAATAGTATGGCCAGGAACATCTGTGTACAAGGATTTGAGTGCCTATTTTCAGTCCTTTGGTGTACATACTGAGGAGTTGAGTTGCTGGGTTATTGTGGTTAAAATTTTGATAGATGTTAGTAAAGTGTTCTCGAAAACTTGTACCGTTGTTTACTCCTACCAAAAGTAAAGTGGAATGCAGGTCATCTACAATGTCGCCTCCTATTTTGCTAAAAGAACACTGATTTTGTTTGCAAGGACAGTATGTCTGGAATCCCGGGTAATCAATCATGATTAATCTAAGCTGGAAGTTCTCAATTGGAGTATGGGACTGGTCCTTGTGGGGCCTTGGGAAACGTGAGGGAATTTAAGATTGCCATAGTGATGGAGAATGGGTGCTATCATTTAGTGTCTATGGGTCAGGAATAGTAAGTGCCTCACCATTCAAGGAACAATCCTATTAACAAAGAATTTTCCACCACCAAACACAGGTAGTATTTTGTGTTGAGAAATTTCTGTTCATGTTCTTAGCTCATTTTTCCATTGGGTCATTTCCTTTGTGTGTGTGTGCTCATTTCGCATACAGATGTATTTTTAAAAATACAATATCCTCTAGATTTTTACATCCTGTTCGCTTTAAATACAATTTTTATTTTTATTTTATTTTATTTATTTATTAAAGTATAATTAACATGTGGTGTTACATGTGTTTCAGGTGTATAATATAATGATTCAACAACTCTATACATTATTCAGTGCTCATCATGAGAAGGGTGATCCCCATATGTCAGCAAATGTTCTCACCATCTTATCGACTATACTCCCTATGCTGTACTTTTCATTTCTGTGGCAAATTTATTTTGCAACTGGAAGTTTGGATCTTTTAATCCCCTTTATCTATTTTATCCATGCCCCAGTGTGTTCTCTGTATTTAAGAGTTTGGTTTTTTGTTTCTCTTTTTTTCCTTTGTTTTGTTTCTTAAATTCCACATATGAGTGAAATCATATGGTATTTGTCTTTCTCCATCTGACTTATTTTACTTAGCATAACACCCTCTAGCTCCATCCATGTTGTTGTAAGTGGCAAGATTTCATTTTTGATGGCTGAATAATATTCCATTGTATATATGTATATTCTATATACATTTTATATTATATTCCATAATTCCATCATAGATATGTATTGCATATGTATTGTATTATATATGTGTATTATATTACATATGTATTATATAATATACAATATATTTCATATTCCATCATACACACACACATACACACACACACGCCACATCTTTATCCATTTGTCTATCGGTGGACACTTAGTCTGCTTCTGGATCTTGGTTATTGTAAATAATGCTGAAATAAACATGGGGTGCAGGGTGCATGTATCTTTTTGAATTAGTGTTTCCAGGCTTTTTGGGTAAATACCCAGTAGTGAAATTAGTGGATCATGTGGTAATTCTATTTTTAATGTTTTGAGTAAACTCCATACTGTTTTCCAATTTGCATTCCCACCAACAGTGCATGAATGTTCCTTTTTCTTCACCCCCTTCCCAACACCTTGTTCTTATCAGCTTGTTAGAGAGCTTTGTGTATTAGAGAAAATATCCTTTTGTCTGGAATGCACATTACACATATTTTTCCTATAGTAGTCATTTGTCTTTTAACTTTTTTTTCAGTGGTTTTACTCGAAATCACATTTTCCATTTCAATGTGGTCATATTTGTCCGTCTCTTCCTTTTTGGCTTTTGTGCTATGCGTCATTCTTAGAAATGCCTTATTTTCTTCAAGGGAGTGAAAATACTGATCTATGAGGTTAGAAACAGTATTTTATGATTTAACTTGCTACACTTAAGCTTGTTTTGTCATAAAAACAAAGTTAAACAGTTAGCAGCAGATAGCTTTAAAGATTTATCAGGCCTGTTTCCCTCTTTTCCAAAGATCATCTCATTTAATCTTCATACTAGAAAGCAGACATTTGTATTATGTTTGTTTCAGAGAGGAGGAACGATGCGTAGAGAGTTCCTGAGCCTTATTCAAGGCCATGCACCTATGAGGGAACAACCCAGGCTTGAACCCCGGCAGTCTGAGTACAGGGTCTGTTCCCATAACCCCCTCTCCTACAGTCATAGAATTATAGGAGTCCCCATTTATGTCCCACTTGTATTTCTCCCAGTCTGTCTCTCGATTATAAGCACAGTATGATGTTTCTGGCTGTAGAAAATGGCTTCATCAGATATGTTCTGATTCCAGCAAATTCTGCATTTGATCTCTACCCACACTTTGTTTATCAGCAAACCTACTTTGGAATTTGGGACCTGAACATTGAATCAATGCAACTTCATGAGTGTAAGGGTTCCTCTGGTGGCTTCTGGTTTGGGCTGGTGGTTGTACCAGACGTGCTTTAAGGGTGCTTTTGAGCAGGATTTGTTTCAGTCTGATAGACGTGGAAATACTCATCATTAAGAAAGAAGTTGGCTATGCTTACAGATCCCAGCAAAACCAGACAGCAGGGCGGGGCCACATGGGGAAGCTTGGGGTCGGTCAGGAGGCAGAGGGGGAAGCGTGACCAAAGGCCTTTATTGTGGTTTCTATGAAAGGGCATGGATAAGGCATGGCACGCCAGCTTGGTTAGGATAGGCTAGTTTGAATAATTTCAGTGGTCCCTGTGGCTTAGGGACTGCCCCTTGTTGGCTGATACCTGGACCTGGGGTGATCAGGGCAGCATGTTCATGGCCTGAGTGTAAGGCTCACAGAAGAAGGGGGTGGGGATGTGGGCCCCGCATCGGTGGTTTGCATGTGAAGGGCACACTGGCAGGTGAGCTGTCTGCTATCTCAAGGAATGGGCCCTGGCTGTTATACGCAGCTAATGAATCATGAATTGTTAAACACTATATCCAAAACAGATGAGGCATTATACGTTGGCTGATTGAACATAATAATAACAACAAAAAAAAAGGAATTGGCTAACCCCGAGAGGGGAAGTCTGTCCAGGTCAGCAAGACCCCAAGATGTCAGAGCATCAAAAATACAGAATAAAAAAATATGGGTAGTATAAGACAATTATTGCTTTCTCTGCATGGTACTTTTCTTGAGGACCGTCTCCCTCTTCTCTGTTATGAGGGGGGTAGCAGATGTCGTCGTCTCACATAATTGTCTCCGAGGTTTCATTTATTTATTTATCTCAAGACTTTATCAATTCATTTGAGAGAGAGAGAGAGCACAAGGCAGGGCAGAGGGAGAGAGGGAAGCAGGCTCCCTGCTGAGCAGGGAGCCCAGCTGGGGCCTGGATTCTAGGACCCCGGGATCATGACCTGAGCCGAAGGCAGATGCTTAACCAACTGAGCCATGCAGGTGTCCCTGTCTCCATGGTTTCAGCAATTGCTTAAGGAGTGAACAGCTTACTCTAGGTGGCCAAATCCATTTCCAGGATTTTTCAAGTAGAACTAGGACCCACTCCTAAGCAGCTATGGAAGAATGTGAGCGTACAGTAGGAGAGAATGGAGTCACAATAGAGAAACAGAGAGGGGAGGAAGAGAGGGACGCTGAGGCATTTGAATCTTGAATCCAGTCGTCCCCGAAGCTGACTCCATTTCTGTCCTTGATTCCAAGGGCCAATAATGTGCTCTTTTGCTGAAATTAATTCAAATTAGATTTTCTTCATTTGCATTTTATTGTAACAGAAGGGAAAATAAATGTGGTTTAATTTACTCTTGGAAAGTTCCATGCTTGCTTCTCAAGGAGTGCTCCAACACCTAGGCAGCTCCTCTCAAATAAGGTGGCATTCCGGTGATTTAAAAGCTAATAAATGAAATTTCCTCTGAGGTGCCCAGACAAAAATTAAGAGTGGACTTCCGAGGCAGAATAAAAATGGGCAGGTTCAGCTGGATTTAATCACCTCTATTTTACAAAGTTAAGTTAACTTAGTGGTGGGGATGAGTCAAGAATTAATATATACTCAAGGAGGCTGCAGGGCGAGGAGAACGTGGTTTATGAAGATCCTCAGCCATCAAGATAGGTTATAAGAGCACGACATTGTAGGCAATTAGGCAAGTCCTTCTTTAACAAATACTCCCTACCAACCTCTCAGAGAAAGAACTATTCATGTGAGGTTATCTCTATTGTCAGTGGATGATGTTTGAAAGGGGGGCGTGGACGGGAACTGTGCGTGGAACACGGAGAATCTTACCACCGTCAACTAGGAAGATAAGCCGGCTCTGTTATCAAAAACACCATCTGAGGCTACCAGGGCTGGTCCTTGCCGGTGCTGGCAAACCCATCCATGACTCGGTGTTTCTCAATGGCTTGTGCTTATCTCGCTTCTAATCTTGTTTATTTAACTTTTGACCACTCTTTCACATGCAACCTGAAATGCTCAAGATGTTTTTTTTTTTAATACACTTTGTAACCATTCTTGGTCTGTGTGCAAAAAACATTAATAACCTCCAAATAGAAAAGCACAGTACTGACCAGCCCCCATTTCCCTATGCGGAGAAGAGAACCTAGAGTGGTTTCACTGTGTTACTAAGGCTGGAGGGCATTCTGGGTCACAGGTGCTTTGATTGGTTGCGGGGACAGTAACACGATGGAAACCACAGTCACAACCACACATGTGTTCTCAGCACTGTTTTTGGGAGTGGGGGCAGGCTTCCCAGGGGCTATTTTTATTTCTGTACTCACTAATAACAACTCCCCTTAAAAGCAAAGAGTTGGGAATCCTTCTCCAAGTTTTTCTGGATTAAAAAAATGTCATTAGCATTGCCCAACCATGCCTGGCCCTTTTCCTCTTCTGAATGCCTGACCTCTTCCTGTGGTTCTTTTTCCAACCTTTGCCTATACCTGTCCTTGGAATACAGGTGTGGTGTTGTTCCTATTGCCCTTTTCAACCTGCTTCTTGGATCCCTCGAGGGGACAGATATTTAGATAATCACCAAGCGAAGAAGGATCTCTTTTGATTATTTCCACGTGCATTCAATTTGTGAACAAAATTCTGACTCTCAGGGGCAGTCGCCTTTGTTATTAATTATTCATTCATTCGTCTATTCAGTTACATGTTCAATAAACATTTATTAAATGCCAATTATGTATGAATAAGGCATTGTCTATGTCCTCTTAACGCTCTTGTCTGTGTCCTCCTGAAGCTCATGTTCTAATTATGGAGACGAGCCTAGGAATGAATAGCTGGGTGACAGTATGGTCAGTTTTATCGCCATTATCTGCCGCGGATTCGAGGTTGTTGAGAAATCCCCCCTCAGAGGAACGAAACTCGGGGAGCCTTGCCACGGGCCAGGAACGAGACACCACACACCTGCTAGCTCACCGAGTCTTCTCAACTAGCTTGTGGGATGACGGGCACTGTCAGTGTCCTCTTTCCCTTATGGGGAAGCGGAGGCTAATGGGAACTAAGTGATTTGCTGGAAATTGCACGTGGGGATTAGAACATGGCCAGTCTGATCCCTCAGTGTGTGTTCACTTCGCAAGCGGGACTCCTTCTAGGAAAAACAAACAAACAACAAAACTCTCTCTTGGCTTGGCAACCGCAACTGGGACACCACCCTCTCCCCATGTTTTCTTCCCTAGCTCTATGCCCCCGGCCCAGACGGGCCGGTCTGGGTTCCTCGGGGACTTGTCACCGGCGACTTGTCACCGGCCTTCATCTCATTCTACGCCTTCCATGGTACGGATACGTGACTATGACACACACACGTGCACGCAAAGACATGCAGGCACACAGTGGAAAGATGGGTGGATTCTTATTTAATCTTTTACATTTGCAGAATGTATAAAGAAGGGCACCATCATGTTTTACAGAGTTTTCAGGCAGAATAAAACCTAATCCGCAGTGAAGGTCCTAGACGTAATATGAACAGGGTGGCCTCGTGTTATTATACTTTGGAAACGCCCACATTCCGAGGAAAAGGCCATCAGTTTCATGGCCGTCTGTCGGGATAAATGATGTCCTGTCAGGGGAGAAGGTCCCTTGGCCTTCAGGGCGGGCGACGAGAGCCAGCTGAGGAAGCCTCCATCACCGGCACACGGCCAACACACCAGAGAACTGCCTGCTTCTCCCGCACCCAGCTGCTGGCAAAGGATCACAGTACTGATGTTCTGTTTTGGATTTTGCGACGTAAGTATGAGGTCTCCCTTCCTCAAGAGAAAGGAGCATTAAAAAAAAAAATAAAAAGCATCTTTCTATGAACTCTGTAGCACCCCGAATCACATTGAAATACACATATGTGAAATGACTTGACAACCCACTTGCCTCTTGTACAATTTTCCATAGCTTCTCATTTCCCACTCCTCAAGGTACGTCGCTGGGTTTCTCCAATAACAAGGAACCCAGGGTCCTACCAGGCAACCCTGGGGACGGGGGACGCCGTGGCACGTTGGATAACTGGAAACACTACGGGTACCTGACAACCAACCCCAGGCAGCCCAGACTGGGTGCACCCAGGGTGCCTTCTGGCCCCCTCTCCCTGCCTTTGATTGGCTCCGCACATTCCAGAACTTTACTCTGGCTTCAGCAATTCCTTCCTTGGCTTATCATGCCAACACTGATGGCAAGTTCACTAAGAGTAGGCGATTCCTCCGGGAGAAACCAGCCTTTTCCCTCGGTGGACCTGGTGGTTTTCACGGTTGAGAGCTTTTCAGTAACTGTCGGCAGTGTCCACTGAACTGAAGTGAAGGGGAACCTCGGAGAATTTTGTCCAAGGCCCACACAGGGGGTCCGGTCCTCCTCCCATCCAGGTGCATGGAGGGTGGGAGTCGGGCTACATGGAAAGACGGGGAGAGCAGGTGGAGGTGGCCCGAGGATGGGAAGAAGCGTGGTGGCCCCGTCTCCACACCCACCTGCTGTCGGTGGGGTTTGTATCAGAGCAGCAAGACAGATGGCAAGAGGCAACATCCCAGGATCCAGGGATCACCACTCTGTCCCCTGTGTCCTCCACGTTCCTGTTTCCGTCTCCCGTTTTTCTGGAAGATAGCAGGGTAGAGGTAGCGTGGGTGGGTGAGTAGGAGGGCAGGGGAGAGAAAGGAGCACCAGCATTGCTTGCCGGAGGCTGGGCTTCCATTGTAGGGCTGCACAGAAAACCCTGGATGCCCAATTACAATGGAATTTCAGATACACGGCAAAACCATTTTTCGTGTACGTAGGTCTCAAACACTGCCTGCGCTCTTACTTGCTACATCTGGCGACACTGGCTTGCCGTCCTGTTTACCTTTAATCAGGATGACCCCACCCCTTGTCACAGCTTCCAGGTTGTGACTCCCACCCCCTGCCAAGAATTTAGGGACCAGCTCACATAGGCAGTCTCAGTGCACCTTGAACACGTCAGAGACCTCTCACCCAGCCCGGGGGGCTTTCCCTGGGTGATGGTTTAAGCACTGCTTTGCGAGCAAAGGGTTGCAAAACTCCTGGGAGTTTTGGCCTGGGAGAGCGGTTTCAATCAGCCCTTCTGGAATTCTCACAGCGTTGTGAGTCACCGGGGGGAACCGGTTAGGACGCTGATTCTGAGTCAGCAGGCCAGGGGTGGGGCCCAAGACATTTCCTAACATGCTCCCTGGGGATGTCCAATGCAGCTGGTTAGAAGCCAAGATACAATTTAGATTTGAGGCAGGACAGGGACTAGTCCCAAACAGCTTCAGTGCACATGTGGTTCCTGTCACAGGCTCAGTCGTGTCCTCACCCCCACCCCCAAATGCATATGTTGAAGTCCTAAGAGACTTTTGAGGTGGACAAAGAGGGAAGGGCCATCTGCAAGCCGAAAGGAACCAGCCCAGCCGACATCTTGGTCTTGGACTCCCAGCTCCCGAACTGGGAGGAAATACATGCTTGTTGGTTAAGCCCGTGGAACTTTGTTACTGCTGCCCCAGTGGACTAATGCATGCTCCGTTAGTGGGAGAACTGGGGCAGGGCCACCCAATGGGACCTGCAGCACCTTGAAAATAAAGGAAGACATAGCCCTTCAGGGAGCCAGCAGCTTGTCACTGATAGCCAAGCAGAAGAGTCATTCTCTAAAAGGTTTCACTTGCATTCCAGAATGTAGATCCTGGAGAAACGTGCTGTTACCTTTCCTTCAGCCATCTCATAGCTCACGGGACTGTCACAACCCTCTGGGTGGAAAGCTGATTTAAGCCCCATAATCCAGACAAATAAACTGAGTCACATGTGGGCAGGCTGTCTTCAGAGCCCACAAGTTATGGCAAAGAAGGAGAAAGGGGAGGAGAAGAAGAACTCAATTTTTCTCTAACAATTTCTACTTTTCCAAAAATGAAGCTTCAATTCAGGATTAATCCAAAGAAACCATTTTCCTGGTCAGTTGGGTTTGCCCTCTCCCCTTTCTCATTGGGCCTGGGTGACATTTGGGGGGCTTTATAGATCATGAAGGCATCAGTGAGGGGTCGGTTATTGCCCTCTGTTCCCTGCAGTGGCCGTCGAGCTCTCCACACCCCGCCCAACTATGGGCATCCTTCCCAGCTGGCATCTTGGAAACACGAATGCTCCACACCTAAGGCCCAGGCACTGGCTCTCACAGGAGGCTCCATTCCCCCTCCCCCTGACCTCAACACTCCTCCAGGTCCTCTGGTTATTCCTCACCTACTCCTGAGCCATTCACCAGGAGCCACTTTGGATGCCCTCCCATTTTGTCTGACCCCGCAGAATGCTCTGGGCTGTCTTGGGCCCCCCCTGCAAAGACCACGCCCCATTGAATGACTGGGGGCATCTGCTAGGCCTGCAGCCTCCCCAGGCTTCACCCAGAGAGCAAGGCATACCCTTCTTTGCTCTGGAGTCCCCAGCATATTTGGCGGTCCTCTAATGCCCTGTCCTCAGGGCTGAGCACACAGAGACAGAGAGCAAGGCTCGCGCCCCAGACCAGCACTGTTGACTAGCTCTAATGCCACCTCAGAGTCTCCGCCCCGCCTGCCCTCATCCACCCTGGCTGGGTACTCAGTTAGGGGTGGAGTTGGGGTGGGGGTCTCTGTCTCCATAGCTAGTCTTCCCAAATCATTTAGGCATTAAATTCATGTCTGTGGCCCTTCTGAGTCCGGGCTTTTGAAAAGAAAGAAACCTTTAGGCTCCTGCAACTCAAAAAGGTATTTTGTTCTGTTTTCCTGAAATGAGTGCCTCTATGATAGGTTTTAAAAGTCTCTTTAGAAATTCGAATGCTGAATATTAACTCCTAGTGCTGCTCCTGCAGAGGGGAGCCTCAGAGCTGTCTGAATGGAAGGGAAAAAGGCGGATGGCAGAATAATCATAAGGGAGGGGTGCCTGGGTGGCTCAGTGGATTAAAGCCTCTGCCTTCAGCTCAGGTCATGATCTCAGGGTCCTGGGATCGAGCCCCACATCGGGCTCTCTGCTCCACAGGGAGCCTGCTTCCCCCTCTCTCTCTGCCTGCCTCTCTGCCTGCTTGTGATCTCTCTCTCTGTCAAATAAATTTTAAAAATCTTAAAAAAAAAAAATCGTAAGGGAAAAAACAAGTTTTAAAACTACTAAACACAACTCACGGCTTTCGAGACATTCAAACTTTTCATTTTCCTGGAATTTCAGGACACAATTTACCCAGCAGCAGGCAGTGGGGTCCGTGAATTGCTGGTTACAAGAGCCAGGAGCTGGAAGCCACCAAGGATCCATCAGCAAATGAATGGGTACACAGATGTGGGGTCTAGAGACCATGGAATATGATTCAGCCTGAAGGGACTTCTGACACAGGCTACGCTGTGGACAGAGCTTGAAGACAGTGCACTCTGTGAAATAAACCAGGTACGTAAGGACAAAGACCTTGTGATTCCACCTCCATGAGGTCCCTAGAGTGGTTGCATTCACAAAGACAGAAAGTAGCCTGGGGGCTGCCAGCAGCTGGGGGAGGAAGCAGGAGTCAGTGTTTCGTGGGCGCAGCGTTTTCGTTCTGCAGAGCGAGAAGCCTTCTGATGCCCGAAACAGCTGCCCAATGATGTGAATGTATTTAATGCAACCGAAGTATGCACCATCCTGGTAAACATGGTTACAGGGCTGAAGTGTGTGTGTGTGTGTGTGTGTGTGTGTGTGTGTGTGTGTGTGTGTTTCACCACAATTTCAAAAAAGACAAAAGAATAAGAAAAAAAAAAACCACAGACTCCTGTTCCAGCCCAGGTCTCCTGCCTCTTGCTGGTGAGGGCAAAGAG
This sequence comes from Nasua narica, assembly GCA_028533885.1. Taxonomy (NCBI): domain Eukaryota; kingdom Metazoa; phylum Chordata; class Mammalia; order Carnivora; family Procyonidae; genus Nasua; species Nasua narica. Next base: position 110,185,258 of record CM052802.1, on the reverse strand, counting down.
CCTTCGCATTTCATAAATTCCCTAGGGGATTTTGAGAACCAGGATTTGTGGTTGTTGTTGTTATTGTTTGTTTGTTTGTTTGTTTTGGTTTTTTTTTTGGTTTGTTTTTTTTGTGTGGTTTTTTTGTTTTTTTTCTCCCCAAATATGTTTATTTTAATCTTTCAGTGTTACAAGATTGATTGTTCATGCACCACACCCAGTGCTCCATGAAATACGTGCCCTTCTCGATACCCACCACCAGGCTCGCCCACTCCCCCACCCCCACCCCCAAAACCCTCAGTTTGTTGCTCAGAGTCCACAGTCTCTCCTGGTTCATCACCCCCTCCGATTTCCCCCCATTCACCCTTCCCTTCCTTCTCACGATGCCCTCCATGATTTTCTTTATACTCCACACGTAAGTGAGACCATAAGATAATTGACTCTCTCCGCTTGAC
>CM052802.1:110103637-110184324 GCA_028533885.1 Nasua narica | reverse complement strand
CCAGTACCATGCTGTCTTGGTGATCACCGCTTTGTAGTAAAGTTTGAAATCAGGCAATGTGATGCCCCCAGCTTTGTTTTTCTTTTTCAACATTTCCTTAGCAATTCAAGGTCTTTTCTGGTTCCATACAAATTTTAGGATTGTTTTTGTTTTTTAATGACAAATACGTGTGTGGGGTGCGGTAGTGGGAAGAGGGTGGGAACATGCTCTGAGGGAGGAGGAAGTCAGGAGAGGGCAGCGCTGTGTGAGGCCGCTAGAACTAAGTCAGCCCTCCTAGCTCTGTGTTATCTAATACGGTAGCCACTGGGGCTGCTTCAATTTAAATTAAGATAATAATTTTACCAGTAATAATTTATACAATTTTTAATAATAAATTTTAATTAATTAAAAATTTTAAAAAAGAACTAAGTTAGCCCTTCACCCTTTTTCCACATGGTATTTAACCTTGAAAATCAGGTCCAGCGTCTTGATTTCATAGAGTTCTTCAAAGAGGTGGAGACGTCCACCTCGCTGTGGAGGAAATTCTCCAAATCATGGGGTTTTAAATCTAAGCTGTCTTTAAGGCAGCTCAATGTACTCATTTCCTGTCTGTTTTTAACTCAGGCCCAGGAGAGACAGAATTGGGAAAGGAATCCTGCCGCAAAACAAAGCCTCGTGTGCATCAGTGTTGTAAAATACCACCATGGTTTCTGCAGCTCCCCCAACAGGCAGCTCCTGCCTCTTTCCTGAGCGCTGTGGATGCATAAAGTGCCCTCTTTCATCCTGCCCCCTGCTCTGCTGTGAAAACATTCATTCTTCCCCGTGTCTCTCTTGGAAGTTGACTAGAAACTAACGTTCCCCCATTTGAAGGAGAGCTTGGCCATTTGAACTGTAGAACTTTAAAGAGTTACACCATTGAAAGGAAGAGTGATTTTGTCCAATGCTCTGACACCGAGAGGCCGAATCTGCATGGGAACAATCATCCCAGATGACTCTGAACTTGAAGAACCACCCTACAGATGACAACATCTGACTGTGTCCCTGTGGGAAGAAGACTAACCAACACCTGGCATTTACGTGTTCGTATGTCCCATACTTCAGCTGAATTCCAAACTACAGCCTAAAAGGCACACCCTGCAGGGGGCATCACCCTCTTTTACAGCTGAGGAGACAGAGTGAAGATTGTGCAAGTGTTTCGCCTCTGAGCATCTGCAGTTTTACGATGTTGAACTTGAAGTCTTTTGTTCCCTTTTCAAAAAACCTGATGGCCCATCTCCTTTCTCATAGAACTCCACCTGGCTCCATGTCAGGTGGCCTTCCCACAGAGAAGTTGGAGGCAGGGGAGAATACACAGGTGGCACAGGTGAAGCCAGTCGTTGTGATGGGGGGGTGGTCCCTGCTTGAAACAGACCAATTGTGATGGTAGGTGCACCCCGAGCTGAAGAAGTCATCCGTACTCTCCGTGGGGGCAAGGTCTTCTTAGCATCAGCCAGTTGTGCTAACAGGGTAGGTCCTGTTAGAATAAGCCCATCAGGACAAGAGGAGGATCCTGATTAGAATAAACCAATCTTGGTAACCATTGCTCTTGAAGCTCTCTAGCTCCAGACTAGCTGATGAGAGAGGAGGGGAGGGCTGGCAAATGGCTTCTGGAGAATGGTCTTGAGTCTTAAAAGAAGATTCAAGTGGCCAACAAGGTCATGTAGTACTGCTGGACCTTTGTGGGGAGGGTTTATGGTGCCTGAAAGGACAGCAGCCGTCCTCCAACCCTGAGGGCAACACCTTGAGAACAAAGCTGGACCCACAGAGGGACCAGTTGGAACAAGCTTTCCCGGCCCTTGATGGTGGCTTTGAACTGCTGCCATCGCCAAGCCTGGAAATCTACCTCCGGGCTTCTTCTTGTATGAAGTAATAAAATGCTCCTGCTGTTTCAGGTGAGGTTTTGTGGGCACATCTAACAGGAACCATTTCTACATGAAGAGAAGGCAAAATAAATAACTAAAATCATACTATACTGTAACAAACACATGCTTTATGGAGAAGAGAGGAAAGATTGTATGAACATCAGGATAAAACAGGAAACATGGTAGCAATTTGTCACTCAAGGTAGGAGGCTCTGGGTTATGCTTAGGGTTGTGCCTGCCCCCATCTACTTCTTCTGGGCACCCAGCCTGTGCAGGAGGAGATGGGTTTAAAAAAAAAAATCTTTACTTAATTGTGGTAAAATAGACATAGAATGAAATTTACCATTTAAGCAATTTTTTTAAGTGTTCGTGCAGTGGCATTCACACTATTGTGTGACCATCACCAACGTGTACCCATGGAACTCATCTTCCCAATTAAAACTGTCCCTCTTAAACACTAACTCCCCTCCCCCCAGCTTTTGGGAACCATTATTCCACCTTCTGCCTCTATGAATTTGACTACTCTGGATACTTCATAGAAGTGGAATCTTCTGGTATTTGTCCTTTTGTGATGGGCTTGGGTCACTGAGTGTCATGTCCTCAAGCCTCATCCATGCTGTAGCCTGTGTCAGCCTTTCCATCCTTATGGGCTGAATAGTATCCCATGGTATGTATAGACCACATTTCGTTTATCCATTTATCGATTGATGACACTTGGGTTCCTTCCACCTTGTGGCTATTGTAAATAATGCTTCCACAAACATGGGTCTACAAATATCAGTTCTGGTGTCTACTTCAATCTTCGGGGGTATATACCCAGAAGTGGAATTATTGGATCATATAGTAATTCTCTGCTTAATTTTTTCAGGAGCTCCTATATAGTTTTCCATAGAGGCTGCACCATTTCACATACCCAGAAAAGTGCACCAGCTTCCAATTTCTCCTCAAGAAGAAATGTGTGGCAAAGCACTGGATCAAGGCAAGAAGAACATCCATTTAGGAAAAAGCGTCATCACAACCTATTCAGGTTTGAGAACAAAACAGTGGCCTACGTACTATTATTTTTTTTTTATTTCTACATGTAATTTCAGTAAATCCCATGGTGTGTGGGGAAATGATGTATGTGTATTAAAGTTCAATGGTGACAGAGACAGAATTCTCTACCTAAATATGGATTTTAGGAATTTAAGTTTTAAAGGAAGACTGGGTGACAAGCAGCCATTTTTCATGGGTCTCGTAGCTGTTTTGGGGTGTGTCTCAAGTGGGAAGCAGTGATCAAAGAAAGAAAAGCAGTCAGTGAAGGTGAGGGCCAAAGGGGTGATGGTATGTAGGATGGGAAGAAGGAGCCACAGGGAACCCCAAACATAGGTCAACTTGAGGCAGATTCACAAGGAACAAAAAAGAAGTAAAGTGCCCAGGAGGACTGAGCGAGATCTCTCTGTAAGAGAGGGATGGAGATATTTTCATGTGTAGAGACCAGGAAATCCCATGGTGTAGGGAATGGAGCAGGTACTATTTTTTCTGGTAATCCTGGTAGAGTCATAAGTCACATTTTTCAAACTGTGGGTTTTGACCCATTAGTGGCTCATGAAATTACATTTGTAGATTGTGAACAGCTTTAAATAAAGGCTGGAAGGTGGGCAGAATAGAACAGAAAATACCAGGACACCTGGCACTTTTGACTTTTATGTGGTGTTTAAGTGTGTGTGTGTGTGTGTGTGTGTGTGTACATGTGCTGTGTTCCAGTGTAGGACATCTTTCTTATAATGGCTATGGTTCATAAAATCAGAAAGCTAGGGACGCCTGGGTAGCTTGGTCCTTAAAAGGCTGCCTTCAGCTCAGGTCATGATCTCAGGGTTCTGGGATCAAGCCCCACATCAGGCTCCCTGCTCCACAGGAAGCCTGCTTCTCCTTCTCCCACTCCCCCTGCTTCTGTTCCTCTCTCAGTGTATCTCTCTCTGTCAAATAAATAACTAAAATGTTAAAAAGAAAAGAAAAGAAAACTGCTGATCTGGGGGCTGAGAGTGCTGCATTCTCTGAGGCTTGGAGGAGATAAGGAAAGTTCCTTTTTGTCTGAGGTCAGGAGCCACATAGGATGGAAAAGGCTGCAGGAACCATGTATCCTCTGATCAGGACGTCAAGTGGTGCTTAGGGTCTGGACCTTTTCCTATCTGTGTAGAAGTTCTTTTCAGAATGTTTGCATTGCTGGGATTTGTTTATGCACTTAAACATCTGTGAAAACAGGCAACAGTAAAACCAACAAGACCATGAACATGGAATGTGCCCAAACTGGAGAGTGTCTCATTCTTTGGAGTTCACGTCAGTGAGAAATTATGAAACCCAATTGCAGACCCAATGGCTTTAGTCAGGAAGGTGGGAAGAGGTTTGGATTAGTCACAGCTACAGGAGGAAGGGGCTCTGGAAGCCTTCAGTGCTCCTTTTTGTGCCTAAGGTCTCTTGCTGGCTGACATATTTGAATTTTCACTTCATTGAGAGCACACTGGATAGATAGACTTCCTTGCCTCTTGCCAGAAGAAGCCTCCCTCTGTCATGTGGAGGTAGAAAAATAACATATCTAGGAGTCAAATGATAACAGAGCTTCAGGCATTTTCCAGAGGGGAAATATCTTACTACTTTCAATTTTAAGCAACATTTGAATATGTATCATCTCTTTCCTCGAGAATGTTGTTTAAAGACACCTGGAGACCTTGTGCTTAGGGGCATTCCTACTAAGGATAAAGAAAGTCATTTACAAAGAACTTAGACTACTTGGACAGATTGGAGATCCCATCCAGGGTTGGTCCACCCCATCTTTCCTGTGGAAGCCTGGCAGTTTGGACCATTATGGGGAGACGGGCAATGTTTTCTGACCTCACACACCAAGCCTATTTCTATGCCTGTCTCCACACCTTCATAACACAAGCCTTTGCCTTTGTGCAACCACAAACAGCCTAACAGGTTTTTATTTGCCCTAAATAAAACTAAATAAAACCTAAGTTTTAAGAATTTGCTAACCAAGATATTGCAGAACATTCAAAGTAATGTCTACACCAATTGCTGACATGAGTATGTGAGTTTTGACCTGCTGCCCCAGGAAAGAATGGACACCATGTATTCATGTAATGTTCTTCCTGAGGCAGATCCGGCAGTGTGTAAGAAAGATGGGGCTCGCTGAAGGTGTCAGGAGACTTCTTCTTGAAAGCACTGAGCTGAGGAAGCTCTTGCCATTGACATTTAGTTGCCACAGCCAAACCTCCCTGTAACCTAGCCTTCTGCTGAGAACCCTGGTCTTGGGAATAACCAGGATCTTTGACCATCAACCAAATGTCTCTTACCATCCCTGGGGCCCTCGTGGCCCATCTATGATAATCAGGTTCATTCCCTTGGGTAGACTGGTTCTTCCATAGGGCAAGAACTTTGGCCCCTGATGGCAGCCACACGTCTTCTGACAGCTTCAACAACCAATGTTGACCTGGGTTGGGCCAGCCTGGACCAAAGATTACTCTTGGACAAATGAACAATCATGCAAGAAAGTCATGCAGGTCATGTGAGAAAGTGGCAGAGATAGGCCTCTGTGTGGCTCAGTCGGTTAAGTGTCTGCCTTCGTCTCAGGTCCTGATCCTAGGGTCCTAGGATCGAGCCCTACATTAGGCTCCTTGCTCAGTGGGGAGTCTGCATCTCCCTCTGCCTCTGACAGCTGCTCCCCCTGCTTGTGCTTGCTCTCTCGCTCTCCCTCATAAATAAATAAATCTTACAAAAAAAGAAAGAAAGAGAGAAAAAGAGAGAGAAAGACACACATAGTTGGACTTCAAGGGGTTCCCAGACAAAATAATACGTACTCACTAAAATGTGAACCGGGCTTTCAGATGATGCTGTTCAAAGAGGGCATGGTCACTTGAGCTCTGATTCCTAGTGAGTGCAAGCAGACAATATTCGGGGCTGGGACGTGAAAGGGGGTGTAGAGGGGATGAGTTTTGAGTAGCACAGAGATGACGAGTTGAAAAGTGCCTCCACATTGTCTCTCTCCTACTTTCCCTAATGCGCACCAAGTGAGCAACCTTCACTTTGTTGTCCCAGACTCTCTCCTCCTCCTCCTTATTCTTCCCAGTTAGACAAAAAAAACAATGCTGTGCTTGAACTTGATTAGCACTTTATCTTTCTAGTACTCTCTTGTATTGACTTTCTGGTTATGTTTTGACACCAAAACTGTGATGGTGGCAAGGATGGCTTTGTGCAGATATAAACTCTGATTTTTAACTTAGAAAAGTGGGGACATTGAACCATCCTGGAGTGGACAGAACACAAACTTCACATTCAGAAATAGCACTGTTATTTACTGATCAGTGTCATCAAGTTCAGTACTCTACCTACCTGTTAGGGGGCTAAATTATGCCCCCCCCCACCAGAACTCTATGTGGAAGTCCTAAGGCCCAGTACCTCTGAGGTGACAGAATTGGAGATAGGGTCTTTAATGAGGTGCTTATGGTTAAATGAGGTCCTATGGTGAACCCTAATCCCGTCTGACTGGTATCCTCATAAGAAGAGGAGATCAGAACACAGATGTACCCACAGGGAAGACTGTGTGAGGCATAGGGAGAAAGTGGCATCTACAAGCCTCAAAAGGAACCAACTCTGCTCCCCTCTTGATCTTGGACTGCCAGCCTCCAGAACTGTGAAGAAATAAATTTCTGTGGTTTAGGCCACCCTGTCTGGGGTACTTGTTACAGCAGAGTGAACAGACTGATACACTCTCTCATACAATTGTAGGGAGAATTAAAATGATACTTGGGAAGTAACCTAGCACGTGCCCATCATGAAAGAAAGACTACCTATAAATTTATTTCTTGTTCCTCTTCTCCTGTATTCTCATCAGTTTGGCCTTGAGCTAGAGGCTCAAAGTACAAGGGCCGGAATCCCCAGCAGTCCATCGATGGCAAGTTGGCCAAACCCGGCTCCCCATCACCTCCCCATCAGCATCTGCCGCTCCTGCCCCCGATGGTGTTGTATTGGCAGAATTACTCTCCACACCCCCTCTGTACATCTGCTTCTCTCTAGAGGTGTCAGATATTTCCAAAGTGAATAATCCACAGATAGCTAATCTGGTTTCAGGCTTTGGGCGGAACACTTTGGCTGGGAGAAAGCCCAGTGTCTCTGCAGCCCAGATTCCTACATTGACACCAACCACCTGGAAGCCAGCCAGGACCGGGGGTGCAGCGGGCCCTGATGAACCTGCAGAGCAGCCCGGGGCTCCCCAACCTGGGAGCCCGCTTCTCCAGTTGCATGCAGTTGTATTTATTTCCCTTTCACTCTGCCTGGACTTTCCATAAAAATGGACCGAAATGTCCCTCAGCTTTCAATTAGCTGGATAAGATTTAAAAAGGGGTCCTGTCTTTGTGCTGGAGATACTGCTAAAGATATCCCAGGAAGGTGAGAACATCACACAAGCACTACCTCCACTCATGGTGGACAACATTGTTGTCCTGACTTCTGCCCAGCTTTGGGGTTATAACCTAGGTGCAACACCCCCACCAGAGAGTCACCAGCAATTAGTTAGATAAGCCCACTTACCATTCCTGTGACAGCACTAACGGGGACAGATACCGTGCCAGCTGGGTCTGCAGTCTTGTGGCAGTTGTGGCATACGTTTGCCCCTTGCTACAAGGGACAGAGGTCGAGTTTACTAACGACACCCTCAATTTCCCTACAGCATAGCAGACATGATCTCTGGATGGTCTGGCCCTGGTCCTTGGCACTGGCCCACACTGCCTGAGATGACATTTGTCTTGAGTCGTTTCCTATAGGGAGGGGGAGTCCTCCCATTTTCCACTCACTGCTTGATGGGGGCGAACATGTGAGACTGGGCGCGGTGCATGGAATTTAACCTGGAAGTGAGCATGTATGCTCCAGAATGGAGATTTTTCACAGATCTGGTAGTTCTTAGAGATGGACATTGACCATGATGGGAATGAGCTGACATATCTTAAAATTATTATCAGCCTTGAATCAGGTATTTATTGCATGCCAAATCACAGTTTCTCAATTGTGAGGAGAGTGACCTCCCACACACAACATACCCCTCTCTTTTGTATTATTTGTGGAACTGGACTTCCCTGAGGGACAGGGAAGGACCCCCGCCTTTGCACAAAAAAAGTCCTTCCTTGCCTCAGGACTCTGCCTCCAGCCCCCAGCCTCCACCTCAAGTAGCAGAAAGGGAAATGGTCATCATTTCTAAAAGAGTGCTGAGACGAAAACCACTTTTTCCCAAATGATGAGAAATCCCTACCTATTCCTGCCCCCAGGGCAGGACCAAGACATATGTGCACCCTGAGAATAATTTGGACCATTTCAAGACAATGTTCCTTATTTTTTTTTTAAGATTTTATTTATTTATTCGAGAGAGAGGTAGAATGCACAAGTGGGGATGGGTGGCAGAAGGAGAGAGACAAACAGACTCCATGCTAAGCAGGGACCCTGACACACGGGGCTTGATCCCAGGACCCTGGGATCAGGGCCTGAGCCGAAGGCAGACCCTTAACCGGCCGAGTCACCCAGGCATCCCAAGACAATGTACTTCAAATAGTAACCAATATTTATTTAGCAGAGATGGCAATATTATAAATAAATGTTATACATTATTTATGTCCAAAATAAAGGATTTATTCATTAGATGCATTCATTAGATGTCACTTTCCAAGCCACACAATTTATTGGCAGTTATAAACAAGTTAAACTGCCTAAAATGTGAATAATAGAACAAATCACACATTTCCAATAAAAAAGCACTGTACTCTGCCTTCATTGTTTTCAAAATTTTAGCTGACTCTGGCTATTGGCTTCAGGTGACTCTCAGCTGCCCACCTCTGCCATCTCAGAGATGGAGGCTGTGTTTGTGGTTCACCGTAGTTGTTCAAGAGAGAGGTCCCACTGCCACAGTCTCATGGAATACTGCACCTGTACCTCCAGGCAGGAGGGCGGGAGGGGGCCTGGGTCGCTCAGTCTCAGGGCACAGTCAGAATATCTGCATCCGGAGGGCAGACAGGCACAGAGCCTGGATCTCTAGAAGAGCCAAGAGGGTCTAAAAGCCCTAGAACCATGGCAAAAGAGAGCTCCTTGACTGAACACATCAATTCTTCCCTGTCCTCTTGGTTCCAATGCAACTTGGGTGCCTCCATGGAAGCCAAAGTCCAAAGGGAGATGTGGTCGCTGGCTGTGTGAGCTCTTGTTTCTCCTGCTTTCCTTTCCTGTCAGTGAGTGGAAAAGGTGCGTACTTCACCTACCCTAAAAGACCATGTATCCTTTGCCTGGTCTGTTACATATCTCCATCAGCTGGAGCACCGTCTTTTTCAGCCAAAGTGGCCCTAATGTCTGTATCACAGATTATGTAAGGGTCAACATGGAAAACTAAGTTAAGTGGCTGCAGAATTCCAATTCATCCCAATGGACTGGGATTCCTTATGGACTGATGTCCTACAAAACTGTCCCCCTGGACTGCCCCTTGTTCTGTCTCTGATCTAAGCTACAGAAGGAGCTTCTAAGGTCTTCCCTAAAGCAGTCCCTTGAAGGTGTCCCTCTAAACCCCTCCCACGTTAGCCTTCCTCCTTCCTCTTCCAGAACCTGATGGGCAGGAATACCCCAAGGTCTCCTCATGTGACAGAACACCCAAGTTGGTTTCTCTCTCCTTAACTCACTGAAACCTTCAAAACCATGACACAAGCTTCAGATATTGACTCCCAAGTTTACAAGGCTCCTGCCTGTTAGAAATTTTTGACAGGTTTGGTTAGAGGAGCTCTCTGTGCATAATAATGAGAACGCTGTCAGGCTAAATGCCATTCTGACATTTGAAGGAAGAGTCTCATGTAATTTTTGGTTGTTTAAGGGCAAGAAGCCTGGAACTCTGTCTTCTTGTTAAAATGACAAGGAGCAATAAGCAAGTTTTCTCTTCTCTTCTCCCTTAACAAGTAGGTACTAACAGGGAGCTTGCTATATATGAACTTACCATGTAAGAGAACCGTTTGTGTGGAAGAGAAACACCTCAGCAAGGTGCGTGTCTGCTCATTATCATCATCATCATTATCACACACTGAATATGTGTGTGAGCAGGACTCTGCCCCAGGCTCCGTCAGATGAACTAATTGTCATGGTCCCTGGCTCTCCGGATTGCAAAACCCAAGGAAAATATGCTGGCTAGAGCAAATTATACGGTATGCCTTTAGGTGTGCACTGGTGTTGTATCACCCACAGTGTATCAATAGCTTCTGTATTAACATTGTCATCTCAGAGTCCCACATCTCTCCAATAGAGAGAGGCAATAGCAAGGAGATAGTACTAAGGAGACAGCTGTCACTGCATTAAAGCCTGCATCCAAGTGTCGTCCCAAACCAGCCACTGCCCCACTCATCCTCTTCCCTTCCAGATCAGGTACAGAGTGGACCAAGACTTCTTCCCAAAGTTCCCTGAGGCTGGAAGAGCTGGTTTCTCTCCTTCAGTCCCTTAGAGTCATGTCTTGTGTTGTACAAAATTTCTTCTACTGGTTTGGGTGAATCTGGGGGATTTGGAAATTTGTTCATGACAATTAGGCACTGCTGTTGGCTTCAATCCTATCTATATACCTTATAATGTGCCTATAGTTTGGGGGAATTTATACTGAAGGAACCCTTCCCCAGAATGCCCTTCGCTGGCCAACATTGCTCAAAAGGTTGGATCTATTTAGAAAAGGAACTCTTATTTAAGTTTATTTAACCAGCCAAGAGATCCCTGTTATAATATGAGTTGTTTGTTTTAGATGAAGATTTTTCAATCTGGGCAGTACTGACTGGGCTGGATCATGTTTTGTTGTGGGACCTGTCCCGTGAATGGTAGGACATTTAGCAGCATCCCTGGCCGCTGCCCAGTAGATGCCAGTAGCACTTATCTTCTCAGTCGTGACAATCAAAAATGTCCCCAGACATTGGCAGTCATTCCTGGGGTGAGGGTGGGGATTGCACAATAGCCCTCAGTTGAGAATCACTGTTTAGATGTACTTTAGATCAAAATTTTTATCCTAACACCCTATGTCCCAGCAATTGTGCTGCTAGGTATTTATCCAAAGGATACAGACAGTAATTTGAAGGGGCTTATGCATCCCAATGTTTACAGTAGCAAAGTTCACAATAGCCAAAATATGGAAGGAGATAGATGAATGGATAAAGATGTGGTGTGTGTATATATATATATATATATATATATATATATATATATATATAAAATAGAATATTACTCAGCCATCAAAAAGAATGAAATCTTACCATTTGCTCTGATGTGGATGGAACTACAGTGTATTATGCTAAGTAAAATAAGTCACTCAGAGAAAGATAAATACCGTATGATTTCACTTATATGTGAAATCTACGGAACGAAACAGATGAAAATGGGGAAGCGAAGGAAAAATAAAATAAAGATAGAAGGGAGATAAACCATAAGAGACTCTTAAACATAGGAAGCAAACTGAGAGTTGCTGGAGGGGAGGTGGGTGGGGTGATGAGGTAACTTGGTGATGGGCATTAAGGAGGGCACTTGATGTAATGTGCACTGTGTGTTATATGCAAACTGATGAGTCACTAAATTCTACCACTGAAATTAATACTACACTATATGTAAACTAATTTGAATTTAAATAAAATCTTGAAAGAAAAAAAATTTATTCTAACAATAATAATTGCACTCAGAAGGGCACACAATTATTGTTGTTAATGTTATAAAATTAGCACAGGAAGTAGTTGGGTTCTAAAAAAAAAAATGTCAGCATTCCATACCCAACCCTCCCATCCCCAAACCTTTGGAACATTACTAAAATTCAGAGTAGTTCATAGGATAGCTATGGAATGGATGTGAATGTAATTCAAAGATGAACCCAGAGAAGCCACAGGATCATTGGGTTATAAGTCTGGGGACCCATGTTCTTGACATAGTTCCATGACCCTGGAGGCGTGTGACAGTGAGTAAGTCACTTTTGGCCCTTAGTTTCTTCCTTCTCAGAATGAAGTAATTGTACTAAATCTGTAGCTCTCCATGTTTCTTCTGCTGTGATCCATGTCGACATTGGAGACCACCCCACTGACATAACCCAACTTCAATGGCATTTGCAATTCAACCTTCCAGTTTGAGTGCTATTTCTAGTTTGTAGTTCAAGTTCCTATTTATCATAACCGATCAAGAATTACAATGTATTTTAACACTCTGGGTGAGAACTGCTGAAGAATATAATCTTTACTATTTCTTCTAGCTCTAAAATTCTGGAGTCACCAAAGTGTCTTATTCTGTCCAGTTTGCTGGTCAGCCAAAACAAGAATGATACCCTTTATCCCTGATTTCCAATCTCACTACTAACCAGTAGGCAACTTGCTCTCCAAACTGCCCCTTCATAAAATCTACCATTACAGTTCATCACTCCAGCCCATGAATAATGAATTCAATCCAGCCATTATGCTTTCCTGTCAATGAGTCACCTGTTTTTTGTTGTTGTTGTTATTGCTGTTGTGAGACTACAGTATAATTTATGGGCAGATAAATATTTTGGCATCTTTCTTTGTCAAAAGATACTTTAAATCTCCAGCGACTCATGGGGTTATCTGACCCCTTCTGCTTTCCCCACTCTCATTTCTAGAAGTTATCAGATTTGGTATAAACCCTTCCAGTCATCATTCCCACATAGTATTGGTTTGAAGTAGTGACATCAAAACAAAATTTTCATCCTTCAGTAATTTCCTGAATAAGCTAGACTTGGTGTAGTTTATTGCTTCTGGCTGCAGTCCATCCCTTTTGTCTCTGTCTTTGGAGCAAGGTATTTAATCTCCCCTTGCCCTAGTTTTGGAAAGAACTCACTCCATCATTTGTTGGTCCATTAAAGCCATTAGACATCTATGGAGCCCCTGCTGTGTACCTGGAATTGCAAAGATGTTTGGGATATAAAGATGACTAAGACTCAAGTTTTGCCCTCAGAAGATGCTTTAGTCTAGTAAAAACTATAGCTCCAACCCAATCATTGGCACACAGAATGGTAAACAGTAAAAATGAAACAAGCTCAAGTTGAATGAATGGCACAAAAGAAAAACGAACCATTTTTCCTGGTGAGACAGGAGACTGCATGGAAGAAGTTTGATTTGAGCTGTGTCCCGCAAGGTTGCTAGCAGTTCTCCATGGGGGAGAGAGGAAGGCAGATAATGAGTACAAAGGCATATGAGTTTGAAATAACATAACAGGTTTAGGGGATTTCGGGTTTGCAGCTTGTGTAGGGGCGTGTGTGTGTGTGTGCGTGTGTGTGTGTGTATTTGCAGGTGTGTGTTGCTGAGGAACAACATTCACAATGAAAATGAAGTAGGCGAAGACACATCATGTGTGGTGTGATTAGGCTTTTGAATTTGTTCACAAGAGAATGGAGAACTTCTGAAGGATTTTAAACAGAGTGATTGCCATAATCAGATTTGCTTTCTACGAAGACATCCAAGGGACCAGAGTGAAGGTGGGGCTAGAGGCAGGCGAAGGAGGGGCTGGAAGACATCTGTGGGATAGAGTCATTAAGGGAAGTGAAGGAGAACCAAAAGTCTGGAATGATATCCAGGTGTCAGGCTTCGGAACAAGTTGGATAGGGTGCCATTTGCCAAGAAGGGAAGTCCATGGAAAGGAAGAGTTTTGACCAAAAGATAGTAAGTTTGTCTGCAGCACGTTGAGTGTTAAGTGTGTGTGTGGAACATCCTGAGGCAAAGGTCCAGTTCTCCATCTGTGATATGAAGCCTTGTGATGAAAATGTGATTAAAATTAAAAAAACACATTGAGATCCTCAGATGAAAGGTACAGTGGAAGCATAAGGATCATTACTTGAGTGTATTTCATAAACTCTCTTCATTGCCTCATCAGTCAGTCTTTCATGGTAAAGAGCATGCTTTCCTAGTCTTGATTTTAATTGCTTCTAATGCTTGCACTAGCATATTCCAAGCATGAGGAAAATAGTGCTGCAAATAGAAAATGTGGGATGGGCTGGTGCAGAGAGGATCTGAAGTTCCAGGGCAGACTGCCAGAACTCAGAGAGAAGGCTCTGTCCTTAGTCCTGTGACTTTTAGACTCAACCCCTTCCACTGAATCACTTGGCAAACCTATGCCCATTTTTGGTTTGTTTGATCAGACTTGGAACTTTTCTACAACATTCAAGATCTCTTCTATCTTGGCACTCACTACATAGCTGGTATTGGGGATTTAATTCTGAATAAAACTGGCATGGTCCCTACCCTCACAGTACACATTGTCTAATAGTAAGAATTTTTAAGGTATCGCACGACCAAGACAGAGTCAAAACTGAATCGGAAAGTCTCCAAGCAAATTGTCCAACTTCAGGAAACAAATGGACACTCTCTCCAAGATAACATTTGGAAAGCCAGTCCCTCCCCGCCCCCCCCCCCCACACTCCATGAGGACCCTGCAGAGGGGGAGCAGACAAAATCACTCCTGCTGGGCTAACACACAGAACAAATCATCACTTGTGTGGCATCTTCTGCATCCTGGGGATTCAAAACTGGTGCCTCCATCTTCCTCAGCTGAAGTGTTTACATGGAATTATTATTATGATTATTTATGACTTGCCTTGCTGCCTTTAGGTACAAGGGCGAAGATGAACTGAGAGCTTGTTTCAAGTAAAAGAGGGAGAATGAAATAATGTTAGAACCTGTATTTAATGCCCCCATGGAGCTATACAACTTCATCTTCCCGGCGTGCCATGGGGAGAAATGTCTACCCCAGCTTCTACACTGCAGGAACGGCAGCTGATGGAAAGTAGGGAACACATTCTGTTCCTACCTCCTGACTATGCTCTAAAGTTAAAGTTGCCCAGTAGAAGCAAGAATACCACTATCCCTGTGGGCCTTGTGCCCAGAACAATGCTTTCATTTCTCCCTGGTCCTAAATCCCCTTCCAATACTTTGATTCCTTTTAATTCTATCCTCATTACTGAGCGTCTGCTGTTTCAGGTACCATGATGGGTGCTGGAGAAATACAGATAAAACACACAATCCTCCCCTCAAAAGGACTCACCACTTGTAATGCGAATGTCACTTCCCATCTTACCAGTTCAAGGGGTCTTGAAATGGTTTGGGGTGTATCCCCTAACCATTGTGGTCCCAGAACGCACACTCCCTATTGATGGACTTGGGTTTGCAGCCAGTGGAACACTGCAATGGGGTTGTGTACGTTTGGTAAATCAGTAAATCAGCAAAGACCAAGCAATGTTTCAAAGCCCAAACAGGATTAGACTTCCTCAGTCAGTAGTTGGAAGGTTAGTTTACTCCAGATGGATTAATACCAGCCCTCTCCAACACAGGGAGAAGCACTATGCAGCTTTTTGCCTGGGCACAAGCAATCTGAGCTGCCCACCTGAGGAAAGGCTCAGCAGGAAGGCAGGAATGACTCCCCTTCCACGTTTGCCTCCCACAGGTGCTCAGCTGCACTGGTGTCAGGTGTGGGGCAAGAGAATCTTTGGGAGCCATCTGTGGTCCATGAGAGGCAGCAGCACAGGGGAGCGGCCTAGGGTCAGGGAGCCAGGCTGAGTGGGTCAGGCCATGCTGTTGGTTGGAACGAGAGGGCATCAGGCCATTCAGGAAGTCTCCACCTTTGGCTACTTTTTTTAATCTCTTGCTTCCACTAACACCTTTTCATGCTTGTCCTAATCTTGTATCAAACTGAGTACCAAAAAATCCACTTTCAGAAAATATTTTGCTTTATTCTTATTTCTTGAAACATTTCTTTTTTTGTCCATGTTAATCTTTTCTTCACCTTTTATAACTTCCTTTTAATTTCCAGCAAAGTCTTCCTTCTCCCCTCCTGTTCTTTCCGAAGAACAAGAAAATATCATGCCCAGGAACTAGTGAGCTGTGTGTTGAAGGCATGCTACGTATGTACTTATGATCTACATTAGCATTTAACTTATGACCAGGTGGCCCAATCAAACATATTCCTAGGTGGAAGTTTCTAAAGTAACTTGAAGTCGCAATGTCCACGTGTCTATGCTTTCAATAATAATTCACTGACGATTTCCTGCCTGAGCATTGGTCCTTCTCGTACTGGAATTCAGGCCAGATAATGAATGTCTACTCAGATGCCACCAAGATAGGATCTGGGGGTGGACAGACAAGCCAGCCTCCCACCTCAGGGCCCCATGCTGCCCCTATCCGAAGGCCCTTTTTTCTTCCAGAGCCATGGCCATGGCTGCTTTTGCTGCTGTTCCCACCATTGCCATTGCCAATCTGGGCCTGAGTTCTGACCTGGCCACCTTCCGGTGTCCTGCACGACCCCAAGGCACAACCTGAACACCTGGCCAGGCCACAGACAAATTGCTCAATGCCCACACTGTATCCCATGCCCCCAGGCCTGAGCCTACTTGTGTTTGCACAGCTGCAAACACAAGATCCCAGAGTCTTGCTGGTACTCAGGTACTAAGTTGTGCTGGGGAAGAGTAACGATCTCTTCCTCAAAAACATTTGAAATCTATGGGGAAATGAATGTGACTAGTGACAGACCAGAAGGATTCTGACAGAGGAAAGGGTGTGTTCTTTCCTGGGGGTAAAGAGTATTTACTTCAGTTTCTACATACGCTTTCACAAATAATGTCTGGCATGCAATGAAAATTACAGTACATGCAACAAGGGAAGAAAACATGACCTTTGGTCAAGAAAGAAAAGAGTAAATATTGTTACATCTAGGCTTATTCTGGATGCTGGGCTTTAAAATAACTATGGTAACTATGTTAAAGGATCTAGTGGAAAAGATGGGTGATATGTGTGAAGAGAGGGAGAACTTCAGCACAGAGATGAAAACTATAAAAAAGGGCCAAATGGAAATGCTAAATTTGAAAAACAGAGTCACAGATGAAGAATTCAAGCTATAGGCTTTACAACAGGCTAGATGTAGCAAGACAAATGAACAGAAATTATCCAAATTGAAAAGAAAAACAGGAAAGAGAAGCAAATTGTATCTGCCGAACAATATGATACGATTTCAGATGCAAGTCACTGAAGTCACAGAGGGAGAAGGGAGATAGAATGGCACGGAATAAATATTTGAGGGGATGATAGATGAGAATTTCCCCCCAAATTGATGGAACCTCCACCAACAGGTCCAAACTGAGTGACTTACAAGTCAAGATAAATATAAAAACAAAAAAAAAACAAAAAAGCACACAAACATATTGGTGGTAAAACCACTGAATACCAAAGATAAAGAGAAAATAAAAGCAACTGAAGGGTTGTGAGGGAGACACTTTGTATACAGTGAATGATGATATGGCTACTGACTGACTTTTCATAAAAACAATAGAGGCCAGGAGATAGAAAAGTAACACCTTTAAAGTGCTGAAAGACTTAATATTTTATGTATAGATTATATGTGTACCTATGATATATTATATACGTATTTACATTTTTGTCTGTATACATATACAAACACACACACATACACATATTCCTTAAATTGACACCAAAACCACTCTGAACCCACCTACACTCATGTGCCCTGATATTTGTGCACTCTTATTATCAGGATTGAGAGGGCCTGGGGGCTTCTGTAGTAAAAGAAATCCTCCCCTCCAACGCCATCTTGTCTGACATGTGCAGGGTCTCTCTGCATTGTTCCTGATGACTCGGGGGCCTCTGCTTTCTCCCTCCCACTGTGGGCTCCACATCTAGTGGAGGTATGGAAATAAGACACCAACATTCATCCTCCCTGCAAGGATTGTGAAGGATGGGGCAGAAGGCGGGGTGCCAGTCCACCCCTCACAGGACCGAGACATCCTTTGCACTGGATGGCAGCAAGATTTTCCTGTCCCTTTTCCTCCCCCAAACTCCCTTGCTCCAGGCTTACCCTTCCAGTGACTAAAACATCTACAAAAGACCTGACAAGAGGCAGAAGCTATTAAAGACCTGACTTCCCGCTCGGAAGAGGAAAGAGGGGGTAAATATGGTGAACAAGACACATATTCATTGCAGAAAAGATTCTGCCACACAAAATATCCTTGCAGCCGTGAAATGTGCTGCTGGAAGGTGAGAATCTATTTTAAGCATGTTGAGGGAGAGACAATGATGTGAACTCCTGGGTCAGAGTAGGCTGTGTTGATATATTAGGTTCTACACATTGAGGGAAAGAGCAAATGGTGTGAAAATAACGAGTTCTTTCCTTATGGGCATTTCCTCTTCTCTAAAGAAAGATCTTTTTAAAGATCTTTAAAGAGAGGGTCTTTTATTGCTACTGTTTTAGTGAAAGTTCTCTAGAGAAACAGAACGAATAACACGCTTATTATTATAATAGTATGCAATACAATGTAATATGGAATATAATTACAATAATATCCAATCATTATTTCAGTAAGAGAGAGAGAGAGAGAAAGGGGGGGGAAATATTGTTTAAAATTGGCTCACACACTTGCGAGGACTGGCAGGCCAGTAGGCTGGAAATTGAGGTAAGGTTTGATGTCATAGTCTTGAGTGCAAAATCTTCAGGGGAAACTGGAATCTCAGGCACAGTTTTTATGTTGTGGGCTGGAAGCAGAATTCCCTCTTCCTTGCAGAACCTCAGTTTTTCCTCTTAAGACCTTCAACTGATTAAACGAGGCCCACCCACGTTATGGAGTGTGATCTGCTTTTCTTAGCCAACTGATTTAAGTGTTAGGCACATCTAACAATATATCTTCACAGTAGCATATGAAACTGGTGTTTGACCAAACAACTGGGCACCATGGGCGAGCCATCCTGATACATACAAATAGCCATCATTGCTTCTTTGCAAAACAGAGACAAATTGAAGCCAAGCTGTATCCATGTGATAAAGTTCTAAGAGCTCAGTGTATGAGACAAGTTTCTCATGGAGCCTAGGGTGTGTCTGTACTTACAGATATTCTTTTCAATTAAACTCACTCCACTGGACTTCAGAAAACGTTGGAGTCTTCTAACAACTTCAGGTTTATAAACAGGGGCTTTTAAGGCAGACAGACCAAGTGTGAATCCTGGCTTTCCCCTTTACTGGTGGTGTGGCCTCAGGCAAATGAGGCTGGCTTCTCAGAGTCTCAGTTCATATATATGCAAAATGCAGATAATCACTGCTACCCCACAGGGGGACTCATTTAATGTGGTTAGCCCAGCAAGCCACATGCAGAGGTAAGCACTCAATAAATAATAGCTTTTTTGTAAAATTAAAAGAGGTCTAAAAGGCGCTCCCTTTGTTTGATCTTCATAGAAACCATTGATATCCCATTGGCCTTTTGATGCTAAGTTCATGATTCACAATGACTTGTCCTATTGTCTGTCTTTTTCCCCTACGTCTCTGTGTGAGAAATGGAAGCTCCCCCTGCTTGGGCCCTGGAAACTTGACCTGGCTCCATCCTATGCTCTCTACCTTATCTCTCTGCCTGGGAAGTGCCCAGCTCCTTAGAAAACTCCAACCCCAGGACAGCTTCAGAGAAAAGCTACTGCCCCGGAAGCAGACATGCATTTAGTGCTTGATTGACAGCTGCCCTGCCCCCCTGGGTGGTGGTTCTTGAAACTCCATTCCTGGTCCATGGAAGTAGGGACAATTCCTGGAAAAATGATAGCAGTAAGAAGGCATCATTACCTCAAGGACCTGTTCCTTTTATCAGAAAAACAAAACTTTCAGACGCTTAGCTTCAAGGGTGTGGATGATGTTGGGGTGATCCGACCTCGGGATTCTTCCGTTTGCCTAGCAGCAGGAAAACAGAAATCAAAACTTTAGAGTACCATCCTGCTACCAAACACCTAGCTATTGCAGAGGCTCCACTATGCAGTATGGATGTTTTTCTCTCTAAGAAACATAAATTCTACGTCCCGGATGCGGTCCTTGGCGTGATCACATTCAGGCTGCTCCAGATCCTACAGCCACTGCCCAATCCATCCTCAGCAATGTCATGGGATGCTGGCTTATCTTCACAGGAGGAATGTGTCTGCCAAGACAGCCCCCAAAGGGCCACAGGAAATGAGAAAGGGATAGGAGACTCCCATCAGAGCTCTCAATCAGGCACTCCCTTCTTCTCCTTTCTTTCTAATTGCTGGTAGTCGGTAGACTGTATATCTCAGCGAAATCACTCATTCGTAGAGCTTCTGTGTGGATGGCGTTGCACGGAATTCTAATCAAAATGATAGAAGGTGCGTACCTTTGAACACTGGTAACAGCCAGTCTATTGTTTTAAGACCCACTTCAACTGAATTTAAGATGCATATGGGTAGGGCGCCTGGGTGGCTCAGTGGGTTAAAGCCTCTGCCTTCAGCTTGGGTCATGATCTCAGGGTCCTGAGATCGAGCCCCATATGGGGCTCTCTGCTCAGCGGGGAGCCTTCTTCCTCCTCTCTGTCTATCTGCCTCTCTGCCTACTTGTGATCTCTCTCTATCAAATAAATAAATAAAATCTTTAAAAAAAAAAGATGCATATGGGTACCATCTGACAAAAACCAAGTTTTATTAAAGTGAGGTAACTTTTTTTTTAAAGATTTATTTATTTATTTGATATATAGAGAGAGATCACAAGTAGGCAGAGAGGTAGGCAGAGAGAGAGGAGGAAGCAGGCTCCCCGCTGAGCAGAGAGCCAGATGCGGGGCTCCACCCCAGGACCTTGAGATCATGACCGAAGGCAGAGGCTTTAACCCACTGAGTCACCCAGGTGCCCTGAGGTAACTTCTTTTTTGAAAGAGAGACCAACGGTGAAGTGCTGGCAGAAACAAATTAAACAAACAAACATATGAAATGCTGAGCAGTTGAATTAAAACAGAGACCTGATTTTAACTGATAATAATCTCTCTTCTACAAGTGCTCCTGCCCCTCCCCCGCCCCACCCCCGGGACTGAAACTTTCTTGTTATATCAGATCCTAAAGAAAGGTGTCTGAGGAATGAGGAAGGGGGTCAGGTAGCCAAAACCCTCTTTCTGATGTTATATTTAAAGTTCTCCTTAAATTTTAATCCAATATCCTTTGAATAAATACTTATATTTATTCACAATGAAGTTTATTATTTAAACGGGTACTTAATTTTAAAAATTCCTATGGCCCAGCTCTTCACGGTGTTGGCCACTAACAGGGTACCTCATTCTCTTTTAAAACCAAATGCATATCCCTAGATGTGAAAGATCTTGGACCCATGGAAAGATACCGAACCCATGAAATGCAGAGTGCTTCTGAAATGGAACTTCGTATATTGTTACTTCTTATTACAAAGGAAATTGCATGCACATTACATAAACATCAGAAAATGGAGATGAGCAAATGAACCATATCAAGCAGCTATAATCCCAATCATCTAGAAACAGTCACTGATAGAACCTCTGATAGATTCATTCTAAGTGCATCCATATGCATATAAACAGACATGCACATCATATGTGTTTTGTATATGTATACAAACAGGTGTGTATATGTGTCATTCACACATACAAAGCATGAGTACATTAGTGTGTCTTCTATGTTCATGAGAACATATAGTCAGTGTATGCATCTTAAATATAAGCATATCTACACATCATGTATCTTCCACATACACCTAAACATATATGTGCACCAAATGTATCTTTCATATACATACAAATGGACTCATACACATGCATCTTTCATATGCACACGAACATGCATACCTCACATGGACCTCCCTGCACATGCAAACATATATGCATTTCATATGTCTCATATATGAACATATAAATATATACTGCTTGTTTCTTCCATACATATGCAAACATATATGTCCACCGATGATTCTTTCACATGCATGCACACACATATCACATGTGTCTTTCCTATGCACACAAACACATGTGCATATCATGTGTGACTTTCACAGACACACAAACAGTACATGTACATGTGTCATTGATATGCATACAAACATGTGAACTTCATGTGTGTCTTTTATGCTCATATAAAGATACGCATATCACATGTGACTTTATTGTGTGTATCTGTTGGGTTTTTTAAAAAGATTTTATTTATTTTGAGAGAGAGAGAGAGAAGGTGCACGAGCAGGGGTAAGAAGGGGCAGATGAAGAAACAGGTTCCCCGCTGAGCAGAGAGCTTGATGTAGAATTTGATTCCCAGGACCCTGGGACCATGACCTGACCTGAAAGCAGGTCCTTAACCCACTGAGCCATCCAAGCACCCTCTGTTGTTGTTGTTGTTGTTGTTCTTGTTGTTGTTTAAGGATTTTATTTATTTATTTGACAGAGAGAGATCACAAGTAGGCAGAGAGGCAGGCAGAGAGAGAGGGGGAAGCCGGCTCCCCGCTGAGCAGAGAGCCCCATATGGGGCTCGATCCCAGGACCCTGAGATCATGACCTGAGCCGAAGGCAGAGGCTTTAATCACTGAGCCACCCAGGAGCCCCTGTTGTTGCTTTTTTAAATAGACGATATTTAAGGGACGCCTGGGTGGCTCAGTTGGTTGGGCAGCTGCCTTGGGCTCGGGTCATGATCCCAGCGTCCTGGGATTGAGTCCCACATCGGGCTCCTTGCTCGGCGGGGAGCCTGCCTCTCTGCCTGCTTATGTTCTCTCTCTGCTAAAATAAATAAAATAAAATATTAAAAAAAATATACGGTATTTAAACTGGTCTACTGTATCCTGATATTTCCACTTTGTTTTGATTTTCACTTTTATATGGTGCACACCTTTCCACACTAATAGGCCTTTTTCTGCCACTGTATGATTTAAAACAGCTGCCTAATATCACATTGTGTAGGTACATAAAACTATGTCTGATTGTCCCCTATTATTAGGCATTGACGTGGCTCTCTGTACTGTTTTCGGGAGAACATCCTTGGGTTTGTCACATCTCAAACAGAGCGGTCTGCACGGCAGAGTTAATTTCTCACATCACCAGACTCTCAGAGCAACTTTACTTGTCACTTTCATAACCTGTTCCAGCCTGGAATTGGAGTCACCTGTGCACACCTGGATTTTCTCCTTCCATCTTTGCCTGGCAGACAGGGTGGTGCCTGGAGGACAGCCCTCCTTCCTTATTCAACTGACCTCTGCCTTCTTGAGCTGCCATTCAGTCTCATTCAGTTTCATAAGCATTTGCTGAGTAGATTCTCAATAAATATGTGTTGAATGGGAAAATATTTCTACAAATGGAATATTTCTACAAATGGAACCTGTGTGGCTATTGCCTTCTTCATTTGTTTTAGGGGCATAGAGTGTAGTGATTCTGAGTGCAAGCTTTGGAGCCAGACAGGTGTGGTTTCAAGGGTCAGTTCTGTGACTTACAAGATCTACGACCTTGTTTCTTGGTTAGCCAAGCCTCTCTTTCCTCATCTGCAAAATGAGGTTAATTACGGGAACTTCCCCATGGAGTTGAAAGCTCATTAAAGACAACATAAATAAGACAGCCCAATGTCTAGTGTGCAATCAATGTTAACTCTCATTATTATGGTTGATTTTTAGTTCCTAAGTCAAATAATTTAAATTAGGTGCTAAGTTTTTAGTGGACACCAAGTTGAATTTAGCTAAATAATTTCTCAGTTAGTATAAGAGAAATAAAAAAAAAAAGAGAACAGAAATTTCTCACTGATAGAGCTTTCTGAACCTCCACAGGACCTATCTACCCAAAATCATTGGCTTGGCTATCCAATGAGTGAGGCCGTCAAAGGTTTTCTCAAAGTTCAGCTGGCATGATGATAACACAGTTCTTGGTGACCACACAATGGGCCTGATCTGAGGGACTCAGGGTCTCAATTGTGTTACTTATGTGTATGTGGTTCTAATTTCCAGATGGAGAAATTGCACTGTACCGAACTATTTAAAAGTGATGAGACACTATTGTGGACTGGTGATCTGTACCCATACCTGAGACTCAGCATCAGGTGACTTCAGAATATAAGGGAGGTGTTTTGCAATGCCTACCTGAAGCCACAGCCCTTTCTCACTATTGCTTGCTTCGACACATTGAGTAAGAATGACTTCTGTGATGGAGGTTCTTACGCTCCCATATGGATGAAAAGGAAATTAGGAGGGTATGGAGACTTCCTTTCTTTCTTCTTTCTTTCTTTCTTTCCCTCCTTTCCTTCCTTCCTTCCTTCCTTCCTTCCTTCCTTCCTTCCTTCCTTCCTTCCTTCTTTCCTCCCTCTTTCCTGCCTTCCCTCCCTCTCTTCTTCTTCCTTCCTTCCTTCCCTATTTTTTCTTTCTGAGCAAAACTTTATTTTGTTCCCTCCTGTATTAATAAAATAAGACATTTTCTTTAAATATTTACAAAGCATTTGATTCAATCAACTTTTCAACATCCAGAGCCTACAAAATACTGTCATTATACGGTGATGAATAATAAAGCAAATTAATCCTAAGGATTTTTCAATTTTTGAAATATAGACACTTTTAATTTTATACTTAAAATAACTTTGTGAAATAGTGTCTTCATTTTAGCCGTAAGTAAATAGAAGCTTATTCAAAATCACTGGTGCCAAAGGTATACACACATTCAAGATCATGGCTATGACCAACAATTTTCCAAAGGGTTCACACTAATTGATTCTCCCATTAACAGTGTAAGAGTTCTTTCTAGTTGTTCACACTATTTCCAACATCTGGCCTGTCTTCTTCCTTGTAAACCTTGCACTACGCATGTGACAGTATCTTGTGGCAATGTTACTTTTGCTTATAAGCTCTTTTTTTGGTTTTAAAGATTTTATTTATTTATTTGACAGAGAGAGAGATCACATGTAGGCAGAGAGGAAGGCAGAGGGAGAGGGGGAAGCAGGCGCCCTGCTGAGCAGAAAGCCCCATGCAGGGCTCGATCCTAGGACCCTGAGATCATGACCTGAGCCGAAGGCAGAGGCTTTAACCCACTGAGCCACCCAGGCGCCCCTTATAAGCACTTTTCATATGCCTTTTTGACCATTTGGAGATCCTCATTGGAAGTGTTCTTTTCCCCAAATTCCAATTGGGCTTTCTGTCTTTTCATGATTGACTTGAAGATTTTATTTTTATTTACTTATCAGAGACAGAAAGAGAGAGTGCATGAACAGGGGGAGCAGCAGGCAGAAAGAGAAGCAGGCTCCTGGCTGAGCAGGGAGCCTCACGTGGGGCTTGATCCCAGGACCCCGAATCATAACCTGAGCCAAAGGCAGACACTTAACTGACTGAGCCACCCAGATGTACCTTTATGATTGACTTAAGTCTTGGATATATTCTGAATGTAAGTGTTCTCCCAGATGTAGGTGCTGCAAATAGCTTCCTCTGGTGTGTCCCTTGTCTTTTAACTCTTAGTGATATCTCTTGTGAAACAAGATTCTTTAATTTTAATGGAATCCAGTTTATTACTCTTTCTGTTCTATGTAACAAATCTTTGCCAACTCCAAGGTCATGAAAATATTCTGCTGTTTTCTTTAAAAATATTTTATCATTTAATTTTTATGTTTTGATTGATTCTGAAATTGAATTTTGTATATGGTGTGAGGCAGGTGTCAGACATAATTTTTCCATATAGATATCCAAGTGAGTCCATACCTTCTCTCTCATTGGGCAATGTCACCTTTGTCATTTCAGTGCATTGTATAAGTGTAAACGGTTTCTTGATTCTCTATTTTATGGGTCTCCTGGTTCTCTATTATGCCAATCCTACCATTTTGTCTTGCACCTCACATCTTACTTCTGAGTTCATTTGTACTTCTTGAATATCCTTTTTAAAATTCCTTTTGGCAAGGTTTGTTAGTGGAAAACTCTTGTTCTTATCTGAAAAAAAAATTTTTCTCTTTAGCCTAAAGAAATTCCTGCCTAGATTTGTAATGATATTTTTCCATCCTCTTGAACATATTATCATATTCCGGCTCTTTTTAGTGCTGCCAATCTAATTGCTGTCCTTCTGTGAAGAGTATCTTTTCCCTCACCTTTCAGATCTCTCTCTCTATTTTATATTCTGCTGTTTCACTTCTACTTGAATTCCAAACTGTCATTTCCTTTTTAACTTCTCTGGCCCCCAGTGTTTCAAAAGTCAGGGATTCATGCCTTTCATCAACTCTGTAAAATTCTGACATTATTTTTGGGGAGTATTTTTGCTTTTTTTTTTTTAAGATTTTATTTATTTGTTCATGAGAGACAGAGAGGGAGAAGGGGAGAGGCAGGAGAAGCAGACTCCGCACCCAACAGGGAGCCCGATGCGGGGCTTGATCCCAGGACCCTGTGACCATGACCTCAGCTGAAAGCAAACACTTAACCAACTAAGCCACACAGATGCCCTTGACATTATCTTTTGAGCGGGCGTTTTAATTTTCTGTCTTCAACTATGGAACTTCTCAATCCACATCTTAAGTTTATCATAGGTTTTCAGTGTCTTTATCTCTTTATTTCTCCTTCTGAGTAATATATTCAGATATATAATACCAGTTAAATAATCATCACATCAATACTTATAATTTTAAAGAAAATATCTTTTTTAAAAATTTCTCAAGATATATTTGATTTTTCCCCCAAATTATCTGTCTTTTGGTCATAGTATCTTGGTCACTTCCTATCTGATGTAAATTATTTTATGATTTTGGCCATCTGAAAATATTATTTTAGTAGCTTATGATATTTTACAATATATTATTTTCTATTCTATTAATACTATATATGTAATACAGTATATATTACCATACGACATTTGAATTCTTTCTCTGCAATAATATTCCTATTATGCAACAGGATCAGGAGACTTCTGCTGTTCGCATCTACTGAGTCTTGCTCATATTGGATTGTTTCTTTGTGCTGTTTCTTGTAACTTTTGACTGAACTAATCTCCAGTGGGGCTTTATCTTTTTTTTTTTTTAAAGATTTTTATTTACTTGACACAGAGAGAGATCACAAGCATGCAGAGAGAGAGGGGGAAGCGGGCTCCCCACTGAGCAGAGAACCTGACTTGGGGCTCGATCCCAGGATCCTGAGATCATGACCAGAGCCGAAGGCAGAGGCTTTTAATCCACGGAGCCACCCAGGCGCCCTGGGAGGAGTTTTATCTTTTGGGCTCTTCAGTAGGTTGGGTTAAAAAGAGATCTTCAGAATAGGGTCCTGTTTTAGAAGTTTCCCAAGAGGTCTTAGGGGACTTGGAGCTTATGAGAGTTTTTAAGTACATGTTCCCGGGCCCCACCAGACACTTGGGCCAGGAATCTGGGTTCTCAGGCTGTCACGGAAGTTCTGATTCGGATGAGAAAGCCCGTTCCCGGAGCCCTGCGGAGGTTCCGCATGAGAGATGAAGCCTTGCATTTCTTGCTTCCTTGCTTTCATCCCTAGGCTACACCATGTCTGTAAATTCCACTAATAATAGCACGTGAGGATACATCTGAGCTTGAAAAACCCATGTTCCAATAAAACTGCCCTTCACGGCCCAGGAAAATTAACCGTTCTCTTCAATTGCCTCCTTCGTTCAATTCAGAAGTCTCAGAGCTCTGTGAGAGAGACAATGATTTTATTTAAGGTTTCAGGCAATTTTTGTTGCCAAAATGTTTTGAAAATTGAAAATTGCTCTATGAGCTCTCAGAAGTGTCATTGTGCCACTAGATTTCCGACAATAAAAATAAGGCTTTTCATTTTCATCATTTGTGGTAAGTACAGCTACTATAAAGTACTTTTTTAAAAGGCACTTTATTTTCTCAGAAAGAAAAAAGTTAATGAAGGGCCTGCTCATGAGAATATTGAGGGAGAAAAAACAATGTTCCTCGACGTGTGCGTTTAATATTAATTGCATTTTTAAACATTTGACACTACTGCTAATTAAGCATTCATTTTATTTCCCATCCTCAGCAATTTTTTTCAGTTATTCAATTATTGCTAATTAGCATGATGAAACTGATTATTACTTTGTTTTGAAACACCTATTAGTTTGTTTTGAATTAAATGGCATTAAAATTCATCTTGGCTACCTCGTGGTATAGTGTGTTTCAAGAATACTCACCACTATGGAACTGGAAGGTATTATGCTAAGCGAAATAAGTCAGTCAGAGAAAGACAATTATCACATGATCGCTCTGATATGAAGAATTTGAGAGGCAGGGCAGGGGGTTATGGGGGGGGTGGGGAAGAGAAATGAAACAAGATGGGATGGGGAAGGAGACAAACCAGAAGAGACTCCTAAACTCACGAAACAAACTAAGGGTTGCTGGGAGGTTGGGGGGGGGATAGGGATATGGACATGGGGGAGGGTATGTGCTATGGCAAATGCTGTGAAATGTGTAAGCCTGATGATTCACAGACCTGTACCCTGGGGTAAATAATACATTATATGTTAATAAAAAATTAAAAAAAAAAAAAGAAAAGAAATAGCATAGATAAAAAAAAATACTACATTAGTTTCTATCAAAAAAAAAAAAGAATACTCACCACTATAGCTGACATGCCTTACCTTTCCCACACATTTTAAATGAATATATGGGTATGTTTGCATACAGACAAAAACATGGAACAGAAGCAGTAGTGTCCAGCGGAATGAGTTTCACACGGTACTTATGTCCTGTCTCATCTTCTCAGGAGCTACTCTTGGGCAAAGGACTTTGACAATCCGCAACTCTGTTTTTATGACAAGCAAAATGAGCGTGTATTTTAAAGGGAGCCGGGGCTCCAGGTGTAAATGGAGACTTGCCTAATCTCTCCTTTGGGGCCCCTTTAACAGAGCGTGCGTAAAGGAGAGAGAGCGTTGTTTCTCCCCCTAACTGCCCCAAGACTTCCCTGCAGTTCTGAGGGTGCAGGACACCCCAACGGGGGAGCTGGAGCATTACCAGCGGCCTCCAGGGAAGAATACGATGGCTCCTAGAGGATGAAGAGCCACAACAAGGCAAGGGGCCTGGCTGGTAAAATCCGCGTGCCCCAGCGGCCCCCCTACAGAGGAGTCACATTGAGGTCCAGCCCAGCCCTGGGAGAATCTGTTGCAGAGCAGCGTGGAGGGCACGGTGGCACCCAGCAGAAGACAGGAGCACGTGCTGAGATACCTGCGTGGAAATGACAATTACCGAGAGGTGGGGGAGGGGTGGAGTCCGAGCCTGCACCCTCCCATCATTGACTACCAAGGACTCTACATTCGCGGTAACTTTGTTCGCGGCAGTGGGGTATCAGCATCTCCAAGTCTTCGACGACAAAACGGAACTGTAAGGCATTCATTGACTGACTTAGGGATGCACGGGTGTCCTAGTACAGATGAGAATTCCAGAACCGGTGTTCCAAACCCCATTTTTAAATGCAGCCCTCTGGGCAAAATAAAGCCATCCTTGTAGATACTGCCACACCCCCGTCGGATGGCCAGATCTTAAAAAAACGAAGTGTGCTCCATGTAGGAGAGGAAATGAGGAGCTGGAATCATCACAGGCTGCTGGGGGGACTGGAATATGGCACAACCACTTTGGAACACAGTGTGTCACTTACTTAAACAGACTGCTTACCTTATGGCCGGCCATCTACTGCTGGGCATTTTCCCCAGAGGAATGAAAGCATATGTCCACACAAAGGCTTACATATGCACAAATGTTCATTGCAGCTTTATTCGTAAGAGCCCAACTTGAAAGTAAGCTCGATCAAGCCTATCAACATGTAAGCAGGTAAAAAAGCCGTGCGTGTGATGGAACACTACTCAGCAATAAGAAGAAATGAACTACTGATGCACATTGCAACGTGCTTGAGTTCAAAATAATTATGCGGAGTGAAAGACACCAGATGTCCCCTACACAGTACATACTATGTGATTCTATTTACATGAAACTCTAGAAATGAGGAAAGTTGGGGATGAGGAACATATTCACCATCTTGATTATAGCGATGGTTTCGTTGGTACATTCACAGGTCCAAACATCAAATTGCACACATTAAATACATGTAGTTTATTTATTGTATGTGCACCAAACCTCAGGAAAACTACCAGCGATGAATAAAAAGCCCAAGACTACTCTTTACTCTGTCCTGTAATTTTGTCAGGATGACTTAGGGACTTTTGGTCTCATGAAATACTTGTGAGATCTCCAGAGATTCCTAGGACTATTTTAATTCTCTTTTCTCTTGGGTATGACATTGGATTAACGCTTGAGGCTTCTTACTTTATCACCTTAAAATATTAATCATGGAGTAGAGTCCCATGAGTAGAAATCCAAGTGCACATTTAAATGCCCAGAGGACCAGGGCCAACTTATCAACAGTGCCCTTTCAAGATACAAGGACATATTTCCAAATTCAGGGCCAGAGGGCAGCGCAAAACATATATGTATAGGGATTATAAAGTGTACATTTACAATAAGCAAACTAGTCAAACAAGCTTGGGATTCAAATATTTCATTGGAACTTTGTCCTGCATCACTATTAAGGCTACCTGGACTATCAATCAGGTGTTCAAGAGAAATGCAAGAGAAGGTGATGGTTAGAGGACCACCTAGCCCTGGAATCTAAGTGTCTCTGTGTGAGTTCACACCACACAGCCAAGTTCAGGGAGAAGATGCAGAAAGTCCGAAGAATCCAGACCAGTTCTTTCAGCTGCACTGATCCTATCAAGCCAAGAGACATGCACAGTGAGATTGGTCTCTTCGCTCCACTAGTATGAAAAAGTTGCAAATTCCCCCAGCCAAGTGTTGCACTCATGAGTTGACAGACAAACTGGGGCTCAGAAATTATGAACAGAGGCAGCCAGCATTTTCTATGACTCTAAGATCTCTTGCCTATAAATACAAGCTCTTGTCTTCTGCTTCCCCTTTTCATGATTGTTTTGGAGTAATCACTGAAGTAAGATTACATCATCAAATTCAAAAAGAGGGAAATCCGTAAGGGCGAAACAGGGCTAGTGTGTGTGTGTGTGTGTGTGTGTGTGTGTGTGTGTGTTGGAAAAATTTAAAGAGGAATTGGTCTACAAATTGCTCTACAAATAACGACTTTCTTTTCAGGATTGAAAACTTCTAATTTTTATTTTGAATTACAGAGGCGATGTGGTTAATGTCCAACTCTGAACTGTATGCTAAGGTGTTTAGGGGTAGAATGTCACGATGTCTGCAATCTATTGAAAAATGGTTCAAAGTGGGGAAAAGCCATCAAAAGCAAAACCCCACATGTGGAAAGAAAAAGCAAATGTCACAACATGTTAATGGATATATAGGTATTTATTGTACACCTCTCTCACTTCCTTTTTAGATTTCAAAATTTTCAGAATTGGGGAGGAAAACAGGCAGAATTCCATCGTAGTGTCTTTTGCCATTCAAGCTAACAGAAGTACAATTTACCGAGTCCCCTGGCAAATTCAATTTTTTCACAAGAGGAAAGAATTTCACGGACTCCTAAAACGATCTGATACAAAAATACACTGTTCACGCAGAGTAGCTACTCAGTAAATGTGGAAGGAAGTAAATGAGCAGCCCAGGAAGGTGATTAGGGAGCTGAAAATATTTTGTTATAACTCATAATCACCAAGCAGGGCGCTCATATTCTTACGCGCCATTTTTTTTTTTTTTTTTTTTGGATGTCAGTGTCAGACACCAAACACTGAAACGGGTCCAACAAGATCTGATCTTGTAGAATTTGTGTCTTCTAGAAAGACAGCACAGATAGGAGGTAAGTCCTAGCTCTGCCACTAAGTAGATATGTGATCTTAATTGAATTACATATTCTTTCCACGCCTTAATTTTCTCATCTTTAAAAGGGGATAATAAAACAAACACTATCTATCCCAGGGAATTTTATAAGGCTAAGAGGAGGGGGGAAATATAATTAAAACTGGTCTGAAAAGATTAAAGTGCCACACAAAGGTAAGATATATATGTTAATAATCTTTATGTTCAATAATAAAGAATGCCTCTTTCCATAGCGCAATTCATGGAGTTGAATTAATGTCTACATATCAGCTGGAAACATGAAATTTGCAAACATTAGTGGTTTTATTCTGGCAAATATGTTCCGAACTATTTCATCCAATTCAAGAAGAAATTAAATATCTTAACATATGCTCGCTAACTTGAAATTTCCCAACTATTATCTTGTAAGTTGATTTCCGAACAAAGCTCTAATTTCTTTTAAATAAGAATATTTCTTTCACTGGCAACACCAATGGAATGAATCATCAGTTTGTAGGACAAGTGACCTTGGTGACAAAGAGTTTTAAAATGGTGGGACGGCAAGGACACTGGTATGACAAGGTACGGGACTCAGGTGGCTTGAATTTGTGCTGGTGGCTTATCACACCAGCCCTCCTCACGGAGTCAGTGCCTCTCCTGCTAAGGACTAATGGGCAAGGCAATGGATTTAGGTTATCGTCCTGGTTCTGTCACCAAACGCTTGGGTGACCTTGGAAAAGCTGCTCCCCCTCTCCGATGCTTTGTCAGTGAAATGAGGTTCGAAACAGCTGACCTTTCAGATCCTTCCAGTCCTAACATCCTGTGAGCTACAAACTGACCGGTGACATTTATGTAAAGTGTTTGACATAAGCCCCTTTCTTTCGGGTTTCAAGATGTTCAGGTGGCTCTGGGACTCACCACTGGGACAGGTGGGTGCCAACTGCCGAACCGCAGATTTTGGCCGAATACAAATCACGGTGCTGGAAAGAGTAAATCTTTAGAAGTAGACTGGGATGGGGGACGTCAGGTCCAAAAGGCATTGGAAGCTGCACCCCCTACGGTCCAGACAAGGTGCAACAGACAAAGCGAAACCACGAAAGGTGCAAAGACACAGAAAATCCAGAAAACCTTTCCCCCGCCCAGAAACAGAACACAGACAGAGTCAGTTAGAGAAGCCACAGGGCTGGCCTGCTGGGCCCTGAACCCCAAAGCAGGTGAAGGTTGTGGGGCAGCCTAACACTGATCAGAATGTTCCATTCAAGGAATGGGGAACAGAGCGAGGCATACTATGGAAAACGGAAGGCTGAGCGGAGTGTTGCCACGAAGAAGGCTACCAGGCCACCTGCCCCGTGTATATGGCTACATGGGGCTGCCCCCCAGGAAGGGCAGAAGCAGCTTGACGCCAGAACCGAGTCCAGGATCCTTGCTGGTTCCGTGACACCACGGCTCCTCCTTCTCTGGTGTCTTGGGAGCCGGGAGAAGGGGATGAGATGGGGCGCCCCACACTGCCCAACCTTGTCAGATGAGTGAGCACAGAGAGAGAAAACAAGCATACAAAACACTTCCCGAGAATATGGCCAGAACCAATGTCCGCCATGACTTCTAGCTGGTCTTTACCCCACCCTTGCCCCAATCAGACCGTCTTATACAAATCATCAGAGGGATGCTGGTAAAATGGAGGTCAGGTCAGGTCAGTCTCTGCTGAGTCTTCTCTGGCTCGCCGTCCCCGTCAGAGTAGAATCACAGGTTCTGCCTTGGACTGTAAACGTCCCATGATCTGGGGTCCTGGCACTTCTCACTGCTGCTCCCTCTCCCCTGTCTCCCCCTCCCCATCACTCCCTGCAGTGCTGCCCATACCTACTTGCCTTTTCTCGCACAGGTCAGGGGTGGCTTCATCTCTAGGACTCATCTACTCCAAATCTGCTCAAATGTCACTTCCCAGGGAGGCCTCCACTGACCAACACCATGTAAACCAAGGCCACCCTTATCCCTTGCAATCCCCCTCACATATTGCATACCCTCTCAAATACTTGGTTATTAAAAGCGTGCTCTGTCATCCCCTGGGAGCTTGTTAGACATGCAGAACCTCAGGCCCCAGCCCAGACCATGGAATCAGAGTCTGCATTTAACAAGGTCCCAGGAGAGCGATAGACACATTAGAGTTTGAGAAGCACTATTCTAAAAGACAACATAATTTATTTCTTTATTATATTTACTGTGTATGCCCCTAAATCCCTGTGCTAGAATGTTAATTCCATGAGCTCGGGGTTTGGGTCTGTTTTATTCATGATGAGTCCCAGAGGTTGAAACGGTGCCTGACACAAATATTGAATGAATGGATGTTCTATGAATATCCGTAAAAGGATTTCTTTCAACATTACCTGTACAAGCTGGAGATTAAATTAATAGTCTTAGATTTAAGTCTGGTGGAGAACAAAATAACAGTATAAAATTAAGGAAATTTTTTCAATTCTGGGCATTAAAAAGTATTAGTTCGCTGAAGAACACATTCAAAGAATAAAGCATGAATGGGGAAAACCAATGCATCATTCTTTGGGACTACAAAATAGAAGAAAAAGAGGCTGAAGAAACAGTCTCTCCTCCCCTTTCCCTCTGACATGTCCCTGCATGCCCTGCGTGTATGAAGCAGCTTCAGCGACGTTGGACGGAGCCCAGCGGCGGGCGGGGGGAGGGTCCCCGGACCTGGGCATCAGCAGCCCCGGACCCTCCCCTGAGATTTGATGCTCACTGGCCAGGTATGCCATGCAACCACTCAGCCCCAAAGTCTCCATCTGGAAAATGAGGGAGTGAAACCATAGGATCCCTTAGGTCCCCGTTTGTTCTGTGTTCTCTAAATCCAGCCTGTGGGGCGTTCTCAGACCTTCACACCCATTTCTAGGAAAAGAAGCCCTCGTGCTGACCACTTCTTCTTTCTTTCCTCATCTGCGGCGCTGATTGTCTCCTCCACCTACCTTACACTTCAAGACATGTGACTGGAAGCTCCCTGTGCGTAAACCTTACAGGGGTCCACTGAGGGACTGTGTGCGCAGGTGCATGTGCACCCCAGGGGGAGAGGGGCACTGACCCCATAGTTGGCACTGACCCCGGCCCGCCGCGATCCACAGCTGGTCACTTTCCCCCAACACAGGTATACTTGCTACTGTGGCCCGTGGGCTCTCCCTCCTTGGGAGAACACTCCAGCCGGAAGTTGAGCCAGAGATAGTGAACGGACACCCCCAGTGGCTTCCCCTTCACCCCACCCACAGTCTTGATTTTGGAATAGCATCTTCCATCTTTTCTTAGATTTGGTGGCCTCACTGGAAACTCCGTAAGTTGGGAGGTTTGGTAGACAGAAGCCCCGGGGTGTCCTAGTAATCTAACTAGGGCAGAAGACCAGAAGTGAGGGATGCTGGGTACCTACCTACTATTGTCCAAAGCCAACCTCCAGGCTTTGGAACCAAAATATAACACAAAGACAGAGTTTGGGATAAAGAACAGCAGTAGCTTTATTGCTTTCCCGGCAAAGGAGGCTGCAGTAAGCCACTGCTTACTTCAAAAATCTGCAAGCCTGCCCAGAGGAAGGGCTGTGGGGGCTTGGAAGGAAATAAAGGATCTAGCTGGTTTTGACAGGAATTGTGTACTTGTTTCCAGCCTCCTTTGTCACATCTCTAAGGTGGTACCAGTTTCCTAAAACCAAGGGGTAAGAAGGAAAGAGGGGAGGTTTGCAGAAGAGAGGAATAAAGTTACTTTAAAATTGAGCTTCGCTGAAGCATTAGTGCAACCATGTTGATTTTTGTTCAACTTTATGCTTTTAAGTGCTTTCACTATGTGCCCAGCACCGTAAGGTTCTCTCCCCAGTGTGTATTGTTGCTGAAGGCTGGTTTTGTGGGGTGTTCAAGGATGTACTTTGGAGAGAAGTTTCCATGATCTAATGGGCTTGAGGAACCCTGG
Organism: Nasua narica; assembly: GCA_028533885.1. NCBI lineage: Eukaryota > Metazoa > Chordata > Mammalia > Carnivora > Procyonidae > Nasua > Nasua narica. The sequence goes on along the minus strand of CM052802.1, from coordinate 110,148,950 downwards.
GATACATGAAGTGACATGGCAGTGTCGAGAATTTGCAGAAGGGAGGATACAATGGAGGCATCTCTGTACCTATTTGGGCACACAGCCGCTGTTTAGAAAGGGTTCCATTTTGGGGAACTGGGAGTTGCCAGACACAGCATCACTGGCTGGTTGGCCCAGCCCATCATGTCATAGATGTGGACTCTTAGCCCCGAGAAAGATGAAGCTACATGTTCCAGAGTCCCCCAGCTACAATGGAAAACCATATCTCTCATCTGTCAGCCAAAGTAAAAGGCAAATTAATTTTTGTAGTCATTTAGTTGACCATTAATTCACCTGAAGCCAGTGATATTCACAGAGACACACAGATGTTAGAGGAAAAAAAAATCATTAATAATGTGAGAAAAGGGGCTTTCTGGTAACTAAAGCTTTTTAACAGCCCAATCTGTGCTTTTCTTTATTCTAACCCCAGCGAATGAATGAATTAGAGAAAAAATTATAGATATTACACCATCAACTTTAAAATGTATACTTTTTATTAACAGAAATAAAATTGAGGAAACAAAACAAAATAACAAATATAAATTGTAAATTTTCCTAAAACTCTTTTATTTATTTATTTTTTAGAGGGAGAGAGAAAAAGAGAGAGCATGTTGGCAGGTACAAAGAGTGGAGGGGCAGGGATAGAGAGAGAATTTTAATCAGGTTCCACGCCCAGCGCAAAGCCTGATGAAGGGCTTCACCTTGCAACCCTGAGATCACGACCTTAACTAAAAATCGAAAGTCAGATACTAATGGACTAAACCACCCCGGTGCCCCTAAATTGTAATTTCCTGTAAAAGGTCACATTTGGTCTAGAGCCTAATTATAGCCTTTACCAACCTCCCATGTGTTGGCAAAAATTTAGAAAATTTAGAAAAAAAATTTAGAAAATTCATTTTGACAGATGAGAAAGTACTCTGATGTCAGGGAAAACCCAAAATTCGGAACCACAATAAATTGACTGGAAGTCAAACTTATACGTAGTTCTTCCCTTCCAGAGGGAGATGGTCAAAATAATGAGATTATCTTTGAGGGTCGTTTCTAGGTGGTCATTCAAATCAGAGCCTGCATTTCCAAAAAGCCCATTAAATACAATATTTGACATCTGGTATAAATAAGGACTTGTGGGAATCTGAATGTCACAAACACAATCAAAAAAGATTACAACGAGTAGTCATCACCAGTCTTCTGCTTCATTAATAGGAAAGCAAAAATGACTACTTAACAGAGCAAAACAAGTTAGTGAAAGTATATTTGCATACACAAAGCTGTATGAATTCCAAGTGCCTGGCAATGTTATTTTCAATAAAGCCAAGATCATTCCTTTTTTTATTTCACCACCTTGTTCATTAGCATGGGAAAACCTTTTAGTAGCAAAAGCTCATTTTCTTTTAATGTACTTTGCGGTGCTCTCTCTTTGAACAAACACAGAAACTTAATTCTAACACATGGTTAGAAAGAGTGTGAATCTATATCCTTTTTTATTCTGAGTGGCAAATAGGACAGGGACTTCTAAAACTAAAACTGGAAACATTTCTATAGAGACAGAATCAAGGCCGTTTATAATAGCTGTTACAATTTTTTTAAAGACGATGCTACAAGTTTGCCGCTTCAGGACGAGAGAGTTGTCACCACTTTGCTTGTTTGTGTTTTGCAAACTAGCCCGCTCAAGATTCAGTACACATCACTGAGGACGGCTTCCAATCTTTGCCTTAACTTGCTTTGTGATTAATAATTTGAAAAATATCCATTTTAAAATGATTTTTTTAGATTACCTATATTTTCTAGTTCTGTCTGCTGAAATGTTCTGGAAATAATATCCAGCCTAGTTGCAATGAGTACCTCCTGGCTCCCAGGTTATGGTCTTGAAGTACTAATCCATAAAACAAACAATATGAACATTCACAGGTCTCCTCAGAGAAATTGATGACTCTAGGTCTGCAGTAGAGAATGTAGGCAATGAGCCCCGACTTTCTTGTCCCCTCAGATAGTTAATGATGTAGGAAAGACTTTAGGGTTCGAAGCTGACAGCCAAGAAAGAACTTTTGAGAAATCTTTGGTTCAAAAAGGTGGTTTTTAGTAAAGCATGGGGACAGGACTCATGGGCAGAAAGAGCTGCACTGGGGTCATGAGTGGCCCACTACATACTTTCAAGTTGGGAGGGGGTTTGGGATAGTGAAAGTCTCTAAGAAAATTCCTTAGACTGTTTCACTATCCCAAACCTCCTCCCAAGGTTTCCAGGACCTTGAGGGGGCTAGCTGTTGTTGGGAAAGTCATTTATTACCATCTAATAAAACCTTAGTCATGAGACCCTTCTGATGTGTATCTGAGGGCCATATGCTTGAGGGATGACTGCCAACATGTATCTGGGGGGGGGGTTAGAGATAAAGGAAACTTCTAAAGGAATTCTTTTTTTAAGATTTTATTTATTTATTTGACAGAGAGAGACACAGAGAGAATGGGAACACAAGCAGGGCAAGTGAGAGAGGGAGAAACAGACTTCCCACAGAGCAAGGAGCCCAATGTAGGGCTCGATTCCAGGACCCTGGGATCATGACCTGAGCCAAAGGCAGATGCTTAACGATGGAGCCACCCAGGTGCCCCACTAAAGGAATTTTTATATGTTAAAGTATAATCACAGGGTCCTGGGGGTTAGGCTAAGATTGCCTTTGCTCTTAGCAAAGCATTAACATGGAAGCAGTTGAGTTTCTAGAAGAATGTCACTCTATTTCAAGGACTTGTCAATGGGCTATAGGTAGTAAGGAAATTTAATAATTTCTCTTTTGCCTTTGTTTCCCACATCAGTTAGGACATTGCTAAAGGCTACTAGGACTCATGAACCAACCCAAAGAGCCTCCCTTTGTCGAAGAAAATGGGACAGTTGGACTATCAAAAGGTCAAAGGTATCAAAACACATACAGTTTAATTACATCGGGAGTTCATAATTGTTAAAAAACAAACAAAAACTAACTAGCCATTATTGGGGCATGCTTAAACCAACTTTTTTTTTTTAATGTGTACGTAAAGAAAAAGAATCAAACATTTATTCACTTTTCTATACAAATTGTACTATCAATAAACAAATAGATGAGAGGCAGTTTTCCTTTCCAGAAGTAGTCTAGTAATAAATGAAGAAGGCATGATAGAGTGGCACTGTTTTACAACTTGTAACAAACTAATGGATGCCTACATTTGAGCTTCAACACCACTGCTGTGGAAGAGAAAGAACAATAAGGTACTTCTTGATAGAATAACTCACCACTGCCTAGGAAATAATTATCCTTCCCACACCTTCTGCTAAAAAAGGAACTTGACTGATCAATTGAGAGGAAATACAGACGACTGAGGAACATGTCCATCCACACCATGGGGATGCCATCAGCAAACTAGCCTGGGGAAACCACAAGACAGCAACCCAGTTTCCACCACACGTAAAATGCAAGGGGATCCTTTAGAATGGCAGGGACACAAGATACATGACAAGGAATCACAGGCATGGGTCTCACACAGATCTTGATTAAAGCAAATAAACCATAAAAGGAAAAAAATTGTGACACTTCTGAGTCAATTGGAAATTTGAATGTGACTGAATATTTGATTTTTTGAGGGATTATTTTTTATTTTTTTAAGGCTATGATAATGGTATTGCAATTATGTGGGGAGAAAAAAATCTTGATTTTTTTTTTAAGATTTTATTTACTTATTTTAAAGAAAGAGAGCAGGGAGAAGCAGAGGGGAGGGAGAGGGAGAAACAATCCAAAGCAGACCCCACCCTGAGCACCAAGCTCAACTTAGGACTCAGTCCCACGATGGCAAGATCATGACTTGAGCCAAAACCAGGAGTCAGACACTTAACCCACTGAACCACCTGGATGTACCAGAATCTTACTCGTTTAGCGCTACATACTGAAACATTTAGAGATTAGTGACCAGGTTTCTAGGATTTGCTTCAAATTAGTATAGGAGTGGGTGTGTAGGGATGCTAAAAATGAAACAGTTTTGCTAATGAGGTAATCATTTTTAAAGCGAGTGAGTTCGTGAGAATTTCTATTCCTATCCTGTATTGTACTTCTTTGGTAAACATAATGAAGAGTTTAAAAAACAACTATATGTGAATAGTAAAATCAAAAGGAAGGATATCTAAGAGTATTCAAATAACAGTTGAATCAATACATATCTTTCTTCCTTATCCAGAGGCTCAGGATAGGAAGGGATAGGAAGGATCCCTCTATACCCACCCCTTCCCTCCAAAACAAGGATGAAGATTACAAATCTTGAATGAAAGTGTGATGAATGTATTACTCTTGCACTGAATTCAAAATTCTACACTATTTTTACCAACTTCCCCCTTTTGCATAATGATGTGTCCTAAAGGCTGTTCAAAGTATAATCAAAGCAATTTAGTACAATTATAATCCTTTAGATGAGCATGGAACTTTCCAGTTTAATAAAAACTTTCATAGACATTTATTAAATTCTTACCAAAACATAGGATAGATCAGCTAAGCATTCCTAATACCATTTTTATAGATGTGGGAAAAAGACAATAACCAAAATTGCACAACTATTCATTAACAAACAAGGTAGAGTCCATGTTCTTTTACTTTCTGCTTAGTATTTTTTCTCTACATAATGATGTTTCTTAGAAGAGCAAGGTAAGAGGCGCCTGGGTGACTCAGTGGGTTAAAGCCTCTGCCTTTGGCTCAGGTCATGATTTCAAGGTTCTGGGATTGAGCCCCCGCATCGGGCTCTCTGCTCAGTGGGGACCTGCTTCTCCCTCTCTGCCTGCCTCTCTGCCTACTTGTGATCTCTCTCCTCTCTGTCAAATAAATAAATAAAATCTTTAAAAAAAAAAAAAGAAGAGCAAGATAAGTTTTCGTTGAAATGACACATCAAGATAAAAGCACATTTTGTTATCTTACAAAACCAAGAAATAAGATTAATATATGGGATGAGATTTAAATTTAAGAGTTAAATTAATTTATATTTAATTTTTTTCTAAAAATGTGGTTCACAGTTTTTCCATAAATTTTAAATGCTCTTGAAGTTTTCAAAATAAAAAATTGACTAAGATAAGAGAGACAAACTTTCCCCTGACAAATCATATGGTGATTTGCTAATACATATATTAAGAGAAAAAAAAAGTATTTCATTCGGTTATAACCCCCAAATACTTTTGGCTTTATTTCATTATCTTTTCCCAAGTCGACATACATTATCCCTGATAAATTTTATCTTTGGGACATACTGCAACCTTAAAGAAGGTGCCTACTACCAGTGTCATGATTAAACATTGTCCTAAATGCCCTAAGCAATACCTCAAGGTAGGAAAAGCAAATGAGAGGCTAATGCTAGAGGAAAAAAGGTAAATGCAGCATTATGTTCAGGTGACATGAGTATCTGCTGGATACTATCTAAGGGAATCAACTTAGAAACTATTTGAACTTATAAAGGACTTCAATGTTTCTCTTATGGACCAACAATAACCTGTTATAAAACAAATGGGAGAAAGTATATTCAAAGTACCAACCAAAATATTAAATGTGGAGAAAACTGCCGGAATTAACTTAGAGATTTAACAAATAAGGTTTGAATAAATGGAGGGATAAAAATATTTCTAGAAACAAAGACTGCAAATATATCAATTCTTCCCAGTTAATCTACAATTTTAATACAATTCCAAGCAAAATCTCAAAATTTTAAAGGGTTGGTTTTTTTTTTTTTTTTGCTCGTTTTTGTCTTTGCTTTTTGTTTTTGTTTTGTTTTTTATGATGGGAAGAAGAGTGATTTGGAGAAAATTAACTAAATCACTTGTAAAGCTTATCTTGAAAATTAAATGCACTGTAGCAGCTGAGCGTTTTGTTTTGTTCGTTTGCTTGTTTATTTGAGAGGCAATGAGAGTACAGTCTTGAATTATGTGGTTACAGTAATGAAAATAGCCTAGTCTTGAAATGAAGTGGTGCCAGAGTGAGACCTAAATATAGATGAATAATACATGAAATTGACAACATCTCAATAGGGTGGAAACAAATGGTCAACCCATTGGGAAAAAATTAAGTTAGATTCTTTCCTCATACATTAAAATAAATCTCAGATGGACTAATAAATGTAAAATTAGTAAGCTTCAAAGCAACTCTCCCTGTCATAAGCCACAGAGATAAGATTAACACATTAGCTACATAAAATTCTCGAAGTCATATATGCCAATTATCCCCCTCTACCCCAAATATACCTATGAAACAAAATACAAAATCATTTTTGGCTGCAGGTAACAGTTTCTGGACAACCAGCAGTTTAAGTAGTAAAGATATTTCACTATCTCACATAACAAAAAGTTGGAAAAAGCTGGTCCCAGGTTTGGTATAGTAATTCACTAATATCGTCAATGACCTATACTCTTACCATTTGTGTCTCCACCATCCTTTAAGTGTTGGCTTTTCATGCTGCTGGTAGTCATCTCATGTTTTAAAATGGCTGGCAGAGTTCTAGCCATTAAATCCACATCCAAGGCAAGAATAAGTAGGAAGGAGCACCACAAGCCATAACTGGGGTTTTTTCATTGTTGTTGTTATTTTGTTTGCTCACTTATTTTTATAAGAAGCAGAAAGAGTCTCAGAACTGCCTCTGGCTGACTTCTGCTCATGCCTCAGTGTCTAGATGTGTGCCACAAGATCATTCCTGGGAACAAGGAAAGCCAGGGTTTCTCCTTGCAGTTTCTAAAGGGAATTTCCAATCTCCATCCAAAGATGGAGAAAGGGGTTGGCAGTGTGTGACTGAACTACCCAAAATTCATAGAAAAATGACAAAGTAGCCATATATAACAAAAGACATATTTGCACTCTGGGAAGACTTCTTACAAATCAATAAAAGAAAAATGGGAAATTAAAAAGTCTAAGGATTTGAAAAGGCAATTTATTGGAAAGCAAATACCTAAATAATGATGAAACAGAGGAAAAATGATCTATCTCATCAGTAATCTAAGGAATATCAGCTTGGAAAATATAGAGAGTCATGGTCAGTTTTGCCTGTTTGTGGGAAAGCTGCTTTACCATCTAGTTCTTTCATGCCTCCTTCTAATCAATTCTATCCCTCGAGGCAACCACTCTTATGATTTCTAGCATATATTACTTTTGTAATTTAAAAACTGCTTAAAACTTAAATATAAGGCAATCCTCACAGGAGCACTCTGCAACCAACACAAGAAAATTACCGCAAACTTAAGCTTAAGCAAATTGGGCATGAAAAATACTGTTATTCTGGAATGAGAGATTTTAAAAAATGAGATATTTGTTATACCTTAAAAACATTTTCAAATTCTCATTATTCTGCATCAAATCCTAATTGCTTTGTTTTCTCCTGATTAAATATGTTTTGCACACAATATTAAATATGAATATACCACTTAGAAATAGCATTCCAAGAAGGAGAAGATTTAAAACCAGTCATTCATCTGGAAAAGTTAATTTCCTTTTCCTTATCGAGGTTGGCTCTTTTGGGGCGCCAAATTGGGGAGGCTCATTAATGCCGCCATGTTCATACTGATTGCAGTTGGCAACAATACTCAAATACTCAAGGATTCTGCACCCTCACCTCTCCAGGGATCTCACAGTCCAGTTGAAAGGACAAAATCTTAAAAATTTGGTTCATAGCACAGTTACTAAAGGCCAGATTGTAAGGACCATATGAGGAAGGAAATCTGTGGTCGGGTTGGTGGGGCCTCTGCTCCCTCAGAGAAGGCAGGCACAAAGCCCCCCTCTCACCAGTGGCCTCCACACCCTGGCACTGTCCTCTCAGGGCTGAAGAGCCTAGCAAACTGAGGACATGTCCATCATGAGGAAAACTTCAGATACAAGTGGTTTTTGATCCTTTGGAGCATCTTCACTCAGTCACTTCCTGCTTATGTAAACACAGAAGGCCCGGCACCGCTCATTCAGAACTTCTCCTGGTTTGAGGGCAACATCCTGTTGTTTCCACATGGCTTAGTCTTGTACCTGTGCCTCTAATTTCTTTTCTCCTAAACCTCCTTGTTATGGCCTGGTTACATCTGGTAATGGAGGGACTTTCTATCTCCTCTTTGGATTGTTCCCAGAGAGAGATCTCCAACTGGCCACATCCAACTTTCAATATCTAGGCACACATTTAGGACCTCTAAAAGCCCACCTAATCTTTGAATTTTGACTCAGTAAAAACCCATCGGGAAAAAAGGTTTCTGTCCTGAAGAGCCCCTGTGTCTTGCTACAGTGGTGATTTTGCAACATGACTCCCTTTAAAGCCAGCCCAGGAGAAAGCAAACTGCCTGGTCTGCTTCCTCATCAGCTCAGACCCCCACCCTCTCGGGACTGCTGCTCAACCATGCAGATGGCCCTGAGTTCCCTGTGTATCCTGCCTCAGGACAGGAAACATGACTAAATCTTGCTCCTGGGAGCACTTGCGTGTTGGAGAGCGAGAGCTCTCTTAGAGATAGCACGGACTTCTTGGCTAAGAAGGTTCATGCTCTGAGGGAGACGTGGGCCCCCGAAGCTCAGCAGTCCTTCTTAGGATTTGGTCCACCCATGTTTCTGGCCTGGCTGACCTTGGGAAGTGAGATCTAGGAAGTCAGAATCAGGCCAAGCAGTAGACTGGATGGTCAGATTTGCATGCTGTTGAGTGGGGCTAATAGGGACCAAGTAGAAGATGGGGCTGGGAGCTGGGAGCCACCTCTCCTTTTCTAGTCTAAGAAAATGGCTTATTTCTAGTGAAATCAGGTATATTAACATCTGACTGTACCAAGCATGATGCAGGGCTTATTTCCATTTTTGTAGTATAAAAATATGAATACATACTTTGCAAGGCTACCATGAAATATATATATCTATGTTATGTATATCCTAAGATAGATATGAGGCTCAAGAGCCCCATTTCTTTTTATTGACCACTTTATTTCTCTTTTTCTTCTCTATGCCATCATCTTGTAATACAAAGAGCCCTTGAGTCCCTTCCGCCCCCAGACCATCATTTATATATACCCGGTGCTGAGACCACTTCCACCTCATCCTTGTCTCTAGGGCCAAATAAGAAAGAAATCTACCAAGAAGCTTTTGTTCACTTCTCAGGTCTATATCTGTGCACTTGCTTTCGCTGATACCTCCTCACTGTTTTCACACTTCCAGAAGCAATTTGAATCTGTCTGAGACTTTCCCCAGCCTGATCGTTTTAGGGCAAGTGGGACAAGGTGGTTCTTCCTTGCTCCAGCCCCACCAAGCACCCAGCCCTTTCCAGGGAAAGGGCCAGCCATGGGGTGGTAGCCAGCAGCCCTGAGCCCTCACTCCAGGGCTGGATTGGGTTTTCACTAGCCAATTTGTTCCCACTAGGCTGACTGTTTCATTACAAGCATTAATGCCATTTTATTTGCTGTAAGCATGATCTAGTTAAGACCACAGACCAAGATGTCATGATAAAAGTTACATGAAGTGTGGTTCATTTTAAAGAAAGTCAAAATATAAAAAGCTGAATTTATAACAAGACCCCATGAAGCAATTTCCAGTATTAATGGAAATTTTACTCTATGCATACCTACCAAGGGGCGGAGGGAGGCCAAGAATTTTTTTTTCTTTTTTTAGTCTGGTCTTTATGTATATAGACCATTTGAGTCACTCAATATCAGCTCATTAGCATCATTTGGGGGTCCAGTTTCATGAGATCCCATGAAAGAAGTTTCGTATTGGGCAGCCAGAATGAACTGCTTACGAGATAATCCTCCTGGATGGACCCTATGTGCAAGTCCCAGAGCTCAGGGACACCTGGTCAACCCCATGCAGCAAATGGAACACAGTGAGTTTGACATTGTCCCAAAAGAAAGAAATGAGGACTGGGGCCCACACAGTCTCCGATCAGGTTCAGGGTGCCTGCCCGACAACACTGTCATTTCCAGACACCATGGGTGGGACCAGCTTGCCTGGATCAAAGTGTAGTACTGACTTTGTAAGTCAAGACAGTAAAAGCAATGCATGTATAAGAACTCTACATATTCGCAGTTTTTCAGGAATACCTCTCTGGGCAGTAATTAAACTTGGAATTGAAAATCAAAAGAGAAAGGACTTCCATTACTGTCAAACCTGCATTTTGAATATCTTTGATGTGAACAACTTGCATTTCCTGTTTCATGCATCACTGTGATGTTTCTAAAAGAACTCCCTATACGATTCCACTGATTATGAATTTTCTAAGGGAATGTGAGGCACCAACTGGCTTTTTTCAGTCACCCCAGGAATTTTTTAAAGCATATCTTTCAAGTTAGGCATAGCAGGGAGCCTAGCTATGGGGATCCGTTTTTCCATCTGTGGTGACATGAAAGACCACGGTAATTGGGACTTGACAGAGCAGCTCTAGGGTTCCACAGCCTGAAGGTAGGCCCAGACATCGACAACACCACACAGAGTTTCCCTTCTCCTTTCTGTCAACCACACTGGGGTCTGTGGGTGCTATGGCAAGTTGTGAATAATCCTATATGTGGGATGGGTTGCTCTCCAGCCATATGGCAAAATGGGCTCATGATGAAACCTTGGCACCTAGACGGTGAATTTCCATACCCAGGGTAGGATGGCCATGTCCACGTCATGCCATGGAGAACAGCTCTTCCCAGGGGCTGATTTCCTGTGAGTAGAACAAAGCCTGGCAGCCAACTTGACCCAGGAGGAGGCAGGGCCTAGGGATCCACATGATTTCAATATCAGAGGCACAAAATGATTCCTCCAAACACTGGTTGTTGCATCCTCCCCCTTCGGGACAGAAGATCACATGAAGCCCAACCAGTGCTGAATCTAAGGCTCCAATTGAGTGGAGTGGGAGAAGGATATCTTCCACTGGATGTTTGTTGGCTTGCTTTCCACGCTTCCCTCATATGGTCCCTCTAATGTGTTCATCTCATGCCCCCTAGATCCACAGGAATGCTTCTGTTTGCCGCCCCTGCCCCCGTTCCTTGTCCCTGATGACAAGAGGTTGTGTGCTCTGGCAGTAAAGACAGCCTCCGGCCGGAGGAAAACAAATCCAGCAGCAGCCTCTCCTGCACCCCGCTCTGCCCTCCGTGGAGACCAGTGCCATCCAAAGTCACAGCAGGACGGTGTATCTAAGTCCATCCCTGAGGGAGGAGGGCACAGGTCTCCTCAGAAAGAATGTGTTTCTAAGTCCCATTCGATATGAGCAGTTGACATATTGAAGGAAAGGCCTTCCAAGAAAACAGGAGAACATCTAGATGTTTCCATGACCACAAATCCTCATTCCATCACTGCTTCTATAGTTATTCCAGAAATCCCTGAGAGGAAGTCTGTCCCCCTCTTCATTTCAGATCTCCGCAAGGCTCACCCTGTCACCTCCTTCAAGTTCTCATTTAAATATCTCCTCCAGAAAGGGGAACCCTCCTACACTGTTGGTGGGAATGCAAGCTGGTACAGCCACTCTGAAAAACAGTATGGAAGTTCTTCAAAATGTTGAAAATAGAGCTACCCTACGACCCAGCAATCGCACTACTGAGTATTTACCCTAAAGATACAAATGTAGTGATCTGAAGGGGCACATGCACCCAAATGTTTATAGCAGCCATGTCCACAATAGCCAAACTATGGAAAGAACCTAGATGTCCATCAAAAGATGAATGGATAAAGAAGATGTGGTATATATACACAATGGAATACTATGCAGCCATCAAGAGAAATGAACTCTTGCCATTTGCAATGATGTGGATGGAACTAGAGGGTATTATGCTAAGCGAAATAAATCAGTCAGAGAAAGACAATTACCATATGATCTCTCTGATATGAAGAATTTGAGAGGCAGGGCTGGGGGTCTTGGGGGGTTGGGGGAGAGAAATGAAAGAAGATGGGATGGAGAAGGAGACAAATCATAAGAGACTCCTAAACTCATGAAATAAACTAAGGGTGGCTGGGAGGTGGGGGAGTAGGGTTATGGACATTGGGGAGGGTATGTGCTACGGTAAGTGTTGTGAAATGTGTAAGCCTGACGAATCACAGACATGTACCCTGGGGCAAATAATACATTATATGTTAATTTAAAAAAATGTTAAAAAAAAAAACCAAATACCTCTTCCCAGTGAGGCTTATCCTGAGCACCTAATTTAAAAGTGCCCCCCCACACACTCTCAACATTGCCTTCCCCATCCCCCTTCCCTGCTCTACTTTTTTCTTTCCCTTCAGCATTTATCATCTTACAAATGTACTTACTTATGAAGTCCATTGTGTACTGTCTGTCTCGTCATTGCTAAGATGAGCTGGACAGGAGTCTTTTTTGTTCTTTGACATCATCCCAGGTACCTACAACTATGCCTGCCACAGAGAAAATGCACAATAAATATGTGTGCAATGGCTCTCAGAGAAAGAAGTGAAATTAGATTGTGATGGGGTTTTAATTACTTAGGGCATTCTACAGCTAGATTTTTATAATGAAATACTCAAATAATAGCATAAGACCACACTTCAATTATCCTACTGTAATGACTAAGTTACTTATTCAGAAACCATATCCCTTAGACTCTACTCCGGATGTAAAGAATGAGAGAGGAAATGAGATATGTGTGTGTGTGTGTGTGTGTGTAGGTGGTTGGTGATTAAGCTAGAAGGGAAATCAAGAAGACAGATTTCTTCACGTTAACTGTGAGCCTAAGTCTGCTCAGTGGGCACCAATTCCAATTTTTCTGAGCCAGGATTTCTTCCCTGGCTATCGAGACTTGAAAATCCTCCACTGCCTTCTGGAACTGCAACAGAGATGGAGCTCCATGTATCATGCATTATTTGGTCTATCAAAATGAACTCTCACAAAACTTTTGAGATCCAAATTTATCGAAAGTGACAGCTGCCTTGGGCAAGGGTCCCTGGTTGGTAACAAATACCTCCTCAGATGTAGCATGTCCATTGGAGTAATGGTGTTACACTTCAAAGCTTGTCATCACAAGAGATCCTCCCAATCTTCCTTGAGGAACAATGGAAAAAAGAGGAAACCAACACAGACTTCGATTTGTTTAAAACGACAGTAACAACAAAACCAAAAATGTTATTTAGAGCTCAAATGCCTTCAGACTTTTTCTCCTGGGTGAACTGTTCAGGTAAATTGAGGAGGAAGGGCTGATACAGTGTGACAAGTCCAGTTTTTAGAGACTGGGATTTGTGGCTGAAACTTCTCCTAAGCCGGCCACTAAACCAGCTGTGGGCCCTTAAGCAAGTTACCTAACCTCTCTGGTTTTCTTATCTCTAAGACGAGGTTGCTTTGAGCTGACCCAAGAGCTCTGCTTCTCCCTGCAACAAGTTCCTTAACCTCAGTTTCTTCACCTGTGAAATGGAAATAATGCTTTCCTCAAATAGCACAATGCTGAACGCATAGTAGGCACATGGTTATCCATGGGTCCCTTTTCCCCCACTTCCTTTCTCCTCTTGTCCCAGCACTGTGAAGATGTTATTGTCATTTGATTTCTGTTTCTTCCCAGGATCTGTCAGGAGTCTCCTAATGGAAACCCTGAGGGGTGGAAAAATAATGAGGAAGAGCACGTTTGCCAGGCCTCCGCCAGGACCCCTCCCTCATTACCATTCATTACCAGAGCATGGGATTTGAGGGACCAGCCCCTGCAGACCTATTAATAATAACAGCTACCCTTTAATGAGCTCCTTGCTCACCACAGGCTAAGCCGGGGGCTGGGCATGTCTCATCGAAGCCCCACAATCACCTTATGAGGTGGCTGTTTTACCCTCTTCTCTGCATCCAGAGAGGCTACCTAAACCTGAAGTATAGAGGCAGGATTCTGACTGAGGTTCTTTCTATGGCCTTCCAGCTCCCCAGTCAAGGTGGCTCCACCTTGAAGGCCAGGCAAAACAGCCTCCTCTTCGGAGATGCCCACCCTCCAGCACCCAGCTGGGCTTTTGTTGGTTGCTGAAAGATGCTCCATGACCCAGGTTGTGTCTACGTGTGGGGTGACCAGCTCCCACTGTAGGTCACAGAGGGTGTGGCCAGTCTTCTCCCCTCCACTGGCTAGCTGCCTGCTCATCTCCCAAATACCTGAACAGGAACAGCAGCACGGCTTGGGGCCCCTGGTTAGAAATACAAATTCTGTTTTTTTTAAAGATTTTATTTTATTTATTTGACAGAGAGATCACAAGTAGGCAGAGAGGCAGGCAGAGAGAGAGGGGGAAGCAGGCTCCTGGCCGAGCAGAGAGCCCGATGCAGGGCTCGATCCCAGGACCCTGAGATCATGACCTGAGCCGAAGGCAGAGGCTTTAACCCACTGAGCCCCCCAGGCATCCCAGAAATACAAATTCTTGGCCCCATCCCAGGCCTACTGATTCAGAAACTCTGGAGTGGGGCCCGGGATTCTGTCTTCACGACCCTCCAGGGGACTCTGAGGCAGGCTCTGGTTTGAGAACCACAGATGCTTGCTGTCAAGTCCTGGGTAATCTTACGCACTAGGCTGTTGGGACAAGAAGAATTAGCTCAGAAGGATCTTGACATTCGAAAATGTTGCTGACTCCCCCTTTGGCAGAGAGCACTGACCAGCTGGCCCACAATGTGATTGGGGGTTGGCAGGGGGGCGGGGGGACAATGAGGAGAAAGTTCTATTCCCAGTGAGAACAAGATGTTTCCTTTACTGGAATGGGAATGGAACAGCCAGTGCCCCGCCAGAGGGACTAGCCAAGGTAAGCCAAAGTCCCTAGGGGAGGTTCAAACACAGGGAGCTCGTGGACAAACACCAAATGCAGACGACCAAAGATGGGTCAAGGTGACAGCCATGGGCCAAGAGAGCAAAGAGTGGTGACATCTAGAGAGGTCATGAGTACAGCTGCAGATACACCTGGACCATCTGCGGCTCAGGCAGTGGACACATGTCCAAAGCCTCGGTGGACCCCAGCTGTGGTAGGACACCCACCAAGTTGTCTCAATGCAGAAATGCAGGGCCACGTCTTTCCTTGATTATTTGCCTGCTGCAGAAAGAATCAAGTCCTTCCCTGTCCAGGGCCAATACACAGGTGGGGATAAGCAGTGCTGTCTGGGGAGGGGTGGTAAGAGGAGGGGAATGTTCTAGAAAATCATTCCAGAGCCCCTTTATCAGAATTCCTCGAATTGGGATGATAACCAGAAATGTCGCTTTTAGTGGACACAGTTGCTGGGGCGATGAAACCCCACATTTGGCATCAGATGTAATATTCAGATCAAATAATAAAACACACATCATTTTCATTTCTTAACATAACGTAGTCGAAGAAATCCTATTTGCCGCAGATGCTTATCTTAAGCCAGAAGACAACCCCTTTTCTATTGCTCTCTAGAATCAAGTAAGACCAACCTGCGTCAGGGTCCACACCTCAGGACAAGACAGGGAACGAATGGTAACTCTCACTGAGTGGAGAACGACGACCCTCCCCTGAAGGGCTCACCAACCCCCCCTGGGATCACGGAAGGGGGACAGCACTAAAAGCAACTTTGAATATGGTTTGTGACCACCAATTCTTTGTCATTCCCCTCTTACAAGCTGTCACAGTGTAATGCATGAGAGGATTTTAACAAAATTACAGACTACAATGAGAACATGTTCGAGGGGAGGAGATTCTCAGTGGGAATGCTTTTCTTTTTTGCCTTATGAAAAATACAAAAGCCTCGTGTTAAGAGACTAAATCATTTTTATATTTTGGACTTCACTGGTATATTAAATAGCATTTATTAAAATGCTTTTAGCTCCAGAAATGTTAGAATGAAACATGAGCCCCTGAAAAATCAAATTGAGATCCTTAATTCTGATGCTAATGGAGAAGAATTGCTGGGGAGACGGCCTTGTAAAACTTTTTCATTACAAAAAGAGAAGCTGAAGGTGGAGATGGGGAGGCTGAGACGGGAGAAGAAGATGATCAGGGGGGAGAGGCAGTGATGGAACAGTCTGCGGGAGAGACACAGAAAGGACCAGGGGCTGACCAGAACGGAGGGAACACATGTACAATCTGAAGAGAAGCTCCTTGGGTGTTCCTACAGGCCCCAAAGATGAGTTCTGGATGTTGAGAATTGTTTCTCTGGGGGAGAAGCTGTAGGGAACGAACGTTTTGAGGAACAGAAAGCCGAAGACCCCAGCTGGTCTCTCAACTTGTCCCATGGCGGTCCTCCAAACATTCTCCATACTTCAGTCAGAATGCAACTGTAGAAACCCCAAAGTTATCCCTATATCTGTCCTCTAGAGTACAACCCTTACAAGGCTTAAGGCCTTGTCCACCTCATGTCTTCCCCTCCAGCTTCATCCCCATCCTCCTCTCATTGAGCTACAGCCTCCCTGGCCTTCTTCCTGGGCCACAGACAATCCAAAGGACTCCTGGCCTCAGAGACTCTCTTCTCTCCTGGTGTGCCCTGCCTGGCACTCCTCCTTGCAATTTCAGCTCAAATGCTGCCCCTCAAGAAAGATCCCAAGATGGTACATCACAGGTGCTTAGTATGTGTTGAATGAATGAATGAATGAATGAATGAATGAGTATAGATAGGGACGGATACAGCCAATGCTGCATCCTTTCTTCCACAACCTGCCCCCTTCCCCTCGCCACTACAGTACAGCCCCGGAGACAGGGCACTCCCTCCATGATGAACTTTGCTTCTGGAGTCAGATACCCCTAGATTCAAAACTCTCCTCTTCCCCCTACTACCATGGGTAATTGCCTTGGGCCAGTAACTGAATTCCCTCCAAATTCAGTTTTGTCATCTGTGAAATGGAATCATAACAATACCTCACTCACCAGGTGGGGATTGAATAAAACGCACTTCGCCACATGGATAAATAACACTAACATCTATGGAACACTTGTGTGAGCCAGGAACTCTTCTCAGTTTTTGTAATGTATCCTCCCATTTAACTCTTACAACAACTTAATGAGGCAGGTCCTCTCTTTTGCCCCATGTTACAGATGAGGAAACTGAGGCCCGAGTCATAGTACCATGAGTCAGCACAACTACTAAGTTAGCGATGACTCTGGCTGTGGGCTTCCCGAGCCTCACACTTGGTGACCACCCAGGCTGCCTCTCACATAATGAGTACTCACTTGAGGGAAGCTGCTATTCATTTTATAGAATCAAGAAACTTCCTAGAATAGCCACAAAATAATGAAGATCAGTAATTCCCAGAAGGGTTTCATTTTTCAGGGCTCACCTCAAGGAACCAGCATGCTAGAAATCAGAATGACCATGCAAACAGCTTTAGGGAGTCCCAAGAACATGCTCTCCCACTGAAGAGATGACCTTCCATGAGGCAGACAGGCCTTTGTTAGCTAGTATGTCCATTTCTTTCCCACATCCTATTGCTGTGACCTATGAGGTTCTAGGACATGGACAGCAGACGAGGTGACTTCTCCAGGCCTTCATCAGCCTCCGAAAAGACTACAGAAGGAACTCAACAGGCTCAAGCAGGAATGCCTTGCAGGGGAGCATTTTCTAGATATTTCTACTGGATCCTTCAACTTAGAGGGAAAAACTGCCATTTCCTCAAAAGCATAACCACACCTCAACCCTTACCATACACATGCTCTCTGCTGAGTACTGGTGTGGGTGGCTGGGAGGGAGAGGCTCTGGAGGCATGACATAATTTGAATATACTATGATCCATAAATATTTGTTGAAGAAAGAAAGAATAAATTGTTGATCAGTTAAGAGTTGGTTAAGTAACAATTTTCAAAATGGTGGAAGTGATGGGCTCAGATACCCCTCCTCCACTGCACTACTGAGCTTAGAAAAGTCTAATGAATGTACCTACCTTTGCTATTTCCCTTTTCTTTCTTCACAGAGCTTACTTTCGATATATATAGACTCCCTTGTAATCTCACTTGTAAGCCAAATTTTGATGACAGTGGGCCATATTAGCTCTCTAATTTCATTGTGATATTTCAACCCAACATCAAGAGAAGAGCAGACTTTTTATGAAACAAGAGTTTATGTTGCTCATGCTTACTTCTGAAGGATATTCTGTGGAGGTAAAACAGGTATTGAGTAGAAGAAACACCAATGTAGTTGCTTTCTCTAAAACATTAAATACTGAGACCTAACTTATCGAAAGAGGTGAGATCCTTAAAAATATAACTTCTAGTCATTTTTCATATGAAGTTTTATTGAACTCTAGGATTCAGTGCCATTTGGTCTTGAAGGAAGATTTATATTCCTGTAGACTCTGATGGATAAGGTAGTAGTTAAGAGAGCTGGACATCACACACTGCTTTTAGGACCTCAGGCAAATTACTTTACTTCCATTTACACCATGAAATGTGGACATAAAAAAAAAAAGAATCCACCTCATAACACTGTGCAGGGCAGATGCAATAAATGTTGGGGTTATTTTTTTTTTGCTTTATTTTTCTGTAAATCGGAAAGCAGTGGGAAAAAAATGCTGGGGAATTATTTTTATACCAACCTTCTTCTAAAAATACTCTATTTTTTCTGGTCTTAGGGATTAAGAACTTGTCGAGAACAAAGTTAGTAGAAGAGATAATATCTTCCTTCAAGTCTATATAAATCAAAAAATCCTTAGTTAATGGTTATTGAATTTAGATTCATCATTTTTCTCAAGGAGTCCCACTTCAGTTTTCTGAGAATAAAAAAGGCAAGGGTCTACCATAAACTCATTTGGAATAATGTGAATGTGCATGAGATTTATCTTTCTCTAAGGATGTCTATCCTTCTGGTGGTTTTGAATATAAATGCTGCCTACCATGGTAGTTAGGGAAGAAATAATCAGGTAGAGCCCATTTCAGATCTTACCCCCGATGTTCAATTGTCTCCTACCTAGGCTTGAGCCTTACTTCATTAATGTAAATAAATACAGCTGAGAATCAGTAAATATTCTGCAGTATTTATTATGTTTATTAGTAAAATTTGTGATTGTGCCTGATAACATCAGGAGCATTTTTTAGTAGTATTTTTTTTAATACAGCCTAGATGGAGGGCCCAGCAACTCTTTGTCATCCACAAACCTCACTGGGCACTTCCTACCTAACGAGACTATACTACATATTGCCAGCCCCATCAACGCGATTGGGACACAGTGCACGCTGGTACTCAGTCCTGAAAGGTGTTCTTTTTTCTGTTCCAGTGAAACTCTTTTTTGTTCTGCTGTTTTAAGAAACTAAAAAGGAAGGGCACCTGGATGGCTCAGTAGGTTAAGCATTCTGCCTTTGGCTTGTGATCCCAGGGTCCTGGGTCTGAGTCCCACATGGGGCTCCCCCCTCAGCAGGGAGTCTGCTTCTCCCTCTCTCCCTCTGCCCACTCATGCACGCTCTCTCTCAAATCAATAAAATCTTAAAAAAAAAAAAGAAACTAAAAAGGAGATTTAATTAGAAGTTCCTCTCCCTTCTAAAGCTTTGTGGTCCTCTCTATTGCCCCAAAGATGTAGTTGCTAAGGTTAGTTGCAGCAAAATGAAGAGGAACACTATGACCTGAATCAAAGCTTTTATATACATATATATATATATCTTTTTATCTATAATAAAACTGAATACATATATTTGACTATATATATAACTGTATATAGATAACTGTGTATACATAACTATATATATAAATATATAACTATATATATACATAGAGACATAAGATCTATGGAATAAAAGTGTGATCTGATTTGAAAGATTGGGAAAAGTTGCTTGGTTTTCAGTCCTTACCTATCCTTTTTAAGTGTGAAGCCTTTTAATAAAGGCTTTCTAATTGTTTATGATGCCCTATATGATTTTATTTTGTTTTTTAAAAGACTTATTTATTTGAGAGAGAGTGAAGATGGGGGTGGGGGAAAAGGGGACAGGGAGAGAGAATCTTAAGCAGATTCCCTGCTGAGTATGGAGGCTTGACTAGGGGCTCAATCTCAGGACCCTGAGATCATGACATGAGCCGAAATCAGGAGTCAGACACTTAACTGACTGAGTTCCCCAGGACACTCTATGATGCCCTGTATGATTTTATAATAATGTCTTATAAAATAAATGCAGGTCTCAGATGAACGCTCTCCTCCCTAAAATTGAGG
The DNA here is from genome assembly GCA_028533885.1 of Nasua narica. Taxonomy (NCBI): domain Eukaryota; kingdom Metazoa; phylum Chordata; class Mammalia; order Carnivora; family Procyonidae; genus Nasua; species Nasua narica. Next base: position 110,128,921 of record CM052802.1, on the reverse strand, counting down.
TCACATATTTGAAAGTGCTAAGCAAGCGTCTGGCACATAGCCCTTAATAAATGTCAACTTCCTTTTTCTTATTTTCTACAGACACATATTACAACTTTGTTTTATCAAAAGTAGAGGCCTTACAATACAAAAATAATCATCAATTTTCAAAAATAATTTCAATTTTCAGAAAGGGGACAGAGATTCATCTGAAGTCAACCGTCTTGTGAGTGAAATGAACAGCATCTAACTTTATCAGTAAGAAGGCCCTGGTCCCAACATGCCTGGGCCTCTCTTGACCCCTTTCAAAGGTTGACAGATGTTTACCTCTGTGGTTTCAACAGGCAGCCAACAGCAATTTCTCAGCAACAAAGAGAAGTCCTGTCAAAGAGCTTCTTACCTTCTCACTGCTTCCTAATAAAACATCCTGTGTGACGCTTAGAGGCCTTTAGATAAGGAAGAGAAATTCTCCCTTCAGGGAAGAGACTGCCAACGAACACAACTGGTAAAGAGAAGGCCGGCTCATCAGATCCTCCATGTGCTACTTCTTTCTACCTGGTTTGTGGCTAAGGACGCGTCTCCCCATTTTAGGTGGCATCACAGGCTCTCAGACACACAAAGCGCGTTTGCTGCTGTGTCTCGGAGTCCCTGGCTGGGATGGTAGCCCAAATCTTGTTGGTTCAGCAAGGTGGGACTGCTTATTACCCGTGTGGGATGCTGGCCCATCGAAGAGTTTAAATCCCAAGTGGGCTCACACCCCTGTCCTAGGGGTCACCATGGCCACCCAGCCTCTCTCACCCAGAGGGCAGTTCCCTCTGACCATCACCTGGGCTTGTTTACCATTAGTCTGGATGTGGCAGGACAGTGTGTTAATTCAAGGATACTCAAGCCCTAATTAAAGGGCAATCCAAGGGGCACCTTGGGTGGCTCAATCGGTTAAGCATCTGCCTTTGCCTCAGGTCATGATCTCAGGGTCCTGGGATCAAGCCCCACCTTGGGCTCCCTGCTCAGCAGGGAGTCTGCTTCTCTCTCGCTCTCTCTCTCTGCCCCTCCCCACTGCTCGTTTTCTCTCTCAAATAAATAAATAAAATTGTTTTCAAAATAAATAAATAAATAAAAGCCAATCCAAAAACTGGGGAAAAACACTTATATATGAGAAAAAAGACAACCCAATTAAAAAAAAAATGTACAATGGACATGAAGAGGCAATCTATGAAGAAGAAATACAAACGGCTCATAACATATTTTAAAAATAGTCAAGTGATAATCAAAGAAATTCAAGTTGAAATGGGATACCAGGGGTTAGGAGGGGCAGAGTCAGTCCTGGCAAGAGATTGACAAATAGCGAAGACAGGGCTGGGCCTGGGTGTGGGCACCAGGCCCTTGGCTACAGAAGAAGTGGATAGGTACGATTTCTTTGGAAGGAGATGGGCAGCATGTTTTTAAAATGCACATATACTATGACCCACGAATGACACTTACAGGAGTTTATCTTAGAGAAATGACTGGACGAGTGTGCCACACATACATGTAACCACATGGCTCTCGGCCTTTGTGATAAGAGTGGAAACGAAAGGAGCACAAATGTCCCATGGTAGGGGATTGGGTAAATAAATTATACCAGCAGTGCAATAAAATCTTACATAGCATGACAAACGTGAATTATTTTGATGCGGAAAAATGCTCATGATATACGGAGAGAAAAAACAGTTATGGAATTCTGTATGTAATGGAATATCATACCTTTGATGCGCCAATTATATTGTATATCACTAAGTGGGGGGGGACACTTGTGCGCACGTAAAAAGGAAGGTATAAGGGAAATGAATCAGTTAAGGTGCCCCTAAAGTTTCTTCACCTTTAGAGCCAAACTCTCCAGGATAATGTTTATCTTCCTAGGAGGGGGGGGGGGGATGGCTGGAGGTTGAGTTCAAGCTCACGGCCAATCATTTAATCAATCATGCTTATATAATAATGAAGCCTCAGAACAAACTCTGGACCCTGAAGCTTGGGGGAACACCCCTGGTTAGCCACACGTTGTCATTCACGGATATGCGGGGATATCAGAACACATCCTGATTCCACAGAGCAGAGACATGGAAACTCTGCATTTGGGACCCTCCTAGACTTCGTTCTGTGTCTCTTCTTTGGTCCTGATTTTTGTTTTTTGGCTATAATAAAACTGAATCATAAGTATAAGCACTTTCTGAGTTCTGTGAATCATTCCAGTGAGTTATCAAACCCGAAGATACAGAGGCCTAGGGACCCCCAATCTTGCAGCTGGTGCCTAGAGTGAGGCCAATGCTGTGGAGGATGGAGCCCTCCTCCTGGCTGGGCTGATTCTGAGCGACTGGCATCAGAAGTCATGGCAATCTGTCTCGTCAGAACTAATAATAAACTAAACACCTATGTGTGCTCGTAGACAGTAAAATATGTAGAAGCATATACATTAAAATTTATTAGTTTCTTGACTGATGGTACTATCTGCAACTTTTATTCTCTTCTTACACTTTTTAAATGTTTTCTGAATTTGGAACATGACTTCATGATATTTTTCAGTCAAGAAAGAACCCCAACTTATTTCTCTCTCAAGAAAGAAACAACTTCAAATACTGATAACTGGGCACCTGGCTGGTTCAGACAGTTAAGTGTCTGCCTTCATCTCAGGTCATGATCCTGGAGTCCCAGGATCGAGTCCTGCATTGGGCCTCCTGCTCAGCGGGGAGTCTGGTTCTCCCTCTGACCCTCCCCCTTCTCGTGCTCTCTCTCACTCTCAAAATAAATAAATAAAATCTTTTTTTAAATAAAATAATTAATAAATAATAAATACTGATAACTTTTCCTACTTATAGAGTGGATCCCGTGGGTTTCTTTCAGCAAACGCACTCAAAGCCATCTTTTCTGGCTCTTTCTTCAAGGTATATAGGGTTAGGCCATAGTTATAAACCCACAACACAAAACCTCTTTCAGAAATGCATGCTTAAAAACAAAACTAAACATCTATCCCTCAGCATCTCTTAGTGGGCAAGGCAAGAGCAGATCATGATAAGAAAGGCGTGGAAACTTGGCTTGTTTACTAAAGGAAAGATCGACCATGGCACATAAAATGGAGAACAAATTATGAATGTCATCCCAAATTGTTAAAACTACAAACTCTAAACATCATTAAAAAAATATTTTTTGCAAGAATAATTTATTTTTGTATATTCTCTAATATGTTACATTAGTCACCATACAGTACATCATTAGTTTTTGAAGTAGTGTTTCCTGATTCATTATTTGCATATAACACCCAGTACTCATTTTTTAATTAAAAATAAATAAACCTGCCCAAGAAAGAATGAGTTGAACTGCCTTCTCGAGCAATACAAGCTGAGGCCTTACTCCTGACTGCTGGGGGAGGCCCCTTTAAGCAGCAAAGAAAAATCGGTCCTGGTGGGCCCCCTGCAGCATGGGATGAGACCACCATGGTTCAGCAGCACAAGCAGGAACAAATAGCAGCTTCCACCAAGACCCAGGAAGGGCTCTAATCACACTTGCTCTGCCTGCTCTGCTAGCCCTCCACCACCACACCTTCACCGACGACTTCTAACCTGCCATGGGAAATGGACTAACCGCACTTGTAGCTACAGTAAGGGTGAGTGGGCTCGGGGCAGGTGAAATCCTTTACTGCTTTCACATGTCTTCTCTCTAGCCTCTATTTGCTTCCAGCAATAGGGACTGGTTGCCACTTACATTGCCATGTGTTGGGGCAGCTCTGAGGGTCCTCTTTGCAGAGATAAGGTCATGGTGGACATACAGTGGCTGGTTCCTGGGACCTCAGGTGGGCTTCTCTGCACCATGCACACGGGTTACCCGATCCTTTCCTCTGCCTTGCCTGTCCAACTAGTGTTTGATGCGTGGACAGGTGATGCCAGGACTTCAGCCATGGAAGTCTATGACATTCTGGCATTAGCACTAAGATCTAGTGTTAATGAGGATAGAAAAGGTGACATACGACAATTTTAAAGCCTCTCTCTCCTTGTTAGGCTTATTATATTCTACATCCTATATGTTTGTGGTATCTAATTTCAATAGTGCTGAAATTTGCAGGCTTCCCCTGTTCCCTGTAATGTGGTCTGCTTTAGCCTTATCACGAAAAACATGTGGATGATGAATGCCACAGGCCCTCCATCTGTGACCTTTCACTGCTCAGCAGAGCGCAGGTAATTGTATTCAGAGATATTTTCCAGCCTTGCAGGAGCAGCTGCTGGCAACACAGAGGGCATTTCAAGCTTATAGGCGCTTGGCTTCACACGCTCCTGGAAAACTAAAGGCTTCCATTGTGGGAACAGTACAGGTGAGCCATTGATTTTTGCTTCAGTGGTGAAAGCAACAACTTCAGCCCTGCTCTGCAATCTGCAATCTCCAGTGAACCTGGTATTTTTTTTTTCAAATGGAACAGGCTAATAGGCTCAGCTAGTGTTCAGAGAGGTGGTGAGTGTGTGTGTCTATACGTGTGTGTTTTATAAAACAAAACCTGAAGTCTAAAGAGAAGCAAGTGAATACTCTCTTGTACTTTAAGGAATGACAGGAAAGGCTTGGGCTCCTCTCCCTTCATCCCTGCAGTGGTATTTGGAGGAGAGGAAGGCACCCACGCACACAGTAGATACAATGTCTGTGTTAGGGACCCAAGAACAAGGACAGGGTGGGGTATGATTGTATAAGGCAGAGATTTTCATCTGCTTCTTGTCGTTTATTTTCATAGTTCTAATATTAAAGTTCACCCAGTTCTTGTCATTTTTCTGTTTGGGGCTCTGTATTCATTTTGTCTCTACTGTCCAAAGATTTGCACGTAGTAGGTGTTCACTAGATATTAGCCAAGTGAATTAATGCTAAATTTTGCTTTTTTGCCAAAGAGCCTTATGAAATGCAATGCCAAAGGAGGCTTAGATCTTATCAGATACTATTCCTAATGCCAGAATGCCAAAGACGTCTGTGGCTGAAGTCCTGGGGTCACCCTTTCCTGTTTCAAACACCAGTGAAGAAGAACCTGAGGTCAAGGTGGTACCAATGGTAGTGAAGATGTGGGTTCTGGAGCCATACTGACTGGGTAGGAATCCTGACTCCACTACTAAGTGACCTGAAAAAAATCACGTGATTTCTCCATGACTCTCTTTCTCCACCCAGAAAATGGGCATATGGTTAGTAGTATATTGTTAAAGAGGTTAAAGTGTTATGAGAAGTAAATAGTTGTAGTTCTTGGTAAGTAGAGTTTTGTCTACTACGTTGGAGAGCTCCCCATTCTCCCAGGTCCTGTCTCTCACCTGGAGAGACCCTGCAGGGGTCCTGTTCCCGAAGACAGCCACAACAATGACTCTCCTGCCCTGTGTGCTTTTGCACTATGACCTCACCAATCTTCCACCGAAAGGTGATATTTATGTTTCTTTTTCTTGACTCTGGACTGGCCCAGTTGCCTGTTTTAACCACTAGACTCTCATGGAAGTATACTGTATGACGTCCAAGACTGGGATTTTAGAGATATACAGCCTCCCTCTCTGCCCTTGGAAATACCCTTCTTGGAAACCAGCCAACATACACTGAGAAAGCCCAAGCAGCCGTATGGGCCCCCCCTCCCAGCAGACAATCCCAGCTGAACTCCCAGCTGGTGGCCAGCACACTGCTACCATGTGATTGAGGCCATTTGGGGCTTCAAGTTATTCCAGCGCCTTGGGTACATAAAGCAAAAAATCCTCCTGGTCAATCCACCAAATTATAAGATTTAGCTACTAAGTTTTGGGGTGGTAACCAAAAATTATGTCTAAATGACCTTAATTCTCCGGTGGCACAGGAAATGCAGCAGGTGTGTGTGTCCACAACTATGGTTTCTGTTACAATCCACGGCGCCGCCAAGTAGCCCCTATGCACACCCGTAGGTGCTTATCATGCCCCATGATAACTGACTCTTTAACCAGGTTGTGGACAACTCTCTCCCTACCAGGGCTGAAAGCTCCCTTTTCTAACTTCCAGAAGGGCCATTTGCTGCTTCAGATTATCATCCCCTGTTCTAAGGAAATGAGGACAAATTCTCCAGGCCCGAGCCATCATTTGTCCTTCACTCATCCTACTCAAGTTCCTTACCTCTCTCCTTTTTTCCCACATGCATCTCAGGGACAGTTTCCTGATCCCTCAATTGACTTTGAGCATCTTTCCACCAAGACAGTCCAGCTACCTTACTGCCCCTGCCTGTTACTCAGTGTGATAGCCCCACTTCCTGGAGGGTCCTGCTGTTATAACACACCCATCAGGACAAAGAACATATAGTGAGAGAATTTCTCTCCTCAGGGTGAAACTTATGGCGGTCCTGACACTCCCCGCATAGGTCAGGAGCAGCTTTCATCTCCCTCTATAAGAGTCATATGTCCTAAACCTTAACCCACAGCCCAGAGTCTCTTCACCATGATTCCTATAGACCTTAGCAAGGTCTCATGTAATTGAAACTCCAGGTGGTTTTCTTGCATATCCAGAGTTCCTGAGTTAAGTATTGGACTTCACATTCCTTATCTATTGGATTGTAGCTAGACTAATAAAGACAAGTCATTTGCTTAAATGTCACTGTACAATAAATCAATATTCAAATAAACTAAAATTTAAGTTGAAAATGGCATTTCATTTCCAGTGGTTTACTTAATTTACACACACACACACACACACACACACACACCATGCCCAATAGCGAATTAATATCAGTGAAATATGGGGGTATGTTTATCCCCCCATACCCCATTCGACTGAACCACCACCCCCAAATAAAACCTCAGACTCACTAACTAGTTACTGTGCATTACACCTTCTCCCTAGCCATTGGCAACCACCAATCTGCTTTCTGTCTCCAAGAATTTACTTATTCTAGATTTTTTGTATAAACAGAATCATATGTGACCTTTGATGCCTGGTTTCTTTCAGTTAACATAATGTTTTAGAGATTAATCTATTTTGTAGCATATTTCAGTATTTCATTACCTTTTGTGAATGAATAATATTCCATTATGGGGTGCCTGGGAGGCTCAGTTCATTAAGCGTCTGCCTTCAGTTCTGGTCATGATCTCAGGACCCTGGGATCAAACCTTGCATTGGGATATTCCACTATATGGATATACCACATTTGTATATCCATTCATCCATTGATGAACATGCAGATTATTTTCACATCAACCTAGAAAAGAAAGACTGAGACTGATGTGAGGCTTAGTAATGAAAGAATAGATTACAAATTGCAAAGAATTGAAAAGTGGTGAAATTCTAGCCAAGTCAGAGTGAAAAGTTTTCACCAAGGATTTGAGCACTCATTTGAAACCCAGAAAAACCAATGTTTTCATAACAAGAATAATTCACTGAGTAAAAACTTTGCCTCAGGGCTAAAGAAAAAAACTGAAAGGAAGAAGCCATAGTGAAGAACAGAATCAAGCTTGACAGAATCAAAAAGACCCATCAGTAATTTCCTGACTGAAAATACAAAACCCAATATACATTAAAGGAAGAGAAAATTATCCATACTTCTGGAAATACATTATCTATAATGTCCATCCTATAATAAAAAACTAATAGATAAATAAAGAAGCAGGAAAATGTAAACCATAAACCAGAATAAAAAAAACCCTCAATATAAACAGACTCCGAGGTTGTCTAGATGCTAAAATCTACCTGTAAGGAATTATAAATAGCTATTATAAATATGTTCAAGGACACAGTGAAGGCTCTTGCACACAGCTCCCCCACCCCTTGTCTCCGGATTGACCCTCATGCTTTCCCACGTGGCCCCGCCACAGCCTTTAGTGGCAATCATCCCCTGATCTATTGGCCTTACTATACCTGGACTTTCTATTAAAACATATTTTTAACAACACAGTAACTGGCACTTAGTAGGTTCTCCAAAAATAGATGTTGAATGAATACACCAAATGAGATGTGAAGCATCTTAAAGATTACAGAATTTTAAACATGGAAGTAATTATCCCCTTTCCTTTTCTCCTGGGAATGTCCTCTTTATAACTTTGTGATTTAGGATGTCAGTGCTCAAGTCGCAATGCCTTCCTAGCTGGGTGACCTTGGGCAAGTTTCTCACCCTCTCTGAACCTTTGGTTTCTTTATACACAAAATATGAATAATAATGCTCATCTCACAGGGTATCGTGAGGAATAAATAAGTTCACATTTACAAATTTCTTTTAACAGTGCCTAATCCATATCACTAGTGGGGCACCTGGGTGGCTCAGTCAGTTAATCATCTGACTCTTGATTTCAGCTCAGGACATGATTTTAGGGTCCGGGGGTTGAACTGTCCATTGGGCTTGTGCTCAACAGAGATTCTCTCCCTCTCCCTTTGCCCCAACCCTCTGTCTCTAAAAATAAATAAATAAATCTTTTTTAAAAAGTCAGTTGTAATTATTATCCCACAAACCCCTCTCTCTGCTCCCTCTGCTGATATTTAGTAGGTGAAATTAGAGTGCAGCTCATACCCTTTAGACTGTCACAGGTCCTCTGGAGCCCCAGAAGACTCATTTTTTTCTGGCCCATCAGTGTCACTGTTAGAACTATGCAGAATGTAAAAAGAAAATCAGCAACAATAAACCAGAGTTTTCTTTCCAGTCAGAAGGTAGGCATTTGTCATTCATCATCATTTTGCTCTCAAATGGCTATAGAATTCTGCTCTAAAACTTCTTCCCATTTAGGTCTAGAACTAGCCTTTAAACTCAAAAAAGGGGAAAAAAAACAGGAATGCAAGTTTCTGTCTTTAAACAAAGCAGCCATACATCAAGAAAAATCATTGCAGGCTTCCCCTGTCCAGCTCTACTGCTCTTTCACTTCTCCCAGGGATTAAATGAGCTCCGTTATGTCCCCGCAGGATGCTTTGTCAATGTGATGAGGATGTTTGTGTATAAATTCCACTCTGCTGGGCTGAAAATGGAAGGAGATTTCGCCTTCCTGAGAAAACAACAGAGAAACTGTGGAAAGAACAAAGAAATGTGAAACAAAAACAAAATCCAACCTTGGTACAAAACAGGAAAAGATGTTAAGACTGGCCATTTTCTTCCCTTCTGGTCATTACTAGTGCAGTGAGAAAACACTGGCCTCCACTCAGATTTTAAGATTTAGAGTTTTTATATGGTGAAGAAAGTCTTAGTTTGTCTTTCTATCTTTTTTTTTTTAACCCAGATAAATAGAAGGGATTAGTATGGACCAAATCATAACATAATCCCAAGTGATTGAAAAGAGAGGAAGAGTCACCTACACACTTACACTTCCCCATTGATTCCTGTGTGTCAGGCAAAATTATTTTCTGCTCATAGACTTTGAAGTCCTCAGAAATACAGACAATACCTTCCTTACTTATCTGTGAGTGCCCACCAACAAGACTGGTTCACAGCAAATACTCAATAAATGACAAGTGGATGGATGGATGGATAGATGGATGGATGGATGATTTAACCCTAAGAATTAGTTGGGAGGCAAAGGAGAAGTAGGGATAGATAATTCGTTCTGAATAATCAACAGTTTACAAGTGTCCTTTTTTAAGGACTTCCGTGATTTTTTTAAAGATTTTATTTATTTATTTATTTATTTATTTATTTATTTGACACAGAGAGAGAGAGCAATCATAAGCAGGCATAGAGGCAAACTGAGAGCTTTTCCCCTAAGGTCAGAAACAAGACAAGAATGTCCATGCTCACCACTTTTATTCACCATTGTACTGGAAGTCCCAGCCAAAGCAACCAGACAACAAAAGAAATAAAAGGCATCCAAATCAGCGATGAAGAAGTAAATCTCTCACTATTTGCAGATGACATGATACTATATAAAGAAAACCTTAAATACTCCACCAAAAAAATACTAGAACTGATAAATGAATTTGGTAAAGTTGGAGGATACAAAATCGATGTACATAAATATGTTGCATTTTTATACACTATAAATGAAGCAGAAGAAAAAGAAATTTTAAAAACAATGCCACTTATAATTCCACCAAAAATGATAAAATACCTAGTAATACACTTAAAGCAAAGAGGTGAAAGATCTGTACTCTGAAAACTATAAAACATTGATGAAAGAAATTGAATATGACACAAAGAAATGGAAAGACAGTCCATGCTCATGGATTGGAAGAACAAATATTATTAAAATGTCCATACTATTCAAATCATTCTACATATTTAATGCAACCACTATCAAAATATTGAAAGCATTTTTCACAGAAATTGAACAAACAATCCCAAAGTTTATATGAAACCACAAAAGACCCACAATCTTGACAGACAATCTTGAAAAAGAAAAGCAAAGCTGGAGACATCATAATTCCAGACTTCAATGTATATTACAAAGCTACAGTAATCCAAACAGCACAGTACTAGCACAAAACTAGGCACATAGATCACTAGAACAGTATAGAAGACCCAGAAATAAACCCATGATTATATGGTCAATTCATCTTAGACAAAGGAAGAAAGAATATGCAATGGGAAGATGACAGTCTCTTCAATAAATGGTGTTGGGAAAACTGGACAGCAACATGCAACAGAATGAAACTGGACCACTTTCTTACACCACACACAATTACTCAAAATAAATGAAAGATCTAAATGAGAGACCTGAAGCCAGAAAAATCCTAGAAGAGAACGCAGACAATAATTTTTCTTACATCATCAATAACAAAACTTCTTTAGATTTGTCTCCTGAGGCAAGGGAAATAAAAGCAAAAATAAACTATTAGAACTACATCAAAATAAAAAGCTTCTGCACGTGAAGGAAGCAACACAACTAAAAAGCAACCTACTGAATGGGAGAAGATATTTACAAATGACATATCCAATAAAAGGTTAGTATACAAAGTATATAAAGAACTTATACAACTCAACACCCAAAAAAACAACTAATCCAATTAAAAAATGGGCAGAAGACATGAACAGGCATTTGTCCAAATAAGACAAACAGATGGCCAACAGGCACATGAAAAGATGCTAATCATCACTCATCATCAAGCAAATGGAAATCAATACCACAATGAGATACCACCTCATACTTATTAGAATGGCTCGAATAAAAAAAAAAAAAACAACACAAGAAACAACAGGTGTTGGCAAGGGTATGGAGAAAAAGGAACCCTTGTGCACTCTTAGAGGGAATGCAGACTACTGCAGCCACTGTGGAAAACAGTATGGAGATTCCCCAAAAGATTAAAAATAGAATCCTATTCCTATGATCCAGCAATCACATTACTGGATATTTACCCAAAGAACAAGAAAAAACTAATTCAAAGGGATACATTCAAATTTTATTGCTGCATTATTTACAATAACCAAATTATGGAAGCAGCCCACGAATCCATCAGGAGATGAATAGATAAAGAAGTGGTATACTTATACAATGGACTATTATTCGGCAATAAAAAATAATGAAATCTTGCCATTTGCAATAACATGGATGGAGTTAGAGTGTATAATGCTAATAGAAGTTGGTCAGAGAAAGAAATATACCATATGATTTCACTCATATGTGAAATGTAAGAAACAAAACTAATGAGCGAAGGAGAAAAAAAGAGAGGAACAAATCAAGAAACAGACTCTGTAGAGAACAAAGTGTTGGTTACCAGAGGGAAGGTTGGTGGGGGGATGGATGAAATTGGTAAAGGGGATTAAGAAGACACTTGTCATGACGAATATTGAGTAATGTTAGAATTGGTGAATCCCTATATTGTATACCTGAAACTAATACAACACTATAAACATGCTGGAATTAAAATTAGAAATTTTTTAATTAAAAAAAGGAAAAGTTAATATCTAGTCTTCTCAAACTATTCCAAAAGAAAGTGACATCCTCAGAGCAGAGAAGTACACAATCAGATGTGGGTGGTCCTAGGAATAAGGAAAGAGTGGTGTGTTACCTAGGGAACCGATTTGAAGAGTTGCCCCCCCAGGAAGGAGAATGCCAGCAAAGGACAATCGAAGTGCCTACAAGTTGATGGACTGGTTGATCGCACTGAAGCTTAAACAGGAGAGGAAGGAGCTGAAGAACCGGCATGTTTTGGAAAGTATGAATGGGTTGAAGACTGATTCAAAAACAAATCCCGAACTTCAGATGCCTACAAGGATGGGGTGAGCCCACATTAGCTTATTTACGTTACTAATTACAGCTAAAAACTCTGGATGATATACAAAAAACAACTTCCTGAGGGCTCTGAAGAGTAAATAAAAGCAGGTGATTCGGGGAAAGAAGTCAAAACTTGAAGAATGACCAATACAGCGGTTAGTTTACTCTTTTCTTTCATCTCCTGGCTTTTACCTAAGGGGTAAACCGAAGACAGAACCACGCAGAGCAGATAGCAAGAAACCCATGTGTAACGCACTCTTCCTAGCCAGAGAACCAGGAAGAGGGATCCCTGTGAGTCTGAGGGTGTGGAAGGAATCTGCCTCTTTGCCCCTCCTTTTTTTTTTTTTTCTTATTTTTCTGTCCCTGCCCCAAAGGCAGCTTCGGTTGCAAAGCAGTACTCCTGCCATTGCAGAATAAAACCTAAAAACTGAGACAGAGGGTGAGGAAACCTATCTCTTTGGGCAGAGGAACCATGCCCCTACCAGAGGGGGTACAGAGTGTGGGGAAATCCTGATGAGCCGAGAGCTGGAGCCCAGCATCCCCTGATTCTGAGAAGGAACGAATGAAAGTCCAAGGCTCATCCCTGAGTGGCACATTCATGGAAGAGACCCATTAGCAAAGGTTTTGAAAACTGAACTACTACCCCCAACAGCCCTAGAGCTTCAGGACTAAGCCCTGAGTAGTACATGCAGGATCAGTAACAGAGCATAGGAAGGGATTGGAAATTTCATTTGACGTTGGAGCAGCCACAAGAAGTGAGTCAGGACTTGCAGTCTGAACTGGACCACTCTGTTTGCCCACCAAAGCAAAAAGATTAACATTATCCAGAGGACTGTTTTATAAACCTTAGTTTTTAGAACAGTTTTACTGTCTAAACCCTATGCCCCATTTCCTCTATCAGTAACAGTTTACATTAGTATGGCTCATTTCTTACAATTAATTAGCCAATATTGATACAATATTATTAACTGAAGTTCATAGTTTACTCAGATTTCCTTAGTTTTTACTTATCTCCCCACCCTTACCCCTCCCCTCTTCCCCTGGCCAAGGATCCCATCCAGAAGCCACATTACATTCAGTCTTCGTGTCTCCTTAGACTTCTCGTGGCTGTGACAGTTTCTTCTACTTTCCTTATTTTTGATGACCTGGACAGTTTTGAGGAATACTGAGCAGGTATTTTGTAGAATAGTCTTCAATTGAATTTGATGTTTGTTTTATGATTAGATTAAGGTTATGAAGTTTTTGTTTTTGAGATAAAATTCACGTTAAGATAAAATTACCTATGTTAAAGGGTATAGAATTCAATCATCTTTGGTACCTTCATGACATCTTATAACCATCACTTCTATCTCATTACAAAACATTTCCATGACCACCAAAGGAAACTTTCTACACATTAAGCAGTATGTTCAATCCCCTCCCCTTCCCTCCCCACCAGTCCCTAGCAACCACCAATTAGCTTTCTATAGATTTACCCATTCTGGATATTTTGTATAAATGAAATCATACAATATGTGACCTTTTATGTCTGGCTTCTTTCATTTAGCAAGTTCTTAAATTCATTCATGTTAAACCATGAGTCTTTCATTCTTTTTTATAATAATATTCCATTGAAAATATTCCACTGTATAGATACACAACAGATTGAGTATGCATTTATCTGTTGATGGAAATTTGGGCTGTTTCCATATTCTAGTTATTGTGAATAGTGCTGCTATAAACATTTGTATCCAAGTTTTTGTTTGAATATCTGCTTTCAATCTTTTAGGTATACCTAGGAGTGAATGGTTGAGTCATATGGTAATTTTATATTTCACTTTTTGAGGAATCAGCAAACTGTTTTCCAAAGTAGCTGTACCATTTCACATTCCCACCAATAATGTGTGAAAGTTCCAGTTTCATTACATCCTTGACAACACTTGTTATTGTTTGTCTTTTTTATTTTAAAAAAGACATACCCATCATACCCATCCTAGTGGGTATGAAGTAGTATCTCATTGTGGTTTGGGTTTGCATTTCCTTAATGACTAAAGATGGTGAGTATCTTTGCATGTGCTTCTTGGCCAGCTGTATATCTTGTTTGGAGAAATGCCTATTCATGTCCTTGACCTATTTTTTTTAAAAGATTTTATTTATTTATTTGAGAGACAGAGAAAGCGAGAGAGAGCATGAGAGGAGAGAAGGTCAGAGGAAGAAGCAGACTCCCCGCAGAGCCGGGAGCCCCATGCGGAACTAGATCCCGGAACTCAAGGATCATGACCTGAGCTGAAGGCAGTTGTTCAACCAAATGAGCCACCCAAGCGCCCCTCCTTGACCTATTTTTTAATGGACCTTTAGAACTTTTGTTGTTGAGTTTAAGAGTTCTTGTTATATTCTAGATACTAAACTCTTATTAGATATAAAGTTTGCAAATATTTTCTCTTTTCACTTCTTGATAATGTTCTTTAATGTACAAAATTGTTAATTTTGATAAAGTCCAATTTATCTATTTTTAAAATTTTTTTTTCTTATGTTTTTGTTGTTTTATCTAGAAAACCATTGCCAAATCCAAGGTTATAAAGATTTACCCCTATTTCCATTTAAGAGTTTTATAGTTTGTTTTTATATTACAATACTTGATCCATTTGGAATTAATTTTTGTAAATGGTGTGAAGCAGGAGTCCAATTTCATTCTTTTTCATGCAAATATCGAGTTGTCCCAGCACCACTTGTTGGAAATACTGTTCTCTCACCAATTAATGGTCTTAATATCCTGGCCAAAATCAATTGGCTATAGACACATAGGTATATTTCTGGACCCAATTCTATCTCATTGATCTACATGTCTACTGTTATATCAGTACCACACTGTTTTGGTTAGTACAGCTTTGTAGTGAGTTTTCAAATTGGGAAGCATAAGTTTTCCAACTTTGTTCTTCTTTTTTTGATATTGTTTTGGATATTCAGGGCCCTTTGTAATTTCATATGAATTTGAGTATTAGTTTTTCTATTTCTGCAAAAGCCCATTGGAATTTTGATAGGGATTGATTGAATCTGTAAATTCTTTAGGGTAGTTTTGCCATCTTGAAATATTAAATCTTCCTATTCATGAACATGGAGTGTTTTTCCTTTTTTTTTTTTAAGTCTTCTTTAATTTTTTTCAGCAATGTTGAATAGTTTTTGGTGTACAATTTCTACTCTTCTTCAGTTAAATTTATTCCTAAGTATTTTGTTATTTTAAATGCTATTATAATTAAAAGTGTTCTCTGAATTTCTTTTTTTTTTTTTTGCATTGTTTGTTGCTAGTGATTTTTGTGTGTTGATCCTTGCAACTCTGCAACCTTTATTAGCTCAAGTAGTTGTGTGTGTTTTCTTTAGCAATTTCTATATATAGGATAATGTCATCAGCAAATAGATATTATTTTATTTCTTCCTTTCCAATTTAGTTGCTTTTTACTTGTTTGTTTCTTTCTTTCTTCTGTGTTTTTCTTACCTAATTTTTCTGGCTAGAACTTCCAATACACTGTTGAATAACAGTGGTGAAAGCAGGAGTCTTTGTCTTGATCTTAGCAGATAAAATTCATTCTTTTACCATTGAGCATGATGTTAGCTGTGAGTTTTTCATAAACGTCTTTTATTTTGTCAAGGAGATTTCATTGTATTCTTGATATTTTTATGCTTTTATCATGAAAGGGTATTGGATTTTGTTAGATGCTTTTTCTCTATCAACTAAAATAACCATATAGACTTTTTCATTTATTCTACTAATATGGTATGTTGTATTATCATTTCCACATGCTAAACCAGCATGGCTATCTTAGGAAAAATACCATGTGTTCATGATATATAACCCTCTTAATATGCTGCTGAATCTGGTTTGCTGGTATCTTGAGAATTTTTGCATCTACATTCATTAAGGGTCTGTAGTTACTTTTGTTGTAGAGTCTTTGTATAGCTTTGATACTATGGTAATATTGTCCTCATAGAATGAGTTAGGAAGTATTCTCTCTATTTTTTATAAGAGTTTGGAAAAACTGGTATTAATTCTTCTTCAAATACTTAGTAGAAGTCACCTGTGACGCCATCTGGTCCTGTAATTTCCTCTGGGAGAAATTTCAAATTACTGATTCAATGTCTTATGTGTTATGCATATCCTCAGATTTTATCCAGGAGATTTCAAGAGAAACTAGTGCCTTATAATGTAATATTCAAAATGAAAAAAAAAAAGAAAAAAATATTCAAAATGCCTAGGATTTGATCCAAAATTAAGTGACATAGGGAGATATAAAAAAAAATGTGTCCAATTCCCTGGGGAAGAGACAATCAATAGCAGCAACCCTAAAACAATCCAGATATTGGAATTACCAGACAATGTCTTTAAAACAGCTATTATAACTATACTCAATGAGGAAAAAATGAACACCCTACACAAATGGGAAAATAGAAAATCTCAGCCAATAAGTAAATACCAAATAAAAAATAAATGGAATTTTTAAAACTGAAAAAATATAACATTACCAGTTAATATATCCTGCGTGAGTTCAGTGGCAAAATACAGATGACAAAAGGAAAAGTCAGTGACGTTGAACATAAATAAAATTATACAGTCTGAAGAATAGACAAGAACATTGAAAAAAATGAACAAAGCCTCAGGGACTTGTGGGACAATATTAAATGACCTAACATTTGTGTCATTGTCTCAGGGGAGAGGAGAAAAAGATTGGTGAAGAAAAAAATGTTTTAAAGAAATAGTAGCATATTTTCCAAATTTGTAGAACATATAAGTTTAAATATTTAAGAGGTGCAGCAAAATGCAATATAAAACCTTACCCAGACTCATCTAATCAAATTCTGAAAACCAAAGATAAGAAAACGTCTTGAACACAGCCAAAGGAAAACAAAACATTTCATGCAAAGGAACAATTTTAATTACTCCGGATTTTTCATCAAAAAAACATGGAGGCTAGAAGACATTGGAGCTCATTTTAGCGTGCTAAACTTCATTCATGAATCCAGAATCCAGAATTCTATATCAAGTGCAATATCTTCAGGAATTAATATGAAATATATTCTCAATGATTAAAAACTAAAAGGATTTGTCATCAAGAGACATCAACTAGAAGGATGCTAAATAAAGTTCCATAGGCTGGAGGAAAACTTGTAACTTCAGGAACCAAGGAAAGGCAATCAGGTTGACGAAGATCTGGATAAATATTAAACTACTTTTCTTTTAAATGTTCAACATCACCCGGCATCAGGGAAATGCAAATCAAAACCACAATGAGGTATGATGTCACACCAGTCAGAATGGCTAAAATTAACAAGTCAGGAAACAAGAGATGTTGGTGAGGATGCAAAGAAAGGGGAACCTTCTTCTATTGCTGGTGGGAATGCAAACAGGTGCAGCCACTCTAGAGAACAGATGTAGGTTTCTCAAAGAGTTAAAAATAGAGCTACCTTACCACCCAGCAATTGCACCATAAGATATTTATCCAAAGGATACGAACATGGTGATTCAAAGGGGCACATGCACCCCAACGTTTATAGCAGCAAGGTCCAGAATAGCCAAAATATGGAAAAAGCCCAGAGATCCATCAACAGATGAATGGATAAAGAAGATGCAGTACATATGTACAATGGAATATTACTCAGCCATCCAAAAGAATGAAATCTTTCCATTTGCGATGACATGGATGGAACTAGAGGGTATTATGCTAAGCAAAACAAGTCAGTCAGAGAAAGACAAATACCATATGATTTCATTCGGACATGGAATTTAAAAAACAAAACAAATGAACATAGGGGAAGGAAAGGGAAAATATTATAAGATGAAAGCAGAGAGGGAGGCAAACCCTAAGAGACTCTTAACTCAAGGAAAGAAACTGAGGGTTGTTGGAGGGGAGTTAGGTGAGAGGATGGGGTAACTGGGCGGTGGGCATTGAAGAGGGCATGTGATAGAATGAGCACTGGGTGTTATATGCAACTGATGAATCACTAAATTCTACCTTTAATATAATTTTTAAAAATAAAAATAATAAATTAAATTAAAAAATAAAATAGCTTCCTGGGGTGCCTGGCTGGCTCAGTCGGTAGAACATGTGACTCTTGATATTGGGGTTGTGACTTTGAGCCCCGCATTGGGGGTAGAGAGTGCAAAAATAAAATATAAATAAATAAATAATCAAAATAACCAAGTAAGTAAATAAATAAAATAAATAAATTATTTTTCTATCCTTATATTCTTAAAATACATATATGACTATTGAAAACAAAAAATAATACAATGCCTGGTGGGGTTCCCAATATATATATACAGGGCAATATGAACTATATAGCTGTAAAGCTTCTATGTTATATTTTTACTGGTAAAAGTTGGTAATGGTAAATTTACTATAAAAAAGTGATACGTACATTGTAATGCCCAGAACAACCATTTAAAAAAAGGAATTAGAGCACCTGGGTGGCTCAGTCGGTTAAGCATCCGACTCTTAATTTCAGTTCAGTTCATGATCTCTGGTCATGAGATCAAGCCCTGCCTCAGGCTCTGTGCTGAGTGCAAGTGGAGACTGCTTAGGGTTCTCTCTCCCTCTCCCTCTGCCCCTCCTCCTTCCTCTCTCTTTCTCTTCCTCTCTCTCTCTCTCTTTCTCTCTCTCTCTCTCTCTCTCTCTCCTTTTCTCTCTCTCAAAAAACAAATAAAAATGCAAAGATATATAGACAAAAAAGCAAGAGATAAACAAAAATGGAATACTGAAAAAAATTTCCAATAGGTCAAAGTATCCAAGAAAAGGAGAACAGAAGAACAAAACATAGTAGACAAACAACAAGCCCAAAACAAATAATATAGTAAATAAAATAAAATGACTCTCAAATGCATTCTGCTAAGTGTAGAAAGCTTGACTCATGAAGTTACAGACTACGTAATTCCATTTACATGACATTCTGGAAAAGGCAAAACCATAGGTATGGAGAGGAGATCAGTGGTTCCTGGCAACAAGGATAGAATTGGGTTTGATTACAAAATGGTGAAACAAAGAATGTTTTTGGTGTGATGGAAGAGTTCTGAATCTTCATTATGGTGGTGATTACAGAGATGTAAGCATTTGTCAAAACCCATATTTTTAAAAAATATTTTACTTATTTATTTTTGTGAGAGGTCGAAAGAGAGGGAGAAAGAGAGCGGGCATGAGCAGAGGTGAGGGGCAGAGGGAGAAGCAGACTCCCTGCTGAGCAGGGGGCCTGACACAGGACTCAATCTCAGGACTCTGGGATCATGACCTGAGTTGAAGGTGATGTTTAAACTGACTGAGCCACCTAGGTGCCCTAAAACTCATAATTTTGCTGTATGTAAATTTAAACTTTTTTTTTTTTTAATCCTGAGAATGTGACTGTCCAAAACTGCAGGGATGCCTCTTTCCTATAGTCGGGATGTCTCCACCAGAGTCCGGCTGGAGAGCTCCTTTGTAAGTCAGCTACTCAAAAATCCTAGCACTGCAATAGCACTTATTATGTAAACAGGACAGCCTACTTGAGGGAAAAAAAATCTGTTTAGCCCATTAATTCACAGGCTTATATTACTAATTATTCCAGAAAACCAAATCACTCTCTCTAAACATTGTTTTGAAAAGCTACTATCACTGGGACTTGGGATGCCAGGAATACACTTATCCCTGCGCAGCCTTGGCAGTAAACCCAAAACTACCCACTGCCCTCCTGGGAACCCAGAGCAGGAGGTGTTCTAGGAGATGCCAAGAGGGTTTTGCATTGATTGGGCAGCTGCTTCTAAGTGGTAGTGGTTTGTTCCAAATGCCTCTAGAAGATTTGGGAGATCCAATATGAGATAAACATAGTAACAAGATGTAGAGTAGAAAATCTATAGCAGAAAAAAATAAGATGTGTTTGGGTTCTAGATGGAGTGTGAGAATTCATACGGGATGGCGTACATAGTAACATAGCTTATTTTTAACAGTATCCACAATGTATTGACTCTATAATAGTAATGTCATCCCCCTGCTTGTCTTGCTATGAGTATGCCTTGATGTGAACGCTCTCCCTGCCTGGGCACGACTCCATCTTGAATGTCCTCCATGTGAAACACAGTGGAACTGTCCATTGGCACTGCTTGGAAATATTGTCCCTGTTTGCATAATTAGAAATACTTACATGACAATTAGCTTCTGAAAGCCATGTGTTATCTATAGACGTCTGCTCTGTTTTCAGTGGGCAATTTTTGACTCAAGGGCTATTCATTGGTAGAGCTTTGTAGATTCAATTGCCACCCATTGCTAGTAAGGAGCCAGCCGGAGTGTCTGTGACATGACCAGGAAGAGGACAGGGTGACCACTCAGGCTAATGAAGGGCAGGAACATGCAGGCTGCCATTAAATTAGAATGACTGCTTGGACCAGCCACTAACTTGATTAAAATATCTATTGTGCCTTTAAGTGTAAATATCATACTTACAATGAATTATTAAGCAGGAATTCTTGCCAGTTACTGGCCTCCCTCTTTCTTCATTGGAAAACAGCCTAGCCTGTAGTGACAGTGATAGCTGAGGCCAAATGATCCTCCGTACCTTATTATCCCCATTATCCTCTCCCTCTGCCGGGAGCCCTGTGGGCCACCTGTCTTGGTACTGCCATCCCCAAGGAGCTACCCCAACTTCTTTCTACTTAATATGACACTATTTTCATATTCCCTACCCTCTCTTTAGTACCCTCTGGATTTTTGACTCCTGAGATGTTTTAAACCCACATCAAATGTTCCTTCCCCCACTAAAATCTAGCTCTGTCCTAAGGACTTTACCCCTCCAGCCTCTCCATCTAAGCGTACCTGCCCTTTTCCCATTACTCCATCCTCAGGGTAGTCCAACCACTCCCGTTACTCTTCTGCAAACCAGTTCTCTTCCCCTGATGGCTCACACCACCAGCTCTGCTGTATGCCTCCCAGATAAGTTCTGCCCCCTTTCCTGGGCTCCAGGTTCCTGCAGTGTACCACAGGCCACTCATCCTCAGGAGGTCCCAGGGACACTTGCCTGTGCTCCAGACCCACTCCCCCTCCCAGCCTCTCCTTACCCAGCCTCCAGCCAACCGGCTCATGCTGGTCCTTCTCTTGGCTGCTCACTCGTCCCTGTGACAAATTCCTGGTCAGCCTTTGAGCCCAAGTTTGAGTCACTTATATAAAAGAAACCTTAACTATTCTGAAACTTCCAGGAGGTGTGAAGACCTCCCTCCTCTCTTCTATTAAGCACTGTACATTGTTGTAGTACAACAATTATTGAATCGGTTAGTGTGGTCCTCCCGACTGCTCCAGGGCATTCTGACACATTCTGTTCTTCCACTTCCTCTACCTTCTTCTCTTCCTCCTTCTTATTTTTCTTCCCTTTTAGTATTTTATTTTTGCGCAGAGTTCCATATCTGGCTATGAGTCCTTGGTGAATGAAGAAATGATTACGTTTGGTAGGATGCACAATGTCTGAATAATGTGCCTTCATTTAACAGATGAGAAAATAGAAACTAAAACCCAAGGAGAGGATGTGACTTCTTAGAGTCACACAGCTTGTGTCAAACCAGTGCTAGAACCCAGATTTCTGAACCCTAGCCCTCGGGACCCTTCATAGCACACTACACTGCCATTCTGTACTTAGAGGCATTTCAGGTTTTTAATTAGTGTTTTCTATCATTAAAAATCATAAAAATATACAGAAAGATACATTTTCTCTGTTAAAATATTTTGGAAGATTTCTAAGAATGGCAATGATATCTATAACTTTTAAGAAAAGAAAAAAAAAAAAAACCTTCCAGACACATACAAAAAGGAATCATAAGAAATATAACTACACCGAAACTAAGGAAATCTGTCATTTTTACCAACTTGAAAGACTATCAGCGAAAGGAAACACAGTTTGTATTCAATTAAATGCCATCTTTATTCACCAAAACACAACAATGTAATATGTTGAATGAATCATCTGGCGGGGAGGCAGGATGGACAGGGAGACACCGGGATACCTTACAGGCTCTGTAGCAAAGTGACCGGTTGCCCTGTTTGAGTCTAAAACATTCTCCAGTTAACATCTTCATCAGGGTGGGAGGGATGGTATAGATCAGGATGCTCTTTTATTTTTTAAGATTTATTTTTTTATTCGAGAGGGAGAGAGAGAGAGCGAGTGAACATGAGCAGGGGTCGGGGGTGAGAGGACAGAAGGAGAGAGAAGCAGACTCCCCACTGAGCAGGGACCCACAACCCCGGGATCATGACCTAAGCCAAAGGCAGACACTTAACCAACTGAGCCACCCAGGTACCCTGATCAGAGTGCTCTTGAGAGAGAATCATGCATTAACCTATCCTAGGTGCTAAGAGAGCCCTCCCAGCCCAGACTATAATTTAAAAATATGATAAAGCAAAGGTAATTTACTAGACTCTTGAGGAGAATGAGCAATGAGAAGGAACGACACTAAACTAGGCAACCAGCCCAAATGGCTCCCAATTAAAAAGATTTAATGCAAAAGAATAGAAGATAATCCTTTATAAATTCTGAATAGTATTCACAGTAATATCCAAAACCTCCTCTGAAAAAGAACCCACCAGAGACATAAAAAATAGTTGTAGAAAAAAAAATGGTTGTAGAAAGAACAATAATCAAATAAATGTTAACATTTAATCAAGGAACTGAGCCACAGAAAGAGCACTGTTAAAAATAAAATTTTACAACTGGAAATTGGCGGAATAAAGCCCCCCTCCCCCCCAAACACAATAAAAGAGTAAAGGGAATAGAAATTATAAAGTGAAGAAAGATAAAGAACTCAGAAGATAAGTCTGAGCGAGTTCATATCAACATCTTTTCAGTAGCAGTTCCATACTTTGAAAGTGGACACACACAATGGTAAGACAATGACTAAGAAATACTAGATTATCGACAGTGAAAACTTTTATTTTCTTCTGACTTGCCCCAACCCAACCCAAAACACTTACTCCCATTCTGATGGACCGGTGAAGATAATTCTAACGATCCACGATACTTTCTCCCAAACACGTGGGCATTCTGCCCTGAAGAACCCGCATCGGGGCACCCCTGGTTCAAAACAGATTTGTACCAAACCCACTCAATCCTTCTACATAAGGTGAAGAAAAATCAGCCTTGCTTAAAACCCAGGTTATAGAACAACCTGGTTCATGAACTAATGACTTGCAAGAAGTACACACCACTTGAGAACAGTGATTTCCACCATAGGCAAGTCTTTTTTTTTTTTAAAGATTTTTATTTATTTATTAGAGAGCGAGAGACTGAGAATGAGAGGGGAGAAGGTCAGAGGGAGAAGCAGACTTCCCGCAGAGCCGGGAGTCCGATATGGGACTCGATCCCGGGACTCCGGGATCATGACCTGAGCCGAAGGCAGTTGCTCAACCAACTGAGCCACCCAGGCGCCCCACCATAGGCAAGTCTTAACGCAGATGAACAAATATCTACTGAACAAAATACTTCACATCTCAGTCTGAGTCAGCTGCGCTTGGGTTAACTCAACCTTTCCCCTAATGACTACTTTCTTATATGACCAAAGGGGTTCACGAAAAGGTACTTCACAGAATAAAGAATGGTATACACTCCAAAATGATTTTCTTCTCCATCCTAAAATATTAAAACTACTGTAACTTCCAATCCTCACCATTATGATGCATAACATTGCAAATTAATGAGTTTTAAACTGTTTTATGAGGAAGGAATGGGAGAAGGAGAAATATGAATAAAATTCCAGGTTATTTACTAAAATGTGATAAGGAGAAGAAAAGGGAAATACATGCATGTTAAAATTCTTGGCTGTGGGGTGCCTGGGTGGCTCAGTTGTTAAGTGTCTGCCTTCGGCTCAGGTCATGATCCCTGGGGTTCTGGGGGGGGTTGGTATCGAGCCCCTGCATCAGGCTCCCTACTCAGCGGGAAGCCTGCTTCTCCCTCTCCCACACCCCCTGATTGTGTTCTCTCTCTCGCTGTGTATCTCTTTGTCAAATAAATAAATAAAATCTTTAAAAAAAATTCTTGGCTGTATGAAGGCTGGTGGTTATGAATAATGTTTAATTCTAAACTTTGTTGGAAGAATGTAGGAAAAAATATGTTTGTAATAATTTAAGAGTTACCACTCTTAGAATAACATTTAGATGTAATATTTCATATCCCTAGAGCAGAAAAAAAGAGACCAAAAAAATGATCAAACAAGGAAGAGGCAGGAAAGGTGAAAAAAGGAAGCAATAAGAATCACAATGAACATAAAACATAAAATAAGATGGCAAGAGAAAGATTAAGTATATCATTCATCACAATAAATAACAGTGTGCATGGATAAAATTATTCTCCTTGCCATGTCTTATAGTCAAAGGAAAAGCAGATTAAATTAAAAAGCAAAAAACCAGCTAACTGGTATTTTTAAGGTACTTATCTACAAAAAGTGATAAAGAATAAAGATAGAAAATAAAGAAGTGAGCTAGAATATATCAGAATACTGCTAACAATTGCAAATGGCAAGACTATCACACAGAGTCCACTTTAAGGTCAAAACATCAAATAAGGCCGAGAAAGAATTTTATTGATAAAAGATACTATCTCTAAAGAAATTGTAACACATGCATGCTAAACTCTTGTATGAAATACTTGAAGCAAAAAAATTAGGAATTCAAGTTTATTTTAATAAGATCACAATGAGATTTATAAATTTATATCAAATCCAGTAGAAAAAGAATATGATGAGAGCATTTGAATTGCACGGTATGCTTTATTTAATAGACAGACTATTTTTGTGTAAAACAGAAAAGGTTTTCAAAATATTCATTGACTATTTACAGAAATTGTTTGTAAACTGTGCCATAAAGAAAATCTTAACAAGTTCATATAGATAGATAGATAATAGACAGCAATCAAACATACCCTATTCTCTGACAACAAAACTAAAATAAACCACCAAAATATAGCCCTCAATCTAACTACCTAGAAATTTGAAAACATCCATAAAAAAACTCATGAGTTAAAGATGAAATAATTATAGTAACAGATTAATTAGAAAATGATCCCAATGCAGCCACTTTGGAAAACAGTATGGAGATTCCTCAGGAAATTAAACATACAGCTACCCTATGACCTTGCAATTGCACTACTCGGTGTTTACCCCAAAGAAGCAGATGCAGTACAAAGAAGGGCCACATGTACCCCAATGTTCATA
>CM052802.1:109965276-110097856 GCA_028533885.1 Nasua narica | reverse complement strand
GGGGAAATCGGAGGGGGTGTTGAACCAGGAGAGACTGTGGACTCTGAGCAACAAACTGAGGGTTTTGGAGGGGAGGGGGTGGGGGGGTGAGCCTGGTGGTGGGTATCAAGAGGGGCACGTACTGCATGGAGCACTGGGTGTGGTGCATGAACAATCAATCTTGTAACACTGAAAAATTAAAATAAACAAATTTGGGGAGGAAAAAAAAAGATATCCAGAGATAAGGTAAGAAGTCCAGAAGTAACACATTCTGGGGGAAACCTTTGACAGAAGTTCAGACTATAGGTTCTCTCCTCTCCTTTTCTCAGAGAACGATTCTGTGCATTTCCTCAGTGGGTCGCAAGAGGCAAGGAACCCTCGATGCCCACAGCAGTGACCAGCTCAGTAATTCACACCTAAACTAGCTTTCCCTCCTTCCCTGTCGACCCTTCCCAGCACCCCATTGTGTAGTTGAAGGTTCATGCCTTCGCTGCAGCTTTGAGTGGGGTCCCCTGTCGCTGCCTGTCTGGGGGCTTTGGAACTCCCCCGGGAATCTCGGTGAGTAGAGCTGAGCAGGCTTCAGACCCCCCACAATGGACACCTGAGGGTCGATGCAAACCACTGGGCCCCAGGGGGAAATGTGAGCAGGGAGGAGAGCCAGGAAAAGGGGAAGGAAGGGAATGAAACATTTATTTAGCACCTTCTGTGTGCAAAACATTAGTTAAATACTTTCCCACAGCGTATCTCAATGCCTCACTGGTTCATGGATTCATCTGCACGGTGCTTTGAAAACTTTATTCACTCAACACAGATTTATTGAGCTTCTGTTACACACCAAAGCACTCTTCTACGGTTTTCATTCTCTGCACTCCAGTAGATATTGTTCCAACACCCAAGGCAGCTATTAGGGGGACAAGATATAGAATAAAACAACCTATTTCCTCAAAAAGCTCTGGTAAGACTTATGCATTAATCACTTGTATACACCCTGGAGTAAGAATGAGGAATGCTTTCCCATTCTTGCCTTTGCAACAGGGAGCCAAGACCCAGACCTGAGTTTAGAACGAGATCTTCCAGCCTAGCCCCCGGCTCTGCACACACAAGTTCACCTGCCACCACCAATCACCCACGGGCAGCTGGTTCAGGGCTCTGGACTCCGCAGGTATAGTTCAAAGGGAAGCCTGCAACACAGCCCCTCTTCTGAGACACCCACTGAATCCTACATGTCACCCTTCCATGGTAGCTGAGTTCAGGAGCTCCATTTTTTCTTTACTATAGTTCTAAAACTCTCACGTCGAAAACAAGAAAATGTAATTAACATAACTACCAGCTCAAGGGCGTGATCTTATTCTAGAGCTTTGTGTGTCACAGGTACTGATCTCGTAGACAGCTCCCCTGATCCTGGGACATCTCCACCCCCCAGACAGGAGGGAAATCATATTAACTTTGTGGGCTGCCTACCCTATGCTGATCACTAGGTAGTCAGCAACCACTAATTCACTGAATATTGAAACGACTTCCTGGGAGTCACCACCATTCCCACATCAAAGAGGATGAACTCCGGGCACAGAGAGGTTTGTTAACTTGCCTGAGGGACCACAGCAGAGTCAGGATTCTAACCCAGGTGGTGAGGCACTGGCATTCTATGTGCCTCTAGGAAAGGAAAAAGAACACTTCATTCCCAGCCTTAGGCCCCTGGTAAGATCCTCATTGTGCCCCAGTGACCTGGGAGGTTAGGGTAATGATAGCGTAAGGGGTTATATTTTGCAATTCAACCTGTCTTTCTGACCTATGAATTCAAAGAGTAGGTACTTTTCCTTAAATTCACTTTCCAATCAAATGGAGCCCACTTTCTTGTAATGTTACCACTTTGATCTTTTATTCTGATTAATGAATTACAATTTCTTAACATCATACTGCTTGAAATACGGTTTCATCCTCTCCACTCTCAAGAAATATAACATGGTTAATCATCACATAGACTTTGCTGGGTCCTTTCTTGGGTCTCTGAACAATTTCTAGGGATGCCGATGATGGGCATACATTTTGGGATATCCTACCCCAAAGTAAGGTGGAGAAAACCTTGGGAATACTTCAGTGATCCCCCTCAAAGCTCTCCTTAATATCTGTCAATTGATTTAATCTGAAAAAAAAAAATGATGGTGCAGGGTAGTAACCATACGGGCTGACTGTCCCCAGCTCAGAAGCAGGGCTGGGCCTTCACGAGGCACGGGTGTACTCTCCATGCACTAGGGAAAGGGAAGGAGGGTCCTGCGAGGGACCTAAGCCCCCCAGATCCGAATAAAGGCAGCTCCCCAGCGCACTGGGGCCTCCTGCAGCTGGGTGAAGTGAGCGTCAAAGTTTGGTTCTTTTTTTTTTTTTTTTAGGGAACTAGATGTTTATTTCTTTTTTTTCTCCCCAAATATGTTTATTTTAATTTTTCAGTGTTACAAGATTGATTGTTCATGCACCACACCCAGTGCTCCATGCAATACGTGCCCTCCTCAATACCCACCACCAGTTGGCTTTTCTTCCAGGATTAGAATAATCATAAAAGAAATGGTTCCCACTGAGCTCCCACATTCATGCCAGGACAATGAAGGCTGAAAACAAAGCAGAACAGAACAAAACCAAAGCCTTTCCTTCACTTAGTGGGGGGTCAGGACAGACGTCGCTGTCATAACTTCTGGATGACCGGTAAGATCCCACAAGATGATGAAAGATCAGCAGAGGGGGCTCGCCCCTCCCGGCCTGGTGCAGAGGGATGGCATCCTGTTGCTAGAATAAAAATCCTGGGGGGCCTTTGTTAAGATCCACGCTGAGGAAAAGCGGGACACCCCGGCACAGTCAAATTTTCTCTCCAAGTCCTCGCCACCATGAGGAAGATTGAAAACTGACTTTGTGAAGGCCTAGTTGCTTTCAGATAAAACACATGAAGACTGTAAGTGTGAGGTCAATCAGTGTGGTGCCTGCCGATAGGACCAGGACCCCACAGGGCAGGCGGCAGTAAACCCACAGCATTCGCGAAAGCCGAGCAAACGCACTGCGGTTCCATTTGCCTTCTGTGCCTTTGCCCACCTCCATCCCTGTCAATAACGACGATGAAATGAATGAACTCTTGAGGCCTCTTAGCTGCAACAGCTTTGCCGCCATTGTCATGTTCAGATCTTGCCAACTGGCCACAAAACTTGACTTCTCACGCTGCAGATTTTCACCCTTGCCGAGCCTTTGAGAGCTGCCTTCCTGGAGGTGGGGAGCACGGCAGCTGGGGGCTGTCTGCTGGGAGGGATTGCCTCTGCAGAGAGAGCAACCGTGCCCTGAGGTCACACCCCTGTCCAGACAGCTCCCCCGGTGCTAGTCACACAGAGCCAATGGCCTCCCCTCCAAGTCCAAGGGGTCTGAAGGGGCCCTCCGCTCTAGGGGTTCCAGTTGGAAGTAATCATTCTGTTGGCCAAAATAGCCAGGCCCCT
Organism: Nasua narica; assembly: GCA_028533885.1. Taxonomy (NCBI): domain Eukaryota; kingdom Metazoa; phylum Chordata; class Mammalia; order Carnivora; family Procyonidae; genus Nasua; species Nasua narica. Next base: position 110,094,407 of record CM052802.1, on the reverse strand, counting down.
CTGAACCCACTTCTCAACGAGGCCTCCACCTTGGCCTTGATCAAAACACTGACATAGTTGCTAACAGCTCAAGGCCACATCCATCTGAAAACCCTAGTGCCCCTCAAAGTGCCCACCCGAGAAAATTCGAGGCTGCCAAAGGAATTGAATTGTTTGCTCCAGCCAACACGTGAAGAAGGTCCCCTCTCCCGGCCTCTGTGGAAGGGTAGGAACCTAATTTCAATAAGCATTAGAGCAAACCCCAAAGGGGTTTCACACGGACAAGAGCCCCCACCCCCCAACCCTGCCTTTTGGAATTTTGCTCTTCCCTGACTCTAGTGAACCTTACTCATCCCTCGTCGGTCCCCTCATTCTCCCTTTGAAACACCTGGTTGCCTCTGCATACCTCCGTACAGACTGAAGTTGAGTTCACACTGGACCCTTTCTCAAGAGCCAGGCAGAGCAGATGTTTCAGTTCGAGTCTGAAGGCAGGAAGAGGTGATGTCCCAGTTCAAAAGCAGTCCTGGAGGAGGAATTTTCTCTTGCTCGGGGGAGGCCAGTCTTTTTGTTCTATTCGGGCCTTCAACTGATTAGATGCATCCCACCGATATTAGGATGGGCAATCTGTTTTACTTGGTTTACCAATTTAAATGCTAATCTCATCTAAAACAGCCTTTAGAATAATGTGTGACCAAATATGTGGGCATTCCATGGCCCAAAGTGACACAAAAAATGATCCATCACAAAAGAAGATGTAGTATAGACATATAATGGAATACTATGCAGCCATCAAAAGAAATGAAATCTTGCCATTTGCAACGATGTGGATGGAACTAGAGGGTATTATGCTAGGCGAAATAAGTCAATCAGAGAAAGACAATTATGATATGATCTCGCTGATATGAGGAATTTGAGAGGCAGGGCGGGGGGCTGTGGGGTTAGGGAGGGAAAAAATGAAACAAAATGGGATTGGGAGGGAGACAAACCATAAGAGACTCTTAATCTCGGGAAACAAACTGAGGATTGCTGGGGGGTGATGGGGGAGGGATAGGGTGGCTGGGTTATGGACATTGGGGAGGGTATGTGCTATGGTAGGTGCTGTGAAATGTGTAAGCCTGATGATTCACAGACCTGTACCCCTGGGGCAAATAATGTATTACATGTTAATTTAAAAAAAAAAGTTAATCCATCACAGATGGTTAAGACTGAGTAAGTCTCAACAAGACTGTTGTTTGAGCTGCCCCATCTGTGGTGAGCACAGGGCAGCCCTAGCAAACTAATATAGATTTTGGTACTGGGAAATGGGGAGCTACTGTAACAAATACTAAAAATGTGGAAATATCTTTAGAACTGGGTAATGGGTAGCAGCCTGGAGAAGTATTGAGGTACATGTTAGAAAAACCAAAGTCACCTTGAAAAATTGTTTGTAGAAGTATGGGTGTCAAAGACAATTCTGGTGAGGGTCTAGAAGGAAGAGGAGAGCCATAGAGAAAATGTCCGTTGTCTTAGAGAACGCATACAGCATCATGAACGGGAAATTGCTAGAAATACGAATGTACAGGAGTTTCTGGTGAGTTCTCAATCAGAAATGAGAAACAGATTACGATAAACCATCAGAAAGGTGATCCTGTAGCAGAGGGCTTGGCCCAATTGTGTTGCACAGCTTTGTGGAAAGTGGAACGTGTAAGCAACGAACTTGGATAGCTAGCTGAGATTTCCCAGCCGTGTGTCGGAGGTGCATCCTGTTTCTGTTGTCTAAGCCACCGGTCTGTGGCCCATGTTGTGACGAGCCTAGAGCAGTAATACGGTAGGGAAGCCCCCGGCTGGCCCAGGAACCAACGTTGCTCACCTGTCCGTGAGGGCACGAGGCCTTTTGGAGGGGAAGGGGGAGCAGGGGAAGTCAGATCCCAAAGCAGAGTTGGGCTGTGGCAAACTTTCACTGCCTGGTGTCTATGAAGGGACAGGAGGCACAGGGATGGCTCCTGTCCTGCCTCGTGGCACGGATTCCACGGTTCCTGGTCAGGCCCAGGCCGGCCTGGCCTCCAAGGCTGAGCTTCTGTCTAGAACCTAAGTGTAGATGGAGAACTTGGTAGAGAAAGGGGATGGATTTTAGCCAAGCAAAACTGCCTTCCCCTCAGCTCACCTTCCCTTGACAGGCAAATATTTTCCCCACGAAGGCAATGGGGTCGCCATGCAAAGAAGCCACGATGTAGCAACATCGAGTGGCCAGGACTGCCCTAGAAGAAATGCTCATCAAGAATTCCAGCTGCAGCGAGAGGAAGGAAAAATGTGCAGGGCATGTTTGCCCCCCTCCTTTGGAGTTTTGTACACTGAGGGTCCCATGTCCGGACCTGCCAAAAACACAATTTACGAGCGTTGCACGGGAGGCGAGGAGGGCTACAAAGCCTGACACACGTCCCCGTCTATCACCAGCCGAGATGGACGCCAAGCTCCCCCGGGGCCTGCTGCTTACCCAGCCAGCCAACCAGCTCACCTCGTTTTGCCTACGGTTTTGGAGCCTGACTCGGGGGTGAAAATTCTCACATGGCAGCCGTCGCTGGCCCCCCCAACCAGGGGTCCTAGAGCAACTGGTGGACGTGCCGGCAGGGTGCAGACGGAGCCAGATTGCCCCCTAAGGATCCTTTAGACTCGGATGTGCCTTCTGACATGTGTGTCAATCAAATCGATGGCAATGTGAGTTTTGGTTGAGCAAATCTGATTCTCCATTGGCTTCCATTATAAATCTAAGCTGTGTCCTGAAACAACTGATCCCGCATAGACTGAAAGGAAAGCATGAATGAGAAAACCTTCATCAAGCAATGAGCCTGTCCAGGAGGGCTTGACCACTGGGCACTCACTCCTCTGCCTCAGGGACCGCCTTTTCCTCCCTGACGGTGGAAGAGATGGCTCTTTGCCCATATTCTGCAGCCGCTCCTCCCTGCGGGCCGGCTTGCTCTCACCCAGAAATCCGACTTCATCTCCCCATCATGGTTATCACGCCCCTCTCTCCACCTTGGGTTTCCTAAGGCCCATTCGACCCTAAATCCCAGTTTAGCTCCATGCTCATTTCTGCACCTTCACTGGCCTCAAACCCGTCTGAGAAAGAGGGCAGACCATCAACACAGACTTACTAGTCTCTGCCTATTTCAGCTCCTAGGTCGCTCGAATGCAGGCGTTTCTCCCATGTCTGCAGGCCTCACCCATCTGGCCACCATCCCATGTCCCCGCCCGGATCGCTGCACCCGTGTCCCCAACCACATCCCTCCCGGTCCTTCCCCTGCAGCCCAGGTAGATGGGTTTCCCTCTTCATGCCAATCCAATAGTGTCCCTTTTCTCCATCGTCCTGTTGAAAACCACAAAAAAAAAAAACCCAGATTCTTAACTCTAGAGAACTGCTGGTTGCCGGAAGCAGGGAGGGAGGAGGGGGAGAGGTGAAATAGGGGACGGGGATCAAGAGGACAATTATCCTGATGAGCGCTGAGAAATGTATAGGGTCTGAGTCACTTTGTACACCTGACAATAATGTAACACTGTATGTTAGCTCTGCTGGAATTTAAAAAGGAGAAAAGGAAAAAAGAAAAACCCTGGCCCCAAATGGTATCATTTCGACCAAGCCACCAAGCTGAAGCCTACTACCGAATCTAATTACGGTTTCCACCATGCTGAGAGCTGGAGTTCTTCAGCAGTCAGTCAGGAATTTTCTGGTCAGCGCCAGTGATGGAATCTTGTCACTTGGGGCCCTCTCCATCCCCCAGAGGAGGATGAAGCAATCCACCTACTGAGACATCCAGCCCCCCACCCCCACTGCCGACCTCTCCCCCTAAGGGAAGGTGACCTTGCCCGGAACAATTCTTTCTTTTCTTTCGTTAACAGCTTTCTGGCTCCACCCTCCTTTTTGTAGGACTCCTCAGAGCTCCCCAGCATTTGCGAGATGAGGGTGAGGTGATGTCTGGTCAATCCTGAATTGCTTCACAAAGCCAATTAGATCTTCAGGTTTTACTCAGTGGAATTTTTGTTCTGGGCCTGATTTGGTTTGGTGCCATGGCTCCCTGGGTCCTGCGTGGTTCTTCAGTCCGTCCCTTGTCTTCAGCTAACTGCTCACGGCACACCCCAGAATTCAAGGCTTTGGGACTCACCTTTTTTTTTTTTTTAAGATTTTGCTTATTTATTTATTTGTTTATTTATTTATTTATCTGAGAGACAGAGAAAGTGAGAGAGAGAGCATGAGAGGAGAGAAGGTTAGAGGAAGAAGCAGACTTCCCACGGAGCCAGGAGCCCAAAGTGGGACTCAATCCCGGAACTCAAGGATCATGACGTGAGCCGAAGGCAGCCGCTCAACCAACTGAGCCACCCAGGCGCCCCGGGACTCAACACCATTTTTTCTGTTTCTCAGAGTCACTGTCCCCTCTTCATCAGGATGCCCCCTTTTCCCATCTCTCAGGTCTGGATCTCCCTGGACAGCCTGGCCCATTCTCTGTCTTCCTTCCAGCTACAACTCTGAGGCCACTTCCTCCAGGACCTGTCAAGCCTAGCGGGGACAGTCCTTCTCTACTCTCGCACTTGAAACGACCCCCTCCCAGACCTTCTCAAACAGCGGTGTCCAGGCCTGTTCATTTCTCTGTGTCCTCCGCTAGACCTGATGATAAGCTTTATGAAGAGAGGAACTATGCCTTTCATTAGCCATTTGCGGGCACCTATCATCGTGCTCAGCACATAGTAGACGCTCAGCCAAAACCTACTAAGGGAGTGAAGGCCCACTGAGAGGATTCAATAAGATAATTCAATAAGATAATGTGTCTGCAAGAACTCACTCTCGGGGCGCCGGGGTGGCTCAGTGGGTTAAAGCCTCTGCCTTCGGCTCAGGTCATGATCTCAGGGTCCTGGGATTGAGCCCCACATTGGGCTCTCTGCTCAGCAGGGAGCCTGCTTCCCCCTCTCTGCCTCTCTGCCTACTTGTGACCTCTCTCTCTGTCAAATAAATAAATAAAATCTTTATAAAAAAAAAAAAGAACTCACTCTCATTTAAGTACCTGCAGTCCAAATCAGGCCCACACCCTGCATTTGCAAATAAAGTTTTATTGGCACACAACCGCCCCAGTTGGTTTGCTATCATGGGGGCTTTTCTGCTTCCTGGCAGAGTTGAATTGTGACAGAGGCCATCTGGCCTGCAAACCCTAAAATATTTACCATCTTGCGTTTTATGGAAAAAGTTTGCTGCCCCTGATCTAAATGTCAGCTTAAACAGGCCTGACTCCAAAATAAGAAAAAAATGTTTATTAGCCACGGCTTCACTGTGGGTAATGGAAGCACTGTCCAGTTAATTCACTCCACTAGCAAGGATTTCTTTTATCTTTATTGTCCAGATAATCTCATCAACTAGCCACTGCCTGAGATCCTTGGTAGTAAATGCCTCACTAAGTGGAGTTAATTAACTCTTTAGGCTCTACAGTGACATTGAGAATCCCCTTGTCTGGAAATCTAATCGCCCTCTGGGGGCCAGAATAGGTCTAATTCACCCTTAAAACAAATTTGACCCACTGCAGTGTCAGCACTGAATGGCCAGGTCAGACGAATGAACTCTCAGTCCTTTCCCAGCAGGTTCCTGGAGGCCTTGGGAGCAGGAGCCGAGGGTGAACTCACAGCTGAGGGCAGGTTAAAAGAAGTTAGCCCTGACCAGGAGCCACAGGTGCATCCTGTTTCTAGCTTCCCAGCCATCCCCACGCATGGAACACGAAGGAAGCCGTGTTCCCAGTCAAAGCCCCAGGAGGATATCCAGATTTCCCTCTACAGAAAGAAGTCTGCCCTCTGGAAGTTTTGCTTCATCACCGGACCCAGCGTTCTTCAGCAGGACGGTGACTGTCGGGCTAGGATTGTTCAAACAGGCTGCTGCCAGATAAGTAAATGTCACCCGCAAAGCATGACATGTGAGTCCCCTTCTTGCATACCTGCGGGGGCGGAGTGATGTCTTTGCGGACAGCAAGGACTCTGTCTATGCAAACATGAAGGAGGCCCGCGTGACCTCTGTGCGCACAAAGTACCGAGACTCATGCCATTCCACTGTTACTAAAGTTCAAGGAAGACGCGTTTCCCCCAATTTGAAGTAAGGGGCATCACACGCTGAGTCCAACGCAGTTACACTCCGGTCCTGAGTGCGGAGGGACAATTAATCTCAAAGTACCATCTGGTTCCCATAGGGATGTCTTTTGATTGTTTGTGTTACCATTTGCCTATTTCCTATTTCCCAAGACTGTGCTTCGTTTTGGCAGTTGGTGTTTCTCCCCATGGATCGTTTCAGATAGTTAAAGTATTCATTAAGATACTATTTCTGGGGATAGCGAAATGTCTGGGGGCAGGAAAGCCAACGTGGTCCCTTCCGTGGTGGATGGAGTCGTCCCCGGGAGACGGCGAGAACTGGCAAGAGCGCGTGCTCACCGACGGCCACAAGCCGTACCAAATGCCTTCCCCGATCACCTCAGTCACCCTTGCAGGGATCCTGGGAAGGGCCTGTTAGGGACACACACGCGCGCGCGCACACACACACACACACACACACACGCACACACGCACGACGTCGATTTCCTAGTCTGGGCTCCCTCCCAAGGAGAGCCTGAGATGGACAAGCCCAGACAGTACGAATCCGTAACTTGGGAGCTGATCCCAGGAAGTCCGGGGCGGGGAGGGTGGGGTAGGGAAGAAGGAAGTCAACACAAACATGTGTTCTCACAGCATGTGCAGAATGCCGCCCCACAGTGCGCAACCCCAGGGCGTGTTACCTCTCCAGGGCGGAGAGCAGGCAGGCCTACGCGACACTCCGGAGGCAGGAAACTCTCAGGTGCTCCTGAGCTGCCATCCGGGGAATGGGGTGGGCGGTGGGATGCACGAGCCAGGAGCGCCAGTTGCAGGAACAACGGAGGAAGAATTCCAGGGTCTGACTCCAGAACCACCCTCTGCACGCCCCCTTCCTGTTCAGCAGGCCCTCCTGAGCAGAGCTCAGCCTGGGCCGCCCTGAGCGCAGGATTCCCGGGCTTACCTCCCTCCCTCCCCGTTACTTGCTTCCAACCCAGTGCAGTGAGGAAAATGGGCCCATGTGCCATGGAGAAAGAGTTTGGTCCCGTTGGCCCGGGAGAAGACTGTTTGCCTCGATGGAGCTAGACATGTGAAGGCCCAAAGCCAAAAATGAACGCTGATCTCCGTGCAGTCCCAGTGAATGGCGGCCCCTAGGGTTGTGCGGAGAACAAACTGGGTCACTATACCTAGTGGGCCGGGCCCCAACCCCTTCACTGTCCTGTTTCCCAAGATGCATCCGCTCTCAGGCGCTCTAGCCCGCATGCGCTCTGATGAGACCTATCAGCAGGCCCCCCGCGCCATGGGCCCCCTCCCCGCGGACCTAGGGGTGTTGTACCATTGGATACTCTCTGTCCTTCCTTAAGTCTCAGTTGCCCCCTGGGTCCCATCAGTCCTTGGTACTCCGTTCCCAAGTGGGCTTATCACCCATTTACCTCCCATGCCACGCTCAGCGAACTCAGGTCACTTCTGAAAGTTCTAGAAGGGGAGCACCACCCCTGAAGAACATCGGCGGTGGAGGAGCCCTTTCTAGAAGGACTGTGATGGTTTCCAGGCCAAGTGGGATTCAAGTCAGCTTGGTGTGAAGGAGCCCACAATGAATAGAAGCCAGCTGCCCCTTTCTCCAAAGCCCTTAGTAGAAACTGGCTCCATTGTCACCAAGTGGAGGGGGAGTGAGGAAGCCAGGGGACAGCCTTGCACTCTCCAGTTGCTGTACTTCTCTGTAACCCTGGTCTGACCTTCTGCCTTCTCTCAGAAATGTGACAATGACGGTCCAGGATCCATCTAGGATTTCATGGCAACCTAAATAATATACTTGGTGCCAAATTGTGTCCCTTAGGTAAAAGCAGTTCCTAAGAAGTTTTCGGAAAGGTAACGTAAAAGTCCGTGCTGAAATCACTTTGTGTGTCTTCCTTTCTCCTCAAAATTGCAGTAAAGCCATCTGTGGAGCTCACTGGTATGGAATAAATGTGCAGTACCTAAAAGCCTGCAGGGACCCAGCTCTGCCGTACAGCCCAACCTTTTCCTGGACACCCCATGCCTCACAGATGAAAGGATCATCCTAAAAATATTTGGAGAGTTTATGGATGTTCATTCTCATGTAAAAGGATATTCATTCATTTACTTCTCAAAGGCCAGGTACCATCCTGATGCAAAAGTGAAGAAACACAATTCCCATCCTTAGTGTCCAACGCTTGGGAGTGGAAGACAAATGATATATGATAGTTACAACACAGTGAGACAAGCATTGTAACATAAGAGAGTTTTCTTTTGTTTTAAGTGCAATAGAAACCCAGAAGAGGGACCACACTAATGCTGCCTGGGTAAATCAGGAAAAGAATGAGTCATAAAGGGAATTTTCAGTTGGGTCTTGAAGGATGCATAGGAGTTTCCAGGGGGGTGGGGAACAAGGTAGAAGGGGTCATTCCAACCAGAGAAGAAGGTATATGCAAAAGTTTAGGGGTTTAGATATACGCAAAAGTTTATGCTTATGTGGCATATTCAGAGGGCTTAATAGTTTCCTGTGCCTGGAGTATGGGGTATAAGAGACAGGGGAGGAGAAATTGTACAAGGGCTGTGTAAGCTGAGGCTGGAAACTTTGTTGGGACCCCATTACCATGACAGCTTCGGGCTGCTGCTCCTGGGGACTCGGGCAGCTGCATCCATTATTCTATGGAAACTACAATTAAACTAAATCAAGTGCTTAGATTAACCAAATATGCAGCCTTTGCCTCCTTAACGATAAAAGAAGGTGGTAGTCTCTCACTTGATAAATTGAAAAACAAGGGACTCTTTGCCCCAAATATCCTCTCTCCCAACCTGACCCAATACCAGAAATGGCACCATCTGAGTGCCATCCCTTTGGATCTGAAGGGCGTTTTGGTTTTCAATGTCCTTGAATAAAAACACAAAGAGATTGGGTTGAGACAGCAGTTTGAATTCTAATCCTCCTGAGGGCTGATCTGGTGGGCATCTCGTCATTTTGTTACTGGCCATTCATGGTTCCACTTCTGCAAAACACCTTATCTGTGCTGTCTCCAATTTTTCTATTGAGTTCTTTCTTATTGACTTACAGTAATTCTTTATGTTCTCTGGTTGCTCATCCTCTATCGGTTACACATGTGGCAAACATCCTCTCCCAATTCTGTGTCTATCTTTTATTTTATGAACACCTGTATTTGTCTAATAGCTCACTTGGGATCATGGAGTTTTGTGCCGGTCGAGAGTAGGGTTAGGACCCAAGACTGAGTCTGGAGCCTGGGAAAACAGGCTAGACACAGCAAAGAGAAGAAAAAGTCCAAGAGCCTGGCTCAGACTTCAGTGTTGTTGGACTTTAGGCTTGACACCTGCACATCTCTCTTGCCTCGTTGGTCTCCTCCACCCAAACGTTCAAGCCACGGGAAACCGTTCAGATCTCTGAATGCGCCATGCTCTCTCTGCCTCAGTGCCAGACCTCCGTTCCTAACTCCTCCCCTAACCCACTCTGCCTGGAAAGTTCTAGTTCCCTGTCAGTTCTCACCTGCTTGTCCTCTCCTAATCATCCTGGACCCAGCTAGATTCGCTCCAAGAGGCTCCTAAAGGACCCTGACTCACCCCTGCTGAGACTCTCACTTTTTTTTTTTTCAATCTGATAGTTGGGATATTAAGATTAAATTAAATATTCATGTTTTCCTCCAAAAACATGTAAACTCCATGAACTCTTAATGTATTACCGACCATGAGGCAGGCAAAAAAGTAAACACGTGGCTGAAGCAATTTCTTTTCCTCTGTCAGGGCAGACTGTGGGAAAACTGGTGTCCCGCTTCTGGGTTTAAACAAAAATTATACCTTTAACTGAAGTAGTGCTAATATCTCACAGGACAGAGTTCTGGCTGTGATACAAATGTACATATTTTCTTTATTCTTTTTTTTTTTCTTCAGAACCACAGGCACATGATTTAGGCAAAACAGGGTACACAGAAATATGACTGCGTTGTTGGCCAAGGCAAAAAAAAAAAAAAAAACACAAAAAAACAAACACAATGGGACCCCCTTAGCCCACCCCCAATCTGCCTCGGAAGCCCCACTAACAAAAATGTTATCCTAGCAACTGTGTGTTTCACACTTTATAAATATTAACTTAAACCTGCACCTTCTTCTTTGACCACATGTTGTCACATTACAAAAAAGGAAGTTCAATTAAATACATTGTTAATGTTACTGTATTAAATCGGCTCTCTGCTTCAGCTAACTGCTCATTGGACCACCATTTTACCCCACCCTGTGCCCACTTTCAACAAAACCAATGGCTTATTCACAATCCCCAACTTCAGATACCCGTAAGACAGGAGACTCTCACTTTTTACTCACTCCCACGCTATTCCTTTACCCCTCCCAGATAGATTCCTAACTTTTGTGGGCAATGTGTTCTACTTCTTTCTCATTCCACACATTGTATAGCGCGAGGCTCGATGCACCATTACCTATTGAATACTTTTTTTTTAAGAACAAAATGACTTGATAAAAGTAATTTGGAATGTAATCACACTTTTAATTAGGCTTCCCTGATCACTAGCATACGTTTTCTTTTTAATCAGTATTTGTGTTGTAAGTCTAGCATTTTGTAGAAGACACAAGACAGTTTCAAGTGAAGTTAGAACTTTCTTTTTTTTTTAAGATTTTATTTATTTATTTGACAGAGAGAGATCACAAGTAGGCAGAGAGGCAGGCAGAGAGAGAGGGGGAAGCTCCCTGCTGAGCAGAGAGCCCAATGCGGGGCTTGATCCCAGGACCCTGAGATCATGACCCGAGCCGAAGGCAGACGCTTTAACCCACTGAGCCACCCAGGTGCCCCTGAAGTTAGAACTTTCATCACCCATATTTGACTCAGAAGTGGGACCTTCCATAGGAATTATCTGCTGGTGGGACAGTGACAGGACTGCCCAGAGGCTGCAGGAGAGACACCCAGACCTACGCTGGACTAGGATGTAACGACAAAATATAAACCATTATTGCATCAAGCCTTTATGGTAGCCAATGTTCCTTAATTTCCCTGATCCCTCCCCCCTGCCCCCCCACCCCCGCGCCAAAAAAAATCTCCTTTTGGTATTGCCTTTGAAATCTACTTGGAACATCCTCAGTGTTCTCAAACCATTATTCTTTGCGTATGAATGGATTCATTACTCTAAGTCAGTTCAACAAATACATATTGAGCTCCAAGTGTATTCAGGATAGAATGTCAAGGGCTGGGACAGATAGCAAGCTAAGTCACAATATGGGGTACACGGGAACACCCCTGCAGCCACCGATACCTCTGAAGCTGAATGGAAGGTGTGGCTGGGAAGACACCAGGAAGCGGGCTTGAGATTTAAGCCATAAAGCTGCTTCCTTGGAAGACACCATATTGAAATGAGAGTATCTTGGGTGAGTGGAACCACATGGACAATCCATGGCCAGACAATGCCAACTGGCCTTGATCTCTGCCCAAGGAGCCCTGCTCCCAAGCTTGGGAGGGTGGGGATGAGCCCACCGGAGAGACAGTGCGGTCAGCAAGGAGACATGATGGGCTGGACCCTTCGTTTCTCAGGAGGCGATCTCCAGGTTGAGTTGTTCAGTTGTTGAGTGTCTCTCGGTAAGCGGTTGACCACTGTTGTCCCTCCATTCCCCCACGGATGACCCAAAGAAGGGGAAAAGCCCCTTTATGCTGCCTCATCAGGTCATGTAAGGATAAGGAGGGAATGCCTGGTGAGGTCCTTGTGCTCAGAAGTTTTGTTGTGATGAATAAATCATGCTGAGTATCGACATCATTATTGATGATGGCTGGGCTCCCACAGCACTCACCTAATTACTTTTCTAAAATTCCTCCCCAAAAGGGCATATTTGGTAATAGCGAAAAGATAAGGCTAATGGAGAAATGGGGGACTATGAAGACAGCCCCATTGGGATGAATACAGGAGTTCACCCCCGTAGAGTCATCTGACAGTAAGGGCCCAAGCACATGACTGGTTTCTAGATCCTGCTTGGGACGCGGCCCATGGCTGCCCCAGCCAGCCCTGACAACCAGACCCGTCGATGCGGCTGGCCGAAGTGGCCCGCGTGGTACAGAATGGCCGAATAGTCTCACTGTACAGCTCTCATTTCCATTCCGGGCGCCACACATGCGCTCTATTACCTTATCCTCTCCTCAGAGATGGGCTGAGCTCGTCTGTCTGGGCTCCCGTTTCATCCTTCCTATATAATCCGTAAGAAAAGGTCAGATGGACTTGGGGATTCCTTCCAGCCCGAGTGTTCTTACTTCCAATCACAAAGCTCACAGCTTTCACGCCTTCTATCCTCCCAACCAGCCCTCGTGGTTGGTTCCCTTTTCATTCCCGTCTTACAGATGAGGGAGCTGTGGCACGGAGACGCGAAGTCACCTAAAATAAGGCCACACAGCACGTATAGTGGAGCCCCAAATTCCAACCTGTGTCTCTCAGACTCCGGGATCTGAATTCTTCTCCTATCATGCTGAATACCACCTGTGATGGTTGATTTTATGTGTCAGAGAGACCAGGTCACAAGATGCCCGGACATCTGGTTAAACGTTGTCTTGGCTGTCTCCCTGAAGGTATCTCCAGATCCCATTAGCATTTGAATCCACAGACTGATGAAAGCAGATGGCCCTCCCCAGTGTGGGTGGGCCCCCTCCATCTGTTGGATTAGACAGAACAAACAGGACCACTGTTGTCCCAACTAGAACAAAAAGGTGGAGGAATGGGGCGTTCTCCATGCCTCTGCTGGCCCATGAAGCTGGGACGTTGGTCTTCTCCTGTCCTGGGGCTTGGACACAACTGACACCACTGGTCTCCAGTTGTCAGGCCTCTGGCTCACACAGGAACTGGACCCCTGCTCTCCTAGGTCTCTGCTCTTGCACACAGACTGCGAAACTCCTTGGCCCCATAATCACATGAGCCAATTCCTCCTAATGAATCTCTCTCTATAGATAATAAGGTAGATATGCATACAGATAGATCCTCTTGATTCTGTTTCTCTGGAGAATCCTCTCCAGAGCAAGCAAAACTCATCCTTTGTGGTTCTTTTCTCTTCGTCAATTCTCTAGGATAAGGATGATGAAATGAAGGGGCGCCTGGATGGCTCAGCCGTTTAAGCATCTGCCTTCGACTCGGGTCAAGATCCTGGGGTCCTGGGATTGAGCCCTGTGTCGGGCTTCCTGCTCAGTGGGGAGTCTGTTCCTCCCTCTCCCTCTGCCTCTGCCCCCCGCTTGTGCTCTCTCTTTCTCTCTTTCATTTAAATAAATAGAATCTTTAAAAAAACAAAAAGGATGACGGAATTAGAGGTCTGAGTGACAATATTATCACCCATCTACCTAGTCAACATCGGCTGCTATTATGTTAAACAACTTCAACATAAGCTCATTATTTTTAGTAGCGAACTTCTGAGTTAAGATGGCTTTATAGAATTTCTCTTCCCAATTCTTAATAAAAGTAAGGGGGAAAAAATTAAACTAGGAAAAAAAAAAGGAATTTTCCAATAGCAACCAAAGGGGAAATGAGTATAATGCAAAATAAAAGCACATTTCAAAAATTGGAAACCAAGGCAAGGAAGAATGTGGTATGAAGCGCAGGTGGTCATGCAGCTGCCACACTGCTCCCAAAGCCATAATTAGCGGTCCCCCAAATCCTGAGAGCCAAGCTAGGAGGAGAGCTCACTCTCTCTCCTCTTCCGACAGATAAGCAGTGGAATTAGTTGTGAGGGAAGAATGGGTAAAACAGGGAAAGCAGGGCCTGACCTAAGCCCCGGCGGAAGGCACATTGCTTTGGGGAAATAATTGGAAACCCTTAGCGCAGTTCCCGTGGGAGTGGGTATACCCTGCCCCCGGGTGGGGTAGGGTCTGTCACCAGAGAGAAAACGAAATTTCCTTTCATGAAAGAAAGTCTAGACAGTCCGACAAATATCCCAGCTCGTGAGTTGAATTCCTTCCCTCTACACCTGCGATTCTCTGAAGCAATAGAAAGGAAAATACCCAGGCTTCAAACTGCTCGTAGAGAAAAACAACTTGGTCTCAGAGAAGGAAGGAGTAATGCCAAGTTACCCTCTTTGATTCAGAGCAAACAGAAGGTCTGCAGAGAGCTACTCAGGCATGTGTCAGATGAAAGAAATGGCCGGGCAGCTAAGCAAACATATAGCACAAAGAACAGGGCAAAGGACGGGGTTGAGGGGTGGGGAGGGAATTCACCAAGAGTTCAAAGCCAAGAAGATAAAATGACAAGGCAAGAGGAAAGGGGGACGAGACTGCACGCCTAAAGACACAGCCAGTGAACAATGAATTGAAGTCATCATAAAACATACGTGTCACACACCAGTAAGAATTAGGGTTACTGAGGCGCCTGGGTGACTCAGTGGGTTAAGCATCTGCCTTCGGCTCAGGTCGTGGTTCCAGGCTCCTGGGATCGAGCCCCGCACTGGGCTCTGTGCTCAGCAGGGAGTCTGCTTCTCCCTCTCTTGCTGCTTCCCCTGCTTGTGCTTCCCACCCTCCACCCCATCAGATACACTAAAAAAAAAAATCTTAAAAAAAAAAAGAGTTACGGTTCCCAAACAGAACGCCACTGATAGACAACGTAAACTGGGACGTTGCAAAAATACCTATCCATTCGCTGGGGCCACCTCGATGAAGTGTCACAGACATGGGGGCTCACCCAACAGAAACTGGATCCCCCACAGTGCTGGAGGCCACAGGTCCAAATCAAGATGTCAACAGGGTGGATTCTTTCTGGAGGCCGAAGGGAGGATTCTGTTCCAGGCCTCTCTCCCAGCTTCCGGGGGTTGCCAGCAGCCCTGGGCATTGCACGATTTTTGATTACACCACTCCAATCTCTTGTCTGTCTTCCCACAGCTTTCTTTCAGCTGTGTGTCTGTGTCAGAATTTCCTGCTCCTTATAAGGACACCAGTCGCTGGCCGCTTTAGGGCCCACTGCAATCCAATATGACCTCGTTAGCTTTTTTACATCTGCAAAGACACTATTTCCAAATAGATTCACATTCACAAGTACCAGGGGTTAGGACTTGAGCAGATGTTTTTAGGGAACTCAATTCAACCAGAAATAATGATAGAACTGAAGAACTGAATAGAATTAAGAGGAAGAGAAACAGAAGCACTAGGAGAACGTCAATATACTCCTTTTCGTTTGGAAAGAGACAACCAACCCTGTTCTAAAACCCAGACCCATGGATGTGTACGGGTGCGCCTACGAATATAAAACCCCAAACTGCGAATTCTTCCGTCAACTCTTACATTTAGAGAATATGTGATAAAGAAACACTTACTTAAGGTTCAACAACTTCAGTTTATTTTTGTTCTTTTATAAAATAAGTAACATTTCAATGTAACGCTCTTTGGTCTTTCAAGCCTTCTAGTGACCGCTTACGAGGTATTCTGTTGAGCACTTCTAGTATTAACTTCCTCCCTGACAACCATCAAAACCATGAGAAAGCCCGTGACTAACTCGGAGCCTTAGTCATGTTTGCAGCACCGCCACTAACAGCATGCCCGGTACATAGCTGTTGTTTAATAAACGCTTGCTAAATTGGCTTGTTTTGCTGCTAATTATACCTTGTTGTACCGGATAACGTGCAGATCCACTGTGGGCGTGCCCTCTGGAATCCCGCACCCGTAGAGGCACACGGCGCCCAGTTCTCGAGGACCACATTTTTCCATTTCCCTTTGGCACCCAATGGTCTAATTCTGGGATTCATTCCAGACATAGCTCGGGGGAGATGGCACAGTTGTCCTCCGAGGGGCTGAGCCGGTACTCAAAGGGAAAATGAATCCTTTCTTCCTGTCTGGAATGTATTTCGCGCTCCCTGCTCTGAAGTCCTGTTCTCTGGCAACAACGTAGTCATTTCATCCGGGGACAACAGAACCCGCTGGTACAAAGCCAAGGGCAAATGGGTCGGCTCCTCGGGCTGAGCGCCTTCCCTGCAGCGGGCATTATTACGGCTGGGGAAGGTGACCGGGTTCCGAATGGAGCTGACAGAGGCGGCCAGGTGTGCAGACCGGCACCCCCACTGTCCCCCACCTCCCACGCCTGCTCACCTCCAACTTATCTGGAAGGCAGCAGAGGGCTGCTCGGGTTTAGTAAAGATACAGTAAGGCTCTTGGGAAGGAAAACCAGGGCTGAACGTCTCTTGCCTCCTTATCTGCATCTGTCTGGTATAAATGGCTCTCTCTCCCTCCCGACCCGTCTCTCTCTCTCTCATTTGCGCCCCAGTGAGATCAATATTCCACTCCATCACAGATTCGGGACCTGACAGGCTGTGTGCCGTTCCTGTGCTGACTCATCCACGGAGCCCATCTCGGGCCAAGTGCTCCCTCTGGACGGAAATACTACTCAGTCGAGTCTCCAACTCTGGCTTATCTTTGCTCCAATCGGCTTCCTTTTTCCTTTTCCCCCAGAATATCATTTTGGTCTCCTGTGCCTTGCCAGCCTGGGAGTCCCAGAGAGGCATTAACACAGGTGTGGCGGCGGGGGAGGGGGGCAGAGGGGCGGTTTGCAGGACACTCAGGGAAGGGCGGCAGGCACTAGTATTGTCCCTTGTAAGTATCAAGAAGCAGCAGGTAAAATGAAGGAAGCACCAATGCTGGTGACCAGGGGCGAGGTCTGGAGCCCAGTAACACACTAGAAATAGCTGCCACCCCAGAAGGGCATATTCTGCATCCAGCATTGGCTTGATTTCCTAATTTCGTAACCTAAGAAGGACTACAAGGGTGGAGGAAAATAAACACTCGTTGAAATTCTTTCCTGGAATGTCAGCTGTCAGGTGATCGAGATTTCCAGCTGGCTGGGCCTCAGAGATGACTGCTTGCCGGGTCCTCTAGCCCCAGAGGAGGAGCCAGAGGGATGCCAAGACGGGCTGTGTCTTCAAGGTCAGAGAGGGGACAGGGTCCCGCGTTTCAGTCCAGGGCTATTTTCCTGCCCTCTTCAAGCGTGACCTCTTTGTGCACAGCCATCCGGTGTTTATGCTGTCACGTCCTTCACTCGGCAGGGACTGTGGTTTGGAACGGCGGGCGGATGGCAATACCAGCAGAGAGACCTGTTTAGGGATGGAAAGCGTGCTTGCAGCCGGTGGTACTGGACAACCACACTGCGGCCAGGGGCTCCGGGTAAGGGCAGGGAGAGGCGGCAGGATGGCCCGGGGGCAGCTTCAGCACAGAGGGTCCCCCAGGGATTACAGGAGCTGAGGCTTTCATCGGCCTCTCTGTTACATCCCAGGGGCAGAGGACAGACAAAACGGCCTCACACTGGAACTTCTGAAGAAGGTAAAGAGCAATTTGTCATTCCGCATCTTTAGGTCACCAAGCAGCATGATTTCTGCAAAGGTCTCCTTGCAGCCTTGCAGCAATCTGCACAGAGTGTTTGGCTCCCATCAACTCTGCTCCCTTGGTCTGCAGTGAAGTGAGGGCGGGGGGAAGGATGCTGGAGAATCAGGGGGATGAAGGGTAACGAGATAGGGAGATAAGAGGAGGGAGGGAGGGGATGGGGAGTTGGTGGGGGACAGGATGGGGTGGAAGGACATAATGCCAAGGGAAAAAGCCAGATAGGGCTGCTGCGCTGTGACCCTGCCGAAACCACAGGGTCACTCAGGCTAGAGTTCAAGGCTTCCAGGAATGCCGGCCCTGAGACTAAGGGGAGAGAGGGGGAACCAGTAGGGGACTGATCAAGCCCAGCTGCTACTCCGGGGTCAGTCAACTCAGGGTTCTCCCAAAGGAGACTGTGCATAGGCTGTTTGATGCAATTGTGGGCAGGAAGTAATAAATTGAGGGAGGAGAAAGAAGACCTCCAAGGCACCTTCTTGAAGGCTGTGAAATCCCAGGATTGCAGACTCCGAGTTGAGAGTCACCTTGAGGCCACTGGCCCCTTTGTGCGCCCCGTGTAAGACTATCTCCTCAATCAGCCTCCTTTGAACCACCTGAGAGAGCGCTGGTCTACTTGCTGATTAACCATTCCATTAGTGTCGCTCTAACTGCGAAGACATTCATCATTTCATGGAGTCAGAACGGGCTCCCCATAGCCTCTAGCCTTTTTTTTTTAATCCTCTAGCCTTTATTCTAATCCTCCCACATGATTCTCAGAAGTCAGATTATTACACCTTTATAACACAGTTCACAGGCTGCGTGTGTGTGTGTGTGTGTGTGTGTGTGTGTGTGTGTGTGTGTGTAGTGAGGGGGAACTCCCACATTGTTTATACCTATGATCTTGGCAATTTCAAGCAATTAGCAAGAATTCAAGTGATCTGTTCAGTTAGAGGTTATCCATGACTAATTCAAAAATCATATTTTTATAAGTCTATTTGAATTTATGAATCCTAAAACAATCCAAAAAAAAAAAAAAAACAACCAAGCTCAACCAACTTTCCAAACGTGATGCTGGAAATATTAAAAAAAAAAAAAAAAACCTCAGCCTTTTCCCAAGATCCATCCCCCATCTTCAGTAATGATGGATTCCGCCAGGTCTCTGAGCCCGGAACCTTCCAGTCTTCCTTTGATGTCTCCTCTCCTTCCACCCCGGTGCCAGTTTTGCTGGACCCTTCCTCACTGCGGCCCAGCCCTGGCTTCCGTGAGCAGCCCAGGTCTTCCTAAGCCTCCAGCTGGCCCCTGCTCCAGGCTCCAGCTCCTCAGGCTGCCTCTCCTGTCCACAGCACGGGGTCCAAACTCCCTGAGCTGCTGGTTTATGTCACCCACCCAGGGGCCCCTCAATACCCCACCCTCTGCCTTAGCAACCCCAGCTTTTTACCGTGCTCTCTCCTCTCTCAGTGCATTTGAACTTGGCCCTGGACCCCTAGCCTGGGCCTCTCAAATGTGCATGTCCCAACCACATCTCAGCCTGTTCCCCCCAGCTCTCTGCTTCTGAAGAGCCCCCTTCCCCCCTGGGCATTTCAAAGGAGCTGGCTTTTGGTCTGAAACTCATTTTTGGTGCACCAGCCAGCCCTTCTCTTTATCACTCACTTACCTAACTCCAGGTCCTGAGATCCCTCTGCGGAGCTGTGGGGCCATAGTCCCTCCTTGTGTGGCTCTGGGGTATCCTGCATTTCTCTTCTCTTTGTCAGGGTGATCCCTCCCAGGTGTCCAAGCATGGATGGCCTCCACCAGGGAGGGCCCCCCCTTATGACATTTGTGCCTGTTTCTCTGGTACCTAACACAGCACCTGGCCTGCATGAAAAGCTCAGGACATACTTGTGACAAGCAAGTGTCCCCTTGTCTCCTGAGTGCAGCTCAGATCCCCACAGAGCCCTATAACGGTAATCGTAAAATCCCCTCCCATCTTCCTCTCCCACTCCGTGTCCTTGTATAAGCTACGCAGAGCAGACTGACCACTCTTCTCCTCTCAACAGACTGGAACATTCCACCGTGAGACCCTTGTTCACAATAATAGGTACTGTATATATGTACTATGTATATATAATATACCAACACATAATAATATTCAATTTTATACATTAGCTTAATATATAAAATTAAATGATAGTAGTATTTAACAGACAATGCTTAATAATGAATTACTAAAAATGAATTGTTATACATGATCTGTTAATATAACAATATGGCAATATATTATACATAATATATTAACATAAAGTGATATATACATAAGACATTGATATAATAATACATCACGCATAAGATATTATATAACAATGTGTTATAATCTAGTAATTTATTATTGTCTATTACTGAGTGTTCATATATTGTAGTTAAATAAAGCGGCATGCACAATTACATGTGTGTGTATGTGAATACATAATACATAATACATAATACACTATGTCCTTTCCGGGCCAGCCACTCTCCGGACACGTTGCGTGCATTATTTCATTCACTCCACAGCGGCTCCAGGAGCTCAGGTAATCTGCAGCTCGCCCGCCCATCCTCACTACTTAGTGAGAATGGATCTATCCTTCCCTTCACGACACTAGTCCTTTCTCTATGCCTCTTGGATGCTGAGCATGGCCTGGAGTCTGTCCTCGCATATATCTACTAGGACACTGGTCATACCTCCCTGATATATGGGAAGCACACCAAAAGCCAGAGGTAAGCCTGTTCCTTTCGTTTGCCTACAGCCCAGGAGCTGGTCCATAGCTGCTCAGACTGGATTACACAGGGTTCACACAAGCTACCACTCAGTCTAGGGACTTGATACATGAACAGGTGAGTGAGTCATACATTTGCTAATTGTGTTCTGCCCCAGACATTAGCTTGGCTAAACATTTGGTATATTCGTTGGACCCATTAGTTGAATGGCAACTCTCCTGTACATTTGTTCATTTCATGGGAGTTCCATCAAAATCCAGACTTATAACACAAGTCTGATGGGTAATTGATGTGGGCAGGGCCAGCTCCCCTCTCCACCGGTTAAACAATGTCCCTATACTTCTCAGACGTATGGATGAAATGTCATCGTCCAGGACTACGCCAGAACCCCTCCCCAGCTGTGACTCATCCCACAGTCATGGGGGGGTCACCTCTGCTCCCACCATCTGACTCCCTCAGGCCACGGGGCAGGGCACCAGGAATACCCAGGCCTGGAGCGCCCTCCTGCTCCCTCGAGGACTTCCGTCCCACCATGCATGCCACTCCCAACCCGGGCAGCCTCTGCCTTCCTTAGCTCCTCTTCAGAGAGCTCAGCAGAAAACCCACCTCTTTCTCAGTAGGAAGCAGGGGCAGCTGGAGGCCTGTGCGTGCCCCAAGAAAACTCACATTTTAATGGAATTTAATATCATTCAATATCTATTTTGAGGAGGAGCTGAGCACTGCTCCAGCCCCCTTCCTTCCTGTTCCCTCCAGGCAAAACCCAAGCTCCACACCATCATCCCAAGCAATTCTGCTCAGCGTTCCCCCACTTATATTTCTAGTCCAGAAAACAAACCAACAAAAAAAGCCCACAGGGACCGGGATCTGCTTCCTCTAGAAGGCACTTCAGCCGGCACATTGGAGTGGGTGGGGCTCACCCTTCACACCAAAGTAAATAGTCAAGAATTCTTTCCAGAAGCATTGGGCAATCATCCGGAGTCAAGTTCTGCAGGTAAATTCATTTTTCTCTTCCTCATTACATTTCTCAGGCTGTGATAGCAGTTGTTGGAGACCAGACTCCCCCAAAGTGGGGCCTGAGGCCAGAATCTGTAGGCATGTGACTTCTTCAGGGTGGGGACAGCAGAGCAGGAAATGGGAGGTGGCCACACCAGGCTGTCCCGCCACCTCAGATGAATCTAGAGTGAAAGTTACTCCTTGGACCTTGTCCTCTGTCAGGGCAGGGGACCCGGGCTTTCATACTCCTTCCCTAGACAGCTGCTGCTAAAACCCTTCCACCCCTCCTCCAGAGGGGATGTGACTCCTGGACACTTGAGGGACCACAGATGCAGGCCAACTTCTCCGGCCACCTGTGGGCAGTCCTGGCATAGGGGCTGCCATCAGAAGCAAAGTTCCAGGACACTGAGGCTTAGGCGCCCAAGAACGAGTGGGGCCATGGGGACCTGGACAGAATACCCACAGTGGCCACTGCGGTGTGCCACATGGAGACCATTGCTGAGACCAAGACCATTGCTGCTCAGCTGGGCCACTCCCTAATCGGGCTCTGCCAAGAACTGGGGATTAATAACCTCATAGAATCCAGTTATAATCCTGGCATCATCAGGATTATAGATGATGATGAGCCTCCATCGTAATCTCTTTCTGTGTGTGTGTATTGTGGTGAATGCATGTGCATGCACACACACACACACACACACACACACACACACACACACACACACGAGAGCGCACACACAGTGGCCTATGGAACCTCCATGCGCATACGCTCCCGACTGCCTTCAGGGCACAGCAGGCAGTAAATGCTGGAGCGCAGCTGCTGGTGGTTTGGAGAAGACTTGCCCAGGTGGGAGTCCCCCCAGCCTGCTGGACATCCAGTCCCTCCCCGTGCAGCATCTCTGTCCCAGGCCGCTTCTTCCTGCCCCCACCTCTTAGCGCTTCTGGGTCCGTTTCCAAAAGAGCATCTGTTTCCTGAATCCTGTTTCCTTTTGTCACTGCCCTTGTGTCTTCCTCTGCATCCATAGGATTTATTTGTGAATCCTTTCCTGAAGCACACACGGTTCGTTTACAAACCCTTCTCAAACCATTCTCACAGGTTCCCGGAGGCTGTGTCCTTCGCCAACAAGGACTCTGAGTCTCTGAAGCACTCATCCACAATTTATAAGGCAAAGAGCTATCTGTTTTTAGTGATTATGATAGTTTCTCCCAATTTTACTGGGGGCAGAGCCTGCTGGCGGGGAGGACACCTCACAGTCCCTACCCCTGAGACTGCACCTAACATTGGGCGTTGTGAAGATGCCACAGAGAATATAAGGAGCATATTCTAGAAGCAGATGGCCAGCTTTGAGTCCCATTGCCACCACTTGTTAGAGGGGGGTGTTAGCTCACTTTCCCCATCTGTCCAATGGGGGTAATAATAGTAACTACCCACCAGGTTCTTCTAAGAAAACAAGATCATGCAAGATTAAGTGAACAAAATTAAGTCTGGAGCACTGTTAACATTCCAGAAATTGGAGGTGGTAGGCACAGTCACAGCAGCCACTGTTCTTATTATTGTGGGGATGGACCCAAAGAAGAACATCTCAGAGATTCCCTCTGGTTTTGCAAACCAAAAGCAAATATCGTTTGCTGGTCATTGACACTAGGAACACCCAGATCCCAAGGGCAAGCTCATCTCCCTTGCATGTTCTCTTGGTCCTGTGAGAAGGAGGCACTCAGACCATGGCAATGTCCAACTGACTCATTGGACCTGCTTCAGGTGGAAGGAATTGGTGTGTGTGACATGTGTGTGTGTTGCAATCCAAGTAGTGATCAGTTATGGGAACTAGAAATAAGATTGACTAATATTGATTAACTTGATATTCCTCTGGGATTTTTTAAATTTGTTTTGAAGATTTTATTTATTTATCTGAGACAGAGACAGAATATGAGCATGAACACGTGGAGGGTTGGGATGCAGAGACAGAGGGAGAAACGGACTCCCCACTGAAGCAGGGAGCCCAACGTGAGGCTTGATCCCAGGATCCCCCCAAGATCATGACCTGAGCCAAAGGCAGATACTTAGTGGACTGAGCCACCCAGGCACTCTATTCCTCTAGGTTTTAAGACAGTGTGTTACAAGGTAGATTTAAGCTCAAACTGGCTAAAAGCAGGAAGAAGTTCATACCTTCCAACATTATCTTCTCCCTATCCATTCACCCCAACTTTCTTTTGTTTCAGCTTTTTATTTTTGAGTAATTGTAAATTTACAAAAGAGTTATAAGAATAGCACCAAGAATTCTTATATATTTTCACCCAGTTATCAATTATTAACATTTTTCCATATTTACTTCATTACTCTTCTCTAAATGCATAGGTGTATTAATTTTTTTCTGAACAATTTGAAAGTCAGTAACAAACACCCTTTAGCCCTAAGTATTTCATCATGCATTTTGTAAGAACAAGACTATCCTCTTACAAACCACAGCACAATTATCAAAGTCAAGTAATTTGACATTGATACAATACTATGATCTAGCTTGCAGTACATACTCAATTGTCATCAGTTGTTCCATTAACATCCTTTATGGATATTTTTTCCCTGATCCAGGATCCAGACAGGACCACACAGCGCCTGTAGTTATCAAGTCCTTTGTCTCTTGTAATCTACAACAGGTTCGTATCCTTCTTTGTCTTTCAAGGTCCTGATTTTTTTTCCAGCTTTAGTGAGGCGTAATGAACAATACCGATATTTTTGAATAGTATAGACCATGTCCTTTGGAAAATGCCAATTTGATTCAGTACATGTTCTCATGATTAGATTTAGGTTAGACCTTTTTGTCAGGAATACTATTTGAATGGTATGTTCTCAATGTATCCCATAGGGAGGGACCAAGCATCAGTCCCATTTTTGCAAATGGTGCCATACTCATTGGTAAGGTGGTATCTGCCAGGTTTCTTGACAAATTTTTGTCTCAAAGAAGAAATCAACTGTGGTTTAAAAATGTGACTCATCCATCGATAAATTTATAAATTTAACATGATCCTCCAACATGGACTAATAATCTTCCTTCCCTCAGAAATAGACAAGCAGGTTCAGTCAAAATAAATCAGCAAGTATATCCCAGGAAAGATCTCAACTAGAAAAAAAAAATGAGGAGGGACTGGTCTCCCCAGTTCTTAGAACCCATCGTAAGACCTTGGTAAATAATACAAGATGGCACATGAATAGATGCCCAGGCCAATGGAACAGAAGAGATAATCCAGAAATAGACACAAATGAACACAGGACATTAATGTATGACAAATATGGATACTCTAATCAGTGTGTAAATGTAGCCTTTGTAATAAACGGTATTGAGACAAGTGGTTAGCCTTAAGGAAAAGGTAAAGTTGGAACCATACTACAGCTCCTACATCAAGGTAAACTCTGATGCATCAAAGTTTTCAATGTAGAAAATAAAACTATGAAGGCATTACCAGCAGGCCTTCTGTAACTGTGCCGAATTTCCTCCACTTCCCACTCCCCAACCCCCAGAGTTCCGACCCACTCACCCTCCCTGTTCCCTGCTGGGGAAGGCTGCTCACATGGATGACACCAGCAGGTTCCTGCACCCTCCGGCCAACGGGGAGCTGTGACAGGACAGACGAAGGCCTGAGGGAAATGAAGGCAGGGTATTCACTTCCTGGCTTCCTCCTGCAGGCCACTGTTTCCCCCAACAGACACGACAACTCTTCTCTGCTTGGCCTGATCTACACAGCTCTCATTTCCTAGGCTATGATAACCTGTCTGTTCTTCACCCCCTGGAACCCAGGGGTAATGACACCCCTGTTGCTCCTAGGGCCTGATTCTTTCACCACCCTTGGGGAGTGTTCCCTAAATCTTGCCCACACTCCCTTGTGACTAATCCCTTTGTGCATAAACTCTCCTTGAATTATCCTAATTGGGACTCTGATTAGGACTGATTGATACAATAACCTTGGAGTAGATTGGCATATCTATGTCTCAAACTCCAAAAGCAAGCAAACAAACAAAAAAAGGTTCATAATTGTAACAGGAACCAATAACAACCACTTCTATATAGAAAATGTCATCAAAGCATAACACAAAGAGACAGCAACTGAGGGAAACATTTGCAGCTCATGACACAGAAAAGTGTTTTTCTCCAAAAGAGATAGAGCTCTCTGAGCAATTAAAAAAAAAAAGCATAAGACCCCAAGACCAATAGAAAAATGGGCAAAGGTCAAGAGTGGTGCAGACTAAGAAAGCCAAATGGTCCTAAACACTTGTGAGCCCTCATAATCGCAGACATGACAATTAAAACTCCACTAGGGCACAATTTTTCCTCAGTCAAATTGGAAAACTTCCAAAGGTTTGACAAGCACCCCTGCTGGCTAAGCGCTAGGGACACAGATGTTGGTCTTCCTCAGTGGGAGCACCAAACGGTGGAAGTCCCCCACTGGGGGTGCAGCCATCACAACTTCAAATACACTTTCCCTCAGACCCAGCGACCCTGCTCCTGGGGTTCTGGCTGCCATCGTACAGATCGTCCCTTCCAGCATTGCTTGTGATAGTAAAACATCTGGAAACCACCCAAGGGTACATGTCTGAGGAGCTGGATAAATAAACCTATGATTTAGTCACATGCTGGCATAGTCTATCCTTGTAAAAAATTATATATATATATTTGTTTAAATGAGGAAGCTCCCTGTGAACTAAAATCAAAATATCTCCCAGACACATCACTAAGTGAAAACAGAAAAAGGCAAAAAGTATGTTATAATGTGGTATGCTA
This sequence comes from Nasua narica, assembly GCA_028533885.1. Taxonomy (NCBI): domain Eukaryota; kingdom Metazoa; phylum Chordata; class Mammalia; order Carnivora; family Procyonidae; genus Nasua; species Nasua narica. The sequence goes on along the minus strand of CM052802.1, from coordinate 110,068,532 downwards.
ACTTTGGGGTAAGAAAGTAGGAAATAGGAACATCATTTCTGTGTTCTTGTGTTGGCGGCAAGACGCATGGCAAGGATACCAAAGAAACAAGTGATGGCAGAGCCTTGGGGTGGAGGCAGGAGCACATGACTGGGCAGCAGAGGAGAGGGATTTCTTAGCGCCTACCTTCCCCATTGGTTCCATTTTTGAACAATATGAATGTGGTGCCTGTTCCGAAACATGAAGATAGAAAAGGAGGGAAGAGGAGACACGGAAGGCTCAGATGGAGAAAATGAAAAGGAAGACCAGAAAGAAGACAAAGACGAAGGAGATGAGCCCGGGGATGGAGAAGTGAACCAAATTGCTTAGGACAGAGAGCTGGGTGAACTCTCTCCTCCCTAACTGCTTCTCTGATTAGAAGAGCCGCAGAGGGTGGGGCAGAGGTAAAGAATGTAGGCTTGGGAATGAAAGAGACCTTGGTTTGACCTTGGAGCTTCTGCCTTCTTGTTGGACAGATGAGACCACCTCCCTGAGCCACAGCGTGTCTGATGGGGAAGTGGGTAGAGTAGTCCTGAATTCACGACGGTGTTGCAAGGACCCAATCAGGTAATATAGGTCCATAGAAAGCACTGACTCATAGGAAATATGAGACATTCTTATTTTTATAGCACTCAGGCAGCTATGTTGAAAGGTAAGAATTTAATTGCCCATGTAAACTCTTCTTACCGAAAATTCTCCCTGGAAAATGAAATTACTGTCTTCCAAATAAATACTGAGCCTTCTATTTCGAGAGGCATTGCTGAGGGCTCTTCGCTCGGCTATGCTTCCATCATTTAATTAGCCTCCATCAAGGATACAAAATGTCAAGGCACATGCTTTACTCTCGATGAATGCAGTGTTGGGTTTTCCTCTCTCTTTACGTACTCCTCCCCCTCAGTCTTCTCTCTTCCGTGTCATCTCTCCCCCTTCTCTTTTTCATCTCCATTATGTCTTCTGCTTTCGCCTCCTTTTACATCTCTGGAGTCACAAATGACCAGGATGTTAAAAACAGAAGTGACCTTAAAAGACCAACAGTCCAATCCACTCTTGCTGCAAATCCAAGTCCAGAGAGAAGGAGGGTTCACCCATGGGCCACAAAGTGGAAAGAGAGGAGGAGGCAGGGAGGAGTCCACCCACGCTGGTGCCTACTTAGACTGTCCCCCCTCCAATGCCTTGTCTCGGCCATCGATCGAGTTCTGAAGGACAGGAGATCCTGGCAGTCATTGGCTCTCTTTGCAGTGCCCTGTTTAGGGCATTCACTCTAATGCTTTAAAGCACAAACTTTATAAATGCCCAAGAGCGTGTTCTTGCAAATCAGAAGCCTTTTCTCCCAAGACTACCATCTCTGGATTTCCTTTCTCTTGGCCATGACTTTTTCAAAAAAATTATCAAACTGATACATGTGCACAATTAAAATCAAAGAGAATAAATCTTGTGATGAAAAATGGTGCCTTAAGCTCTGCTATTCTAGCGTTCACAGCCCTGATTCTAAATAATATCATTAGATGATTGGTTTTTGGTTTATTGATTTTAGACATGATCTGCTGATTTCCTGTCATGAAAACTGTGTATTGGATCACCTTGGCGCTTCCACTCTAGTCCTACCTCCTCCACCTTCTCCATATTGGCCAGATCAATAGACTGCATTTACAAAATTATGACCGGGAACTGTGATTTAATTCACTCCATAAACAAATTTTTAAATTTATTCCCCTGGATCTAATAATAGCTATCATTTTTAGAGCCAATCATATTTTTTTGTCTGCTTTGTTTCATTCTTCCTAAAATCCTCAACAAATTATGGAAACCTACTGGATGTTATTGCTTACCTACATGATCAAACATAGCAGATATCTAACTTAACAATTCCAGTTTTTTTCTAGGCTGCATCTCTCCTAAACTCTCAGTCCTCTGGCCTGAGGCTGAACTAGGAGCATCATCAGTCTGGTTTCAGGTTCTCTTGTCTGGAATCCATCACTTCCTCCTTAGTGCACCCTGTTTTTGTAGCACATCTACTAATAACTCCCATGAAATTCTGCATGAGAAGCCAATATTTTTAGACCACACATATCTGACAAATGTCTTTATTCTACCCTCCCTCTGGACTGATGAATCAGTAAGTTGAGAATCATTTTTCCCTGGTCCTCTGGTTTCTATTTTGGTTTTCAAAAGCCCCCATAAAATTGGATTCTCTTGCCTTTCTATGGGACCTTCCTTTTCTTCCCTGGAAGCTTTTAGGGTCTTCTCTTCCTACTGGTGTTTTAGTATCTTGGCAATGTGCCTTAGTTAGATGTTTTTTCATTCATTGTGTTGGCCATTTCATGGACCTTTTTATTTAGAAAGTTATGCATTTTGTAGGTGAGATGTACACTTAAGATTTGCATGCTTTATTCTTTCCACCTTAATCGAACTTCAGAACAGAAAAGAAGGAGCCTATTTGGGAGCTCAAAAGCTAAAATGTGAACACTTTAGGGGTGCCTGGATGGCTCCGTCTGTTAAGTGTCTGATTCTTGATTTCAGCGCAGGTCATGATCTCAAGGTTGTGAGATAGAGCCCCACGTCGAGCTCATAGTCTGCTTGTCCCTCTCCCTCTGTTCCTCCTCCCACTCTCCCTCTCTCTCTCTCTCAAATAAATAAAATTTTTAAATAAATAAATAAACAAATAAAGAAAAATAATATGTGAACACTTCTTACCTGTGTTCCCTCTCTTGAGGCAGTACATGCTTCTAGAAGAGAGAACAAAAGCAATAACTCTGTTTACCAAATTCAGTATCACCAAATTCTATCTTGCCTCCCTTACCTGGCTTATGAATCCTTACCCTGTCAGGTAGGTGGTTCTTATCCCCTTTTTTACTTATCCCCCTTTTACTGATGAGAAAATCAAGACTCAGAACATTTAAGTAACATTCCCTAAATCCCACTGCCAACTCACATTTCAACCTGATTTGGCATTTTGCTGACCACAAAGAGGACATTCTTTGTTTTATTTATTTGTTTGTTTGTTTGTTTGTTTGTTTATTGGTGGACATTAAGCCTCCATTTAAGACTATTAGAAAGTGCCAAAATTTTATAATTCTTCTTCTTTCTATGTTAATTTCTTATCCATTTGGAAATATTTACTATCCTGAAAACAACATTTGTTGATATAAGTAAATACGAATGGTTCTGTGGAGAAATGAGAGTAAATCAAGGTGTTTCTGGAACTCAAAGATATTCACTGGATGTATTTTTTCTGCCATTGTGGTACGTATAAGAAAATGCTAATCATTGAAGAAAGCTAAATGAATCTACGTGAAACATATATAATCATGCTTTTTGTATGTTTGTGTGTTTTTACAAATGAGGTTTACAAAAACATATAATCACATAAACTAAATTATAATTTTGTTCTAACTATAATTTATAAATTATATATAAGCTGCAATTTGGGAAGACCATGAATCTTGGGGAAGTAGATGAGCTTTTATTCCTAGTCTAATCTGTAATGTTTAAAACAAAATTGAAGGTAGACAGACATTATTTGGACAGCCTCTGTATGTCTGGTGGGCATCTGGGTCATCACTGGGACGTCTTAAAGTCTCCCAACGTGAGTTTTCATGGGTCACTTCCAGAATCCACGCCACAGTCACCGATGGACAATTTGCCTTGCAGTCCTCATGTACTCCAACCTGGGAGTACCCATGCAGAACTCAGCCTCTCTCCTGAATTTCCACAGAGACCAGCTGACAAGAGACAGTTGTGAATTTGGCACATTTTCCTCAAGTTGTGGAAAAGTTTACATGGCAAAAACACCAAAAACTTTTGTTTGTGTGATGTAAACACAATCACTCTTTTCTTCATCTTTACCTACAATGAAATTCCTATTCTTTTCTTTTTTTCTTAATTGAAGTGTAATTGACCTATAGCATTATATTAGTTTCAGGTGGATGCCTTTGTGATTTGGTACATGTATACATTATGAAATGATCACCACAATGAGGACTAGTTAACATTCATCACCATACAGTTACAGTTTTTCTCTTGTGCTGAGACCTTTTTTTTTTAAAGATTTTATTTATTTATTTGTCAGAGAGAGAGAGAGGGAGAGAGATACAAGCAGGCAGAGTGGCAGGCAGAGGCAGAGGGAGAAGCAGGCTCCCTGCTGAGCAAGGAGCCTGATGTGGGACTCGATCCCAGGACCCTGGGATCATGACCTGAGCCAAAGGCAGCAGCTTAACCAACTGAGCCACCCAGGTGTCCCTGTGCTGAGACCTTTTAAGATCTACTCTCCTACAAACTTTCAAATATAAAGTACTGTATTATTATCTATATATTTGTTGTCACAATGCTTTATATTATATCCTCAGGACTAACTTACTTTATAACTAGAATTTTGTACCTTTTGACCACCTTTGCCCATTTCCCCCACCCCTCATGCCCAGCAACCACCAATCTATTCTCTGTAGCTATGAGCTCAGTTTCTTAATTTTTTCTTTTCTTTCTTTTTTTGGATTCCACATATAAGTGAGATCATACAGTATTTGTCTTTTTCTGTCTGGCTTATTTCACTTAGCACAATGTCCTCCAGGTCTATCCGTGTTGCTGCAAATGGCAGGATTCCCTTCTTTCTTATGACTGAATAATATTCTATTGTGTGAATATATATGACATGTTCTTTATCCATTCATCTATTGATTAATTAAAAGCTCATGTTTTTAATTACGATTCTGGAGTGCTCCCCTGGAGAAGCATAGAAGTGGTCAGGAAGGAAAGAAGGAAGGAGAGGACACCAGCTGGTGTCACTTGAAATTATTTGGCTTCCCGTTTTCTCTCCTTCTGCACCTGTAGAGAAATGGCGAATCTCAATCTCCCAGGTAGACTCAAATGAAAAGCTAGGCTCCCTGAGGCTAGAGAAAAGTATTTTAAGGTTCTATGTTTTCTCTATAGAATACAGCAAAGACTATAGAATACCTTTTTAATGGGCTAAAAGGTAAGGTATTTTCCCACCCATTTGATTCCAAGGCGATATTTTATTAGGACTAAGCATTCCTCTAATAACCACAGAGGTGGAAAGAAAGCACCCTGTTGGATCTCTTTCCTTTAAAAGAACAGATTTCTCTTGAGGGGATGACCTGGCACTCCCTCATGTAAACATGAACAGTAAACCAACAGCCAACTGGATCCCTGTGGGTTTTCCCCACCAGATGATCTATGATCCTTCTAGCTGATTCCCACTTAATCTACCTATTTCTTTTCCAATTCAGTGCTACAAAAGTCAACTAAGCATCTTAGTTTCCCTAGTGACACAAAGGCATCAAATGAAGGACTACTCATTGCCGTAATAGAAATCTGAAGAAAATGGAGGTAAATAGTTCCCTGATAAATGGAATCTTCAATTGAATTCTCTTTCGACAATTAAATTTGCTAGCTTAGACTCCTGGCTTTGCAATGCAGTGATTAATGCATTAAACCAATTAAACTCCAAGTAACTCTTCACATTTGTTTGCCTATTTTTTAGAAGCGCGCACACAGAATTAGTCGGAACCAGAGGTGTAATTTATTTGTCTACAATCTTGAGTCACTGAGTTCCCTCAGGGTATCTTTCCACTGGTTCTTTCTTAATCTCAACAGAGTTTTTTGCTTTTTGTTTTTTCAAAACATGTGATTTATTTAGAAACAGGTTACCCAGCAAAAACCCAAAGGGTTCCACGTTTTCTATTTCGGAATTTGCTCATATGACTTAAGAAACATCAAAACTATGCACTCTGTGCTTTTACAGCTCTGAATTGGTATGCGGTGGTGCACGTTGTTAACTGTGCTGGCTTCATCAGAGAAATCAGAAATGGCCGCCCTCTCTAGACATGCCTGTCAATACTGGAAAGGTAAAGTGAGAATACAGGAGTGACAGTCATCATACACCCCTTCAAGTCTATTAAACATCTTTTCAATGTTTTATTTTAATATTTTTATTTTAAATGTTTTAAATGCTATATTAGTTTCATGTGAACAATAGAGTGATTCGACGCTTCCATACATTACCTGGTGCTCATCACAACACGCGTTTTCTTTAATCCCCATCACCCATTTCACCCATCCCCCTCCTTCTCCCCCCTGGAGACCATCAGATTGTTCTCTATAATTAAGAGTCTCTTTCTTGCTTTCTCTCTCTTTCTCTCTCTCTCTCTCGCTTCTCCTTTGCTTGTTTGTTTTGCTTTTTAAATCTACATATGAGTGAAGTCATATGGCATTTGTCTTTCTCTGTCTGACATATCTCACTTAGCATAACACTCTCTAGCTCCACCCATGTCCTTGCAAATGGCAAGATTTCATTCTTTTTATGGCTGAGTAATACTCCATTGTATATATATACCACATCTTTTATATCCATTCATCTGTGGTTGGACACATGGGCTGCTTCCATATCTTGGCTATTGTAAATAATGCTGCAATAAACATAGGGGTGCATGTATCCCTTTGAGATCATGTTTTTGCATTCTTCGGAGAAATACCCAGTAGTTCAATTGCTGGATCATAACACAGTTCTATTTTTAACTTTTTGAGAAACCTCTGTACTGCTTTCCACAGTGGCTACACCAGTTTGCATTTCCAGCAACAATGCAAGAGAGTTCCTTTCTCGGGGCACCTGGGTGGCTCAGCGGGTTAAAGCCTCTGCCTTCGGCTCCAGTCATGATCTCAGGGTCCTGGGATCGAGCCCCACATCGGGCTCTCTGTTTAGTGGGGAACCTGCTTCCCCCTCTTTCTCTGCCTGCCTCTCTGCCTACTTGTGATCTCTCCATCAAATAAATAAATAAAATATTTAAATAAATAAATAAATAAAATCTTTAATATAAAAAAAAAGAGTTCCTTTCTCTCTATATCCTCACCAACATCTGTTGTTTCTTGCATTGGTGATTTTAGCCATTCTGACAGGTGTGAGGTGATATTTCATTGTAGTTTTGATTTGCATTTCCCTGATAATCAGTGATGATGAGCACCTTTTCATGTGATATACAGATTAGCCATCTGTATATCTTCTTTGGAAAAATGCTTATTCAAGTCTTCTGTGCATTTCTAGTTGGATTATTCAGGGTCGGGTGTTGACTTGTATAGGTTCTTTATGTATTTTGGATACTAACCGTTTATCAGATATATCATTTGCAAATATTTTCTCCCACTCAGTAGATGGCCTTTTAGTTTTGTTGGTTGTTTCCTTTGCTGTGCAGAAGCTTTTTATTTTGATGAAGTACAAAAAGTTCATTTTTGCTTTTGTTTCCCTTGCTTCAGGAGACATTATCTAGGAAGAAGTTGCTATGGCCAATGTCAAAGAGGTTACTGCCTCTGTTCTCTTCTAGGATTTTTATAGTTTCATGTCTCACATTTCAGTCTTTAACCCATTTTGAATTTATTTTTGTGTATAGTGTAAGAAAATGGTCTAGTTTCATTCTTTTGCATGTAGCTGTCCAGTTTTCGCAATACCAATCGTTGATGAGACTTTTTCCCACTGCATATTCTTGCCTCCTTTGTCAAAGATTAATTGACTATGTAATTGTGGGTTTATATCTGGGTTTTCTGTCTGTTCTATTGATCTATGTGTCCATTTTTGTGCCAGTTTGTGCCTGTTTTAATTACTACAGCTTTGTAATACAACTTGAAGTCCAGAAATGTGATGCCTCCAGCTCTGCTTTTCTCTTTCCAGATGACTTTGACTATTTGAGGTCTTTTGCAGTTCCATACACATTTTAGGATTGTTTTTCTGGTTCTGTGAAAAAATGCTTTTGGCATTTGATAGAGATTGCATTAAAAGAGTAGATTGCTTTGGGTAGTATAGACATTTTAACAATATTTGTTCTTCCAACATGTAAGCATGAAATGTGTTTCCATTTCTTTGTGTCGTCTTTAATTTCTTTCATCAGTGTTTTATGATTTTCAGGGTACAGATTTTTCACCTCTTTGGTTAAGTTTATTCATAGATATCTTATTATTTGGGGTGCAATTGTTAAGTGGGATTGTTTTCTTAATTTCTCTTTCTGCTGCCTCATTATTTGTGTGTAGAAATGCAAGATTTCTGTATATTGATTTTGTATCCTGTGACTATTGAATTTGTCTATCTGTTCAAGTAGTTTTGAGTTGGAGTCATTAGGGTTTTCTATATAGAGTATTATGTCATCTGAAAATAGTTTTACTAGAAAATAAGTTTTACTTCTTCCTTACTAATTTGGATGCATTTGATTTCTTTTTGTTGTCTGATTGCTGTGGCTAGGATTTCCAGGACTATGTTGAATAAAGATGGTGAGAGTGAACATCCTTGTCTTGTTTCTGATCTTAGGGGAAAGCTTTCAGGTTTTCCCCATTAACGATGATATAAGCTATGGATTTAAGTCTATTAAATTTTTTGACACTGCAGCATTAGATAATATGTTATCTAAAGTTCAAAAGAAGTTTTCTCCCTAAACATTCACTTAGCTTTTGGCCTTAAGCTGAAAGAAAATCAAAGATATACATAATTATTAGAACCCAGATACAAGATCACAGTTTTCTTTTAGAACATTCGTCAAACTCTATGGTGCATGGCCAAGAAGACACCAGAACTCAAGCTTCAGGTCTGCTACTACTTACCATGTAACAGTGGGTGAGTGACTTACCCTCTCTGGGCCTCAGTTTCCTGACATGGGGCTAATACCTGGTTGGACCACTTCACAAAGTTGTGTTTGGATTCAAATGATTTAAAGCCTGTGGAGGCCCTTTGCAGTGTGTGAGGTCGTCCTGCCTCAATGCATTGTTGTCTCCTTAGAGAGGTCTGCAAAAGGACCATGTGGTGTAGGGAGAAATCATCAGAGTGCCCAAAATTTTACTCTCAACTTTTCATTTCTCTTTCTGTGCATATTTGTCAAGTGCGCGATGTACGTGTGTTTGCTGGGAGACTCACTTGCTCAGCTTCAGTTCCAACCTTCTGGTTTGTCTTCCTGACTGCAAAGCCTGGAAAGTTGTGAAACACTGCCCTGATCCCTCGTGGCTAAGGCTCCACAGGTGTTTGAGCTTCGTGTATCGCTCATGTTTCTCAGCTCTGTAAACTTGCCTCTTGCACATCGGCCCAACATGCACAGACTGATCAAACCATAGCCTGGACTACCCAGCCATCCGCTTGAGCCCCCTTGTCTCAGCCTCCTGCCTCCCTTATAGAGCCCGCCACCTTCCTCACACACACCAGGGGGTCTTCCCGGGGTCGGGGGCACTTTCCAGATATAAACCAACCCACACCCCAGCCACCCACCTCCTCTGTGGACTGTCATATCCCAGCCACCCACCTCCTCTGTGGACTGTCATACACCAGCCACTGTCCACCTGTCCTACTCACCCCAGCCAGACAACCAGGGACACGGCTCCCATGACCCAGAGCCTGCAGAAAATTTCCAACCTAGCCAATCCTAGGGTTCTTACTCCACCTCATCTACCCTTTCCTGAAGAAACCACAGGAAAGACTCTTGTCCACATTTCTCCTCTCTTCCTCTGCCTCCTGGATGACCCTGCTGCTTCCCACGGGGTCCTGCGTAGTATGTGCTTCTCTTGGGCTCTGTGAGAAATAAGCTATCCTTTCACTGGCATTCATTTCCTGATCTGTTGGCCTCATCCTACCTCCAATTTTCTATTAATACACTGTATTGTAAAACATCTGCAAATCAGCTGCACTCACAGGAGACCTGGAGTTGGAAGGTTAAGCGGGAAGTAGGTGGGATGTGGATTTACCGGGTCACCCAGGTGCAATGTGGCTCCGAAGCTACAAGTTCAGAACGCAACTTCCTGCTCTCTGCTTTGCTGCTAAGGTTTTCTGCTCCTGGAGCCAACCATTCCATGTTTGTGCTTTCTGACCCCACAATGCTCTGAGTGGCAGAGGGAGTGGCTCCCCAGTTGCCGTGTGGTCCCGGGGGCTTTGGCCATGTCCCAGTCTAGGCTATGTTCTTCCTGCTCTTTGTAAACACCTGATTCTCCAGATTAAATCTCTGTTTAGACTTTCAGTTATCTGCAACACAACCCTGCCTGATACAATATTTCATAGTAAATGTATCACGCAGGATCGGGTCAGGAGACAGAAGCCACAGGACTCATGGGAACAGAGAAAGTTTAATATGTAGAATTATTAAGTAACACCGGACTCACTTCTAAGAGGGGTAGAAAAAACGCTGAAGAATACAAAAGCAACCAATGTAGGGGGCAGCCACTACTTCTTTGGCAGAGGGAGCTCATCTAAGGAAGCAACACCGTTGAACAGGCTTGCCCTCCTCTCACCATAGCTGAGATTCAGGCGTTATTGCAAAGGGCTGCTAAGGCTTGCTGGAATGTCAAGAGCTCACCAAGGGCCACAGGCTGGAGCAGGACACGGCGTGCCCTGGTGCCAGCAAAAATGGCTAGAACGTTTTCTGCTGGGGAGCACCCTCAGGTGTCAGCAAGACCAGCTGGGAAGTCACTTGGGCCACCAATGAAACAGCTGGAGGGAATGTGCTTTGCTATGTGCCGCTGGTGGGGAAGCTTCCCAAGGGCAGCCAGGATGTAGGTCCAAGAGGAAAAGGCCATGGATCCAGGGAGAGAAGCCCCTTCCTCCTGCAGTGTTATCCCTCTGGGTCCAATGAGGAGAGAGAAACCACGCAGGAATTTGAAACAGGCAATCTTTCATAAAAGAGAATTATTAGCTATAATGGAGGGATGAGATTAACGAAGGAGTGGCTAGTGAGACATAGAGAGAACTCTTGAAAAGTCTAGGAAGCACAGATAGAAGAAGGAGCAATAGCTCTAGGTCTGAAATAGCTCTAGGTCTGAAGCAGAGTGCCCGAGGAAGCAAGCACGTCCCCACCGAGACGTGGGGATCCGCAACCTCGAGGGACGTCATGCCTGTGGCTAGGTCAATAGCAGACACGTGGCCGTGGTGCCTCACCAGCAGAACTTGCTGGAAACCTGTTCCCGAAAGTACCCCCAGAAAGCTGTTCATGGGTGGTGTCTCAGTGGACTTCCTCCCCTGCAAAGCCTCGTGAACGGGGTGCCAGTGGGGATCTGCTGACCTTCAAGTGCCCTTGAAGCTGCCATGCACTGCCGGACACAGATCCAGCTCCAGAACCACCAAGAGGCTCAGAGAAGGGAAGATTTGGTGATCCGAGGGACTGCACTGATCCTTGATAACAGTCTACACTTTTGGCTCTTGGCTTCTAGATGCATTCTTTTACACACATTTGAACTTTTGTATTTACCCCTTCCCCGCATGAAAAGGTGAAGTCGCCACGGTACCCGTCCCTGGATGTGTTCATGACTCCTCCGATTCGGTCATGGTGCCACTGGATATTCTGTCACCTAAAGGCTAAGTGATAAAGTGAGTTTGTATATGAAGTAATAATGGAAGGAGAAGAGAGAAGACACACAGAAAGACATACGCATCTAAGCAAAGAGAAAAGAGGAAGAGCTACCTCGGCCGCCCTTTATGCCACTGGTCACAAGACTGTAAGTGGCACCTATGGCTTCCTTCTTCCACCTCCCATTCCGTACTTCCCTTGCCCTCACCCAGAACGGCCCCGGGGTCACCTATATCATAACCTGGTAAAATGACCTGAAACTTCACTGGCCAAATGGTCTGAATCCTAACGAGTTCTTCTCCTCTTTTTTTGTGGGGGTGGTGGGGGAGAGATCTTTAGTTTCCTCTAAACCTCCACTACGAGGCATGGAAACACTTAGAGTCACCCGAGGAATCTTCTGGGTTTCAGATGTCGTCCTCGTTGCCCTATTGGGCAGCAGCAACTCAATCTCCCCTCGGTTATTGGGACTGATCACTCCAGCCAGCAGAGTGACCTCTTCTTCTACCCAGTGGTTAGTGGCATAATAAGCCCAGAATAGCCCAGTGGCAGTGTCAATCATACAACTCAGTGAAACCATCATTGTGTCCAATGGCGGAAGCATTAGCCCTTGGACTGCGAACTCCAAATGAGCAGAGCTCAGAGATGCTGGGACAAGAAGCAAACTTTCTGTGAATGTGTTACTAGTGACAATGGAGGGAAGAGCAACTCTACTTCCATTTCTTGATTCGTAGATCCATGGATCTTAGCAAAGGAGAAACAGCTCCTTAAGACAGAATCCCATTCTTTGGTGTGTTGTGTCCCAAATGGCATGCCAACTGAGTCTTCATGAAGCCATTCCCCCTTTCAGTTCGGCTAGCTGGCTGCTTCCTGGTGAAAGAGTGTATGGTTAATTTCATGGCAGGAGACCATTACCGCACATCCTTCGCTGTGACGTGATTTCCTTGATCAGGAGCAATGGTGTGCGGAATACCGCGACAATGAATGAGGCCCTCCAGAGTCCACAGGGGCAGCCCTGCCAGAGACAATGCAGCTCAGTAAGGCATTGCTATGTCCAGAATATGCAGTCTATTCCTGTGAGGATGAATCTCCATGCCCTCCGTGATAGAAGAGTGCCAAGGTCATCACTCTGCCCCAGGAGCCTGGCTGGTCTCCCCAAGGAATTGTGCCATACTGGGGATTCAGTGTTGCTCTCTGCTGCTGGCAGATTAGGCTCTCCGGAAACTTCCAGCTCTCTAACCTGGAACCAAGAGATCCAAGGAATCTTCCTGTTCCCAAAACTGCTTGACTGAAATAGAGGTAGAAGCCCCCTTGCCAGATCCTTCCTATAGCGTTTTTCTAGGAATCATTTCTTGGATCTTAGAGCCTATTCTTCCAGGTCTTTCTACGCATCTAATTTCTTGTATTAAATCCTTTCTCCTAACATTTTCTCCTCTCTGCAATTAAACCTGGTGCGTTATAATGTTTTATAATTAAATATTTGTACAATAGTATGTGAATATATTTGATATGCCTAATTCGTTTTTTTAACTAATGCATATGCATGATTTAAAATTTTTTAGAGACTTTTACCTAGAGAGCATGCCGTGGTCCCTCATGGACATAAGGTTTTATGAGACTCCTGGAACACTGGATTAGTTATCAATGGGTTATTCGAACCGAGCTCAAATTTGCTTTAGGCTAAGAAGCATGTAGCACGGCCCTTTGCCGTGGCCACGTGTTCATGTGCGCCCACCCCCCTGCAACCCCTGCACCCCCCCTTCCCCCGGACCCCCTACTCCACCCCACATAGGTTCCAGCAGTTGTTTGAACATTCTGTCCTCCTAGGGAAAGTGCTCTGAAAGGGCTTCGGCTTCTTCCTCCTCCTCCCCCTCCGACCCCTCCCTCTTCCCTTCCCACTTCCCCTCCCCCTCCTTCTTCTCCTTCTTTTTCTTTCCAAATCACCCTTAGGTCAAATTCCTTTTCCTATGCCTAGACTATGTATCTCAGAGGGACACCTTAACCTTTGTGAATTTCATGAATGATCTTATGGTACAAAAAGCTCCGTTGGATCTAAATGAAGCCTTTTATGGTCCATTTTGGTCTTTTGCTGCTTTCTGAGCCAGGCTCAGAAACACGTGGTGGGCAAAGGAGCCACGTGGCTGCTCAGCCATTTCTCTGCCTCAAAGGTCCCCTCCGCACCACTGTCCTTGCCACCTTTGACCTCCAGAGTGGGCAGAGGGGAGAGAGGAGACGCAGGAAAATAGCACCTGACATATGCCAATGTCACATTGGTGGCCTCTGCGGGCAGCTCTTTCTCCCACAGGTGGCCTTGTGGGTCCCTTAGCGACCCCTCCTCCCAGCACCCTCCCAGTGCCCCCCATGGCCTGGTACAGGCTGTGCCCCCTGCCTAGCCATGGCCAGCATCCTCTTAGCTGCCACTCTTAGAGGTAGACCCCATTTCGACTCTGTCTCTCCCCGTGCCCGGTCCCTCGGGCAGGGTCCCACGGGAACAGATGGCATTGGCCACTCTCTCCACGGTCTATTCACCTCATTGCCCTGGTCCTGCCGTTGCAGAGGTCGGCTCTCTTCACTCTGCCATCCAGGCAGCTCCGGCCGGCTCTGCCCTGGGCTTCCTCAAACACCCGGATTTGTGTTCGCAGGGGATTCTCTGAAAGCGCCCCTCCCCTGACCCGATGTGGATAGGAAGCTCACCCCTCCTGTGACACACAGCCTCCCCCAGCCCCTCCTTGGAAGCCCTCAGTCCCCACCAGGCTCTTCCAATCAGTCTAAATGCTGGAAGCGTGAGACGGGCCGAGCTGGCAGGGCTGCAAAACATCTGTCCTCTCTACAGGGTTGGTTCTTCTCATAGGAGCTTGTCTCTAGTTTTTGTTGTTGTGTTTGTGTTTGTTGGGGTATTGGTTTGGGTGGTGCTTTTATTTTGTTGTTCCGGTATGGGGCCGGAAAAATAAGGAGATAGGAAAAGAGGCACTTCAGGGGTTACCTGAGAATCTTCCTCTCCTGGCTCAAAAATGCATTCCGGTTCTTCACGTGTGTATTGTTCAGGTAATTCTTAGAGGTCAGCAGGCTCACATGTTAATATTAGACCCATTTTTCCATTAAGAAAACCAAGGCCAAGTGAGCTCAGGGACTTGTAGGGGCCACTCAGGGAGTTCCCCCTGAGGCTCACTGGAGTTCAGCATTTTCTCACATTATTTTAACAGTCTATACCCACAGAAGAGCGTTGCCCTTCCCTGTCAGATCACATCTGTGTAGCATTATAATGATATGAACCACAATGGAAACAGGTGGTCAGCCGACGTTGCTCATGGACCTGGTACGCAGAGCATGTTACTGCTGGTTGGGACATTTCTCACTCATGTGTAACCCACGCCAGCCGGTGTCACCATCACCCTTAACACCTAGATCACAGGGGCCTGAATCCCTATCCCAGAACTTGTGCAAGTTCAAGGCCATCGCCAGGGTTTCTCCTGGTTCCCTCTGGCCCTGAGCCCGCACACTCCCCAGGTAAGTTCAGTCTGTGGAGTATGCCGCCCATGCACGCAGCCCCCCGGGGCCCCCTGTGGATCTGGCCCTTCCTGAATCCCCACCAAAGAAACAGCACACAGAGACTCTGTGTCCCCAACACGTTTCCTGAAGACGTGAGGAGAGGGAGGAAGTTTTCATCAGAACAAAGTCAGTGCTCCCGCTCCTGATGTTCTCTCTGCTCCTCCAAGACTGGGCGGTGCCTACCAGCTGCGCCCTCCCCGGGCTACCCGCCCCCCCACCCCTCCCCCCCCACCCCTCCCCCCCCACCCCCCCACCCCCCCCCGGGCTGCACCAGCTCCCCAGGTCAGCTCAGCTCCTTTCTCCCCGTTTGCATCATTCCTTCCTCCGCAGTTGCTGCCAGGAGCTCTGAATTCCTCCTATTCTATCCTGTCGAGCATCTCTTTAGTTCTCCCAGCCCTGGTGCCCAGATCAGCTCTGAGCTCCTCTGGGCAAATCCAAATCAAGATGCTTGGCTTTTTCAACAGCGCAATTCCATGTTTACTCTCTAACACGCCCTTTAAGAGAATCCAGCCTCCTCCAAAAACAGACTGATTTGATTTCAAACAGCAATGTGTGTGTGTGCTTTTTTTTTTTTTAATCTGCTATATTTATTGAAGGAGAGCTAGGGAAATCCCCAGTTGGAAAGACTTTACATTTCAAGCTGGTTAGATTGATGAGAACATTTTAAATCAAGTAAATGAATATTTCCAACCCATGCGACCCCCTACTTCCAGCAATTAATACAAAGTAGCGGAATTTGCTTAACCACTTTACAGGTAGTTTTCTCTTGGTTAAGACGGACAGCTAAAATCGAATGATATTGAAGGAGCGATGACGTTCAGGACAGATAGAATCAAAGAAAGGGTGAAAGAGAGTAAATTTCCTGTGCCTTCGTACTGCACGCATGTCCGGGTGTCCCTCTCGTCAGAATCAGGCGGATCCCGCTTCCCTCGCTTCCCTCGTCGTTCCTTATCTCACCCTGTGCCTCTCAGTAGACTATCTGAACACTTCCTGCCAGAGCATTCATCTCTCACAATCTAGAAACAGTTTCTTCAGTTTCGTCGTGGACAGCCTACTCCCCAAAGCCCCCAAATGGGTTTCTCAAGTTTGCACATTTTAGGTGTCAGTTTTCCCAATAGACCCCAGACCTCTCTAATCTGCAATGGTCATTCCACGGGACAAATTTTCTTTCTTGGGTGACTCTCAAAGAATTCCTTCTCCCCTTTCCAAAAAGAAAAAAAAAAAAAGTCAAATCGTGTCTAAGCCAACTAGTACACTGTTTCTTCTTTTCATTCCTGGTTTCTTTTCCCCTCTCAATCAAGCTTTTATCTTTGCTCTTGAGGCTAATGGCCCTAAATTAGTGCCAAGTATTCTATTTAAGTCACTTTTTAAATAGAAATAATGGAATTGGAATGTAGCTTTTACCGAGAGAAGGAGAAGAAGGGGAGGAAGAGGAAGAAGAGGAAGAAGAAGAGAAAGAGGAAGAAGAAAAAGCAGCACAGAAAGGAAAAAGGAAAGGAAGGAAGGGAGGGAAAGAGGGAGGGAGGGAGGGAGGGAAGAAGGAAGGAAAGAAGGAAATGTCAAGAAACTGGGCATTAAGGCAGTCCAGTTTTGGATCACACCAGAGTCCTTTTTTCTCTCCCACAGACACGATATCCATCCCCAAAGCCTTTCTCCATCAGTGATCTATTGCTTTCAGGCCAGCTTTGTGTGGAAAACAAGTAATTTAGGGGCACCATAAAAGCTTATTGATTACCAATGGTCCACTCTGTGGTAGGCACTTAGGCAAGGAGAAAGAAGGAAAAATATAAATAAGCCCCAAGTTTATTCTGCAGAAATAAGTGGACCAAATACCAATATGGCAGCTTCCCAGCCCAGATCATTTCTTGCACTCATTAAAATTCAAAGCAGAGCTCCAAGCATGTCCTGGAGGAAACTTCCCAGGGTCTCGCTAATGGATCTCTCGAGCCTCCCTCTCCACCTCAGCAAAGGCTCTCGGAGGGAAGAAGGGAGGAAAGGCAGCTGCTCACAAACTGGAGTGGGCAACAGAATCACCTCCGAGGCCTGTGAAACCACAGCTCACTCAGCCCCAAGGTCAGGGACGGCCCAGCAACTTGTATTTCTAACCAGCTCTCAGTGATGCTAATGCTGCTAGCCCAGAGATCACTGAGAACCACCAGTTACAAAGCAACAAACTATAGTGGTTAAGAACACAGATTCTGCAAGTCAGACTGCCCTGGATCAAAATCCTTCCTCCACCTCCCTCACTGTGTGGCCCTGAGCAATTACTTTTGGTGCCTCAGTGTCCTCGCCTGTAAAATGGGAATTAGGGCTACAATCCTCCTGCACAGCATTGTCAAGAGAACTGACTGCATTTACATGGGTAAAGCAGTTAGAACAAACCTGGCACATGGTGAGAACCATGTACAAGCATTAGCTAATATTATATATTTTTAAATTTAGATGATCGCATTGTTTGTTTGGTGACTCCAGTCGGGCCCAGAGTAAGCAGAGCTGCTCTGCTAAAGATCTTGTAGGTGAGCCCCGCATTCTCCTTTCAGCTGTTTGCTGTTAGACTGAGACGAGCCAACCCATGACTGGGCCTTAGTTTCCTCACCCATATAATGGGATGGTTGGATAGTCGGTTTCAAGGTTCTTGTTAACAGAAACACAAAGAGATTTCTGCAGCACTTTGAATGTCCCTGGGCTGTAAACTGCACCCAGTCACACCTTCTTTTGCAACTTTCCAACGAATCAGGTGTCTGAGTCCTATACTGGTTAGAGTGGCTGACGGTGTGCGAACTCGCTCTTCCCTTCTCTTTGCCGGGCCTGTCCCCTGCCTCCCCGCTTGGTTGTGGCAGAAGGAAGGGAAAAGGAGCTGAGTCGGACTCTATCAGGCGCCTCCCATAATCCTCAGGGCAGCCCTAGGGGACAGGCGGCATCGCCCCATTTAGCAGATGGGGAAAGCGAGCCGAGGGAGATAGTAAGCAGTGCAGAGTCACCCAGCGGGGAGGTGATGAAGCTGCAGTCCAAGCCCTGGTCGGAGGCCTCAGGGAGACGCTGAGGGGTGGAGAGGCAGGGGTACAAAGGGGCCTAAAGGAACACACCAGAATGCCCCAGAGGGTCCAACGAAACAGTGGAGCTCCTGACACGTGGCTACCAAGCTAGTCCTCAGTGGCTCTTTGACGCAATCATCCCGGATTCCACCACTCAGCAAGGGGCGGCCACGCCCCTCATCTCTGTCTCGAAGCTCCGCAGGAGAACATGGGGTGACCAGCTGCGCCTCCCTGTAAGTCCTTTCACACGCCGTTCCCCTGCTTGTAGTGAGGAAGCTCACTGCTTCCTCTCCAGGCCTGTGCCTCCCCTCTGCCCACCCCAGGGAATTATTCATCTGTGAAGGCCTGGCCCTCACCACCCTTCCAGGGGATTTCTGCGGCCTGCACCCTCACCCTACAGTGACCCTCCCTCCCTGCCTGCTCCCACCATCCCCAGGACCCCACGTGTTTCTACGGTAGCATCGGAGACACTTTCCAGCATGCTTTCCTTCCCCTATCTGGCCCCTCTTATGGCCTCAATTGCCTCCCCCCCACACAATTCATATGTGAAACCCTAACCCCAAGATGAAGTAAGGGTTAAATGAGGTCATTACCATGGGCCCCCATCCAACATGACTGGTGTCCTCATAAGAAGAGGGGGATTGGGACCCAGACACACAGAAGACTGTGTGAAGACGGAGGGAGAAGGTGGCATCTGCAAGCCAAGAGAGGCCACAGAAGGGACCAACCCCGCTGACACCTTGATCTTGGACTTCTGGCCCCTAGACCATGAAGAACTGAATTTCTGTTGTTTAAGTCACCCAGGTCATGGTATTTGTTACATCAGCCCCAGGAGACTAATACCCCCACCCCCAACAAACCTAAGAAACACCTCCCCATCTTAGAGATCAGCACTGTTCTTCCCAGGAGCTCTCCATGCCCATGATAGTCCCTGGTTCCTGGGAGGCCGTCGGTAAATGGATGTTGACTAAATCAACAGGTGTGTCTATGTGTACACACGTATACATATATACATCATATATACACTGTCCTAATGTTTCAGTAAAGCTCTATTATGTCCCCCACCCAATTTAAGAGACCTGTGAGATAAACAGGCCCCTCCCCCCACCCAGAGCTATGCTTGCAAAAACAACAGGTAAAAGGGATTGGCTGAAAACACACAGGTGTTACTTTTGTTGACTGTGGGGACAATTTTAAAAGAGCAGCCCCTGACCCCCGGAGGCTGGCCTGGCCATGCTATTTTCCTACTGAAAGTAAGCCTTGGTTGGCACAGGATAGCAACCCCAGATGTCACTCTGAAACCACAATAAGATGAGACAAAGCAAGGCCACTTCATAATTTCATCTAAGCTCAGACAAAAACATGGTCACTGTACCACCCACAAAAATACTGCCCCCAAAGGCCCCTATCTGGGGTGAAATGAGTGACTGCTACTTTGCCAATTACAGCTTTAGGTTGTTTTAGTCTCCCCTCCCCTAAAGGTTTATTGAGGTGCCCAAAGAATTGCTCCCACGTTCTGACAGCATCCAACCTCCAACCAATCTCTAGAGCCAATCCTGGCTTCCTTACCATGCAACCAAATCCCTAATCCTATAACAGGCCCTTTCTAACACCCTCCTACTGAGATCGTCAGGTTCCTCATGGTGAGGTTCTCACTGCAGCTAGTAATGAACCCCACTTGTGCAAGTGCCAGTGTGCCCCTGGTGGTCTTGGGCCTGAGCCCCTTCACAATGCTGTTCAGTTGGCTTTTGTGTGATGCAGTGGGATATGTCAAAAAGCCAAAATTTTAAGAAGGGGTATCAGGAGGAAGATGAAGCGGAGCCATCAAAGATTAAGAAGAGAGCTTTGGCAATTTCCAAAGGGAGAGACAGGTTTGGAAGGCATATTAAAGAAGGTCGCCTCCGTGGGGGCAATCCTTTCCTCCGTCTTTCAACAAAACCTGCAATAGGGTGGGTACCATTTGCTAAACTCTTGAAATTGGGTGTGGGGTTGGGACAGAGAGGGGCTGAGTCTTACAATACCTGGCTGAAGAAACTGGACTATAAGCAGATACCTCAAGAGAGATGAGTGGCCCCCAAAGCTATCCTTTGGGTTACCAAGACTTCCTTTCCACCAGTCTGCCAAGGTCTACAGAGCAGTCTGATAATGATAAGAATAATTTAGTCCCCACAACGTCCTATACAGTGCACTGGCCATGGTGGGTACTCAAGGCTGATTAAGGGACATCTGTCTGACTGTTCCAGGAAACCCTTTAGCCTTCTAAGAAAGCTGGTCATGGGACCCACCACTACTCTACCCACAGCTGATGGAATTAGCACTGGGCTTCTGGACCCCAGGCAGCCAATCTATAGGCTGACTAGTGGTCCATGAAGTGGTCCTGACCTGAACGTTCAGGGGACCAGGAATGACACTGGCAGATGGATAGATTCTGGTCCTTTTGTGGGCAGTTTTTATATAAACTGGACAGAAGACAGCATGAGTGAATTTGTTTTTTGTAGGGTGGCTATAATGAAGTACTACAAACTGCCTTTACAGAAATGTCTTGTTTCTTCGTTT
Organism: Nasua narica; assembly: GCA_028533885.1. Lineage (NCBI taxonomy): Eukaryota > Metazoa > Chordata > Mammalia > Carnivora > Procyonidae > Nasua > Nasua narica. The sequence continues at coordinate 110,048,062 of CM052802.1, read as the reverse complement.
GTGGAGACCAGAAATCAGAGATCAAGGGAAGGCTGGTTCTTCCTAAGGGCTGTGAGGGAAGAATCCACTCCAGACTTCTCTCCTGGGCTTGTAGAAGGACATCCTTATGTTCATATGATGTTCTCTCTGTATATATTTCTCTGGATCCAAATTCCCCCTTTTTATAAGGACATCAGCCATATTGGATTGGCACCCACCCTGATGATATGGGAGGTCACCCAATTTAACTTGACCGCTTCTGTAAAGGCCCTGTCTCCTAATAAGTTCACACTCTGAGGGACTGGAAGTTAGGATTTGGACATAGGAATTTGGGGGGCTGTTAATTCAGCCTGTAACAATGAGTAACTGAGTGGATACCGAAGCAGACATTTGAAAAACATCATTTTGGAGGCACTTAGGTGGGCCAGTCAGTTAGGCGTCTGATTCCTGATTTCAGCCCAGGTCATGATCTCAGGGTCATGAGATCCAGCCCCAAGGTAGGGTCCGTGCTCGGCGGGGAGTCTGCTTCTCTCCCTCTTCCTCGCCCTCTGCTCCTCCCCCTGCCCACAGACACATATTTCTCTCTTTCTCTTAAATAAGTAACTAAATCTTTGAAAGACATTACCTTGTACAGTCCCTTTCAAAGTGTAATATACCCTTGAGTCATCTGAAGACCTTATTAAATACTGATTCTGATTTAGTCAATCTTGGATGGCCCCTAGGATTCTGTATTTTTTTAATTTATTTTAATTTATTTTTTTAAAGATTTTGCTTATTTATTAGAGTGGGGGGGATTGGCAGAGGCAGAGGGAGAAGCAGACTCCCCACTGAGCAGAGAGTCTGATACAGGACTTGATCCCAGGACTCTGGGACCATGACCTGAGCTGAAGGCAGACGCTTAATGGACTGAGCCACCCAGGTGCCCAGGATTCTGTATTTTTAAAACCAATGGCAAGATGATGCAGATGCTGATGCCGGTGGTCTATGAACCACGCTTTGAATGTGGAAGGAATAGGAGCTCTCCTAGGATCACTATTCTCCTTTTGAAGAGGACTTGCTGATGCATGGGTAAGGCTTAAATTCTCAAAAGTTCCTTGTGTTCTGAACTCAGGGCAGCAGTCCCCAACCTCCATAGCACATTGGACCCACCTAGGGAACTTGGACAAAGTCCTTGTGGTCCCACCTCCCAGAGATCCAGATTTGTCTGGGATGGGTCTCGGGATTTTTTTTTAAAATGTCTCCCAGATATTTCTACCATTGCTTTCCAGGGTACCCTTTCTATGGGTCATATATTTACATTTTAACAGGTGCACTGGTTCAGTCAGTGACCTTAATTATAAGAATATCAACCACCAATTTCAATGGTGAGGAAATATCTGTGGACAGACAAGTCTTTTGTTCTTTCAGTAATAGAATGGGGTCTTTTTAGGGCTTCATGAGATCATCCTTGTCTGAAGTATAGGGGGCTGAGACATAGGCTATCTTGTCAGTTTCCCTATTTAGAACAGAGACATTTACTCATTTTCCAAGAATGCACTAAGTTGTGCTCAAGGCGAGAACGAGCTCCTACCCTATACAACACCTGTAATCCTCAAAGGACAGGAAATAGTCTTTCCATTGTTGATGCTTTAACAGAATGAGGATGTCTGGATGGAAGTGGGCCTTCTGCCACCGGTTCTCTAGGGACCGTGACCCAGTAGGACAGTCCCAAGACCAGGTGCTTAAAAATCATCAAATATGGGCGCCTGGGTGGCTCAGTTGGTTGAGCGGCTGCCTTCGGCTCAGGTCATGATCCCGGAGTCCCGGGATCGAGTCCCATATCGGACTCCCGGCTCTGCGGGAAGTCTGCTTCTCCCTCTGACCTTCTCCCCTCTCATTCTCACTCTCTCTCTCTAATAAATAAATAAAAAATCTTTAAAAAAAAATCATCAAATATTAGCCTATGTAGGCCTGTTAGTGTTGGCAGTGGAGGCAAGAAGCTGAGATCTAGGGAAATAGGAGAATGGCATTTCGAAGAAGAGTGGCTTTGAAAGATCATATAGAATTTGAAACAAACAAAAACAAAATGTCCCCCGTGAGTCTCTGTGTCCAAGTGTGCAACATCTGAGTACTGAGTCCCAAACACTGTATTATTTAGACCACACAACCCACGCTCTGTCATTAACCGCCCACTGACGACTCTCTCTGCCCGTGACCATAAGTCCCTTCTTGTCAGGCCATGTTATCTGCATCAGAGAGTCTCCAGAACCCAGCACAATGTCTAGCACATGGCAACAAGACAGGAGGGTGGGTGTCTGCAGGGTCCCTGCTTTATTTGAGCCCCTGGCACAGAAAGGAGCTCAGCAAGTATTTGATGAATGAGCCTCGGGTCACTGAGGACCCAAAAGTCAAGTTCTCCCTCTCCAGAGGCATGCCCTACCCTGTAACCTTTCAGATCATTTCATTTATGCAGATGGATGCAGCTTTTGCAAGAGAGAGAATGGGAAGAGTGGGAGGTGGCTGCTTTGAGAGCCAGGGATGGTGAGTCATCTCACCATCTCACCATCATCGCCATCTGAGCTTGACCTTCCCTTTTCCCCTGAAGACAGTCTAGGCTCCAACAGCCTGGTCACCTCGTTTCCTGCCCACCACTGAGATCTGAGAGTCCAGAATCCAAGCCGCCTTTCTCTAAGGTGGTGTTTCTTTACAAGATGACTGAAGTATCCCTGTTGACAGCTCCTCTGTCTTCCATTTCAACTGCTTCCCACGCAGTTCTGCCCTGATGCTCCCAGCCTGCCCTCAAGTGACCCTGAAAGCTGTCTTTTTCCAAATGAAGACCCAGCGCACTTTTGCCACAGGCAGGCACCCTCGGGCCAAGACTGTGCATCCTAAATAAATTCAAAATAGCTCTGCTGATGTTTTGGAAACTGATTAGTAACCTGACGTTTGCTCAGCTCAGCTCATAAGTTGACATCCATTCATATCAATCAACTACTAGCTATGGAATATCAATAGGGACTTCAGGACTCTGCTAGGTCAAAAGAAAGCAGAAAAGCATTTTTCTGAGGGTCCCTACCAGAAAGCATTTTCCTCCCTTACCTGAGGACAGCAGCTAGGTGCTTCACTGTGCAGCATTGATGCTAAAGATAAAAGCAGCTGAAGAATGAGGAGAGGACTGGGAACTGTGGCAGGAGGAGAAGGTGGGGTTGGGACTGGAGCAGGGGAAGCATCGAAAGGGGGGAATCATGGGGTGTGAGGATGACATGGGCACAAAGGCACAGAGGCAGGAAAGTCATGCTGTCTCAGGGCACCTCCAGGAGGCCAGCCTGCTGGGATGGCATGTGCGTATGTGCGGGACAACTGGTCAACTAGGTGAGGCTAGCTGACAGTGGACATGGACGTGCAAAGCCTTGACGTACAAAGCAAGGCAGGTAATTCAGAGAGACCTGTGAGGAGGAGCAAGCAGAGGCCCTAATCAGAGGGAAGCAGGGCAGGCATTAGGAGGTGACAGCCTGGCCTCGGGTAGGGGGGTGGGAATGGGAACGAAAGAACAACTCCAAGGTTGTTCTTTTCTTAATCCAATCTATTCTTAATCCAAGAATAGCAGGATCTGGTGCAAAGGATGGAGAAAAGGGAGGCTTTCTGTAAGAGGGGTGAAAGGTCTTGACTCTGCTAGGTCAGACATTTAGGGCAAATTCTCATGATGGGAAAATTAGCTGAAGAGTTATTTTCTAAAATTTTTTTATTCTTCGAAAAATTGTGCTAAAATATACATGACATAAAATTTGCCATTTTAACCATCGTTCAAGCAAACAGTTCAGTGGCATCCAGGACATTCATGATATTGTATAACTATCACCCCATCCATCACCAGAATGTTATCATCTTCCAACACGAACCTCTCTGTTAACCACTAAGTCCCCATCCCCTCTCCCCCAGCCCCAGGCAACCTCCCTTCTACTTTCTGTTGCTACAAATTTGGTAACTTTGGGAACCTTGTATGAGGGGAACTATCCAATATTAGTCTGTTTGTGTCTGGCAGAGTTCACTTAGGACGATGTCTTCAAGATCTAGCCCACACTGTAACACATGGCCGAATGTCCTTTCTTTTTAAGGCTGAATCATATTCCACCGTATATATAGGCCACATTTCCTTTGTCCACGCATCCCTTAACTGACATTTGAGTTACTTCCTCCTCTGGGCTACGGTGAATAGTACTGCTGAGACCACACCGGTACAAATATATCTGTTGGACCCCTGACTTCCAATTTCTCTCTCCTCTCATGTCTTCCTGTAAGCGAACCAAATCACTTCTTCTGACATTTTGCTTAGGTATCTCCTCCACGAAATACCCAATTTTATTGCTTACATGTTTCACCTTCCACCGAACACGAGAACACAGCTCAGCCAAGTTCTTTACCACTTTAAAGGAAGGATCGTCTTTCCGCCAGTTTCCAGTGACACATTCCTCATTCCCGCCTGTATCTCTAACAACATTCTGCCCATGGTGATGCACGTATCCTCGAAGATGACAGAGGCCTTCTCTCCAGCTCTTCTCTTCTCTTCCTGACACATCACCGGATTCGCCATTAACACCCGTATTTCTACCAACAGTCACGCCAGGACAACCCGGGCTATTTTTCTGTCATGCCCCTTGAAACTTTTCCAGCCTCTCCCCTTTACCCATTTCCAAGGCCACTTCCACATTTCAGGGGGTTCATTACAACAGCACACCAATTCTTGGTATCAAAAGTGGTATTACTTGGCTCTGGCTCCCAAACAAGATGCCATAGACCATGTGGCTTCAACAACAGAGATGTTATCTTCTCACAGTTCTGGAGGCCGGAAGTCCAAGATCCAGGTGCTGGCAAATTCCGCTCCTGGCAAGAGCTCTCTTCCTGGCTTGTAGACAGCCACCTTCTTGCGACACCCTCACATGGCCTCTTCTCTGCACACATGTGGAGAGAGAGAGTGTGTGTCTGGTGCCTCTTCCTCTTATTGGAACACACGTTCTGTCCCATTAGGGCCCTACCCTTATAAGCCCATTTAACCTTAATTATATCCAAATATAAGCACACTGAGGCTTAGGGCATCAGTGCAGGAAACTTGTCGCACAGTTCAGTCCATAACAGCATCTATCTGTCTAGGGACTCTCACGGAATGAGCACTGGACTTGGATCAGGTCAGCTTTGTCTCTCATCCTGCCCCTACCTCCTCAAGAAGCCATTTATCCACAATAGGTCCCAGTTTTGTTGTGGGGAGGAAACAGGACCTTTCCCCAGAGTTGTACAAAGGATCACATCCAATCACACAGGTTGGAGGCATTTTAGTGCCCTGCACACTTAAAGAATTCCTGGTCGTGGCCTTCCAGGCCCCCATAAGTGGTCTAGCAAACAACCAAAGCCCATCTCCAGCCTCATCCCTGTGGGGGGACACTCTTCATACTGACCTCTCACCTGCTGGTAAGTGCAGGAAGGGTAGCATCCTCTTTTTTGAGTAGGTTTTTTAATTTTGTTTTGTTTTGTTTTGTACTCTGTTTTAGAACAGAGACCAAGGATAGCAAATACTGTGTTGCAAAGGAGTCTTGGCAGTGTTCAGCCTTGGCATGGCCTGATGGGATGGTGGCGCCCGCCTGGGGTACAGGGGGAGGGTCACTCTTACCCAGAATACCCGAGGTTTTGGGTGTCAGTCACTGGGCTCTTGTTTTTTTTCATTTCCTAGGTTCTTAGTAACCCTACTAACACTCTCTGGTATGGGGATACGGAACGATGGTATCAGAAAGTACTGAGCACCATTTAATGATTAAACCACAAACTAACATCCTGCGAATCATCCGTGTGCCCAGAAATGGGCACGCAGCCTTATACTAAGTGAATGTTTCATGGGTGAATTCCCCTCACACACGCACAAGGCACTGCTAAGAAGGACTGCTAGGTTTCATGCCTCGAGCATCATACCTTGAATTACAAAGCAAACGGAACGAAAGACTGCCACATGTCATCTCAGACAAGAAAAACACTTAAGACAATTAAACCAATAAACAGTTACAAGCAGACTTACCTATGTTGACACACATCTCCCTTCTGTGTGGTCTAAGAGTACTTTTGCCATTCTGTCATGTAGGATTTCCCACGTGGTATTATAATTACATAATTCTATTTTGTCTCTCTCATTAGACAAGGAGAGGGCCAGTAGCCCCTCTTAATCTGCGATTCCATTGCCTGGCACACAATCTCCCACATCATCAAGGTTGTACTTGGGGCGGATGACTCAGCAGATAAAAGGGGAGGGGGGCTATTAAGCTCCCAAAGCTGGAGATGCCAGCCGTGGCTTCCTTTCCTCATTTCTTTATCCCGTATTCCATCACCTAAGGGTACCACAGTCTGATTTATTTTGGTCTTTGTGTCTGCAAACGCATACATTAACTGGGTTTTTAAAAAGAGGTAGCTATGCAAAAGCCTGGAATTAGATATTATTTTGGAGGCTCGCAGAGCTAATTATGGGGTTAGAAAAGATGCCCTTATCCCGAACAGGAATTGTAATGCTTCCTATTTTTTAATGTAAAACATGAAGTAAACATAATTCACTGTCATTTTTAATGTCCTGGTACATTTCAGAGACCCACTTAAGATAAATGATTTCCAAATGCCTGATCAGTCTGGTTTGAAAGCCTCTGTGGAATTAATGTTCTATAATATATTCAAATCATTTTAAATCCAGGCCCTGCTTTGATATTTGTTTTTCATTGCCATTACTGATAGAAGTACAAGTTCACATAAATAGGACGTTGCCAATGGGATGTGTTCTGCCCCAGCCATTAATTCCAGGGCTCATTTTCTAGCTCAGCCCGATGACCAGAGAAGTTGCAAGACAAGCCACTGGAAATGTTTATTGTGACACATAAGTAGTAGGGCAGGATAGAGGTGGAGGAGTGTAGAAGTGTGTCTGTGTGTGTATGTGTGTGTGTGTGTGTGTGTGTGTGTGTGTGTGTGTGTGTGTTCAGCTTCAGATACTCATACACGGAGGAAAGATTTTGAAATCTGTCAGAATAACAGAAAAGAGGTTTTTTTATTATTATTAAAGATTTTTATTTATTTGACAGAGAGAGAGAGATCACAAGTCGGCAGAGAGGCAGGCAGAGAGAAGAGGGAGAAGCAGGCTCCCTGCTGAGCAGAAAGCAGGATGCGGGACTTGTTCCCAGGACACTGAGATCATGACCTGAGCTGAAGGCAGAGGCTTTAACCCACTGAGCCACCCAGGCGCCCCGAAAAGAGTTTTTAAAATAGATAGACATGGTTAAACTCAGAACAAGTGAAAACATTGATTTAAAAATTTGTACATTAGAAAGTCGTTCTCCTACCTTTTATTTAGTAGTTACTGGTGTGTCTCTTTAGCATTCCTTTGTGCACATGGGGGTATATTTTATTTCCCCCAGAAAGGAAGATTATAAAGGAGAAGTATGAATTGCAGATGACGTTTATTAGGTATTGACAACATGCTCTAAGTGTTCATTTAATCCTCAAATTAATTCTAAGAGGTGAGGACTCTTATTATCCCTACTTTATAGATGCAGAAACTGAGGGAGTACAAATTGAATTAGTTACTTTGCCCAAGCAAGTGGAAAGGCAAGATTTGAACCAGGTGGGCTGGAGATCCTAACCTCTACCCTCTCTCCATTCAGGCAGAGAGAAAAATCTGCGAAATTTCTGTTCTCTCCAAGAGGAGAAACTATTTCAGAATCAAATAAACCATTGCTCCTCGTGTATTAGAAGAGAGGCCAATGCGGTCCCTGGAATATGAGGGTAGAGTAGCAAAGACTGTCCCCAGCCAGAGAGCCATGGAGGGGTCATCACTGCCACAGATTGTCTCAGTGTTTGTGAGAGAGACCAATGCTCCTTTTGAGGCATGTCCAAGGTGTGGTAGAAATGTAGACCAACCTGGCCAGTCTTTCTGTCTACTCCAAGATGAAATCCAAGTCCACTGTAGGCTCAGGACCTAGCTACCAGTGAATTTGTGTACCCAGGTCTTGGGGTGGTCTCTCACATGTGAGATGCTGAATGAATGGATGCCCAGAAAGAGAAGTGGAACAATTCACTAATCCATTAAAAGAATGATTGACATCTATGATGGGCCAGATGCTGGGCTAGAATGGTGGGAATACAGGAAGGACTAGGACATGTTTCTGCCTCAAGGTGTCGACAATTTAGAGCAGAGCACAAGTAGGCACTCAGGACGCTGTGATGCGGCATTACAAACGTTGTGGTGATGGTACATACACATGGAGGTAAGAAGGATGACCACTATGTCTGCAGGAAGTTGCTGGTATGTAGGTGGGGAACTAAATCTCCCCAGAAGATTCATCAGAAGGTGTGGATAGGATTAGGGGAACCAACGAGGGGGTTGTGGTATAACAAAAAAATTTATTTGGTCTTTGTTCCCAGTTCCTGGTACAGATATAAAATTCTTGGCAATTCCTGATGATGGGCATGTCTTTTGTTATTCATAATGAGCCCCTTTTGACCATACCTGAGTTTATGCTAATGAGGTCACTATTGGTGGGTCCCTAGACAACTTTAGGATGGTGTTGGTCCACAGAGGAACCACCATGTGACCAGAGAGCTAGAACTTTCAGCCCCACTCTCTGACCTCTGGGAGAGGAGAGAGCTTGGAGGTTGAGTTCAACCATCAATGGCCATCAATGGCCAATCAACTATGTCAGAGTAATGAAACCTCCACAAAACCTCTGAACAACAAGGCTCAGAGGAACGTCCTAGTTGGTGGACATAGAGATGTGCTGGGAGAGTGGTCACCTCAGCTCCACAGGAATGGAAGTGCTTGCATTCAGGACCTCTGCAGACCTTGCCCTCCACATCTTTTTCATTTGGCCACTTCAAACTCCCTTTGAGTTATATACTTTGTAATGAAACTTTAATTGTAAGCATAGTGCTTTCCAGAGTTCCATGAGTCATTCTAGTAAGTTATCAAACCTGAGGGTGTATTGTGGGAAGCCCTGAATTTGTAGCCAAGTTGGACAGAAGTACGGGTCACCTGGAGAGCTGGGATTTGTAGCTGGCATCTGAAGTGGGAGCAGTCTTGCGGGGCTGAGTCCCTTAGTCTGCGCTCACTCTGGGTCAGTATCAGGATTGAGCCAAATTATGGGACATCCAGTTGGTGTCAGAAAAATGGAGAATTGTTGAAAGGACATAGGGGTGTTAAGGCACCCAGAGTCTGGCAGCAGAGAGAAGCTGTTGCCACCCCTTGACCTGTTAGGACAAGGAGAAATAAGAGTGGGGCCCAGGGGGTAGGGGATGAGAAGAGGCCCCTTGGGCAGGGGCATTCATCGTGTGCAGGGCTGGAGCTGAAGATTCTGACGGGGTTAGGGGATTCTCTCACCTACCAGTGAGTACCAGCCAAAGACCCCAGAAGTGGGCAGCACACTTAAAAACCTAATGAAGATTAAGAAATAAAATGGACAACATCAAGACTTGCCTTTATTTCTATGGAGAAGAACTTACCCGCCTTTTCGAGCAAACCAAACAAGGCCATACTTGTGCAGTAACTATGGTAAAGAGACATCATTGTAAAAAAAAAAAAAAAGAGAGAGAGAGAGAGAGACATCATTGTACTGATAGTTCAGAAAATAGTTAAGAAAACTGCAGTCAAGTTTACACGAAACGCTATATTGACTCTTCCCAACTGACTCCTATCGTTTGCAAAATCCTGAGTTAGCACAACTTTATGATTTCTTAAATAATATCTAAAAAGCACCAACAGCAATAGAAGATTGACGAATTGGACTCCACCAAAATTGAATACTTCCATCTAACAAAAGGCACCATAAGTGAAGTTAAAACCAATACCAACAACAAAATGAGCCACAGACTAAGAGAAGATATTCACAATACATCTAAGTGATAGAGGATTAGTATCCAGTATACACAAAATCCCTCTAAATCATTGTTTTTAGGAATGATCAGTTGGGGAGTGCCTGGGTGGCTCTGTCAGTTAAGCATCTGCCTTTGGCTCAGGTCATGATCTTGGGGTCCTGGGATCGAGTCCTGCATCAGACTCAGCAGGAGTCTGCTGTTTTCTCTCTCTCTCTCAAATAAATAAATAAAATCTTTAAAAAAGAAAAAAGAATGATCAATTGGGAGCAACCCAAACAACCAATGGGGAAATGAATGAATGAATGAATTGTAATAAATTTATAGAAATAATACTAAAATAGGGGCGCCTGGGTGGCTCAGGGGGTTAAAGCCTCTGCCTTAGGCTCAGGTCATGATCTCGGGGTCCTGGGATCGAGCCCCACATCAGGCTCTCTGCTCAGCAGGGAGCCTGCTTCCCCCCCCCCTGCCTGGCTCTCTGCCTACTTGTGATCTCTCTCTCTCTCTCTCTCTCTCTGTCAAATAAATAAATAAAATCTTTAAAAAAAAAGAAATAATACTAAAATAGCAGTTCAAAAGAAACTTACTAGATCTCTAAGTATCAAGCAGGACAAATGTGGAAAACCTAGAACTGAGTAAAAATGTAAGTTGCAGAAAAGCTGTATGAAGTGTTATTTATCTCAAATACAAACACCACTAAACGTTAATTATTTACATATATGCACACAAAAACATTAAAGCATAGATGGAAAAGAGAGACCAGGACCAGAAGAGGGGGCTGCTCAGGGCAGGGCAAAGGGCAGGATGAAGGAAGGTGGGGAAGGTGTTGCAAAGTTACCTCTAAAAACCAGAAATGGTTATGTGCACATTTGTGAAGTCTGAATGGTATATGCTTATATTATTCTCTGTACTCTTCTGTGTGTTTTCCAGGCATCTGGAGCGAAGCCCCCCTGAGCCTTCTTTGAGTGGCAGTCACCCTGAGCTACTTGCTGGTCCCTAAATGGTACATCTCTTCTCTATCCCTTGAATTTCAAAGTGGGGATGGCCAACAGCAATCACTAGCAGCCTCGTGAAAATGCAGATCTCAGCTCCTACCCAGACCCAAAGACTCAGACTCTGCATTTTAACAAGCCCCAGGTAATTCTTGATATAAGTCCAAACAGCCTCCCGGAAACTGCTCCCCCTCACCCCCCCCAGCCACCCCCAGCCCACCGCCCCGAATTACTAGCCAACTCCTAAAACTCTAATCTCGATGTAGCACGATTGCCTATTCTAAGGTTTCATTGAACCCCTGTCTAGGTCAAGAGCTGTCTGTGCGTGTAATACACCTCCTTTCCTCAAAACAGGCGGCATTATCATCGTTTGCTAAATGAACTGTGAATTCCTCGTTAGTCCCATTAGCCTTTGGGTAGTTGTCCTTATCACAATATATGGCACATGACGTGAACTCAAGGAATGTTATAAGAATCAACATGAACCACATTTTTAGACAAGAGTAAGGCCATCATCCATGCTCAAACGTTTCATCCGGGGAATAGAAGGATCTGGTTCTAGAACACTTTAATACATGAAATCAACGTCCTACTACATTTTTGGTTCTCAGTCCTTCAAAAGAAATTAAATTTACTTTTAAATTTTCAGCCTTTAAGGAAATGTGCATGCTTAAAATTTTGTAGCCAAGTACTATGGTTTTTGTTGGGTTGTTTTTTTGGGGGGAGGGGGAGCATCCCTTAGTAAATTGGTGTAAAAAAATGTCTCTACTTCAGGAATTCTTAATCTCTCCAGAAGTCGGGACCCATTTGAGGCCTGATGAAAAATGTGGATCTTCTCCCCGGATAAATGCATATGATTTCAGTATCTACAAACTCCAGGTAAAGTCTAAAATACGGTGCAGGATACCCTTACTTAGCATTGTTCTAGAGTTTTCCACAGTGTCATGTAAACAAAAATGTGTCTGTGGACATTCCCATCATATGACGCTTTTGACAGCAACCTCATTTTTCTTGCTACAGAAATAACCCCAGCAAGCCACTGAAAATCAGGAACACCTTAAAAAATCTTACCATCACTGGCTAATAAAGTGGTTTGTCTTTTTTTTTTTTTTTAAGATTTTATTTATTTATTTGACAGAGAGAGAGATACAGCGAGAGAGAGAACACAAGCAGGGGGAGTGGGAGAGGGAAAACCAGGCTCCCCGCCGAGCGGGAGGCCTAATGCAGGGCTTGATCCCAGGCCCCTGGGATCATGACCTGAGCTAAAAACACATGCTTAATGACTAAGCCACCCATGCGCCCCTTTGTTTTGCTTTTTAAAGATTAATTTATTTATTTGAGAGAGAGAATGCGCAGACCAGCAGGGGGAAGGGCAGAGGGAGAGAATCTCAAGCAGCTCCCCGCTGAGCATGGAACCTGAAATCATGATCTGAGCCAAAACCAAATGTCTGACGCTCAACAGACTGAGTCACCCAGGCGCCCCTAATAAAGTGTTTTAAACTTGAATTAATCCCACAATTTCCACCCACGAGTCTAGAAGACAGGAAGTCAGCACTAGAATCAACACTTTGAGTTGGAGACAATCACAAAGGGGGGATGTGGGCCTTAGCAAGGAGTGAGTCCTGTCCTCAGCTGCCTGATCCAAACAGTATTTTATCAAGTGGCTTTATTTTCTCTTAACATACACAAAAAGGTACTTGGTAGCAGTCAGAAAAGCAGTGGAAATATTTTATTCCATTTGCAAGCGCCATCTAACTACTGCATGGTTTAAGCATAAAAAAAACACATAATGCCCAAAGGTATCAAAAGATGGGAGGAACCATTGGCCTAAGACTCCGGTGACATCAGAAGCCCAGATCTTGACGTTTAGCTCCCCCAGGTTGTGTTCATTTGCCTCAAAGAAAAGTCCAATGCCCACCCCTCTCAGGGAGTGACCCCCCCCCAAGGCCTTTGGGGGGGAAACACTACCATCCAGACGTACTCATTTCCCCTGACATTCAGGCATGCTGTGAGTAGTTAGTAGAATAAGAGTACTAATATAGTAATGAGCATTTGCTCTGTTTTCAGCTTTGCAAAGCTCTTTCACTTTGTGTTGGTCTAGCATTTTAATTATGTTGCCAAAAAGAAAGAGGAGCTTCTTTCTCCACTGAGGCCCTGTGTCCCCTGACAAGCCCCCACAGAATCCCTCAACTTGTGAGGCTCTAAATTAACGCTGAGTCATGGGAGCCTGGGAGGTTTGCAGCCTTGTTTGTGTGGAGCCCTCAGATATTGGTGAAATCATTCCCTGGGGACATAAGTCGGCTCTTCCTAGAATCAGGGTGAGGTCAGAGGTTGATTGAAAAAGACAGAAATTTTTTAAAAGGGCAGAAATTTCAAGCAGGGCGGACTTCATGAGAGAGGGTAGCCTTTTCCGAAGGATGGCCTTTCTCTCTGGGACTTACATAATTACAAATTTAGAGCTAAAGTGAAACTTTGAATGAGTAACATTTTATTTTGGATTTTGATTTACTTTATATATTGCATCGATGTTTGGAAAAGAAGCCAACTTCGTTGAAATAATGGAGGTAAACGATGGTGGTGGAATTTGCTTCCACCTGTGGCCGGCTAACTAAATTCATTGGCACTGACGGGGGAGTCCATGCGGTCCTTAGTGGGTTAGCTAGTTTCGCCTTGTCCTACCCCTCCCTCCACTCACTATTCACTGAGCCTCTACTGGGCACAGAACAGGAAGGATACACAGTTGGGTCTTCAGAGAGCTTGAGATCTCTGGGATGAACTCAGAGAGAGCCCTTTTTTTTTTTTTTTTCCAGAGAGAGCCCATTTTAATACATGTAAGACATTTGTTTACAGAGAGATGAAGTAGGAGAATCCCACCTGAGAAAGGGAGAAGCTATTTTTGTTGTTGTCTTGGAAGAAAACCAGCTGTGGTCCACCGGCACACCAGTAACGATCCTACCTCTGATCGAGCTCCTTCTTCCCCCTTCTCTTTTGACCAGCCACCATGGGTGGCCACCTTCAGGTAGCTCTTGAAACAAATGAGAAGAATGTCCTCCTTGCCCTGGGCGTGAGCACAAGTGGCTATTTGCAAAGCGACATAAAGGCCATAATTAGTGTGAGTCACACCTGGATTTACAGCAAAACAGCATCTCTTAGCAACAGAGACCTTCAAACAGTGAAGCCAAATTCCAGTGTAGACAGTTCCAGAAGGGGGTGAGGAATCAGTGTTGAGAGGGAAAATGAGAGCCATTTGATGGAGTCCAGAAACCATGGTAGCTAGAAGAGGAAGAGGAACCACCAGAATTCTTTTCCCAAAATGGCCTAAGGAGCTGGTCAGCATGTTACCCTGATGGGACCAAAGATCCTTATCAGACTCTGGATAAGGGAGCAGTGTGTTGAAACTCACCACCAGCAAGCTTTCACACCCTGAGATTTAATTAGGCGGCAACGTGAACCCATCACATGTTTACTCCTTTGAAAGGAGAAAAATAAAAAGAGGAGAAGAGAGAGAGCATACAGGAACAGGACTTTGTACTCTATCCTTTTTATCTTACCACAGTTAGAAAGCAAGGCCCGTCCAAGGAAAGGCAAATATCAAACATACCTTTAAGTGGAGGACACATGGGCAAGGAAGGATTTAAATTCTTCACCCATTTCTCTTGAGAGTCAGACACTGTCATTCTCATTAAATGAAAATGTGAAGGATAAACACTCGGGGAAAAAGAGGGGGAAGCCAGAGAAGGAAGGAAGGAAGGAAGGAAGGAAGGAAGGAAGGAAGGAAGGAAGGAAGGAAGGAAGAAAAGAAAGAAAGAAAAGAAAGAAAAGATCTTCAGCAGCGAGCCAGAGTCTGATCTCCAATTGCCTTGTCACAAGGTGAGGGGCTCTTCTCCGAAAAACTTTTGTGTGGCTCAGAAGAAAATCATTACTGTCAGAGCCACCTTAAGGACAACAAAAGACATGCTTCCTCCTTATTTTATACTCACAGATCATTTTTAGCCTCAAACAATATTTCTCAGTTTAATTGCTCTACTTGGTTTCAATTGACTTTCAGCTACTTTTTCTTAAAGTCAAGAGTGTAAAAAAAAAAGTTCACAAGAGAAAATATTCAAAGGGTTGTGCCACAAACTCCAAATGCAAATTCCAGAAGAAAGGGCCCAGAAAGGTTTGAACAATGGCTGGACCTTTTTCATAAGACTATTGTCCTCTGTTGAAAAGGAGAGAGATTTGTATGTACACAGGCCTGCTCATTTGAAAATATCTATTTCTATATGTAAAAGTCTAATCTGATGCAAAGGCATTTTTAAATGAATTAGGTGGTGGGGGGAGAGCAAAAACAAAAAATAGATTCACTGGTAATGGAATTCAGATTCTCCTTTTTTGGAACTTTCCTGCAGAAAGGTTCCCCCAGGATCTCGAGAGGTATGCTTGGCTCCCTTGATGACTCAAACCAGCCCTGGCTCCAGCCTGAGATGGTGAACCCCTAAGGCCTTGAAAGAAAAGTGAAGGATTGAGGTACTTTACCTGTGCTTCTGGTTAGTTCTGTTTGCAACAGTGGGATTTTCTGAGCATCTCACACAATGAAGACAGAGAGGGAGAAACAGAATTTTGTACTCCCGAGTTTTTTCAGCGGGAGAATATCTCTGAAGCTGAAGCAAAAGGGAATCAGGCAAATTTATAAGAAGCTCTCATTGTGTAGAGTTCTGTTTTGTTCACTGACTAAAGGTGAATGCCGACATGATCCCCCAGATGAGGTAAACGACCCCTGGCGATTGTTAAGGGCTCAGAGATGTCTCCAGGGAGGGCGATGGGTAACAGTCATGGCCCGTGGATCTCTAAATGGGCATTTTCCTGTAGGAAAGCCCTTCGGGGTTTCCCAAGGCTGCAGGTGTTAAAGCATAGGGGAAGCTCGTTCCAAAATCGAGGACACTCTCGGGAGCCAAGGGAGCTCACTAGGTGTGACTTTCGGCTGGGAGGACAGGGGGAGGAAAGGGCAGCAGCCCTCTGGCTGGAGATGAGCCCTGTTGGATCTGGACGTTCACTCAATCGAATCGCAGAAACTTGTGAGAATTTTATGCTTTGTGGAGCTCTCTCGTACCATGGATGGGGGGCGGGTTACTGGTGTGGACTAGAATCCTGAGCTCTGCCTCCAGCACGAGTTTCGGGTGTGAGTCTTGGTTCTGATACTGTGTGACCTTGGGCAAGTTACTTAACGTCTCTAACACTTGCCTTCTTCATTCCAAAATGGTGCCAATGGTGCTTCCTTCATAGGTGTGCAGGGTACTTTAAGTGAGGTAAGTAACACATATCTATAAAGGTGTTGGAGGACTCAAGAAATGGTGGCTGTGATCGTTGTTAAGTTTATGAGGAATGTGTCTGATTTCTGTAGTTTGGATATGAAAAGAAATATTAATGCTATGTAAGAAAGTATGATTCTGTCAAAGATGGAGAGCAATGTGTTTGCGGCAAGATAAGGCAAGCAGGAGGAGGCGAGGCCAGAACCTAGCATCAAATCTGCCTGATGGATAAATCAGGGGCAGGGCGCAGGGAAGGCTCCCAGGGTGGGCTGTGTCAGGAGGACAAGACACAGTGTGATGGTTCCTCACTCTGCGTCATGTTTATTTAACCTGGTAGACAAGATGGAGGACTGGCTCGCCTGCCCCGACCAAAAAGGGGCAACTGGGATTTCAGGACAATCCACAGAGGTCTGGGCCAGCAAACATCTACCACCAGGAAGTCTGACCACAGGCAGCAAACTCAAGCTCTGTGTCTGTCTGACTCTACTGTAGAATTATTTAGCAGAGCTAATGGAATGAAAAGTCTACTGGGGATTCCAACCTCTTTTCTCTATTTGATTGCTATTGAAATCTGACCTTGGATTAGTGGGGATGAAGCAACAGATAAACCGAGTATAGCTATCTTAGGTGGTTGGGGTCAAGATGATTGCTTCTGATAGCACCTAAATAATACCGTGTACTGTTCATATTTGCAAGTCCGCTTTGTTCCTGTTATCTCCTTTGCTCTTCACAGCAAGGCTGCGTGATAGGTGGGTGAGGCTGATGGTACCATTATTCCCATTTTACATCTGGGGAAAGCAAGGCTCACGGAAGCGATATGACTTGTTCAAGTTCACTCCACCAGAAGGTTGGAAGGTTGGGAAAAATAGGAAGGCTGACTTTAGATGCTTTCTTTTCCTATCAAGTGTTTCTTGGGTTTGAGATTTTTATCCTTCTGTATTTGGGTTTTGATGCCTAGAGGCAGACCCTGCAATGGAGCTTCATGGGCAAGGAAGCCAGCAAGGGAATTGGGTTTTTGTTTTTTGGGGGGAGGTCCCACATTCACCTGTCACAGGTTAAGGGGGAGCTAAACTCCCAGGGACTTCCTGTTCCCTTGGAAAATTGGCTTTGGTAATCCAAGCGCAATGCTTTGGAAAGAAGTCTGAGTTGCGGAATGATGGAAGTGAAGTCCCTTTAAAGCTGGCCTCCCTCTCTCCAACCCCCAGACCTCCAAAAATAGTTTAAAGGGGCCCCGAGGGATCTGAGCAAAACCCTGACATCATCGCCCACAGTCACCTTGGCCAGGAAGGCTTCGGAAGATCCTGCATCCCTTTTGCCTAATGATGGACCACGTTAATAGTGCTCCCGGACTCGCTTTAGGTGAAAGACAGAGCTTAATTTGGAGTCCTTGGGGTTTTGTGGTAGCATTTCCCTCTAATTTTTTTGCTGAGTTATCCTGAAAAGGAGGATGCTTTCCTGACACAGTTTGTAACTAGCAACTCACCTACTTTCTGTTCTAGCTTGGGGACCCACAATGATTTCTATATATTTAAAAATCTAGAATTTGCACCTAATTTCGAACAGGAAGCAATGGAAATGGACATTGTTGTTTCTCCTTCCCGTAACTGGGTCTGGGCAACTCTATTATTCCACTTTCAATCGTCGTGGCTCAGAGGAGGCTAAGGCTGCCTCCACGACATGTGACCAAACCTGGCCAATCAGAGCATCAGAGACCAGAGACCACAGTGATCGGGTCAGGAAGAGTACTGACCCAACCAGCCGTATATCAGAGCCAACGAGACTGGCTGTGATACTGTTGGAGCTTTTAGAAAACAGGCATTCTCTTCCTGTTGGGACGGCCAAGGATGAGCAGGGGAAACACCACACAGAGCTTAAGAATGAAGGTCACAGAGAAGAAAACAAATCCAAGAGGTGGAAACAGACCAGGAGTTAGTCACGTCTAAAGCCATGAAAGCCTTGGTCTTTCTAGTTATGTAAGGTAATAAAGTCCCTTTTTTGCCTAAGTCGGTTTTCCTTGGGTTTTCTGTAGTTTGGATATGAAAAGAAATATTAATGCCCTGACAGTATTGGTAATTTCCTATACATATTTGCTATGTAAGAAAGTATAATGAGACACTAGTATGCTGTCTAAAGTAAATCAATTTTCAGATACTGACATTTAAAGAATTCACTTAAGAAAGAAAGAAAGAAAGAAAGAAAGAAAGAAAGAAAGAAAGAAAGAATTCACTTTAAGATTCACTAACCAGCATATTCTGTGGCATCTCTTCATTGTTACTTGTGTCCTCAAAGAATACAAGCATTTTTCTAATTTCATAAATATGTAAGCTGTTCCATGCTGGCTCAGATGATGCCCTCGCCAGGCCTGGGTTCTTTGTTTAATTGTGGCCAGAAGGATAATTTTTGCGGGTTGGTGACCTCCGAGGTATTGTTTTCAAAAAGTGAGACATAACTTACTGTAGAGCCCACTGTACCGTAGAGTAGTCCCAGATATTTACCCAAGAGCAATTAAAACATATGTCTACATGAGGAACCCTAGATGAAGGTTCAGAGAAGCTTTATTCAAAGTAGCCCCAAAGTAGAAACAGCCCACACGTCCGTTAATGGAACGGATAACAAGTTCTAGCATGGTCACGCAATGGAACAGTGCTCAGCAATGCATACAAAGGAATAAAATACCGAGACATGCAGCAACCCCTGGGTGAACCCCATCCATGTCACGCCGAATAAAAGATACTAGACACAAGAGAGCACCTGCTGTCCAGTTCCATTTGTTGTCAGTTCTAGAACAGGAAAACCTTATGTATAGTGAGAGAAAGCAAACCAGTAGTTGCCAAGGTCACGTGCAGGGTGGGAGGCTTGGTTGCAGAGAGCACAACAGACCTTTCTTGGGTGAGTGAAATGTTTTGTATCTTGATTGGGGTGATGCTCTCACAGGTGAACACATCATGAAACTGTACATTTAAAGTGTGTGTATGTAAAATATACCTCCATAAAGTTTTTTTTTTTAAGCGAGGTATTTCCCTAGGATTTTCTTTCCTCTTCTTTTTAAAAAAGATTTTATTTATCTATTTGAGAGAGATGGAGAGAGACAGAGCATGAACAATGGGGAGCAGGCAGAGGGAGAGGGAGAAGCAGGCTCCCCACTGAGCAAGGAGCTCAATGGGGGTCTCGATCCCAGGACCCTGAGATCATGACCTGAGCCGAAGGCAGCTGCTTAACCAACTGAGCCACCCAGGCACCCCTCCCTAGGATTTTCTTAACTTCAAGTCTCATGATGTTTATATTTAAAATAGTATCATCAAACTTTAGTCTATAAATACTTTATTACACTATATTATGTTAATATATAATATTATCATAGAAATGCCATGCGGTCCGTAAAATTTTCCAAATATCCAATTCTTGTTACTACCTTTGTATTTTTATTCCTGTTGTCCCTTTAACTTGGAATACAATGTTTCCTCTTCTCTCTCTGACAAAATCCTATATATATTGTCCCTTTCCTCATTCATTCATTCATTCATTCCCCCAAATATTTATGGCATACCAGACCCTATGACGGGCTGGGGAGCTGTTGAGACATATAAATCAGGGGCCCTGCCCCTTAGGGACATATACTAGAAAATGGAGTTTTACTTGAATGCCCTTAGATTTATATGCTTACCATTTTTTGGCTGACAAAAAGGCTCTGTCAAAGACCATTAACCTGGAGGCTACAGGCCTCTCTATTACATTACCTAAAAGTGTGATGGTTATCCCATATCCATGTATTTTGCAGCTTCCCTAAAGGTCCTATGTTAACTTTAAAGAAATGGAATCATTGAGGAGGCTAACAAGACAGAAGGAAAACATCTCTGAGAAGTTAAAGGGAAACTTGGTTTCAGTGCATTTCTACGTCTATGATGAAAACATGACAAAATATAGGAATGTAACTCAAATGAAAGTGATAGTTGCTTTCTCAGATGGGGCTGGAGGCTCACCTGGGCTTCGAGGCCTTTTAGATAGACCAGAGCCTGGACCCCAGCTGACAAAGTTTGCTGCTGGTATCTTTTAACATTACAGGGTATTTTTAGAAAATCAGTTACTACAACAAGCTTTTATTAACATTTATTTTTCAAGTATTTACATTTTCTTCTGCTCCCCCAACAACTTTGGGTCACAAACCATTAAACCTTTATTTGATTCAAAATATCACCACAGAAATAGGACCTATATAGAGCAAAATTACTGATTCACACTTAAATGGAATATTAAGGTTTTAAAAGACTGTTAAATCACCTTTTTTTAAAAAAAAAGTGTTTATTCTAGAATAGTTTTAGACTTCTAGAAAAAGTTGTAAAGATAGGACGGATAGTTCTCATATGCCACGTATCTAATTTCGCTTACTGTTGACATCTTACCTTTGTCACAATTAATGAACCAATACTGATATATTTTTATTGAATTGAATTGAAATATATTTTGAATTTATTGAATTGAAATATAATTGGAACTTACAGTTCACTCAGATTTTCTTAGTGTTTACCTAATATCCTTTTTCTATGCCAGGATCCCTTCCAGAATGCCACATTACCCTTTGATCATCCTGACTCCTTAGCCTCCTCTTGGCTGTGATAGGTTCTCAAACTTTCCTTGCTTTTGATCACCTGGACAGTTTTTAGTACTGGTCAAGTATTTTCTAGAATGTTCTGCGATTGGGATTTATCTGATGTTCTCCTCATGGTTAAACTGGGGTTTTGGGGAGGAAGATCACAGAGGTAAAGAGCCATTCTCATCACATTCTATGGAAGCTACGTGCTATTGATGTGTCTTATCACTATTGATGTTGATCTTGGTCACCTAGCTAATTTATGATTTTTTTTTAAGATGTTATTTATTTATTTGTCAGAGAAAGAGAGAGAGCACAAGCAGGTGGAGTGGCAAGCAGAGGTAGAGGGAGAAGTGGGCTCCTCGCTGAGCAAGGAGCTCAATGCAGGATTCGATCCCAGGACGCTGGGATCAGGACCCAAGCTGAAGGCAGTAGCTTACCCAACTGAGCCACCCAGGCATCCCAGGCTGAGGTTAATGATTATCAGGTTTCCCACTATAGCTTTTCTCTCTCTCTTCCCCCCTCCCTTTCCATATGCTCCATTTTGGAAATACTCTGTACAGTCTGTACTCAAGCGCTGTGTATCTACACACATTCTTTGGGATTCTTCTGCATGGGAGATTTGTCTCATCTTTCCATTTCTTTCTTTATTCAATCATTTATATTAATATGGATTCATGAGTAGTTATTTTAGACTTTGGGTCATTATACACCACAACTTTATTTTGTCGTTCAAATTAGGAGCTCTTTTCAGTTGGCTCCTGTGACACAACCCTGTCATGGGTGGGGTGGGGGGGTGTCGGGGAGGGTCAGCAGTTTCTTACTTTGAGCCACTACAAGCTGCCCTGGGCTCATTTGTGTATTTCCTACCCCAGTCCTAGAATCAACCATTTCTCCAAGGAGCCTTGGTGGCTCTTATTGGAGAATGGTATTAGAAACCAAGAACTAGTACAAGGTGCACTCATTGCTACCGGGGTGTCAAATAACCTTTTGAAATAGCAAAGTTGTTTTACTCGAGTTTAAAAACTTAGTTTCATTTTTAAAAATATTAACAAAAAAATGCTTCAGTGACTTTATATATTTATAGATTATTTTGCCATAGAAACACTAAATTTTTATTCAAAGCACTATTCAGTGGCCCACAATTTAGAGTGACAATAAATATGCATATATGGCTCATTTTTTAAATACAAAATGTCCTTCAGGACTATATAATAGCCACAAATTCAAACTGACTTTATTAGAGACAAAAAAATTATCTAAAAAATTTTTTTAGTCAAAACATCTTGCCTCAGAAAGTACATTGTGGGTCTATGATTTACCTCATTTAGGATTATTCCTTACTCTCATACTCTTCTAGCTTCTAGTCATTGAAAGAAATCAGCTTAATAGATTTAGATTTGGCTTAGAACACCTAGACCGTCCAGTAGTGAGTTTTTCTTCCTCTCCATTTAGAATTAGTAGGGAGAGAGGGGATAAGAGTTGTTTAAAGAGCATTATTTTATCTATGTTAGGAAGTGAAAATCTCTTTCTCTAAACCTTTGTTACTTGTTTGTTGTTCCCACAAACCCTCTTGACAATGATTATCTTCAAATTGCCCATTCATTGCCTAAAGCCCCAACATCCATACTTGAAACCTGAAGTTCATTTGGGGATGATTCTTTCAAGCAACAGAGGCTGTTTCCATGCTGGAATGAACCATATAATGTTCACCTGTCAGTCCTCCTGGCATTCTATCCTTTTTCTGTGTGTGTGTGTGTGTGTGTGTGTGTGTGTGTGTGTGTGAGAGAGAGAGAGAGAGAGAGAGAGAGAGAGAGAGAGAGAACATTCCTAAGCACAATAAGGCAAATGTGACATCTGTAATTTTTAGCCAACAGAAGCCAACATCAAATTCTAGATCAATTTGTTATACTAATTGTTTTTTAACTCAATTTAAGGAGTTCAAAATTAAATTTTGACTAAGCTTTTAAAAGTAATTCCGCCTGATCAATCACATTTACAATTGAATAGCTTTTTGCACAGACGTCTTATCTTCATTTTGTTATTTCTTTTACTTGGCCTTTTGCTCACGAAGGATGAATTTGGCTGTACTCACTGCTTAAGTTTTTCTTAAGATCTTACCTGTAGTTTTCCTTTGGATAGATTACATGACATTTTTATTACTTCTGCCACTGAACAAAAGTATTTGCTTTTTCATTTTCGCTTATGATAGGTCTTGTAAATGTCAAATTCCTTGTTAGAAAGTCAGCGTTAACGTTCCAAAAGTCAAAGGATGATATAAGTAATGTTCAAGTGTACACATTTAGAGTTTGAAGTAATTTCATACCACTTTTTCCTAGCCCCCACTCAAGTCAAGATAACCTACTTTCAAACAATTACTTGAGAGAGAGAAATCAAGCTGTACTAAGAAAAAAGAAAGACACATGATATTCTAAACTGCAGTATTTATCTATATTTCAAGTATAAATAAAAAACAGGAACGTACAGAGGCACCTGGCTGGCTCAGTCAGAAGAGGGTGTGACTCTTGATCTCAGGGTTGTAAGTTCAAGCCCTATGTTGGGTGTAGAGATTATGTAAATAAATTTTTAAAAAAGTGAACATACAAGTAAAACTAATGTGAAATCCATTTGCTATGACTAGTATTATACATTCTAAGTTAATTAACCCTGACACCAATTCCTTGGAACTCACTTTTACAGAATTATGGAGGACTTAAAATTAGATTTCTATCAATTTTAGCTACATTTTTTTCCCTCCTGTTATCTCCAAGGAAATAAAATTGTTCAAGGGTATTTGTGATGAGGTGGTATTTTTCATTTCTTTATTTTCTTAATTTTTAGGAAATTGCAAACTGATAGATTATTTAACACTCACAGCAAGAGAGAATGGTTCGGCTTCTTTACAGTGTTAAGTAACTAAAGTTCAAGAGAGTAAATTTTAAAGATCAAATCAGCTTAATTAATTCATTTCAAGTATAAATAAAAAAAAAAACATGAACATACAGATTCAGGCTCACAGATGTGAACTCCAAAGGGCTACAGAAAAGAAAAGGTTTTTGAAGACAGGACAAGGAAGTCCTAAACAAAAAGCTTCTTTCAGGTGAGGTTACCTTCGTTTGGGGACAAAAAGTCTCAGTGTATAGATTACCTCATCTTCCTTTGGGGGATGGAGAGGGTCCATGTGACAGATGACTTTATTGGTACCTACCAGAAAATTCTTGACTGACCAGTTAAGACTACATTTCTAGAGGTGGTTTTATAGTGCAATTAGGTTAGGTGTTAAGCCCCAGTTTGACGATGTGCCCTAGTATAAGTGACTCCTTTTGGGGCCTGTGATTTTCTTTTTGATAATGGAGATGAGTGAGCACAAGATAATATAATATAATATAATATAATATAATATAATATAATATAATATAATATAATATAATATATAATATAAGTTAGGGTCATAAACTCGGAGGCTTTGGGGGGCCAGATAAATGACATGTATGAGGGGTGTGTGCCAGGAAGGGACAAGGGGAGAGCTGGGAAATACCTGCCCATCTACTGTATTCGAAGGAAGCACAGCCCTGCAAAAAACAGGCATCAAAAGGGCCGAGGTTTCTTCCTTTATTTTGTTTTTATGGGTTTTTTAAAAAAATGTTCAGGGTCCTGATTTTCAAACACTGACGATTCTTCTTCTGGGAACATTGTGTGTGGTCTGTGACCTGCCTTTGGCTTCCAAGCCAGTCGTCTCCAAGCTGATAACAGCACATAAGAACTTCGTACTGGAAGCTAACCCATTAACCACGATAACTTATAATAAGACATATAATTGTTCAAACGGATTCTCAAGCTGGCTGATCTGATCCCTGTATCGGAGAGATTGAGCAAATAGAAAAAGGTTGCTTGGTGACTTAAGAACCAAAGTAAACAGAGTTGTAGGATCCTGGATGATAGTATCAAGAGATAATAACTTGATATACTCATTTATTCAGCAAATTGAGTGCCTTGAGCAACTTGCATGTACCAAGCAGTGTTTTAGGCACCGGAAATACAGCTGAGGACAAATACAAAGGACCTGTCCAGATGTAGGAGGTAGTAAATAAAGAGGTAAATGAGAAAACTAGCACTTAGTGGTAGCTGCCACCAGAAAAGTAAAAGAGGGTAATGTGATAGCCGATGGCTGATGGGCTGTCCCATGTTAGCAGGTGAACCTAAATATTCGCCCTGGGGGTTGTCCGAGTGACAAATTTCTCTTCCTCCTTGCATTCTAGGCTCCTCTATGAAGTCATTTGTGCTACGTCTTAATGAATTGAAGGCCAGTTTAATTTAGTTACTTTTTGATCTTGACTACATTTGGTGGGGGAGCATGTTGATCAGAGAGGGATTTAGTCAAACCTCTAATCTAATCAGGAACTTAATTACAAGGTAAGTCAGGGTTGGGTCAGGACTGTAGACGGCTAATTGCAAACATTTTATGTTGGTTCCTTTTAGCTTGGATCTTAGAGGACACTGTTTTCTAGTGTGCCTCCTAATTCTGAGACTGTACCATCTGAGGATTTTTTTCTAAAGATTTTATTTCTGTATATATATTAGAAAGAGAGGGAGGTCATAAGCCTGGGGGAGGGGCAGAGGGAGAGGGAGAAGCAGACTTCCCACTGGGCAGGGAGACCTATGTGGGGCTCCACCCCAGGACCCTGAGATCATGATGAGTTGAGCTGAGCCAAAGGCAGATGCTTAACTGACTGAGCCACCCAGGTGCCCCTCATTTGAGGATTTTTATCACCCTTTTGGGACGAGGACTAATAGCATCTTGGCAATGACACTCCAACTGAGGATTAGGGTTTCTCCCACTTAAAAATGCATATTAACAAATATCTCTTAAAACTCTTCCTGGAATGCCTGGCTGGCTCAGTTGGTAGAGTGTGCGACGATCGATCTCAGGGTTGTAAGTTTGAGCCCCACATTGGGAATAGACATTACTTAAGAATAAAATCTTTCAAAAAAATTTAAAAAACCCAAAACCCCCAAACTCTCCATGTTAAAATAGAGACACCCTGGAGTGTCCAGTCAGAAGGTCTGGGTTATTGAGATCTGGGTTAAGAACCTGTTATTTGGCTCTGCTGTGGGCCAACTCTTTGAGCTGGTAGACATTTAACCTTTAGAGCCTCCTCTGGGAGACCCACCTCTTGGGGGTTCCATCAGGACTAAATTAAAGTGTGTATTTGGAAACTGACCATTAGAATGAACATCAAGGTCATGACAACGATTATTTTGTGATGAGTTCTAAGAAAACAAATGGGTCCTTGTGACTTTGAGGTACAGAGGTAAGGCCCAACACAAAATAGAACTCATCTGGAAAAATCAGCCACTGAAGAGGAAATAAATATTTGTAACATTATATTTATTTAAAGATTTATTTATTTATTTATTTGACAGAGAGAGAGATCACAAATAGGCAGAGAGGCAGGCAGAGAGAGAGAGGGAAGCAGGCTCCCCGCAGAGCAGAAAGCCGGATTGGGGGGGGGAGGCCTCGATCGCAGGACCCCTGTAACGTTATATTTAAATTCAAAAATAAAATGTAGATTTTATATAATAGTAATTGTGGTAGTAATAAGACACAGCTAACATTTATTAAGTACTTTCTCTGTTCCAGGCATGGTAAACACTTTGTATTTTATTATCTCTTCTAAGAGAGGGGAGAAAAGAAAAGAAAATCAAGGTGGGGTGCCTGGGTGGCTCAGTGGGTTAAGGCTCTGCCTTAGGCTCAGGTCATGATCTCAGGGTCAGCAGGGAGCCTGCTTCCCTCCCTCTCTCTCTGCCTGTCTCTCTGCCTACTTGTGATCACTCTCTCTCTGTCAAATAAAATTTAAAAAATCTTTTAAAAAATCAAGGTATTAAATAATATGAAATTGAAAAAGAAATCATTAATATACAATGTGCCCTATCACCCTCAAAAGCTTTTTGAATACGTGCAGGTTTTGAGACCCATTTCTCAGAGGTCTGGTATCTTCTGCCATTCCGTGGGCCCCTTTGGCCCAAGGTTATCTAATCTCCCCTTCTCAGCTACTCAGAAAAGTCCACAACCTCCTCCGATCCCCAAGGCCCCTGCTCACTGACAGACTTCAGAAATAATTTCCGAGGACGTGCCAGTATTTAATAGTAAGCACATGATGCCCACAACAAGAAAGAACGGCAGGTTAAAAATGTAAGCAAATAATTGAAATGCAAACGAATACATTCGGTATGCGTAGCTTAGAGTGTATATTCCTGTGTAAAGCAAAAGCATGTCTTTGACATTTCCCCCCCAAGTCATACTGGAAATGGATTGCTCTAAGACTTCCATTAATAAACTTCTCAGAATGTGAAATGTCTCCAACAAGCGGGGACGCCGGGGTGAAAGGTGCCAGGCTATTCTCATTTCTGCCAGGCCCTGGGTGCAGGAGGAAATATGCTAATACAGCCGTTTGCCGCAGGGCTGGTGTTATTTATATAGTGCTGGCTGGGCAAGGTTCGAGCTGGCGCACGGGAGAGGTGGGAGAGGTTTGTCCTCATGTGTGTGGATATAGATATGTGCGCCTGTGCACTTATCATTCGAAACGTGAATTCAAGATCTTGGGAAGGGGCGGGGAATACCATCACCACTCACGTTTATGTGTATACAGTATAACTCGTGCTGGCGGTGTATCCTTCTAACATTGTACTTAGACGCATGCATTTTGGAGTGGGGAAGACATGGCGACTTGGGAGCAGGTGCGGTGATGGGTCGCCGGTGACCCAACGCTGCGGGTGACCAGCGACCTGAAATTGGCAAATGCTCACTCTTGACACTGCTCCGCGGACATAAAAATCAACCATTATCTGAACCCCAGAAAAAAGTGCGAGGGGGTTGTTCCCGAATACCGGCGACTTTTGGCTTAGGACCGGGAGTGGGGTGTGGAGAGCGGGTAGTGGGCACCTCTGAAGCGAGCAGAGGTCACCGAGACCTGGCGCACCGGCAGTGGGTGGAAATTCCTGTGGCTTCGGGAGCCGAGCCTCAAAGACGACCCAGTTCCCAGGCTCGGCGCGCAAGCCGACTCCTCCGGGACCCCCAGCCCACCCGCGCCTGCGGCTCCGCGCTCCTGCTCCTCCTCCGCCTCGCCCGGCGCTGAGGGGGAACAAGAAGGGATTCTCCAGCCAGGCAGGCACCGGGTGTCCCGTTTCCCCGCCCCCTCCCGTGGATCCCGCGGCGGCGGCGGCGCGTCCCGGCTGGAGGGGGCGCTCGCGCGCAGGAGCCGGGCGCAGCAGGTGCCGCGCTTACCTCCACCTCGGCGGGGGGAGAGGGGGCGGGCCGGGGGCCAGGGGAGGGGGAGGAGGAGGAGGAGGAGGAGGCAGGCCGGCTCGCCGAGCCGGAGAGCGCGGCCGGCTCGGCAGGCTGGGACCCGAGCTCGCGGCTTCCGGGAGGCGCCCGAGGCCGAATAAATACATCCCGGGCTCCCGGGGACAAGCGGACGCTGCCCGCACCGCCGCCCGCGCCGCCCGTACAGCCGTCCGCAGGGCAGCGAGCCGCCCGGCTTAGGCGCGGCGCCCGCTCCTCCTCCTGCGGCCGGCGCGGAGCAGCGGAGAGCGGCGGGCTCGGCCGCCGGCGCCCGGGCCGCGGAGCCGATGAGCGGCGGCGGCTGAGGGCCCGGGCCGGCCTCTGCCCGCCCTCTGCCCGGCGCCCGAGCGGGGCCGCAGCGCCCGGGGCGCGGGGTCCGGGCCGGTGACATGGGGGCGGACTGAAGCACCCGGGGCGGCCGAGCGCTCTCTCTCGAGCCGCGGGCCCTCCTCCGCGGCGGCGGCGGCGGCTGCGGGCGCCCGACCCGGCGCGCTGTGCCCGGGGCGCCCGCGGGAGCCTCCGCCGCGCTTCTATGCGCCTCTGCGGGCGCCGAGGGCCCGGGCCATGGCGATAGACCGGCGGCGCGAGGCGGCGGACGGCGGGCCCGGGCGGCAGCCGTCCCCGGCCGAGGAGAACGGCTCCCTGCCGCCCGGGGACGCGGCGGCCTCGGCGCCCCTCGGGGGACGCGCGGGCCCCGGCGGCGGTGGCGGGGAGATCCAGCCGCTGCCCGCCCCGCATCCCGCCGCCGGCGGCCCGCACCCAGGCTGCAGCTCGGCGGCGGCGGCCCCGAGCCTCCTGTTGCTGGACTACGACGGGTCGGTGCTGCCCTTCCTCGGGGGCCTGGGCGGGGGCTACCAGAAGACCCTCGTGCTGCTCACCTGGATCCCCGCGCTGTTCATCGGCTTCAGCCAGTTCTCGGACTCTTTCCTCCTGGACCAGCCGAACTTCTGGTGCCGCGGGGCCGGCAAAGGCGCGGAGCTGGCGGGGGTCACCGCCACGGGCGGGTGGGACACCGGCGACGTGGCCAACTGGACCAGCCCCCCGACCACCCCCTTCTCCACTGCCTCCTGGGGGGCCGCGGGCAACCTTAGCAATGGCAGCAGCGGGGACGGGGGTGACACACCACCCCTGCCGTCCCCTCCGGACAAGGGGGACAACGCCTCCAACTGCGACTGCCACGCGTGGGACTACGGCATCCGCACAGGCCTCGTCCAAAACGTGGTCAGCAAGGTAAGGGCTGAGCCCGCCCCGGCCCCTCGTCCTTCTCCTTTCACTCCTGGATCCTCCACCCTTCCCTCAGTCTCCCTACGTGCAGACCGAGGTACCTTAAAGCGATGCTCGCCTGTGTGTACATGCATCTGGCATCGACTTAATCCTCCGTCTCCCAAAGGAGATGCATTTGCTTGGGTGTGAAGCGGGGTCTTTTCGCTGTCTTCTAGGGGAAACTGCCTCGACCCTAAGGGGGAGCTCCTAGAATTTCCTAGTTTGCACCCAAACTCCTGCCTGAGTGCATGTTTGGAAAGAGAGCCCCTCCCCCGCGAATGACTTGAGCTCCCTTCCCCTACCCTTCCAGCTGTCACCCACATTCAGGCAGGGGTGGCCCCGGAGAAATGTAAGGCCGCTGACCTGTCAGCCAGCCAGCTCTGAAAGGCTCACCTCATTCAGGGTCTGATGGCTGGAGCCTGGACCTCGGTTCTGGTCTCCTGCCCGGCTAGTGGTCTCCCACAAAGAAATATCTACCCATGAGACTAATGGCATAGTCCCAGATGTTCTTCTTTCTGGCAAACCTCAGTCATCCCGTGCTGGGTTGGAAACAGACTAAAGCCAACTAAAGAACCCAAGTTAGAGCCGCAGAAGCAAAGAGCTTTAGCAAATTCCCTTTCCCTCCTCGCGGTGCTCATTCCCCTCCAAAGATTGGTATTTTTGATTTGAGATTTTGCCACTTGGGTGTTTTTCTCGAGACTTCAGTAATATCTCTAGAGGATAGGATGGATGGAAACTAAGAATTTGTTTTGTGTCCCCGGACCATCACTGCTCTCACACAGAAGCAGCTTGTGTCTGAAACAGTGAGACCCTGGGAAGCTTTAGCTGAGCAACCGCCTTGCTCCAATCCTGAGGAGCCCCTCTCACAGATGTATTGCATTGTGTGAAATGGAGCAGCAGTGTTTTTTGAGAGGAGATGTATGGCCAGCAGAAAAATGGAGACTGGGCAATATCAGAAAAATCAATCCCTAAGACGTCTATATTTTCTGATTTTTTTTCATATAAGAGACATTTGTTAAGCAATTTGTGTTTTTTGTCCCTTCTGTGTTTTAAATTACTAATTTGCATTTCAAAGTAAGTGTAGACCTCCCACCACCACCCCCCCTTCTGGGCAGTTCTGGGATGAGTTTTAAATGCTTTGTTTAAAGGTGAGACTGAAATGTGACGGAGTGCATGTGCTTTCCTCCCCAAATGAGTGTTAGTAAACAGTTGTAGCTCAGGGATGTGTAAGATGAAACTCTTACATCATCCTAATCATTGTTTTAATCTTGTACCAACCTGGCAAGAAATGATCTGTGCTGTGGAAACTGACGGGATTAGCTCTAAATGGGGAAGCTCCTTCAGGCGTGATTCACCTTGACACCCCCCAGCCCCAACGCCTCTCCTTTCCAAATGTGTGGCTGTGACTCGGTTTCCCATCCAGGCAGGGCGACATTTGTTTTTTTGTTCCCAGCATGGAGACATTGAGAACAATGACTAGAGTGACTGTTTTAACACCCTTTGTATGTCTGTGCAATCAGGATTTGGCGACATTCTCAAATACTTTCAACCCTTTTTTCAGGTAGAGGAGGAATAATAGAGATCAAAGCAACTGTGTTTAGAGGGTGTCCCAGGGTCAGAGGGGAGCGGAACTTGAAAGTTAGGAGGTGGGATAGAGCATCATTATCCTAGTGGTGGGGACCCAGGCACAGCTATTCACACTCTGCCGGATGGTGGGATGAGAGGACTAAAATAGTCCTTGAAAACAGGCTTTAAAGGCACAGTGGAGAGCTGGCCAATTTTTCTAAATTAGCACTCAGGAGGGTCAAAGATGGCAGTAATGTGTGCCCTCTGCTTTGGGGCTGCTTCAGAGCTCTGTCGTGGTTACCTGTAGCAGACTGGGCAAGACTGGGAGCTGAAGACCTCGGGACAATAGTTAGGGACACATTCTCTCGGAAGATAAAGACTAGAAAGGGCATATTGATTTTCACGCACACATAAGATCTAAAGAAAGGACTGTGCTTCTACTGCTCTTCTGTTCCATCACAAAAGCCTTCAAGAGCTCTTGAAGCACATTTGGCATATACTAAGGCTGACTTTCAGCTTCGGCTGCCTGGGTCCACTGGCTCCGGATCCATAAATATGGACCGTATACATGATGGGCGCGCGATCGAAGCGGTCAGGTGCCTCTCCGTTTTACTTGTAAGAGCCAAAGTGGAAGGTGTCACCTTTCGTCAGTGGATCCAAGTTCAGAGTCTGACAAATTGCCTTTTGTACCCTCTTTCCCCACTCTATACCATGATCTAGCCACTTGAAAATAACCTCACACAATGCCTCTGTCATTAGATTTCCCTCAGCCTGAATGTGCCCCTCCAATAAGCATCCTATTCTATCCCTAAGTGTTAGATGGGGAGAAAAACGGGCAGGCATATATAGTGTTCTATTGTATGATATTATACGTACATATTTTATTACGAATATGTATTGTATTACACATATATCTTATTCTAAATATACATTATTAATGTGGGTTACATGTAGTACGCATCCTATCGCGTATAGGCTGTAATCTGACCTACACATGTGAAACTGCCAAGGCAGTTAGAATCCCAGGTTGTTGTAGTTAAAAGGGATCTTCAGGCCGACGAGACTGTCTCTTCTCCTGATCAATATCCCCAACATGGGTCCCCCTTCCAGGATGGGAAGGGAGAGCCCCATTGGCGAGGAAGCTCACTCCGTAGTCGCTCTTCCTTGCAGACAAGCATGTTTCGAGGTGAATATAACTCAGGTCACACCCATTTGCATGGCCTTGCTCCTCCGAAGGATTCTTTTTCCTTTATATAAGACGTGTTCAGATAGCAGAGAGTACCAGACACCCAAGTTTCTTTCCTGGCTAAAAAAAATCTCCAGTGACTTCAGCCATTCCACACATGACAAAACTGGCTGTACTGAAGGCTCCCCTTGGCATGTGTGTCTCCTAAACATGACACTCAGGACGCAGCCTGGCAGGCCCTGTGTGTCCTCATCAAAAGGGAGTGTGGATGGACAGCGCGTTTCCACGGACGCAGCCTGCAAGCTCGAGGCTTTCGGCAGACGTGACAAGCTTCTATCTTGAGACCACATGCCCAAATCTTTGTGGGATTGCGTTATCAAGGATTTCTCAGGCCACACTTCCATGACATGGCACACAATTTAGGTTTCTTCGTAGTAGTTTTGGGTTGTTAGATGTCTCCTGTTAGGAACTGTGTATTTCGATTTTGTGCCTTGGTCTTCAGGTTTTGTTCCAGAATTTTCAATGCCTTCAAAATAGTGATAATGACCTCACCTTTTTTTTTGTGCAACCCTGTAAAGTTTTCCAAATGTTTCCTTTTATTATGTTACTTCCTTTTATTAATGTTGAATAATCCAAGTCCAGTCTTAACACTGAGCATTATCTTGGATATCCAGTTAACACATATGTGAGTGGGCCAGGTGCTGTGTATCTTGAGCCCTATGTTCAACTTCCCAGTGACCTTCATAGTTCTGCATTTTATCTCCCAGCCATGCCTTGAAAGTTCTTTTTTTTTTTTTTTTTTTTTTTTTAGGATTTTATTTATTTGACAGAGAGAGAGAGAGAGATCACAAGTAGGCAGAGAGGCAGGTAGAGAGAGAGGGGGAAGCAGGCTCCCTGCCGAGCAGAGAGCCCGATGTGGGGCTTGATCCGAGGAACCTGGGATCATGACCTGAGCCGAAGGCAGAGGCTTTAACCCACTGAGCCACCCAGGTGCCCCATCTGACAAAGTTCTGAGTCACTTCGAGGTCGGCTCTGGGAGAACTGAGCCAGACATGGCTGCCTGACCTACCCCAGCATCCCCTGGCAGCTCGGATTGTCACAGATTTTGCCCAAGGTTAAAAAAACACAATACTGCTGACTTTAAAATATTCCTCTTAATAATCTGCATTATTATCCTGCGTTGTTCTGAGTGAATCCTCCTTGGTTTCCAGTGCTCACCACTTCCTTGGAATGCTGCCAGAAATCAATGTCAGCTGCTAAACTTTCTAAGCTCTGTTCTTTTTCCATATATAGTTTGGGGTATTTGTCCCCAGTCTTCTGATACTTCTTCTGTTCTTCGTGAATTCTCAAAGATTGCTGGCTTTCATCCTGTAAGTACATCTGAGAGTTGTTTAAATATCCTGGGAAGTAATTTGTATTCTTTTTCTGGGGCTCAAGTCTAGAAGTATTTAAAGTGATTCAGTACAATTTAATTAGGATTAAAAATAATTACAATCTCATTGCAATAGTAATATTTTAAAAATAACCCAGTGTCAGGTCATCCCAGGGCTGGTTGATTTATCTTGTCTAGTGTAGACAACACAATAGTGAACATCTTTATGCATCTCTATTTTTAGAAATTGACTAATAGATAATGTATGCACATGGTACAGAAAGCGGACAGTGAAAGTAACATTGCCTGCCATCTCTGCCTCCAGTTTCCCTCTTCAGAAGCATCCATGGTTACCAGTTTCTTTTGTATCCTTCTAGAAATAGTTTAAGTATATTTTCATTTATATATTTTCTCTCACAAACAATGACATAATACATACATTGTTCTATGCCTGTTTTCACCAATATTGGGGATGGGTGTCTATCCCCAGTGAGAGAGCCCCTCATTTTGTACCTGTGATACTATGTCTGCATAGTATTCCACTGTATGAGCAAGCCATAATTTATTTAATTAATCACCTACTAAGGGGGCGCTACGGTTGTTTCCAGTCTTTGCTGTTACATAATATATAATGAAATTCTGGCATGCATGAAATTCTTAAAAGTGGAGGGTCAAGTAGGCTGCATTTGATAGATGTTAAGTGCTCTCTCTAGAGATCTTATCAATTTCTACTTCTGTCCATCATGCTGGAGGTGCTGTTCCCCACACCCTCCCTGACCAAGGACTGATCCCACTTTGAAGGATCTCCTAGTTTGCTCTGGGAGGTGTATTTGGTTGTTGTTGTAATTTGCATTCCTCTTGTGAGGGGGGAGGGTAAACAGGTCTCTGACAATTTTGGAGCCATTTGTTTCCTTTTCTTTGAACTGCCCTCTTCAGGTCCTTTGCCTATGTGTGGGTTTTGGGAGAGCAGTATGCAAGTACAGTCCAGGTACTTTAAGCAGAAAGTAAATTAACTCTCAGGACATCTTGTAAATGTTTTTTCTCTGGCTCCTTGTTTGTCTTTTTCTTTTATTTATGGTGTGTTTGTTATGCAGAAACTTTGGGTTTCTATGGAGTCAAATTACTCTTCTCTGTTAGGGTTTCTGGGTTTTGCTGGTTTTTGATTTAGGGCTTCGATCATCCCAGAATATTAGAAAAAGACCCATACTTTCTCCTACTATATTTTTTTTTTATCTTGGAGCCTCTGTCATTTGGTGTTGCAGATACCCATTTTGCTTTGATTAAGCTAGTAGGAAGAATTGCTGGAACCATGAGAGACTGTGGACTCTGAGCAACAAACTGAGGGTTTTGGAGGGGAGGGGGTGGGGGGGTGGACAAGCCTGGTGGTGGGTATTGAGGAAGGCACATATTGCATGGAGCACTGGGTGTGGTGCATGAACAATCAATCTTGTAAAACTGAAAAAATAAACATATTTGGGGAAAAAAAAAGAATTGCTAGAAAGGGAAATAAATATTAGGGCCTGGACATACCCAGCATTCCCTGCAGGCTTGGACTTGCCCCTAACAGCGTCCTAAACACTGCATTTGGCAGTGGCGCCACTGGGGAGACCAGAAGCTCAAGGGTTGTTAAGCAGCCCTTGTCATCTTTCGGGAGCCCACACTCCCCCCATGCCACACCGTGGGGCTCATCTTTTCTGCATCTTCTTGTTCTGAGTTGGCTGCAAAACCTCTGGTTTCTCCTCCTTTTTTTTTTTTCTCTTCTTCCTCTTTTGTCTGTACCATTTTTTGCAGGGCTCCATTCATTTTGGCCTTCAGTCCAAAGTAGAATTGAGTCAAAAGTTGATGTCATTTAAAACCACGATGGTGGGATGGTGGGGGCGCCTGGGTGGCTCAGTGGTTTAAAGCCTCTGCCTTCAGCTCAGGTCATGATCTCAGGGTCCTGGGATTGAGCCCCATGTCAGGCTCTCTGCTCAGCGGGGAGCCTGCTTCCCCCCTCTCTCTGCCTGCCTCTCTGCCTACTTGTGATCTCTCTATCAAGTAAATAAATAAAATCTTTAAAAATTAATTAATTAATTAACTAATAAAATAAAAGCACGGTGGGCTTTCTGAATGTCCATCCTGGTGTCTCCACAAAGCATCTGTGAGCTGGAGCTGGCCGGCTTGGCCTCTGCTGACCCCGGCCAGCGTCCACCTCTCCATCCAGCCGCCCCCTCAGGAATGTCTCATTGGTGACTTCGAGTTTGCTTGGTGGGAGCATTTATACCATGGAATTGGCAAACACCACACGTCGGGGTTTTATATTTTCTGCACCGATCTGGTTGTTAAACAATCCTTGTGCCACTAAGTGTGACCCTAAGCCACTCCTTTCCTTTCATAGATGAGTCTATCTTTTGGGCCAAGCTTTGTGCTGTGTGTCCTGGATACAATGACAGATATGGACATCTCTGCTCCCATAGAGCTTATAGACTAAGGAGGGAGGCACACCTTAAATAATTAAAAATAATCCTTTAATTACACCCGGAGTTAAGTGTGTGGAAACAAAGGGAAATGAAAGACCAGAACAAAAAGGCTGGCCTATGCTGACTGGTCTCTGAGTGCAACTGACATCTGAGTTGGGAATCTTAGGTTTGAGTGGGAGAGAGAGGAAAGAACAGTGTTGGCAAGGGTCCTGTGGTATGTAAGAGCTTTGAATGACTAGGAGTCAGTGAAGGTGGGAACGTGGGGCGGGGTGGCTGTGAGTCACATTCAGAACTTCAGCCATGAGATGAACTGAGTCAGCTGAGGGGATGAACTGGGATGGAGGGCGGCAAGGCAGAGCATGTGGAGAAGGGGAGCTAGGATGGGGAGTGGGGCTCTGCAGAGAGGCAGAAGGTGTAGAGCGTTTGGTGGGGAGAGGTCACCTGGGCAGAGGTCCTGCGGAAACCGGGTGGTTTGGGCTGTGGGAAGGAGGCCGGCGAGCCCTAGAGAGGTTCTGAGGAGGAGCTGTGGGAAATCGCTTTGCAGTTGCAGGCCCAGGCCAAACTCAGGGCAGGTGGGCCAGAAGCCTCTTTCTAGGACTATTGCTAGGAAGCATCACTGGCCCATTGGAGTGTTCCAGCATTTTCTCCTGCCCTCCTCAAAAGAGGAGAGTGCTAACTGAATTTGCCCAAAACTGAAAGACCCTGACATAGGAAACCATCAGTCTATAGAGTTTACTTTGGTTCAACCAGCTTTACCAAATGCCTAGTTTAAAAAACACAATTGCCCAGGGCACGGCTAGCATATAACATGATCTCTTCCTCCCAAGTCCTCCATCTACAGATGAGAAGACTGAGGCTGGAGCGAGCATGGGGGGCGGTGTGTGTCTGTGTCACGGAACACCTGGGAGCCACCAGCTCTGGAGGAGCTAGAATCTAGCTCCCCTCCCCCTGCAGGGTATTCTTGCCTCTGCCCAGGGGCGGCCCCCACTGGGGGAGAGGGGCCAGCAAGCGCTGGTGGGCTGTTCATTCCTCCTTCGGCCCTGCTCATCCTTACTCTGCTCTCCAGCCCTCGGCCAGGTCTCTGTCCCAACACCAGCTCCGTGGTTTCCAAGTGGCACCTGCTGCTATCCCCACTGGAGCCGTGTGTGACTCCTCTTTTACCCACCAAGTCTTTGCTGTGACCGTCTGAGCTCACCTGCATCTGAAACCATGCAAAGAGGAAGAAGGGCTTTCTCCTTTGGCAGGAGTGGGTTCAGGTCCTGAGAGCTGCTTAGGACCAGCAGATGTTACCAAGAGCCATGACCGTCCCAGGTACAACTCCATGAGCTCAGTCTTTGGGAGCGGCAGGAAGCTCCTTAGCAAAGTGGGTCATTGCTCACCTTGCCGGGAGGCTAGAATGAGAACAGCTGGGGAGAGCCCACCGCCCTCCCCCCCCCAGGCACCTGGCAAACCCAGAGGAACCTGGGAATCTCAGATCCCTTTCTCCCTCCGTGTGTGGGATGCGGACCAGTCCAATGAGTCATCTGAGAAATATGGCGGCGGGGAGGAGCTGATAGGCCACGCCTGGGAGGGTGATTTAGGCGCCTGTCGCCTCCCCCTCGCCCAGAAACCCATCACGTGGGGGACCAGGTGTGCCCTTCCTCCAGGATGCAGGAATTCAGGGTGGCCTGAGGAGTCTGACCAGAACGGACCTCTGGTCTGATGAGCAAGACCGTGTAATGGCTTTGTTTTTGGGTCACCGGTCACAGGACTCCGAAGGATCTAGAGAAGAAAAGGCTTTTCCGGCCGACCTCGAGGACTGGGAGAGCAGGGCTCTGCCAGGGGCTTCATACCCCCACAGGGGTCTGGGCTCAGACACTTGAGTTCATGCCATTGGATGGAGAACCATCTACACGTGTTAAAAAGTCTGGGCTGGCTGTGCTGGTGACAATGGATCCGAGAAACGGCGGAATTTTAGAGGAGTTGGTGGTGACTTTGGACCTCAGCGGCCAGGGTCAGAGAGCTCACCTCAGGGGCAGGTGTGAACCAGACAGAAGGCCAGGCACCCCCGCCCCCTTGGGCTGCCCCACCCACCCCAGGTGCTGTCCTTGCTGACTTGTCAGGGACAGCAGTGCCTGGCCTCAGTAGCCTTCAGACTTTGATCATATGTGACTTGGGGCTTGTCCTTTCATTTGCTCAGGGCTGGTCATTATGTGTGGGCAGATGTTCCTCCAAACAAGGGACCTAGAGATTGGCAAGGCCTCGATTTCTAGTAAAGAGGGGCAGTGGTTATTGACTGAGCTGGATTTCCCCTAAAATAAATCACTGCTGAAATAGAATACTGCCCGAGGCCACTCCATTTGCATAGGATGATCTTCTGTAAAACCCCTCCTATGACTCTTGCTTGTGAGTAACAGAAACAAATTTCACATTACATTAACAAAATAGAAAGGAAGTGGATCGGAAAGATGCAATGGCTCAAGGAATGGCTCAAGGAACCTAGGGTAGGATCTGAGACCGGAAAATTGGGGTTGGGGGAGGGGTTCGAATCAGGAGCCCTTTGTCCGAAGCCACCTGTGCTCTCAGCCCTTTGACTAGAGGTCAGCTTTGTTCCCCCTACAGACTGACTTTGCCCATGCTTCTGCTCACCTAGTCAGGCATCGGTCAGCACGGAGGCCTGCATTCCTGTCCATTCCAGGTCCCTGGGTGCAAATCTGATGTCCCGGCAGGTTTCCGAGTAGAGGATGCTGTTACCCAGT
Source organism: Nasua narica (assembly GCA_028533885.1). NCBI lineage: Eukaryota > Metazoa > Chordata > Mammalia > Carnivora > Procyonidae > Nasua > Nasua narica. The sequence continues at coordinate 110,009,422 of CM052802.1, read as the reverse complement.
GCTGGGGGGCTCCTGCAGACCCTCTGTGGCAGGCGGTGGTAGTAGCTGTTAGCTCTTCTTCCTTGGGGTAGAAGAGATTAGAGATGAACCAACCTTTTTGGCAATTAATCGAGAACAATTGCATACTGATGCAAATCATTACATACTTTAAACAAAGTATTCTTTTTCTTCCCAAAGACCCTGGATGTAACTTACCTGGCGGCTTAAGCTTAGTATGGAATTGGCAGGGATACTCCTCCTGAGGCTTCTTTTCTAGAAACAGTGATACCTGGTCTCAGTTATTGGCTCCAGATCACAGAGAGAGCTTGGAACAAGCCCTTGGGCAGTCACTGAAACAGTTTTACCCAACATTACCCCCACCCCTGGCCCCACACAGGGTGAGTGTCTGTTTTTGTAGACTTTTCTGCTGGTCAGGACTGGCTACATCATTGCACGGGGCCCAGTGCAAGATGAAAATGCGAACCCCCCATTCAAAAATTATTAAGATCAAGGCGGTGACAGCCTAGCTGCAAGCCAAATGTGGGTCCTTCTGAGCGGTGGTGCTTCTGGGGGGGGCTCCAGCCTGTCGTCTTTCAGAAAGCCAGCTGTCAGAGCAAGGAAGCTCTGCGAGGCTCCCTGAGCCCTTGCAAGTCTTCTTGATTTTTCAGTGTCTTTTCTACTTCTCTCTTCCTTGGTTGTGTTCTGTATCTTTTTCTAGATTTCTTGTAGTCAAAGTGAAACATACTTTTTGTGAGTCCCCCCCCCCCCCCCGAACGGCTTCACAAAGCCCTAGACAATTTTGTTTTGAATGTTTTGTTCACCCAAGGTATGCAACAGCAAGAAGGAGCCACGGACAGACGGAGCCTTCTTACATTCGGCCCCCGAAAACACTGCCCCAGAATTGAGACAGTTGGTTTACTTATCTGAGCAGTGAACCAAACAGCTGAGTCATAGGAATGTGTGGTAAAGAATGTTAAGTCATAGGAATGCTAGTTAAGTGTTTATCAGCCATTTTTTTTTAAGTGGAGAGGAGGGTCAGTCCTTTCTCTAATTTAATTCTGCCCCCTAACAGTCACACTTTATTTCTTAGTATCATTTAAAGAAGTGCGAAGGGGATGATGCTGGCATAAAGCAGCCACGGGCCTCCCAGTGGTCATATTAAATTATGGATGGGTTATGCACTCAGCATAGTAATTTGCACTACAGAGTGTTTCCTCCCAGATTAGATTAAAAGCTGCCTTTTCTCTGTGTGTTTAAAAGATGCTTTACAAATTGGGCACCCTTGATTGTTACATACTGAGGAACTCTACTGTTCTCCGATGAATATACATGAGCGTTTGCAGCAAACACAAAGTTTTTGTCCTACTTTTTAAAAAAGTTTTTTTTTTTAATTGTGGTAAAATACACATAACATAAAATGTGCCATTTTAACTGTGTTGAAGTGTACAGTTGAGTGGGATTAAGTAGAGCCCTGGTGCTGTGCACACATCACCACTGTCCATCTCCAGGACTTTGTCTTCTTTCCAAACTGAAACTCGGTCCCCATTCACCGCTGAGTGCCCAGCCCCCTCCCCCGCCCCTGGCAACCACCATTCCACTTTCTGTCTCTGAGCCTGACTACTGCAGGGACCTCACATCAGTGGAGGATTCTAGTACTTGTTCTTTTGTAACTGGGTTTATTTTACTTAGTGGAATGTTCTCAGGGTTCATCCACGTCGCAGCATGTGTCAGAATTTCCTTCCTTTTTAAGGCTGAACCATATTCCGTGCTATGTATAGACTGCATTTTGTTTATCCATTCACCCACAGAGGGACCCCTGGGTTGCTTCCACCTTTCGGCTGTTGGAAATAATGCTGCTGTGGACACAGGTGTTGTTCTACTTTTTGACGCCCGTTAGGCACAACCCCTCATCCCTCCCCTGTCAGGTGATTTCTGCAGCCACCGGTGTGGTGCCCAGCCCTGGTCCTCCTGTCAGAATGTCCGCTCTGTAGGCAGGCCTTCTGCTCCGCCTTGGGTGGGCGACGCCGATGGGTAGAAGATGGTCTCTGCCCTGAGGAAGGAGCTCGCGGTGTAGCCAAGACAGTAAGTGGAGGATTCTAGGGCCAGTGTGGGACAAGCTGAGACAAGCGCATGAGGGCCGGGAGCTGAGGGTGTGGGGTGCAGAAGTGGGCGCGTGCAGGAAAGCCCACGAAGTCTGCGCTCGGCCCTGGGAGTTCCCGCCATGGGCAAGGGGAGCCGGGTGCCGTGACCTTTGAGCTGGGCGCTGAGGGAGGGCTGGGGTCTGGAAGGATAGAAAGGGCCTCGCCTGTGGGGGGCTGACAAAGGCTGGGAAGGGACCAGTGCAGGGCATGGAGGGGGACACCAGCAGCAGAACTTGGGGCCCACCCACACAGGCCCCCACAGTCTGTCCTTGGGGATCGATTGGGTTTCCCTCCAGTAGACAATGAGTTATCTGAGGTTTATAATGGAGAAAGGAGAGCAGAGACCCAGGGCAGAAGAACTCCTGGGCCCAGGCTGTGTCCGTGTGGCACTGTGTCCTCAGGACCCCTATAGCAGGCCTCTTGGCTTCTGTCCGGCCGCCATGTGCTGCCCCCGGAGCACGCGTGTTGGTGTGGGCCTCCGTGAGCACCCTCATCAAACCCCATCGCAAGCGTGGCCATGTCGCCCCGTCTGTGTGTCCGTGCTCTTGGGAGGTGCCGGCTTCGGCCAGCGTTCCTACCTTGCCCACTGGGCCTCGTGGCCTCTGTGCCATAGAAGGTGTCAGCTAGCCTGATGCCAGGTCCCCGGGACTGCTTCGGCAATCTCGGTCAGCCTCTGCGTGGCGTTGGCGGTCACTGCTCAGTCCTTGACTCTCTCTCCTTGGGATGGGGGGAGGCTGCTTTTCAGGGTTTTTCTTGTGCCCCCTGGTTGCTCTTCTGGAATTTCTTCCACCTCCTGCTCCCTTCAGGCGGTTCCCCAGAGTCTCAGTCAGTTCGGGCTGCATAACAAGTACCACTGACGGGGGTGGGGTGGGGAGCTAACAGACATTCAGTTCCTCGCAGGTCTAAGAGCTGGAAATCTGAGATCAGGTGTCGGCAGGGAAGGTCTTTCTGAGGCCTCCCTCCTTGGCTCATGCGTGCCGTGTTCCCCTGTGTCCTTACGCGGGCTTCCCTCTGTGTGCATCTGTGGTCTTGTCTCTTTTTACAAGGACACCAGTCCCGTTGGGTTAAGGCCCATCCTAATGACCTCATTTTTAAGTTAATTGCCCCTGTAAATTACCTCCAAATACAGTCACGTTCTAAGGTTCGAAGGGTCAGGACTCAACATTTGAGGGCTTGGGGGTTTTTTGGGTTTTTTGGTCAAGGGCACATAGTTCAGCCTATAATATCTGGGTTCCAGCACACACCCTGAGTAGGGCAGCAGCAAATCTTTATCTGTAATCTGGATGTCTCCTCAGAGCCCTAGCTCTGAGTGTTTGGTTACCCGCCAGATCGGACCTGACATCTGGCCCCTGATCTTATCCACCACCACCTGTTACCTCAAATCCCAGTGGTTTTGATCCTAAATTGATGATGAGAAGCTTTTTTTACTTCCCTGCTTCAGACCCATGGCCTTCAGGATGAAGCTGGGCCTGGCTGGCTGGGGTTCAAGGTCCTAGAAGGTCTGTCTGCACCCTGTGTCTCCTGCACACGTCCCCGTCACGGCCCTGCAGGGGACCCTGTGCTCCAGCCCCCAGTTTCTCAAACAACATTTGACCTTTGCAAGCGGCTCTCCTTCAGTCCAGAATCCACCTACCCTCCCCTGTCATCCCATCACCTTCTTAAAGCCCTTCCTGACTCTATTCCCCTGCCTGCATCCTCCGCCTCTGCTTTCCTGGCCCAGATCTGCATTCTCAACTTCTGGATCTAGTAGGCACTCACTTAACATTTCTTGAACGGCAAAGGGAAACAGGAAAGGTGCCGTTACTGTTACTCTCACCCAGGGAAGAGGACAGGTGATACATAGGTCAACTCAGACCTTAAGTCAAATTCCAGTGAGTTTATTGGAAACTAATTAGTAGCAGCTAATCAAACTTGAATTTCTCCCGGGCTCTTGGAACGGGTTATATGTTGACTTTTAAGTCACCGTTTTTTAGAACTTTCAGTCTTGGGGCCTTTTCTTCTCATGAAGTTGACATACCGAACTGCCGTGAACTGAGGATTGCAGCAGTGGGGCCGCAGCTCTCAGAGTCACCGGGGAGCTTTTGGAACCTGGGACCCAGGCGTCAGTTGCTTTAAAAAGTTCACTGGATGATTTCTGGGTGGTATAATTTCCCCCCAAGGGGCACTGGGCAGTGTCTGGCAACATTTTTGGTCGTCACAGCTGATTGGGATGCTACTGGCATCCGATGGGTGGGGACCAGGGATGCTGCTGAATATCCCACAATGCACTGGACGGTCCCTGCAGCAAAATACGGTCCAGTTGAGCACGGTAAGTTTGAGAAATCCTAGTCGAGGCCGATATGGAAGCTCATTGTATGTTCTGATCATACCCAACAGATGGCGGGGGTCAGCCTGGGTGAGACCTTGGCCCCTCTGTAACCCACAGGGGGAGAATTGGTACATGGGCTCCGGAGCTATAGGCAGGCGATGCATCACACCCGGAATTATCACAGCGCAGCCAGGGCCCCTTTGCCCTCTGTGAACAAGGGTTTGCTGAGTGCATAAATGGTGTAAACTGAGTGTCAGCGGGCACGTTTAGCCTACCTAGGGAAGCACATTATGAAACGCTGCCTTAGCATATTTATGTACAAATGAATGTTGCTAATGACCAAGTCACTCATTAAAGTAGGTCCTTTGAACCTTGGCTTGGAATAGTGGTTAATTACTTGAAAAGGAAACATTTATTTGGAAGTAAAAGGTATTTATTTTCAAAATGTCTCTAATTCAGACTAGCCTTTTCCATAATTAATTCCCATTAAGGTGGTTTGATCATGTTTTCAGCAGCAGGAAACGAGAAAGCCCCAGGGGACACAAACACCAAGCCCCACAAGAGTTCAGAAGCAAATGTGAGCACTGTTTATATTCACTGAGTTGCAGAGTGGGGTTGACTGCTCCCTTGGGCACAAGCGGTGACTCTAGAGTGGCCCTAGCGTGACATGGACCTGTGCTCAGGGCCAGCATGTGTGAAAGTAAGCGTGTACGGTGTTAGCTGGGGCAGCTGGGGAGGTGCCCCCCTTATTAAGCTGAGCCAGCCTCCCCTCCTCAGGCAGGTCCAGGCCCCCGGCAGCCCCAGCACCCTCCCCAGCGAGACCTTTCCTTTCTTCCGTGTTCATGGCATCATCTGTGCATCCCACTCATTGATACCACTTTTTGGGAGTTTGTGCTCGATAGCCTTGGTATTAATAACTCTCAAGGGCCACAGACGGTCAGAGAGCCGTGTGTCCTGGGGCTGGCCAGAGAGTCCGATCTGGCTCTCAGAAGGAACTTCCAAGTAGTAAATAAAGATGCCTCAACGCGAGCTCACCCAGTGGGAGGGAGTGCAATGCAGGTAGACGTATGTGAAATCATAGGGGCCTCCTTGTTTCTGGAGCCATACTGCTGGGCAGGTCATTAGCTCTTCTGTGTTGCAAGATAGGGTTTTTATGATTTCAACAGAAGTTTTATTGGGAAGTTTTTCTGGGAAGTCCCATAAGAAGCAGCTCTTCAAATATGGGTATCGTCTAGGCTGTGCGGGTGTTTGGGGTTTTGTTTTTGGTTTATTTTTGGTTTTGTGTATCTGCTGATAACGGGCTTGAATTGAATCGTGGTTTAAATATAAGCAGTGGTTTCTCTCCTTAATTAACTTCTCGTCTGCCATTGGATTCTTCCCCATTTATAATTCTAGTTCTTTTCTGACAGAGTCTCAGATAAGCGACTAACTGGAGGGATGGTGAAAAAGAAAACTGTGACCTCTATTATGAATCTCATCTCCAAAAGCGATTTTTTGGGGAAACTGAAGTGACCCTGGAAAGGCAGAAGGTTACCAGGGAATTTAAAGACTCATAGTTTATCATACCGAAAATAGGTTTTTAAATCTGCAGAAGGCATTTTCTCCTTTAGTCTGGGGAGGCAGTGACACACAGCAGTCTTTCTTTAGTGAGCTGTTTGAATCTCTCTAGTAAATACTGTGGTCTAATCTCATATAGTTAAAGGCATATGCAGGGAAGAGAGCCCACAGGAAAAGTCCAGAGTATTCAGGCAAGTGCTGGAGCTACAGGGGAGAAGGAGCCATGAGCTGGGCCTTGGAGAAGGGTGGTCCCTGGGGGCAGAGACGGGCGGAGGGAAGCAGGGAGCCAAAGATGGTGAAGAGGAAGAGCAGGTATGAGTGCAGAATAACCAGAATGTGAATACTGTGGAAGGGGGGGGTGGGGGCAGCACTTGTTTTCAGTTAGGAGGGGAGAACAATGTTGGAAAGGGTTTAAAGGCTTGGAGGGTTCTGCTGCACATCGCAGAAAACTTCAGACCAAATGGGCTTAAAAATACAGACAGCAATATCTATGATGTTTCTGGAAGTGCAGAGAGAGGATAGGCTCCCCTGCATGCTCCTGGGCCTTCTTCAGCATTGGTTCATTCTAATGCTGGGTTATTAGTCTGTACCACAGACTGGGAGCTTCAATGACAGAATTGATTCTTAACGGTCCTGGAGGCAGGAAGTCCAAGATCAAGGTGTTGGCAGGCTGGTTCCTTCTGAGGCCTCTCTCCTTGGCTTGCAGATGGTCTTCTCCCTGTGTCTTCACAGTCTGTCCTCTGCATGCATCTGTGTCCTCATCTCGTCTTTTTTTTTTTTTTTTTTTGTCTTCATCTCTTCTTATAAAGACGCTGGTCAGTGACTTCATTTTAACTTAAACCTTTCTCCCAATACACTCATGTTCTGAGGAACCGGGGGGCTAGGACTTCAACAGATGTATTAGGGCATACAACTTAGTCCGTAACAGATGCTGGTCCCTTGTAGTGGCAAGGTGGCTTCCTAAGACACCTGGTTATTTGCTGCCCCTTGCCCCCTTGTGAGTTGGGCATGGTGCGTGAATCCTCCTCTCTTGTGGACCCTGCAACCCCCATAGCAGCCTCTGGACCAACACCCCTCACCAGGGGATGCCGCGTGTGCACTAGGGATGGGCCACCTGACCCTGAGTCACATGGGCAGAGGGTCCGTGCACAGCTGGGTTCTGCAAAGAATGGAACTGGCAAGAAGAGGCGTTGGGAATGACCAGCACAGCCCGCTGCTCCCTGCCGGGGAGTCTGGGCTTGGGCAGGCGATGGAGGGTATTGAAGGATTTGGAGCAAGGTCACGGCAGCATGACCTTCCCTGGGTGCCCTTCAGATCCCCGCCGTGTACGGGCTCCCTTGAGCGGACTGTGTGTTTGACCCTTGCGATAGGCCAGCAAAGCGGCTCTGTTAGCAGCGTCTCTCCCAGGTGAGGAAACAGAGGTGGAGAGGCGAAGAAACTTGGCCAGGGACACGCTATTATAATCGGTGAAGTCTGCACCCTCCAGTGCGTCACCCCGGCTCCAATATCCGCACTCTTTCCATCCGCCCCGAGCCACACCTCAGAGGACAAAGCTGGCTGTGCCGGGGGAGCTGAGGGGTGGGTGCTGAGTGCCTAGGCTGCTGATGGTGGGCCCCCCGGCCAGGTGTGCTGGAGAAGGGATACACAAGGGATACACTCACTGGTGTGTCAGATGCAGGCAGGTGGGAGGGCACGAAGCATCCAGGGGTCTGAAATCAAGGTGTTGGTGGGGTGGGTTCCTTCCAAGGGCTGGGGGGGCAGTCTGTTCCAGGCCTCTCCTGGCTTCTGGCGGTTTCTACAGTCTTTGGTGTTTCTTGGTTCATAAACACCTCGCTCCGATCTCCCACCTTCAAGTGGCCTTCTCCCTGTCTCCCTATCTTCACATCATCTTCCCAACGTCTGCGTCTCTGTGTCCAAATTGCCCCTTTTTCCTAGGGACCCCAGTCACGCTGGGTTGGGGCCCACTCTAACGATGTCATTTGAACTTGATTACCTCTGCGAAGACCCTGTCTCCAAATGAGGTCAGGGTCTGCGGCACCAGGGGGAGGATTTCACCAGAACGTGTTAGGGGGACACAGTTCCGCCCACAACAGAAACAGACCTCCTTTCAGGGAGGAGGTCGAAGGTTCAAATCACCAGAACACGGAGATTCTGTCTTTCACGTAGGTTTTGCAAGAAGAGGGCTTTCCATCTGTGTTATCTACTGTTGGAATCCGGGAGGTGCCCGACGGGGGCAGGCACAGAGAAGAGGGGGGCCGCGAACAGGGTGGGGAGGGCCTGTGGGGCAGCTCGTGGGGGCAGCAGGAGGGGAAGGAGGAGGACCCGGAGGCTGCGGCAGGATTACTGGGCCCAGTGTCCCCCACGTGTCACCACTGAAGGAACGTGGCTTTCAGAGAGGCTTAGAGAACGTGGCTACAGGGACCCAGCTGAGCAAAGTGGCAGGGGTGGGAGCCGGGCCCCGGAGGGTCTGCGTTCCAGGTTCCGCTGCGGCACCAGTGCGGGAGCCGGGCCTTCTGCCGATGGGGGGGCGCCTTCCTAGGGGGCTGCTAGCCTGGCGTTTCTAGGGAGGACTTTGTAAACCCAGAGTCAGGCTCCTGTTTTGTTTGCCTTTGATACAGTAACAATAACGCTCTTGTTTTGAACTGAGGGACAGCCCATAATGTAGGAAGCTCAGTCCTTGAAATAGCAACTGTGTAAGTTTTTGGCGCCTAGAGATCTGCTGAGACAGAAGGGAGAGTACAGATGCTTGCCCTCCTCGCGGTGAATCGGGCTATCTGAGCTGCTCCATCAGCGAATGGCGGGCGCCCCTTGCAGCTCCTTCCCCTTCCCTGCCCGCCTCCCGAGAACTGGCAGAGGAAGGAGCCAGGAAGCCCCGATCAGTTGGGTATTTCTGTCTCGTCTTTGGAGACCCATTTAAAGCCATTTCCCAGATTTTTGCAAATGGAGGTATCATTAACATGTCGGTAAAAGGCACAGATTTTAAGTGTATGGTTTAATGGGATTCAACTCCTGTTCCACCCAGTAGCCACCATCTAAATGAAGATCTAGAACATTGGCTTCACCCCGTTTGATCCCCTCATGCCCCTCCAATCAGCTCGCCCCCACAGGCAGCTGCAGTTTTCACTCCCAGCCCCAGAGCTCAGCCTCGCCTGGTGCAGAACGTCACAGACGTGGAATCACACAGCACGCAGGCTTCTGTGTCTGCTGCTTCCCCCAGCAGCGTCTTTGGGATTCGTCTGGGTCTGGGTTCCGGGGTAAACCCGCGGTCGCTCCCTTCCACGGCCACGCCGTGTCTCCCTGCACGTGCGCACTACCGTCTCCTCACCAGTTGATGGACCTGTGCGTTGCTTCCTGTTTGTGACTGTGACACGCAGACTGCCGTGAACATTACAATCCGAATTTTGTACATCCTTTCCGGCCCTTACTCCCTTTGAGCTCTAACATTTAAAGTTGAGTGACAGAATCAGAGCAGCTAGTGAGAAATCTTGACTTGTTTATAATCTAGGTAAGGTTCCTTCTTTGTCTTTTCTTTTTAAGGGTAGCAGCTAGAGTGACAGGGTACTTGTAAGGGGTGGGGGCTGCCATCTCTATGGGGTGGGAATCTCGATACCCTTTCCCTACCGAAGTTAGATATGGATTTTCCACTGCATGGGGTGGGATCGGGGGGGGTCAGCACCCCAACCCATGCATTGTTCAAAAGTCATCTGTAGTTTCATCCCATCCCCTGTGAGATGTAGCTCCTGCAAGCAGCCAGGACTTTCTGCCTATTTTGTAGCTCCCTCCTGCTGGTGGGACCTTGCTGAGAACCTCCTTCTTCCCCTCCTCAAGAAGACCCAGGTAGCACGCCTGGGTGGCTCAGTCGGTTAGGTGTCTGCCTTCGGCTCTGGTCCTGATCTCAGGGTCCTGGGATCGAGCCCCGTGTCAGACTCTCTGCTCAGCGAGGAGGCTGCTCCTCCCTTGCCCACTCCCCACCCCCGGCCCCACTCTTGCTGTCTCTCAAATAAATTAAGGGGAAAAAAAAAAAAAGCGACCCAGGTAAGCCTCGTGAGGGCAGATAGCTCAAGGGTTAAAGAACCTGTGGAGCGAACCCCAAGCAAAACCCAGGGTGCACCTATCACCCAGCCGGCGGCTTCAACCAAGGGCCCGGTTTGTAGGGGCCCCAGGCCAAGCGGAATTCTTTTCTGATGGAGCCTGCCCTACCAAACCCTGTTTGTTCCTTCATCGGATTAAAGAGGGAGTTAGCGGGCTATTTCTTAACTGGGCTGAGCGAATGAGAGAAGGATAGTCAGCCTTCCCAATCTGTCACCTCCTGTCAGGAAGCCTTAAAGGAAGCTGTGAGATGTAGGCAGACATTTCCGACCATTTTTAAACATACGAAGATGTGGTGTTTTTCACAGGGTTTTTACATTTCTCCGTGTTTGTGAATCGGCCCGCGTTTTGTCAAGAAGCATGTTTGTGCTTACGCGTATGTGTCATCCCACAATGAACTGCGTTTTGTTTTTTTTTTTTTTAAAGCAGGCTAAGCAACCAGTGATGCACTTTCAGGGAATAACGGTTTAGAGGTTGGAGACCCCCAGGATGTTCAGCATCCTGGCACATTTCTCATGACGGCTATTAAAAGGACTTGAGCCCAAGCAGAAGGTTCTCCCTCCATTTGGGTATTTAGTGCTTTGAACAGCATTTTTGCACAGGAGCAAAGAAGCTTGGTCCCATTAGGTTTTGCAAAAGCAGGCCCATGATTGGAAAAAAAGACATGGCTGGGAGGATTTCAGGTGCATGCAGCAGAGACCGGGGCATCCTGCTTGGGGTGCTGTGTGGAGAGGTGGGGTAGGCGATAGTCAGCATGGGGCTCAGTGCAGAAGACCTGGGTCTAAATCCCAGTGCTGCCTCTTCACCTCTGTGAGGCACTGGGGGTTCCTTAGCTTCTGGGAACCTAACTGCCACGGTGGGAATGACGCTTCATGGGCATCAAATGAAGTGACCGACTCCCAAGCTCTCTCAGCAGAGTGTGTGTCTTGAGTCCTCTTCTTCAAGGAGCTCCCACCGGAGTTGAGAGGGCAGTCTTGCAGTTAGCTCTGCTCATTCTTCGGATGGCTGGCGGCACTGCCCCAGCCAGTACCTTCGGACCTTTGAAACGGAAGTGTCTAAGGTCACCGGAAGTCACTGAGATCAGCCCTGGCAAATGGCTGCCTTTGTGGCATGTGGCCAGCCAGCCAATACCTCACACTCTTGCTTTGAGAAACCCTCTTCCTTTAGCGCCACGTCATCTCCAGGCTAGTCAACTGCTCCTCATTGAGGCCCATTTCCTAGGTCTCCTTAAATGTTCTGGTTCCCAGAATTTCCCTCTCTATTTCTACTCTCTAAAACATCCATGCAGCTGTCTCAGCTAAGACATGAAAGCAGTTCACAGTGCGGTAGAAATGACTGATGGGGTCAATCCTCCTCCTTTTGGGGCTCATCCAGGTCTTTAAAGCTGTTCATCAATGACCGATCAACGGCCTGCAACCCACACACCCACCATAGGTAGGCTGTTTTGAAAGACTTTACTACCCTACCACGTCCCCTGAAGGGCCAGGGGCAGGGATTTGGTTGTCTTCCTCCGAAAGGCTGAGATCCTTAATCAGGGCTTTTCTAACAACAGGAGCATCAAACAAAAGCTAAAAGAAGGTTTGCTTTTGGTTAACATTCTAATTCCACTTAAAATCTGTAACATAGGGCTCAAGGCCCCTGTAGGACCTGCCCCCTTGCTTGCCACCCCTTCATCTCCGCCTATGTGTCTGGCCCCAGGGCGGCTGTCCCTCCTGCCCCATGCTTCCGCTGTCTCCCAGTGCAGCTTCTCTCTCTCCCAGAGCCCCACGCCTGACCAGGGTTGGCACAGTTCACACAAGGAAGTCGTGACGGAAAATGGAAACTTAGACCCTCTGATGTGCTGTCCCAGCACCTGTAGGACATCTGCCATCACAGCCCTTCATTTCTCAGAGCTGTCATTTTTATTCCTGGCCATTTTCTACTCTTAGACTCTAAACCCTCGCGAGCAGGAACGGCACTGCCTGCCCTGTTACTTCCCGGGGGTGTGGCACTCGGTAGGTGAGTGATAAAGAGTGCTTACATCTTGAAGTCTGCCATCCTCTGACCCTCGGATGAGCTCCCCGTGGGCCTAGACCGGCTGCTGGCTGTGAAACAGGGATTCAAAAAGAGAAGGAAAACCTACTTAGGCGAGGGCGGGACCCGAGAGCTTGGGGTGACCTGCCTTGAACATCACGTGAGGTTGAAGGCAAAGGTTGAGGGACACAGGTGACCGTATGACATAGGAAGGTCCAGTTACTCTTCCTTTTTTGGAGGGGGATTTTCCTTTCCACCCTTCCACTCACGGGCAAGTTTGAGGACAAAGGCTATCTCGCTGCGAGGTACGGTCACTCTGGTGGCGAGAGGATGCCATGCACAGGGGTCTGAACCTTGCAGATTTTCTTGAGATTATCATCCACAGGACTGAGAATACATGGGAAGTGGAGGCACCAGTACTTTCTGCTAACGTCTCACTTTGGGCTTCTCTTCCAAGTGCCACCTGTGTTTAAGTGACGGGGAGCCCCGAGGAGCCCATGTCCCCCGTTTCACATCTTGGGTTTGTCACTGATAGACCTGGGATAGAATTGAATGGTTCAAGCTAAGACTTGAAGATACACTAAAAAAAACCACCACGACGCTTTCTTTTTTTTTTATTGTGGTAAAATATACATAAAATAAAATCTACCCTTCTAACCATTTTTAAGTACATCGTTCGGTGACATTGTTCAAATTACTGTGCCTCCATCCCTGTCACACTTCTCCAGAACTTTTTCATCTTGCCCAACTGAAACTCTGCTTCTCTGGGGTCAGTAGACGACTCTTTAAAGAATGAGACGGTCTGCAGTTTGTTACAGAGTATGCAAGTGCCGCTGGACGTGGGCTGACGGTGGGGTGGCCTCCTGCGGGAGGAGCGGGGACGAGCAGGGCAGTTACCTTGCTTTTCAAGGGGGCTGCATCGTCCATAACTGATTGCCTCTTAGAGCAATTGACCTTTTGCATATCATTTCCTAGGAGTATTGAATGTTTGTCCATCTGTTACCAATTAGCCTTTATAATTTCTTGCAAAGACAGAGGGAAATAGTTATCGTTTTTATTTTCTCTGATCGAAAGTAGAAAAAAATCCCTTCGCTTACTTTCTTTTTCCTTCTAATTTTTTAATTTAAATTCAATTAATTAACATGTAGTGCATTATTCATTTCAGAGCTGGAGTTCCGCGACTCATCAGTGGCATATAACACCCAGCGCTCATTCCCTCACTTGCCCTCCTTGATGCTCAGGCTTTCCGTGTCCTTGGATTCACTTGGCCAGCACCCCACCTCTCCTCATGTTGATTGCCAGGGCTGACAGGGCTGTTCGACTCTGGCTTTAAAATCCCAGAATTGTCATGTGTTGTAATTTGCATTGTGATCAGACAGTAGGTCAGGAAGGGCACACAAAATATATATGGTAACATCTCTCATATTCTGCAATCCAAAAATATCCCCTCTAACGGGGAGGGAAGTTTCCAAGGTCAAAGAAGTTTGGGAAGGGCCACCTGCCAATCCCCCGTCTTCAGAATTCATGATGCATGTTAACAGAGTCAGGGCTATGAGAAATCCTGCAAATGAGACCCCAGCATCACTTTGTTTAATTGGATGTCACCATAAATTCTGTGACCATCGATTCCCTTTTTGAGATGCCCAGCTGCCGGTGCCCTGATGGCTGTGCCCGCTCGAGAAGCTGCTGACTCAGAGGTGGATGGGCTTTGAAGGTGCAGCTGTGCGCACGAACTCCGGCCGGGGGCAGGGTTTCATTCACGGACCATTCGCTTTATCTCATCTTTTGCTTCCTGTTCGCCTTAGAGAGAGAGGAATAACAGAGAATACCTAATGAGTGGACTCAGTTGTCCCATGACAAGCTTTGCAAAGGCCGCCCTGCCGAATCAGCAGTTGTCTGAATTGTACCTTTTCAGAGCGTGCCTTGGGGCTGGGACGGAATTGAGACGCCCCAGCTTAGCTAAGCAAGGCCAGGCTCCCAAATCTCCAAACACTGACTGCAGTTAGTGCTACAGCAGAAAGTCCCCGATCTTTGGAGGGTCACCGGGAGCAGAACAGCTGCCTACTGTGTTCACCAGAAGGGGCTTCTAGTGACAAGTTCCTAGGTACTGCCATTCCGGTCCATCAGCGGCCGTAGGGCCATCCTGAGCCCGTCACCAGCCTTCAGTCTCATGTCATTCTGACTGCGCCGCAGCGTGAAGAGGACTGAGGACATGCAGTAGAGCCTCAGTAGAGGGCCCCTGGGAGCCCACCTGGGGACCACGGCTTGGTCGCTTTGCTGCTACTTTGGCTTGAAAGGGTCCCTGTTCCCCTTTCCCCTCTTGCTGAGGTCCACACTGGCTAGCACGTTCTCCATTTCCCTCTCCCACACCTCTGGTCAGGCCCCTGCGGGCTCCGGTGATCTGTCCTCAGAATTGATTCCCACAAACGGTACCCTCGGGGAGATGACTCTGGCTCGGACTGGAGGATGCTTTGGAGGTTTGTTTGGAGGGCCTTGGAGACCTGTCCGCCAGTGAACTTGTGCCCAGGACATCAGAGGCACCCACAGTAGAAGGCGAGGGGCCCTCTCCTCGCTGCCCCGCCCTAGGTAGGGTGCCCCCCCACTTCTCCCCGTCCCCCTGGGCTGTCTCTGCACATCCGTGCTCCCCACCGAGTTCCGGGCAGCTGAGGAGACAAACTGCACAGTCACATTTTGCTGTCACGTTGCCAGTCCAGCCCAATGTTTTTAGGAGATTAATAGTTCAAGGGAAAAAATATCTAAACACCGTTGTGGGTAGAATAGTGTCGTCTGCTACTTTTTCTCCTTTTGGTTAGAGAAACAGTCTATCTAATAAATGACTGTGGAGTCCAGGCCCCGGTGCTGTGCTGCTGTTCCCGTAGGCTGCGGAAGAGGTCAAAGTGAAGGGCGTTGCATCCTGAGGTCTGGCGGAGGACTTGGCGAGCGAGCATGCACAAGCCCTGTGCAGACCTGCCCCGGTTCTCCCGGGTGGTTCCTCCCCAGCTGGGAATACAGCCGCCCCCCAGCCCGCTCCGGGGGCAGCTTCTCTCCTGGCCTCTCCCATTCTCCATGCTGGTGCTGGCTAGGCTGACCGGAGGAGCTACTGGTAAAAATACCCCTTCTTGTGGATCCCTTAGGGGTAAGCCTGCATGAATAAGGCAGACTGTAAATATCAAAAGCCTTTTTGAAAGTAGGTGTTACTTACCAACAGACAGCAGCCCCCAAGGAGCTGCTGAAATGGCAGACAGAATTAATGAGTGCTAATCACCTCGTGCCCATTACTACACTAGACACGGTCTTTATATGATTTTGACTCCCAAGAAAGCAACATGCTAGGTTTTGTGACTCCCATATCACAGATGTTGCAGCGCAGGCCCCGAGAGGGGAAATAACTTAACCCAGGGTCCCACGAATACCAGAGGGCAGAACTAGAAACTAAAGTCAGGCCCCTCTGACTTGGAATCTGTGCTCTCAGCCAGGAGCCAGCTCCCGACAGTCCCATTCGGGCCTGGGTTCAGCCCCCATGTTGGGTTATAAGTTTCAGGCTTCCTCCAGGCTCTCGTTTATCCTCTGATGCTCTTCCTCAGAGATAACGGTAAACTACAGCTCAGCCCAAGTGCCATGAAGACAAAGGTCAGATCGGTAAAAATCAAAAAGTTAGCTGTGCTCTGCTCTCCTTAGACCATTTGTTGGGTTCAGTAAGCGGGGAGGGGGTGTGGGCCACGTACAGTGTGAAGGCTCCGTGCCCTTTGTTTGGTGGGCGTTGACTGTCTTCCTGGAAAAGGTGATCCTTACATTCACAGTTGTCCTGCCTTCCGGTCGGAGTCGGAGGAAGCAGAAGCATTCTGGTTCGAAGAGACCTTTTCACCAAATATTCCTGTCCTTTCAATATGGGGAGAGCAGTGTCGCAACAGGAGAAGGGCTGGGTTAGCTTCTCAACTACTCTGATTCCTATATTTTAAAGAAGCTGACTGTTTGACAGGAAGCCCACGATTTGGTCTCAATTAGAATGTTGACCTTGGCTTTTCCCAGCATTTTGATGCTAATGTTTTCTATGAAAAATAAAAATACTGGGATATTCTTATTTTTAACCGCCACTGTTTATGAAACACCTGCTATTCACAGGCTCCTTACAGGGTATTTTTGTTTAGTCACCGTAACAACGAAATAACACCAAAGCCTGTCCTACTTGCAACACCGTACCGTTCTCCCATGTACGGAAAGTGTCCTAGCCTCGACAAGACAAATGCTATATAACCTGTGGCAACATAATATCAACCACAGAATTGTTTTTATTTGCATGAACCAGAACTGTTTCTTTGAATTTATGGGGAGGGAAGGAATAGGAGTTTTCAGCAGACAGGGATTTAGAATCTTCTATTGAAGAACCATTTGACCTTCCACTAGTTGCTTTACCTCTCTTGGCCTTGGTTTCTTCGTCTGTAAAATGGGCACACTGATAATAATACCCATGTTGTAGGATCATTTTGATGCCGGAATGAGAGAGGCTTGTGAGAGCAGCTAGCAGAGTGGTAGACAATGGTAGGTAATTAACAAATGTTAGTTCATTTCTTCTTAGAATGGTGCCTAAGGCTCCTGGATGGCTCAGTCTGTTAAGTGGCTGCCTTTGGCTCAAGTCCTGATCCCAGGGTCCTGGGATTGAGTCCTACATTGGGCTCCTTGCTTAGCCGGGAGCCTGTTTCTCCCCTGCGTGTCGCTCCCCCTGTTTGTGCTCTTTTACTCTCTCTCTATGACAAGTAAATTAGATCTTTAAAAATAAAAAAGTGCTGAATTTATATAATAGATTTGCTCTATTGAGAGAATTATTCATTGTTTTAAAACAAATTTCTCATATACCCAATATTCTATTGGTTTTTATAATAAAACTAGAATGATCTTTCCCTGGAGGAAAATTGCTAATAGTGGAAAGGTAAGCGGAAACATTTAAAACTATATTGCCTGTATAAATTTTGTATACTAATTACATATTAATTATTTAAATTAAATTATATTTGAAGAAATAATCCCAGAGAAGAAAAGGATTAGGAGGTGCAATGGCACTGTGAACACAAGCAAACCCAAAGAACATTTCGACTTCTGGAAGTGGGAGCTCCCGCCTGAGGATGTACCTTTGTACCTCCTCCCTTCCAGACATTAGCTTGGGGACTAGGGTCATAGAGATAAGACATGGTGTCTTTTTTCCAGGGACTCACAGTCTAGTTTTTGGGTTTGCGAGCTTTGACTGTGAAGTTATACTCCATTGTAACTACTCAACTCTACATAAGCGGTGGTAGTGCCTAAGCAGCCAAAGACAGTAGATACCTGAAGGAGTGTGGCTGTGTTCCAATAAAACTTTATTTATAAAACAGATGAGAGGGCCATATTGGGCCGACAGGCTGTAGTTTGCTGACCCCTGAGTCAGTGAAGGAAAACTTGTAAACAATAGGCAATGACAATGTATCGTGATAGAGGATGTCATAGGACTACAGAGGAGGGAGTGTCCAGTGTAGGAAGAAGAGACTCCCCTCAGTTGAGTTTATTAAACTCGATAGAGAAATGAACGCTTTTGTTCATTTGAATCTTTGGAATTTCATACCCCTTTCCCCTCTTTACTTGTGTGTTTACACGGGCAATATATGCTCATCGAAAGAAGCAGCAGCAAGCAGTACAGAAAGTCAGCAAACTAGGACCCACAGATGATACACAATGTTAAATAATTTGGGTTGAAATGAGTCTAACCCTTTGAATAGGCATTGAGCCAGAAAAATTGGGGTGTCTGTGGCTATTGTGGGGCAGGTGCAGAAGAGCAATGCAGGCGAAGAGCATGAGGTTTTGGGGAGCTGGCTGACACGGCTGGACCATGGCGAGGGCTGGCAAGTTGGGTGGGGCAGGCATGTGAATGGGAGGCGAGAGGCAACTCGGGTCATAAAGGGAATTAACAGGCCTGTGTTAAGTCAGATCATAGCCTGCCCGCTGGTAGGAAGGGATTGAGGCATTTGTTCGCAGCAAGTGAAAGATGATTTTCCTTCGGCCTCTGAATTCTTCTATGATTGATCACCTGGGTCATCAAATTCTTCTCATTCCAAAGGTTCCCTGATTCTGCCGTCAAAAGTTTTCCATGCTTGGCTCCTTCCAGAATTCGTGGAGCTATTTTAAATGTTAATGTTATAATCCAGTTTTGCTCGTACATTATATCCTACTAAAAGATATCCTCTGGTCATGTATGAAGCGACTTTTTAATTTTTTCAAGTTAAAAGTCGTTCAGTTCCTTAGTATATATTTGTGTGCTAGAAGGACATTAATAGTTCCTCCTAGTTAATGCTTAGAACTGTGGAGGTTTTTCTTTGTTTCTGGTTTTGCAACGGCCTCTTTAATTTATAGGGCTTACTCTTAATTTCCCTTTTTAGAGGTAGTTGGTGAGGGCCATTAGTAAAATATGCCTTACAGAATTTGGAAAGACTCTCCAAGGTTTTGGTTGGTAGAAGGGCATTACTTATTTATAATCTCTGCTGCCTTGTGGGATATATATTCGTTTCCCCAAATGCCATAGAGGGCATTATACCAAATGAATAAGAACATTCAATAGTGTAAGCCTCCTCTTAGGATAATACATACCTCTATTTCCTTCAAGAAAAAGCCAAGGAAAAATTCATCGTCTCCTACAGACAATCCTACCTCAGCTACTAAGGGCCTGTTCAGGTGGTTATTTTTCTCTCTCCTTTTAAGATCCTCTTTGGCAGAGGTTTTCTATTTCTAGTCCTTTAAAAATGGCGAAATTCAGGAGGAACCAGGGAGGCCCCCGGTTATCAAGAGCTGAAGCATGTAGCTTCCTGCTCTCTTCCAGGGAAGGTGACAGAAGAAGGACAGCCGGCAGTCACAGTTGTCATTGCAAAAAAAACAAAGAAACAAGACCGAGATCACTGCGTGAGGGTTAGAATAATTCTAAAATTACTACATTCATCAGAAATGGGACCATGCAAAGTTTAGGAAGTGTAAACAACTTCAGTGCTGTGGTTTGGGATTGGGTTTCCTCCAGATGACAGGGAATGTGGGATTTCTAGGCAAAGTGTGTCCTACATCTAGCACGAATGGGATTGCAACAGACTTCTGGGGTCACGGTTTCCTTCAACAGGCCACGTTTGGATTTTTTGGCACTCAGTTCAGAAAAAAAGAAAGTTGAAGAGCAATTTGAGTAGCAATTAATGAAAAACAGAGAAACAAAACTGAAAAAAAAAAAAATCTCCCAGAGTACCTGGCAAGGCCGTTCATTATGTCATTTAAGGAAGCTTGCAAGAGTGCCAACTTTAATTGGCAGTTGTGTTGGCTACTGTTGACAGTGAATCTCCTAAAATTGGAGAATGAGCTTAGAGGCAAAAAGCGAAGAACAATTTGGGGTTTTTCAAAACATGCAGTATATCTTGAATTTTGGTGGAGTCTTTCAGGGAAAAATAAATTCATGTACTACTAGGTAAAAAGAAAAAAATATTTAAACACACAAGGTAGCCTAAACTGTCTAAACGCAGCTAATGTGCTTTATGAGTCTGACTCACGTAGCACGTTTCTCTTGTCCATCTGGGACTAATCTTGCAGGTGGATGTGTGGGTTTCCAGTTAGGAAATGGGGAGATGGCCAATCCATGGTACAGAAAACAGTGGTTCATGTTTTGGTGGTAGGAGCGGGGTGGGGCTTAGGGGGGCAGGGGTGGCAGAAGAATGCTGACCCTGTATTTCTCTAAATTCCTGCAACTCAGGAGGTTTGTTTAAGCTTCTGAAATTTTGAGTGGCATCATCCCCTTTATAGTGCTGAGCAGAAATGTTTCCTTTGATCTCAATTGACGGTCCTCAGGTTTAGCACAGAGGCCTTGCAGAGGGATCTGGGAAAGCATGTGGTTTCTAACAGAGCGAGCTCAGAGGGGGATCTCCACTACAAGAGATGAGTCTTGGGGAAAATTTTCTTTTTCCCATTTCTAAGAACATCTTTTTTTTTTGCTTTAGTCAATGAACATTAACATAAGTAAACTTCAGGCTTTGAAGATCTGGTTTCTTTCAAGTCAGGTTCCAAACAAGCTTCCTCTAGGCTTAAGTTTTTAGACTGTGTTAAAATTGAATATCCTTGAAAAGATGGCAAGGTTTTTGGGGGGTTATTTGTAATTTTTAATGATTTTGTCTCACCCTCACCTCTACCCACCGTGGGTGTATTATATTTACCTATGTATTTTTTTTCTCATTATAAGGTTTGTAGATGAATTGTAGAAAGTTTGAAAAAGTCAAGAAAAATACGAACTCAAAAATAAAACTCAGTCTTGGGGTGCCTGGGTAAAGCTCAGTTGGGTAAGCGTCTGACTCTTGCTTTCGGCTCAGGTCGTGATCTCAGGATCCTGGGCTGGAGCCCTGCGTGGGGCTCTGTGCCCAGCGGGGAATCTGCTTGAGATTCTCTCTCTCCCTCTCCATCTGTCTCCACTCTCTCACTCTCTTTCTCTGTGTCAAATTAATTAGTTTTTTAAAAAAGGGAATTTGAGAAGCAGGGCAGGGGTCATGGGGGGTGGGGGAGGGAAATGAAACAAGATGGGATCAGGAAGGAGACAAACCGTCAGAGACTCCTAAACTCATGAAACAAACTGAGGGTGGCTGGGGGTAGGGGGCTAGGGGTAGTGTGGCTGGGTGACAGACATCGGGGAGGGTATGTACTATGCTGAGTGCGCTGTGTAAGCCGGATGATTCACAGACGTGTACGCTGGGGCAAATAATACATTATACATTAATTTAAAAAATTTATTTAAAAAATTAAATTAAATTTTTAAAAATGTAAAAAAAAAAAAAAAAAGGAAAACACCTCTCTTTCTAAATAAATAAATAAATAAATAACCCAGTTTTAATTCAACCCTCCTGAGATCATCACTTTAAATAGCTTGGATTACCTTCTTTTTTTTTTTTTTTTTTTTGTTTTTTTTTGTTGTTGTTGTTGTTTTTGTTTTTTTTTGTTTTTGTTTTTGTTTTTGTTTGGTTTTTTTTTTTGTTTTTTTTTTTGGATTACCTTCTAATAATTTCCCCTATATACATAAATATCTCTTCTAGTCACTGTTTTGTTTTTTGGGGGTTTTTTGGTTGTTGTTCTGAGGTTTCCTCATACCATGACATCATGAGCGATTTTCTTAACCATTGGTTTTCAAAGGCAACTTTTGTTGGAACTGAAGTCGAGTTGACATCCGGCGTTAGATCAGTTTCAGGAGTACAGCACTGATTCAGCAAGTCTGTTCTACCCAGCGCGCATCCCCGTGAGTGCAGTCACCGTGCGTCATCACGCGACATCATGACAATATTTGGGGCTGTCCTCCTTATGCCATCCTTTTCATTGACGTGACTTATTTATTTTCTCCCTGGAAGTTTGTACCTCTGAAGTCCCTTCACTTATTCCACCCATACCCCACCCCCGTCCCCTTCGGCCAACACCAGCTTGTCCTCTGTGTTTATG
Source organism: Nasua narica (assembly GCA_028533885.1). Classification (NCBI taxonomy): domain Eukaryota; kingdom Metazoa; phylum Chordata; class Mammalia; order Carnivora; family Procyonidae; genus Nasua; species Nasua narica. Next base: position 109,987,867 of record CM052802.1, on the reverse strand, counting down.
AGTCTGTTTCTGCGTCTGTTTGTTCGTTCATCTGTTTTATATTTAGATTCCACGTGTAAGTGAAATTATGTGGTGTTTTTCTTTGTCTGACTTACTGCACTTGCTATGAGATCCCCCAGGCGCATCTGTGTTGTCACGAGTGGCAAGATCTCATTTTTTTTTAATAGTTGAGTAATATTGTGTGTATCAAAGCAAAATTTGTAATGGCTGTGTCGTATCACTGCACATTTAGTCAGGTTCCCACTTTTTATTCTTATAAGTCCACAGCCCGTGACCATCATTGCACTGGGACCTCTGTGGGCCTCTCTGATAATTTCCTTGGGAAAGAGTTCCAAGAAAGCGAATTGCTGGGATCGAGCGTTGGAAGTCATGCCATGTGTATTGTTACATCGCCTTCCAAAAACACAGTGTCTAGTTTACGCTCCTGGTACAGAGCGGTACCTCTGTGTTTCTCATACGGCGTTGGGAAATTTAAAAAAATATATATTTTTTTTGGAAAACAAAATATTGTGCTTTGATGTTCATTAGTAGAATTGAGTATTTCCCAAGTGTTTTTTTTAACCATTTGTTTCACATTTTGTTAACTGGATACTTTACCCATTTCTGGTTGGAGTATTAGTCTATATTATATAAATGATCATTAAATATCAAGGATATCTTTGGATATTGTAGCGGAGTAAAAATCACGTTTTCTTCTACCCTCCAAGGTTCTGTGACTGGGGCCCTGGAAATTAGACTGACAAAAGGTAGATTAACAAGAGAAAAACTGAGTTTATTAACATGTGCAGGGTGCACACACAGGAGAAACTCAGTGATGAGGAACCCAAAGGGGTGTTAGAATTCAGACTTATCTAACATCTTCACAAAGAACAAGAAATTTGTAGAGATGTGACAGCACAAAGTAAAAAGAGTTTTGGCTCTTTTGGTGAGGGGGTGGGGGTGGGTAAACGTGGGCAGATGAATATGTGAGGACACTAATGGAAGTAAGGGTTATTTTAGTAAGTTTTGTCTGCAGACCCATTTCTGGGCAGACTTTCTGTCTTCATGGCCATAAAACTTCCGCAGGAGAGGGGCTTTATGGTGGTCCTCATTTCTCAGAAGTTTCTGCTTTTCAGTTAGTAAGAGAACCTCTTGAGAAGACTTTTTCCTTTTTCTTTTTTTTAAAAGATTTTATTTATTTATTTGACGCAGAGAGAGAGAGATCACAAGTAGGCAGAGGCAGGCAGAGAGAGGGGGAAGCAGGCTCCCCGCTGAGCAGAGAGCCCAATTCGGGGCTCGATTCCAGGACCCTGAGATCATGACCTGAGCCGAAGGCAGAGGCTTTACCCCACTGAGCCACCCAGGCGCCCAGAGAAGACTTCTTTCTGTTCATGTTGCCTTCAGCTCAAAAGAAGCCTTATGGCAAAGTGGCATATTTTGGAGTGGCATATTCTGAGTCCCTGCAATATAGTTAACAAATGTAGATCTTTATAATTTTGTTTAGTGGTATTTTTAGTGCATGGAAGTTTTTTTGGATTTTTTTTTTTTTTTTTTTTTTTTAGAGAGTGAGAGAGTGCATGTGCACACGCACACACGAGCTGGGGGAGGACCAGAGGGGGAGAGAGAATCTTGGGCAGGCTCCAAGCCCAGCATGGCTCCCTACTTGGGGCTTGATCTCATGGGCCTGAGATCTCGACCTGACCGGAAATCAAGAGTCGGACACTTAATTGAGCCACCCAGGCACACCTAATGCATGGAAGTTTCCATTAGTAAGTTAAATCAATCATTTAAGCAATAATTTGCATAACTTAAATAATTTAAATGAATAGTAATTAAGTAGTAAGAGTTAAGCTTCTTCTAAATTATAAAATGTCTGAATTTTTTCATTAGGTAGGTTTTTTTTTCCCTTAGTGTTTTTTTTTTTAAGAGTTTATTTATTTGAGAGAGAGAGAGAGATCACAAGTGGGCAGAGAGGCAGGCAGAGAGAGGGAAGCAGGTCCCTGCCGAGCAGAGAGCCGGACTCGGGGTTCAATCCCAGGACCCTGGGATCATGACCTGAACTGAAGGCAGAGGCTTTAACCCACTGAGCCACCCAGGCACTGCCCCCCCCCACTTAGTTTTTATCTTTAGAGATTCATCTCCACTTCAAAGTTGGACAGGTTATCTGTTTTCTTCCAATATTTTTATGTTCTTGTTTTACATTTACTTTATCATAGGATTTATTATTACTGAAAATAAAATTATTTTCCTTGTGTCCCATTTATTTTTGCATCTTCTTTAAAAATTTCATTAGTTTCCTTGATGAGTATTTTTCTTTTCTTTTCTTTTCTTTTTTTGATGAGTATTTTTCTACCCTGGCAAGTCAAGCAGTGAGATCATTCCTTTGAAAATAATGTAAATTTTATTTCTTTTCTTTTAGCTTGTCCTTAAAACATACAGGTAGAAAAATGGTCTGCCAGATTTTCCATAGCCTCTGCTTTTTTTTTTTTTTTGGAAATGGAACATGTGCAGCTAAAATTGGGACCACCTTTTGGGGTCATCTGTCTCACCATTTAGTCATGGCTGGCAAGTGTCCTGTGGCATCACCAAAGACTGTCGCTGGTCTTGGGACAATGGCAAAGAAAGCATGCCTAAGATTATGAAATGGGGCCATGACTTTAACGCTTTTATGGTTGTGTTAAACCTGCTGATGAAGTGTCAACGTGCTTAATTAGAGGATTGTTTTCCTTGTTCTGTAGCAATGGATTTGAGGGAGGCCAGAGTTAATGCACGGAGACGTTTGCATTAGTTCAGGAAAAGAGGATGGCACCATCCTATTCTCACCCTGCAAACTGCCTCCCAAGGAAGCTGAATCAGGAATGAGGGTTCAATTTGCACATAACGGAGCTACTGTAGGTATTTAAGGAGACTGGGATGGAATACAGGGAAACAGTGTTCACTAATTTGCAGGAGCAGCTGCAGGCTGGGCCCCCAGAAGGTGTCCTAGAACAACCCCCCAGAACTAACGTGCCTAGGGAATCGGGTCACAGTGAGAAGGCCAGGGAGTCAGGAGGTCACCCTCCAACTGCTGGCTCAAGAGGACGGCTGAGCTCCCTCCAGACCCAGCCCTGGCCGATCTGAACAGCAGAGTGGATGTCCCAGGTAGTCCCTGCTGCTCACTCGTCCCAATTCAAGTCATCTCACAACTTAGATCTAGGAGGTGTGCTGGAAGTTACCTTGGGGTGTGCAGCTGATGGGCCGAACGTAAATCCCATTCGGAACCGTAGCTAGAAGGGAGTCCAGAGGTTTTAGCTTTCTAGCTCCCACTGCGGGAATGCCCTCGCTACCCTGTCCAGATAAGTCAGGCGGCCCGAGGTGAAGCTAGAGTGTGGGCCGCGGCTGTGGGAAATGTCGGAAAGGGAGACTCCTCTGGGTTTGGTGGTTGCTTTGATGGTGTGCAGAGGCTGGAGAGGCAAGCGTCACGCCAGAGACAAAGCCCAGTGTACGTTCAGACTTTTAAAAGTCTCTTGGTCCCTGCTTAGCGAAATGACCAGTGGCTCTATCTTATCAGGAGTGGCGCGAACAAATTTCAAGAGCAAGGGTGACCTCAGAGCTCCCTCATACTTCTGACATTCTTTGGGAGTTCTTACTGTGTCTGAACATATTTTGTCTTCCCAGCTCATGTTTGTCGATCCGAGAGGTCCAAGTCAAACAAAGGGATGCTGTCCTAGTGGATCCCCCCCAGCCCCACTCTCCCCTGCTTCTAGAATGTGCCTCCAGGACATTGTTGCCGACAGATCCCCAGGCATGAGGAAGCTTATCACGGGAAGCCTAGAGTTAGTTTGAGATGTTGTCTATTCTTGTACGAAGTGAAGCCGCAGCTGGCAGCCCCGTCCTGGGCCCCCCACCCCCGCCCCAAGGCTGAGAACAGCGTCTGTGGATGCTTCGGGCCACGCTTCCTTTCCTCACTGGCCCTGGGAGCAGTTCTGTCTGTCTCATCTGTTTTTGGTTTTGTTTTGTTCTTTTCCACTCCAGCATTGTTAATTGATAGAAGTTGTGCGATGAGGTGACCACGGGCTGTTGTATTAGGTAGCCACTAAATTGAGCTGTGGCTGCCCAAGGTCGGATACATTATTGGTCACGTGGCTGAGCTCACAGCCGTATCGGCGTTTCCCCCCAAGTCCCCGAATGCTTTTATTAAAATCTCCTTTGTCTCCCGGCCATCTAATTTAAGCAGAGTGTGCTCTTTGCATCCCTTAACCTCAGATAAACTCATCAATGGGAAGTCTGGGTGCAGGCGAGAGCCAGTGGTTCTCTGCCCCCTCTGCTCCCTCCCCCGCCAGCCGGCAGTTGGTGGCCTCCTGGGCACCAGGTCCCTCTCCTGCCAAGAATGTGCCACGCTGGGCGCAGGACCGCGTGATGTGATTGAGATGTTCGTGATTCCAGGGGTTGGTGTTATAAGCCCCTCTTCTTCAGGTTAGCCAGGTGTGCTTACAGATGGGGCTCTCACTCTTGGGACTCGTTACTCCGTGGGCAGGGTCCTGGGCTGGGCGGGGAGGAGAGCAGTCGGTCCAGAAACGGCAGGGGACGCAGGACATTCACACGCAGTTAGTTAAGGGTGCTATAACTCCCGCGAGAAGGCAGGACAAGCATTTCTGAAGCCGGGTAGCACCCTGAGAGGTGTTTTGTTATTAAAAATATATTTACTCCTAGAAGCAACATGCATCCGACTGTTGGTTCGCCCACTGACATTCGGGTCGTACAGTCGTGCGTTCGCAGTTCAAGCTAATAGCGCCACTGTGCGTGTTTCATGCAGCATTTGGCCGCGTCCCGCGTGTGGGGAGTTGGTTGGGCCCTAGCCCAGGACCGCAGAGCTGTCCTTCAGAATGACAGGGAAATGGCAGGACAGGGCTGGCCACTGGTCCCCAGGCCGGAGCAGGCCCTGGAACCGCCCGGAAGGCTTGCACACTCCGTTCTTGTGCTTCACTCTGGGACTTCTCGCTGCACGGGTCTGGGATGGGGCCTAGGAATTGCTATTTCCAGCATATTCCCAGGTGATGCCGGGGCTGCTGGCCCCTAGAGCACGTTTTGAGGACCACTGGAGTAGACACAGAAGGCTTGCCCTCTGAAGGATTCCTGTATCTGAATTCTTACGATGCCGTGCAACCAGCCGCGCCCTGCGCCCCAGACACATGAACTTGACGAGAACCATGCCCAGACCACCCACTGTTGACAGTGCCCCGTGCGGTCTGTGCTTCCTTTTCTTCCTGAGCCTGGCATGGGACATCCGTCAGCTTCCGATGGGTAGAGGAATAAGTTACTCGCCCCAGGCCTCTGGAATCTGTAAAGTCAGACATGCCTTGGGGGCATCGGTGAGCAAATGTGTGTCCCAAGGAGTCCAGAGGACGGTGTGACAGGAGGCTGCCTTCTGGCTTTGTCCAGGCCAGGCGCTTCCCTCTGTAGTGGCTAGTGCAGAAGCGTGTTGAAGTCCAGACCCACAGCTAAGGGCTCAGTGGGGGGCAGGGGGGAAGAGAGGGGAGTAGGGCTCCATCAGGCTTACCAGAAGTTTGCAAACGGAGGGCAAGACCTTACAGTGCCCTGTAAGGATCCCCTGCATTATGCTCAGGGTCTCAAGAGGGACAGACAGGGGGCAGGGGGACACGTTGAATAAGACAAAGCTAAAATCGGGTTTCACCCCAACAAATCATGCTTCTGACATTTCTGCCTCCTCTACCTAGATGAGCATCTCTCCATCTCCACTGACCTGAAGTTCTTCAGCCACTTATTTCTACCAGGGGGGCATCCAGCGGGGTGATGCGGGGTGGGGGGGTGCAGGCTTCCTAGTGTCACCAGCCGAGACCCTGCCCGTTTGTTCCCGAAGCCCAGATATAAGCTGTTTAGGGATCTGAGCACCCTGTCCTCATAGGTTTTCCACTTGGATGCACATCGCTTCCAGGGAACAAATGTGGGTTTTTCTCCTGCTTCTGCAAAAGGATGACAAAAACTTGGAGACTTGTTTTATTTTTTTATTAAACAATAAAACTGAACTGTAAGAAGAGTTAAATGTTGTATTCATGAATCAATTGACTTTCCCTCCAGGTGGAGCAGATAGCTTAAAAATGGAATAAGGGGAAACAGAAGGGACATTTACGAGAGAGAGAGAGAGAATGCTTTGTTAGTTGAAATTTCAACAATAACTGTTAACTTTGTTTTTAAGACTACTTACAAAGTGTGGGGGAGGTCTTGGGGATGGAAACACAGAAGTTGCTTTTAATTGCCTTGTGTCCTAATCCCCTGTGCCAAAAGTTGGCAGGGTCTTCTGTTCTCCAGGCAAGTGACAGCTCTGTGGGTGAGAAGGGTTGCTGGCCACGGGGACCGCCTGGCCTTCTCCATTACGGTCCCTGTGGTAGCTGGGGCAGAAGAACACATGACCCCCGCATTTCCTGGGGTGCTCCTTACAGACATTTATAATCTATCCCGGATTAAAATGTTACACTCCATTTTGTGGGCCAATATCTGTTTCTCGTTGTTGGATTTTCAAACCCACTGAAGGGAGGTCTTTCGTGTATGTGTGACTTGGTGCTACGGACGGGGTCCTGCTCCTCACTGTAGTGATTGTATTGCCCTTATGATTAACTGCAGCTGGTCTCTGTATATGTTTCTCTCTGATTTATTTTCTATTTGCCCCTCTCTAGTGGGATCTTGTGTGTGATAATGCCTGGAAGGTCCATATCGCTAAGTTCTCCTTACTGGTTGGATTAATCTTTGGCTACCTAATAACTGGATGCATTGCTGACTGGTGAGTACCAACGTGCCCGCTGCCCGAACCTTTGGAAGCCACAGCAAGCCTTTGCTGGCTAAAGAAGAGTGGTCAGTGTTAGCTTACTGTTACCGAGTCTTTTCTCGGCCCGGGTGTTGGTGCTGCCACAGAGGGCCGAAGCCGTCACCTGGAGAATTCAGAACTAAGAGCCTTGGCCGGTGCCTATCACCGACCCTTTCCGAGGGAGAATTTAAATTCATTGCAATTTTCCAGCCACGAGAATCTAGCAACACCTGCATGCAACCCACAGACCCATCTGCTCCTGGTGTTTATGGTTTAGTTGGGAAGAGCTTGAGGGCATAGGTTCCAGGCTCTGTGGGCTGGGCTCTGAGGAGGTAGATATACAAGAAGCATCCAAAAAATGGGGAGGGGAGGAGCTGGAGACTCTACCCACGTGAACTGAATGGCTAGGGTGGTGCCTATGGGCGTCTCAAAATACCTCGCAGATTGCAGAAAGGCACAGTTCTACAGTTGGCTTGGCCCGGAGACCCCTCTGCAGGGCCGCTGGGGAGCCGGGCCTTGGAAAGTGGACAGCGTTTGGGTAATGGGTGGGCACTGCTGGCAGAGGGAGGGTGGTGGCCAGAGGTGAGAATGAATATGCTTTCCTTGGGTGGGTGAGGAATTCTTAGTGCCTGGAGCGAAGCGTGTGGTTCCTGACCAAGTGGTAAGGTTAAGAAGTTGGAGAAGGGTAGTGAAGAGAGCGACAGGAGCAGTAAAGATGATGGTGGCAACAGTATTAGAGGCAACCACTTCCTGATTGATTATTGTTGCGAGGCACCGTGCTAAACGTTTCCACGTGTTAAAGTGTCCCATCCTCACAGCACCCCTGGTAAGTAGGTACTATTTAGTACCTGTTTATAGTGGAAAAACAGAAGCACGGAAGTCTGAGTAAAACCCCCAAGTTCGCTCTGCTTTTAAGTTGGAGAGCTCAGATGTGAACCGAAGCCCAGTGGCTCCCGAGTGTGTCGCGCTCTTCACGAGTGTGCGACAGCCCCCTGTGTTCACGAGGGCCGCAGTGAGCACACGTCTGAGCAGGGAGGCGAGCACCCAGTGTTGATGGAGTTTCCAGTAATGGGGCTACTCAAGGAGAAAGGTGTGGGGTTGCCGGCCCCCCTCCCCTACCTTGACAGTCTTTTATCTTTAAAGGAGCTTTTTGTGAATAAGGACAGCTTGGACCCAGTGACGTCACAAGGGCCAAGAGTGATCCGGAGCAAACTCCTTACATCTGTGGCTTTGCTCTGCATTGCCCTCCCCACCCCCCTTCCCTGGTTAGATGACAAAGCAAGTTGAGGCACTCCAGCAAGAGCCTGGAGGGGGGCCGTGGGGGCCCAGAGGGGTTCTGAAACCACTCTTGAATTCTGAAAGTTTCTTTCCAAAAGCAAACTCTATTTGGGAGTTTCTTTGCATTTACAAGTAAGTGATTTCCTCTGTGTTCAGAATTTGCTTAATCATCATTTGTAAATGCTTCTTAAGGACATTCCCTGGGAGCAGCAACAGAGAAGCTCTCAGTGACCTCTGAAAACCTATACCAGGGCCCCCTGGAGGTTTTTGTTTTGTTTTGTTTTGTTTTGGCAGGGGATGGGGGGGGAAGTGGGGGGGAGTGTAGGTTTTTTTTTTAACCAAATCCTTGAGTTTACAGGTTGTCAGAGCAAACTATACTAATCTGAAACGTACTGTAATCCCAGTATTTTACCTACGAGGACTTTTGCTTCCCAGTATTCTGCATTGAAATAAGTTCGGGAGATATACTAATATAATCCATGTCGCTTCTTTCTAAAAAAATGGAAACTTGGTTCGAGTGTCCTTATTCAGTGATACCATAGGGAAAGTTAATATGGACTTCCATGAATGCGTCAGTCCATAATGGCTTAAACTCTTTAGAAGTTGTTTTTGTGATTTCTTTTTTTTTAGTTTAATTTTTTTTTAAGTGGGCAGCAAAGCCAGGTTTCTTGAGCGACAGTGAACTGCTAGTACAAAGCTCCCAAGGAGGGAGGGGACCTGAGGGCTGGCCCGAGAATTCTTACTTCTTGCACATAGCTGCTGTGTGGGCCCCCTGATCACACACCGGGCCTGGAGACAAAGGCAGAGAGGGTTGACAGTCTTCCCTTCCATGTCCCAGAGTCTTCTGCTGTCTCCATGGTCCACGGTGAATGGGCAGGAGGTCCCCAGAGAGGCAGGGCCAGCTGCTTTGTGCTGTGGTCTTGGAGCATCTTGAGTGGACTTCAGTTCCAGTTTGAAAGTTTGGTGTTTTCCACCCTTTATTTTTTCATTTATTTTTGGCCTTTGACTCCTTGCTAGGGCCATGCCGAAAGGGAAATAAGCACATTTAGAGGGAACTCCAGACCTCTCAGCTGTTAGCACCCGTTTCATGGCAGCATGGGGAAGTTGATCAGATCGGAGATTAAGCTTTCTAAGACTAAAGTCAGCACATAGTGAAACTTCAATAAGATGTTTTTTTATTTTATATAATTTTTTAAAAATTAATCTCTACACCCAACGTGGGACTCAAACTCACGACCCTGAGATGGACAATCACGTGTTCTACTGGCTGCACCAGCCAGGGGGCCCCGGGACACTTTTTTCTTTAAAAAGTTACAGTGTTCCACCCAAGTGTTGCTTGGGGATCTCCATCCTGTGCTGTCCCATAATGTGTTAGCTGAGACGTTTGCAGGGGAGCAGCCCCGTCTGTGCTCCTGCTGGATGAGCTCCCTTCCCTCCATTATTGGTTCTGTGGCTGGATGTTGTGTGCCTCTCCATCCAGGAGCCCTCTGCACCCTCTCCAGCTGGCCCCGGGCCCTGGCCCTTGGAGGCTGCACCAGAGGGGACCCCCTTGCCCTCTAGCTCCTGGCTGAGGCTGGCCATGGGCAGAAACACCAGCTGGAGGTCTGAGAGAGAGGAGAGTGGGGGGGCCATTTTTGTCTCCAGCTGGGTCTCTGCAAGGCTGCCAGGGGCTGGCTGCCTCCCGTTCGGGGCCCCTCCACTCCGCGCCTCTCTCTCTCTGGGTTCTAAGACCATTGTCCTGCCTTCTGTTGCCAGCCCCAGGGTTTCTCTCACAGCTCGCCTGGCCTTTTGCAAATAATCCCTTTACTGAAATCTCCTTAGATCACTCTTTTTGAGTGGGGCATCTGCTTCCAGTTGAGACCCTCTCTTATTTCCCTCTGGCTACTATGATGAATTACCGCACCTACGGTGGCTTAAATTTATTAACTCCCAGTTTTGTAGTTCACATGAGGCTAAAATCAAGGTGCCGGCAGGGTTGTATTTCTGGAGGCTCCAGGAACGAATCCTCTTCCTCGCTTTTTCCAGCTTCCGGCGACTGCCCATACTCCTTGGCTCATGGCCCCTTTCCTAGCTAGCCTCGGAGCCCACAGTGACAGTCCGGTCCTGGTCACGCCACCATCTCTCTGCTCCCTGCAGCGGGAAGAGGCTCTCCACATGCCTAAATTGGATCCACCTGAATCATCCTGGTCTCAGGGTCTTTAACCTTAATTGCAGCTGCAGAGCCCTTTTCTTCCACGCAAGGTAGCATATTCACAGGTTATCCGGAGTAGGACATGGGCAACCTTGAGAGCCACTATCCTGCCCATTCTAGCTCCCACCTCTGCATTAATGGATTTCGGAGTGTGGTTTTGTCATCTCTGAGGGGATTCTGCCCTGGAAGAAGCCATTTCGCACTAAAACTTCAGTGATCGTAACATTTGTTGAGCACTTACTGAATCACCTGCACATATCCACACCTGACGGCAGCCCCGTTGGGCCAGCATGAATCGGCCCTTCCAGAGAAAACCCAAGGTTTGTTTGAACAAGCTTAGTCTTTCCCAGGATCTTGCAGTGTTTAAGTGGTGAGCCTGTATTCAGGACCGGAGTTCTGCTTCTAAAGACCATGTTTGCCCCCTAGTTCCTAAAAATAATTTTTACTTACTGATGTTAGCAACCATTTGGGAGGGAGAGATTTAGAATAGTTTCTACAAGTTAAAACACACACACACACACACACACACACAAAACGATCTTTTCTAAAGTACCGGGCAAACCATGTTTGGTGGGCGTCCAGGCTTTAGACGTATAGGAAGGAATCATACGAGCTAAACCATTGACTGTTTGCTCTGTGGCACGCATTGTACCTACATCCATCATCTCTCTTAATGATCTCAATAATGCTGTGAAGTCAGACAGTGATCTCCATTTTACAGACAAGGAAGAGGAAATAACAATGGAGAAGTTAGATCTCAGCTTTGTTTTTAGGAGACTAACTAAGCCATATTCCAAATTTATTTCTTTAAGTGAATCGGGTTTGCATAAAACTATCTATAGAGTCTCATGTGACAAGCGCTTAATGATCCCAGCACCAGTCAAAAGAGGTAATGCCTAAAAGCTCTGACAAGAGGGTTGACTCACGTTGGCATTGAGTTCATAGCCCTGGCCGCCTCTAACTAAACCCGTGTGACTGAAGAGGATGGTTAGAAGCCTAAGAAATGTTGAATAAAATTGTGCTCTCTAGTTTCCTTCCCAAAATTTTTTCCAAATGACATCTATTTCTTTCACAGGACAAGGGCCTGCGTTACTCAGTATTTCTTTTTTCTTAACAGTTTTATTGAGAGAGAACTTACATACCATAAAACTCACCCATTTTAAGTGTGTAATTCAGTGAATTTTAGTATGCAGGCAGAATTCTAGAACCATCTGCACACTCTAAGTGTAAAACATTTGCATCACCTTGAACTTTCCGGAAGTCTTGTGTTCACTTACAGTCATTCCCCGTTCTTATCCCAGGCCCTAGGCCACAAATCTACTTTCTGTTTTTATTTGTCATGAGGATGTCACAGGGGTGTGTAGGCCAGTTTAAGCCATACGGCTACTCTGTAGGTGTTTGGGGTACCCGGTGTAGATTTTTTTGCCCCTTGGCAGATACTCCACAATTTTTCTGTGAACTGCCCTTCCAGTTCAAGCTGGATTTATTCTACTAATTTGTGTGGTGGAGACACCCCCTCCCTCCACCATGAGTTGATGAAGGGAAAGATGGAAAACTACTTTGGAAAGGATGGGGAACTAGTGACCACCCCTTCTGCCCTGCCAGCCCCGCCTAGAAGCATATCGCCCCCTAGTGGTCACCGATCTCGCACCGGCCCGCGCTGTAACCCGCCAACCTCAAGGGAGCGCTGCCCTTTGCCCTTTGCTGAAACACAGTAGGCAGGGTTCTTTCCGAGCCCCTTGCTGCCTGGTGGGCTTCACTTCCAGGTCCACACTCCTTAGTTAAAGTGCATACTCTCTTCGTTTAGTCTGTGATCCCATAGAAAGTATTTCTCATCATGCGGCTGAAACAGCAGCCATCGGTCCTGGATGCAGGTAGGCTGCATGGGAGGTCAGGTAGGACTAGTTAACAGCCCAGAGAAAGGAAACGAGGCGACTTGGCCCAGTGTTTATGTTGACTTTGGAGCCAGTTCCAAAGGTCAGCGATTTCTCAAGACGCCTATGCTGGGTGTGTCAAGGTTTGTGTTTGGGGAGTCATTATTGATTTTGTTACTCTTGTCTTGAATCACCGCTCTCTACCCTCAGAAGCAGAATCGCCAACAGGAATTGGGTCCCTGTCTCAACTCCATTCAGTAGCTGTTTTGACCTCTTCCCCCTGATGTGCGAGGCAAGGGTTTGGGCTGAATTTCCCCAGAGGGCCTCTCCACCCTAGATCTATCAAATTGGGTCTGGATACCACAGAGTCTTTTAATCTAGGATTCATTCCACATCTGTTGAGCGCCGACTGGATACTGGGGGTTAGCATCAAGCATTGCAACCCTCTCTGACGATGCTTCCTAATTTTTTCCCCTCTCCATATGCAGGGTCGGCCGGCGGCCTGTGCTGCTGTTTTCCATCATCTTCATTCTGATCTTTGGACTAACCGTGGCACTGTCCGTGAACGTGACAATGTTCAGCACCCTCAGGTTCTTCGAAGGATTCTGCCTGGCTGGAATAATTCTTACCTTGTATGCATTACGTAAGTAGGAGCCTTCACGACTGTCTTGAAGAGATTAGTTGGCCGTATTGCTCTGCCTGCTGGGGGTTTGGGGTGGCACAAACTTCAGTGGCCTCAGCCTTTCAGAAAAAGTTTTCTCGGGCAGTGTCTTCCGACACTCTGTCCTCGTTTTCAGCTTGGGCTCAAGGCTCACGAAGGACAAGGAGGGTTCACGTAGTTACTTGGAGAAGTGGAGATCTGCCCACAGCTGATATGGAGGGCCTTTTGCGTTCCTCCAGAATTTTCTGGGTTGACGTTCTGTGCGCTTCCAAATCCAGTGTGTAATCGGATGTTCCCGTACTTGGTTCCAGAAGAACATCCCAAGGACCGCTACCGTTGGGTCTGGGCTCAGCGTTCTCATTGGCGCTTTAAGAGTTTTTCTCATTTTTTTTCCCCTCTAAGGTTATGTAGAACCCAAAGTTCCCACAGTCTCCTGTGTCCACCTGTGGCCTGATGTGGCCTAGACCTGAACCCTCAGCACGGGTATTGGAAGGGCGAATCTCAGCATTTGTTAGTATTCGCTCTCTTTAGGGTGAAGAAAAATGTCCTCCGTTGATCTAACACATTTGTTGACCATGTTAATTCCTTTTTCAGGCACGGTTATGTCTCACTTCTTTGTAGCTGGTGTTTTACTGAAACAGCCGCGAACTGATAGGGAGGAGGAAGGTTGTAGGCCTTGATGTTTTACTTATTTTCTGGTTTGATATTTTTAAATTACCTCGTGGAAAGATGTTAGGAATAATGTAAAGCGATTTTGAATATATTTTGCCTGCTTCTTGCCTTTTGACGACATGTAGATATCCCATGTAGATAATCCCCAAAAGTTCTGATTCTCTTAGATTTGCATATTATAGACTCAGGGATGCTTTTCAGGTAACCTGAATTTTTGTTCCTAATTGTAGAGAATAGAAACAGAATAAATTTCTAACATCATTTTATTAGTCACAAAGGAGGAATGAGCATAGAGAAAGGTGACAGATGTGTTCTTCCCAAACTACCGTTGGCGGTTCTGTCCCCCTCTTCCTATGCTGAACTGAATTGTACTTTCTTGGAAATCACTGTTTCCAGTTTATTTGTACTTATCTTGGAATCCTTGTTTCCAGCAGGGAGGGGTTCTTTAGGAATATATGTGTTCAAGGTCAGTGGGTCTGGGTGATGGCTGTTTGGAGGTTTCGTTTCTTTGAACCAACCACACGGGCATCAGGCTTGAATGTTCCCAGACAAAATGCCAGTGCCCTTGTTTGACCTTGGCCCCCCCCCACCCCGTGGTTTGTGCACACAGTCCACGCGTGTGGAAGAGCAAGAAGTTTCATGCTCTTCTCTGGAGGACAGCCCTGGCTGTGCTCTCAGACCCTGCACACACGTGTGCAGGCGTGATGGGTTTTCTCCTCAGGCAGCCGACCTTGAGAGGCCTCTGGCTCCCACAGGATGTCAGGCCAGTGCATCCTGGCAGATGCCATTCATGGGGACGGCTCACGTGGATAGAATAGAAGAGCTCCACTCAGGCACGGGGCAGGCAGGGAGCATCACCTCCGTGTCACCAGACCAGTGCGTCTCAGACGCAGAGGTGGAGTGTTGATGGAAAGCTGCCTTGGAGCCAAAATGGCGTACCAGTTCTGTCTTCCATGTCAACCGCTCGTGGTTGGCCGAGGCTGCCAGAGAACGCAGAGGACACTTCGGAGGACACTTCGGGGCTCTCTGGGGGAGGGCACTTGGAGCCCTTGGCCATGTGTGCCGGAGATAAGGAAGGAGGGTGGGGAGGGCTGGAGAGAATTTCTCCTGACCTGCGTTGTTCCTGCCTCACGTAGACCTGTTTCACTGACATCCGCTGTGACGCCATGCCCTCAGCCCTGTGAAACCCACTGCCGCGTGTGCTGTGAGAAATGAAGCCAAGGATGCGTTTTCACGAGATTGCGTAGTGAGCGCTTTATGCTAGAACGTTCTCTGTCAAGGAGTGTGCTTCTCCTAGGAAACTGCTTTGCTCTTGTATGCAGAGTCCCATAACCTGGTCATCTGCAGACTTTCTTCCATAAAGGGCCACTTTAGGTTTTGTAGGTCTTTGCAGCAGCTGCCTGACTCTGCCACCATATGGTGAAAAGCAACCATGAATGATATGTAAATGCATAGGCGTGGCGGGGTTCCAATAAAACTTTACTTAGCGAAACAGAAGGTGGGCCAGTTTTGACCAGTGAACCGGAATGTTTCAGCCACTGATACAAGTGAGTCTCTATGTTTCCACTGGCTTCTAAGAAGCTCAGAAAAGCTTAGAATCTAATTTAGCCATGTCTATGATGAGCTGACAAGCTGAGCTTTAAATTCTGGCTTCTCTCCTAATTTCATCCAGACTTTCCTCCCTTCATTTCTCCTTTGTCCCATTTTCCTATTTCCATAATTCAAGTGCTACTTCATTACGTGTATTTGTGCCAAGAGCCTTACTTTTTTTTTTTTCCTGAAATGAAGCAGGGCATAAATAAATAATTATGTTTTCTTAAATTGGGATTACAAGTCAAACATCCTGACAAAATATCGTGGCAATGAAAATTTCCAAGTATCAACCCGCCCCCGCCCCCCCACTGTCTGAGTTAACACAGTATCTGATAGAGCGAAGTTAGAATAAAGTAAAAGGTTGTCTGAGTACTTGGAGTTCATTGAGGGAATATTGAAACAACAAATTAGGGGGAGGTTGGTGATGGCAGAGGAGCTAAGACTGGCAAGGGGAATCAAAAATAGAAATGAATTTGTAATGGACAGCTGGGATTGGGATAGGATATCAGATGTGCTGGGCTGGGATAGCCCATCTCTGGCAATTTTAGGCAAAGACAGAGGCTGGTGATGAGAAATTCAGAGACCGGCTCCCAGTCATTAGGGCAAGCTGCGCCTGAATTTCCAAGTTAGTGCACTTGCTAGTGTTTTATACACGAGCAGTATATGCTTGGGAACTTGTTTTGCTTAAAGGAAAGTATTGATAACCCCGGTCAGAGGGTTGAAGTATTTATTGACTCTAAAGAAAAGTTTTTAAGTTGTGGGCATTGATTATTTGGAAAATGCATTTTTAATGGTCCCGACGTCTCTCTGCCTTCAGCCATACAGTTTTTTTTTTTTTTTTATCTCACTTAATGTATCTGCTGGAAAGGCTTGTACTTTCTCAGAAGAGAACTGGGGATCATTCTTGTTTTAGTCCTGCAGATGCTTGTCAACGGAAGCAGGGGAAGTAAGGATTTGTGCAGATTTTGTTTCTTGTGTAGCCTGCCGTGAGGGTGGACTCTTAGTTTTGTGAAATGCTGCTGACTTGTGGAAGTTTTCGGCTTGATGTACAAGGCTGCCGAAGGCTTTTTTTTTTTTTCCTGCTTTGGAATTTTCTAAGGTGCATTCCAGTTAAACGCGCTCTCCTTTAAACTTCAAGTCATCAAAGGCAGACGTGGTTGTGTAATTAGGACATAAAATAGAGATTATTGGCATATTCCCCAGGAGTCGTCCCACGGAAGCAGAGTGCACGCTGGCAGGAACGAGAGCGAACCAACGAAGGTGGATGGCTTTGTGTCTGTCTGGGAGGCCATTGGGAGACAATGAAATAATTAAAGGCACTCCGGCTAAATCAGTGGCTTCATTGTAGCTCTTTTTGGGTCCCCGTGGGACTAGGAAAAAAAAAAGGTGTGGGAGAAAATGGAAAATGTTGACTCTGCTGGGCAAGAGGCGGGGAACCACAGACCACGAAAAGAATCAGTGGATCACGTCTCCTTATTTGCTTATGAAAATGAAGCCTTATCAAAGACTAAAGAAATAGTTGCTTTTCAGTACAGGCTGACACGATGCGTCATTGTATGAATTCTTTCTCCAATGAGGACTCCTAACATCACAGGCAGGGAGACCCAGTATTGTTTCAGATGTATATTTCTTCAAAAGAAACCCATGAGAGATTATTGCTTTTTAAGTTAATTTGATGTTAGATGTAATAAGTCCTATGGGAAGAGATTTTTTTAAATGTAAATAGTTTTTCTAATTTCTTTCTTCATTTGATCTCTGTCTTCTGCCTTCCCACCATTGACAACCTACCCCTCCCAACCAAAAACCCCAACTTGAAATAATGAACACTACTTTTTGCTGGCAGAGACCATATCTTAGTTACTTTGGGTGAATGAACTTCCCTTCTTTGTTCTGTTTTTGGATCTGACAACAAAACAGTGAACAACTTCCTTGAAAACTTCTCTCCAAGCTTCATGTTCTCATTCTAATAACCCTCCTATTCATTCTGGTAACCCATCCCACCTAAATAACTGGATGAATTTTATACATCATCAAGCAGTGACCAGAAATGTCACAGGTGACTACATTCCAGAGTATTTTGCAAAATGAGAAACCAAGTCTAATTGGTAATGAGACTCGGAAAAGTCTTGAATTTGCTCTGGGCAGGGCTGTGTTTTCCATCTCGCCTGGCACTGCCGGGTTTAGCTTCTCACTGAAGTGGTTGAGTAATTCCTAATGTGCTGGTATAGGGCAACTCTTCCTCACTCCTGCACGGATTTCTGTAATTTGATGTCTTTCTGAACTATTACTTCCCAGAACATATTTCAGTCACCTGGGTTGTTCGGCATCAAAGTCATGCTGTACGCTAAAAAAAAAAAAAAAAAAAAAAAAAATGGACGGAGGCCATTTTTGCACTCTTCACATAGTGAGTTGCTCAACTGTGGAATGAAAAGAACGGCGATTCCCACTGTCAGGTACAAGTGACTTTCCACTGGCCTGTGGCTCACTTCACCGGGGAGCAAATATTTGCACTGCATTGGGGCGAAGGGACAGTTTCACGGGAGTGGGTGCTTGGTCACCGTGGCCTTTATCTCTACTCTCTCCCCGGCTTCAAAGGCCTGGGCCCTCCCCAGAGCAGCAGGGCAGAGCCCGCACCCCGTTCTTCTGGTGGGACCGGCTCTACTGACACGGCTTTTTTCCACCAAGGAAGTGAGTCACGGTTTACCAAAAGCCTTTGACAAACTTTGTTTTTTTTTTTTTTTTTTTTTTAAGCTTCAGAGGCATTTTAGTTTTCTCCAGGTTTAGACTGGAGTAGCCAGGAAATCCGAACAGACTGAGGTTCCTCCACCAGTCTTTTTCTTCACTGGAAACTTCACTCACCCTGCAGGCCAACTGAAAAGCAAAGGAATTAATGTATAAAGAAAAAAAAAGTAATGAAGTATTCATCCTCCCCCCGTCTGTCTTCCCCACCCCGTCCCGCCTTGGAGGGACCGTAGCTGCTGGGGTAGCCGCGGAGGGTTGAGTCAGTCGAAGCCCCTGGTGCGCGAGCTCCCGTCCCCGGGAGACCGGATGGTGTGACAGCCGCTCAGGGCTGTGCTCCTCGTTGGCCTGACCCTCCGGGGGGAGTCATCCCGCAGACAGCCAGAAAGTGCCACTGACAACTAATTTTTCTCCAACTTCAAGTAAAAAATGAATAAACGTCTCTATCCCTACTTACGTTTTATCCCAAACTCGAGTTTATATTGAGACTTTCCTCTGGGGAAAAAAAAAAAAAAAACCAATGTCTGGATGCCTGAAAAACATGTAAGGAGTTATCACCTCCCTTGCAGGTGAAGGTGGAGCACAAGGCTCTTCCTCAGAGCTGCCATTGGGACCCACACACCCAGTGTGCCCTCTGTCCAGAAGTTAGGGCGAGACAGTGTGTGTATATTGCCTAGAGATAAGTAGGCTTTGGAGTGCCTATTTCTTTGGATGTTTTAAATTTGCAACCTAGTCCTGTCTCCGTATCAGAGGGAAAAACAGAAATTTTGAGAGCTGGCATTTTGGAATTGGAAAACAGGATGCCTTTTCCACGTAGTGGAAGATGTTCTAAAAGCTGTGTGTGATTCCTTCAGGACTGAGTTTTCCCCAGACTGGAATTTTTGAGGTGTTTCCATTGAAACAAAGCATTTCCCCACACTAACAGGGGAAGTAGAAGGATCTGGAAATCGGGAGATGGGTGGATGAATTTCCCTCCCACTGGTAGGGCAAGGGGTACAGCCCAGGCATCCTGATTCCAGGTCCTGTAGAATTTTTGAAGCTCCTGGCCACTCCCTTCCTCTGGCAGGTTTGGCGGGGAAAGATGACAGCTTCAGTTTAGATCTGATGACATGGTGGTGCCTTCGGGACACCTGAGGACGTTGATTCCGCAGGTGAGTGAGTGACTCTTCAGAAGTTCAGGAGCAAGGTGTGCGTGTCCTCAGCATCCTGGCAGCAGTTAAGGGCCGCGGTATAACTGAGATCACCCGAGATTGTGTAACATGAGCAATAAATGGGCCGAGGTAGAAGAACCAGTTGGGGGAGTTGGGAGGGGATAGCCTGAGTAGCGAGTGGAAAGTCCGAATAGGCTGACTCCCAGGGAGCTAGGGAAGGGGCCAAGCAGGGCATCAAATGATGCAAGACCAGGATTGAGAAATGTCCATTGGATGAAGCAATGATTGCCCAGTAGGGCAGAGGCAACTAGGGAAAAAGCAACTATTGTTCAATTAGGATTAACATAACTGACACGATTTCAAGCATAGGTTTTACTTTATGTTTTCCCCCACAGGAGGACTATCTTGTCCCGATGTCAAGTATTTGAGAAGAAAATAACTTTTTTTTTTTATTGTGGTTAAATGTACATACGTGTAAAATTTACCATTTCACCATTAAGTGTACAGTTTAGTGGCTTAAGCACATCCACGTTGCTGTGCAAGAAAATGCCTTTCTAGCAGTGGTAAATGTTCATTATAATTGGATAGAAAAAAATTGAATTGGAAGGCAAATCTGGAGTGACTGTTTTTCCTCGAAGTGACCTGGAACGGAACGTGTTCTCAGCTCAGTAACTGGGCACTCAGAGCCGCCGTGAATTAGAGATGCGGTTTGTTTCTCCCCACGATGCTGGGTTGCTCGCACCGAAGGCAGCCTTTGAAGACTGCGCCCGCCCTCCTTCCCGTGCACACGTACGCACACATGTGTGTGAGCACACACCAGCAGTGGAAAAGCCCCTGGGAGGGATCCCAGTGAGGGTTGTGAGCTGTGCCCCACCACTTGCCCACTGGAGTCTTAGGCAAGGGTGACTTAACTATTCAATCCATTTTCCCACCTCTGAAGGATCGTGCAGAGAGGCTGCCTGTGATCCCCATCAACAGACCATGACCTGGAGAAATGGTGGGCGCATCGCTTGGGCACCTGTTTCTTGCCATGTGGCAGCCGCCATTCTGCTGAAAGCAGGCATCCTGTGTTGAGATGGTCAAAACTTTTCTCTTCCAGTAGTGCCCTCTCAGGTGAGGGCCTCTCTGAGCTCACGGCAAGCTTGGAAAACTCAGCTAAAGAGGAACTTTGGCCTGGGGCTGGCTCCCAGCTTAGGGTCCCATAGGAGGATAACTTGGGGGTCAGAGGGGCTAAGAATCTGCTTCATAAGGCATTTCCCCAGTGACCGGCTTAATAAAATGCTTTTCCTATAACATCCATTCAGAGCTCATAGACTGCATTTTAAAAGCCCTAACCACTTTGAAAGTGGAAGAGGGTAATAAACTAAAGGAAAAATTCTTCTGGACGAATTATACGTAGGGTCCTTGCCTCCTCTGTGGGAGGGACATGAGGACCTGAGTATCCAATACCATCCAATACCCCGCTACTTGTTGAGAAAAGACTAGAGTACTGGTAGCCATTTTCAGGATTTGTTTTATAGATATTCAAAAAAACTCTCCCTTTCCCTTCCCTAAAAGTGCCTGTATACATTTTCTCTGTAGTTTTAAATGTTAGCTCGGGAAACTTGTTGGCTGGCCCTTAATGCAGCTGTGGGCCATTGTGGCAACTCCACGCCCCCAAGCAGATACACTTTAGGGTCCAAGTGAGATTCCGGAGGTCTGCCAGGGATGGACAGATCGCTGTCCCCTGCATGAGCGTCCTCTTTGTCTTTGGAAGCTGAAAGGGGCTTGTGTCCCTTCTTTTTTTTTAAACTTTTTTTTTTTTAAGATTTTATTTATTTATTTAACAGAGAGAGAACACAAGCAGGCAGAGAGGCAGGCAGAGGCAGAGAGAGGAGCAGGCTCCCTGCGGAGCAAGGAGCCCTATGCGGGACTCGATCCCAAGATGCTGGGATCATGACCTGAGCCAAAGGCAGCTGCCCAACCAACTGAGCCACCCAGGCGTCCCGGCTTGTGTCCCTTCTAACCCGTGCCTTTTGAAAGTGTATTTACCTTCTTCCATGTCAGGACGATGGGTGTTCCCATTTTTGGCATGATTTGTGGGCAAACATCTGCCCCCCAGGACAGGTGCGAGTCAGGGTAAGACAAGGAGCATTGCTGTGAAGCGGCACAAGGTTTTCTGTTTTTCTGTGCTTTCCAAACGAGTCCTCAGGGGGAAAAGCTGTCCAGCTGCCCCCTTCCAGTTGCTGGTCCAAGGACGCATAAGACTGGCTAGTGTTTGGGGTGAGATGATGGATAGCACCTTGTTTCCTTTGTTGGTTTCACTGCCCCCTCTGGAGAAGTGTTCCTTCCACAGGAGCGAGCCCTGAACCCAGCATCCAGGCCTTCAGGGACCAGGCATCTGAGGCTGAGCTCAGCTGAGTTAGGCTCACTTCTGGATCGTGGGGACCCGTTCAGCTCTTGTCCCTGGGACTCACCAAACTCCATGGCGGGCAGGCCCTCCCTTCCCTGCGTTTGCAGCCCCTGCAGGCCGAGACTCTGGACGAGGTGATGCTCTGGGAAGCTCCCGGGGCCTCTAGGCATCTTGAAAGCTGTGCCCTCTACCCCGATAGAAACCAGTCTCGAGGAGTCTGAGGATCCAGGGCAGAATTACAGCTGGGCCCGATGCCCCAGAAGGAGACAGCAGGGCCTCTCTGGGTGCCCCTCTCCAGCGGCTCTGGTGTGGGGTTCCCTCTGAGACGCCTGCATGGAACACAGCTGGGGAAAATGATGGGTCTC
The DNA here is from genome assembly GCA_028533885.1 of Nasua narica. Taxonomy (NCBI): domain Eukaryota; kingdom Metazoa; phylum Chordata; class Mammalia; order Carnivora; family Procyonidae; genus Nasua; species Nasua narica. Next base: position 109,966,170 of record CM052802.1, on the reverse strand, counting down.
CGATTGAGGGCTGTTGATCTGCTGTTTTCTGCCCCTTCCTCCTTCCGTGGGGCCTTTGATGATTCTCCTCCAGAAGGGAACTTTGTGTCTTTGTGTCCAACCCGAGTTGGTTCTGCCCGCTGTCCTTTGAAAGCTGAAAGGTGCCTATGTCCCTTCCAACCTGTGCCTTTTGAAAGCATCAAGGCTTGATTTCTGCTTCCCAGAACTGGGAAGAGGCTCAGAAGTCTCTCCAAGCCTTTGTCGGGATAGAGGCAAGGGAGGAATTAGAGCCCTTTCCTTCTACCCCATCGCCCACCCCCAACCCCCCAGCACTTTTACAGGAGAAGGAGAGAACTTGGGCTAGTTCTGGTGTGACTTGGGATTTCTGACTACTTTTCGCTGACATCTGTGCAATTTGTTAAGCTGACATTGCTTTCTGTTCGTGTAAGGCCCTGGGCTCAGACTATGGGGGCAACAAGGGGCTCTGCGATGGGGCAGCATGTGGGGACACAGACGATTTGCCAAGTTGATAAATATTCTTGGCATGTGTGTGTGTGTGTGTGTGTGTGTGTGTGCGCGTGCAAGTGTGTGTTGGGGGAGGCATGTGACTGTCCAACCTTAGTATATGGGAGGTGGTGCTGGGAGGCCGCCTGGCCCTTGGTCCCTGGTCATTTGCTCACTGCTTGGCTGTCCTTAGATGCCCACACCACTTCCTCACTTGGATAGATGGATGGATGGGTGGATGGATGGGTGGGTGGATGGATGGATGGGTGTATGGGTGGGTGGATGGTTGGATGGATGGATGGATGGGTGGATGGATGGGTGGATGGATGGATGGGTGGGTGGATGGATGGATGGATGGATGGGTGGATGGATGGATGGGTGGATGGATGGGTGGATGGACGGATGGGTGGG
>CM052802.1:109874096-109965176 GCA_028533885.1 Nasua narica | reverse complement strand
GGATGGGTGGGTGGATGGATGGATGGGTGTATGGGTGGGTGGATGGTTGGATGGATGGACGGGTGGATGGATGGGTGGATGGATGGATGGGTGGGTGGATGGTTGGATGGATGGATGGGTGGATGGATGGGTGGATGGATGGATGGATGGGTGGGTGGATGGATGGATGGGTGGATGGATGGATGGGTGGGTGGATGGATGGATGGGTGTATGGGTGGATGGATGGATGGATGGATGGATGGATGGGTGGATGAATGGGTGGATGGATGGATGGGTGGATAGATGGGTGGATGGATGGGTGGGTGGATGGATGGATGGGTGGATGGATGGATGGATGGATGGGTGGATGGATGGGTGGATGGATGGATGGGTGGGTGGATGGATGGATGGGTGTATGGGTGGGTGGATGGATGGGTGGGTGGATGGATGGATGGATGGATGGGTGGATGGGTGGATGGATGGGTGGATGGATGGGTAAGTAGATAATCTCACCGTTTTCCTTTTAGAAAGAACCACAGACAGCTCTGATGAGCAAGGATTAGACAACAGCTGAGAGGAACCTTGCGCACAGACCTCCCTTTTCATACCCTCCAGCACGTGCCCGGTGTGTTGGGAGGATGGTGTTGGCCGTGGAGTAGTATGTTGATGTTAAGGAGTAAAAAGGAGAAACTGAGGAGGTCATGATGATAATTGTTTGGTAACAATAGTAAGGTATTTGTTGAATGTTTTCTGAGTTCAGATACTGTGCAGTTATACTTTCATACACACCCCCACATATGTATTTTAAATTTCATGCTAACTATATAAAGTAGATCCTCCTAATGGCCCCATTTTACAGATAAGGACACTGAGACCGCTAGTCCCTGGACCTTGTCCACTTCACTAGTGGGGCCTTCAAGCAAGAACTAACACTTATTGGACTTTTACAATGTACGTGGATGCTGTGCTGAGTGCAAGGGAAATATTTCATCCACCCCACGGTTCTGTGTGGGGGCACCATTACTTTCCCCATTTTATAAATGGAAACCTGACATGGAGGCGAGGGAACCTGCCCGAGGTCCCACAGCAGAGTCCGGGGAGCCCCGGGAATGGAAGTCAGGTCTCTGCGGATCCAGTGTCTATGATTGTAACTCTTGGGTCGTTTCAAAGAGCCCTCTTTTCCTCTGTCTTAAAATATGTTATTATAAAATTATTTAAACGTATACAAAATACCCTATCAGGAGTTTGCATTTGTTCTTATAACTTCTAAATAACTGTAAGAGCAAAATGTTAACAACCTCCAATTTGAAAGCCAGCACAATCCAAATTAATAGCGGTACTTTAATATGATGGACGATGGTCTTTTCATAAACAGAATCACCACTTGCCCTTTGTTGGGTTAAATAGCAGAAAGATAAGCTTCCAATTCAATTTCATGTTTAATCTATTTTGGCATTTGGGCTTGAAAAATTCCAGCGTACATGATGGCTTTTCCTGTGACTTTGCTGTCTAAAACGATGGTAACAACGCTAGGGCGTGGCCTACGTGGACCATCCCAGCAGTGCCTCAGTCACTCACCTTAACGGGGTGCCTCCCCAATCTGGCTACTTCTCTTGGAGATCCCGTCAGATCTGTGGCATTATTAAAACATGAAGTAAATAGATATTTAATCCATTTATGACTGGAATTGAGACTGGAAACCTTCATGGCTGCCTGGTTCCCGGGACTCTTGTGCTAATGAACTTGGCCTTTACAGAGACAGACGGCAGGTGCAGAACTCACGTCCTCTGCCCGACACCAGGCTCCGCCGAGGTCCGGCGCCTGTGCCTCCACACGCACGTGGCCACGCAGTTCTCCTGCCACTGTCTGCGGACCGCTGCGAATCGTGCGTTCACGCAGGCGGGCATGGTGACATTTGGGCCTTGTGAGTGCACCTCCAGAGGCAGCCGTGGGCTTAGACATCTGGGGCCCACCCTACTTATCTAGATAAGCCAGGTTCCATTTACCTTAATATAGATGAAGATTTTCGCTGACGCTAGAACGTAAAAGTTTAAAAGTCTTGTAGACTGCCAAGAACGCATCCACAGAGGGCCACAGCCCTCCCACCCCACCTCAGAAGTCAGTGTTCTAGAGCGTGGCCCCGCCGGGGTGACCCGCTCCCCCTCGTCCTCTTCCCCCCTGCCCTCCATGCCTACCTCGTTACGCTGCAGACCGCTTGGCTCGGACCTGCTCCTTCTCCCCGACCCTTGCATGGTCCAGCTTCTGCTCCGGCCTTGCTCGCCAGCATGCGCCTTCCCAAACCTGACCTCAGTCCCTCTCACTGAGGAGCCTGGCTGGCACGGATAGGACCTTTCTACGGTGGGGGCCGGGCCGAGACGCAGCCAAGGAAGGGCTGGGAAGGTTTTCTCGAAGAGCTGAGGCCAAGGGGACACAGTGTTTGGGCAGTGGACAGCCATCACCGGCGTTTTGTCCTCCGTTTTGGGGACATAACTCTGGGGCTCATTCCCTTCTCGTCCCATGGGCTGCCAGAAAGCAATCCTAGTTTGTGCCGTCTAACAAGTCTGACAGAGGAATTTCCCCCTTTGATGTCCAGGGCATCCCTGGCCAAAGTTACACAGAGACCTCATCTTCCAAATCTCTGCTTCCTAGAAATGAAATTGACCCAAACCAGTCCCTTTCTCGACAGTTTCGCCACTGAAGAGATGGTGGTCTTTGGAACCCTCACGCATCTTCCTCGTGTTCTTGGTGGCATCTTGAGTCTCATGCACATAGAGCCGATGCACGTGTAGGGATTACTGTTAGAACTTTCTCGTGGATTTGGAATTGTCGGGGAACATCCGGTTACACTAGGATTGCACGAATCTTGTTCTTTAAAAGGGGTTAGTGGAATTACAGAAGGCACCAGCCAGTGAGGCCCACGCTGAAGTCATGGGCTGTCTCAGGGCCCAAGTCCCATTTTTCCCCCTTGTAATCGTCACCCCAGAACACAGTGCTGTTCTCTGACCAGTTTGAGGTTGGATCTGATTTTCCATTTCCTTTGTGGAGTCACTGGAGGGTCTTATTTCATGTTCTCTTCAGGGGATAATTGCTCTTTGGCAGTTTTGCCAAGCTCTTCTTTTTGGCATTTTTCCTTTCAGTCTTGTGACTGTGGAAGCAAATGTTTGCACAGTTGGCTTTTCCACTCCCTCACGGCTGCTCCGGCGTCTGTGCGGAGCGGGGAGGGGGGCTGTCCAGGGGACAGGCGAGGCCACCTCTGGAAGACTGCAGGATCACCTTTGCTTCCGTCCGCCCTTTTAGAGGGGCTCATGATCAACTCAAATGAAAGAACAAGTGACTGAAGGTTTTCAGACAATTAACCTTCTGAAAAGTTATGCAACCCTGTGGTGTCTTCAGATATGGAAAATTATGATGAACACTTTATAAACCTGAACCGGAAGCATTTGGGCAAAAGAGGAGGAACGAGGCTGTTGTGTGTCTCCATTATAAAAGAAAAAAGGAAACCAAATGGGAAAACGCATGCTGCTTTTTTCTGTCCCGTTCTCTCTCACACAAAGTCCCATGAGACAAGGCAAATCGATCATAACAAACCATTTCTTTTTTTAAAGATTTATTTATTTTGGAGGGACAGACGGAGAGAGAGAGAGAGAGAGAGAGAGAGAGAGAGCGTGAGCACGGGGGGAGGGGCAGGAGGAGAGAGAGAGGGAGAGACTCCCAAGCAGACTCCGAGCTCAGCACAGAGTCCGCCTCGGGGCTCGATCTCATGACCGAGATCACAACCTGAGGTGACACCAAGAGTCGGTCGCCGAACTGACTGAGCCACCCAGGTGCCCCTTGAACGATTTCTGGGGAGGTTTGGATCAGGGCTTTCGGAGGGCACTTGCTGTAACGATGGACGCGTTCTCGGCACTGGGCAGTTCTCTAACCATGAGTCACGCCGGGGATGTGGCCGGCCTGACTGAGGACCAGAATCTGGGATTTTCGTTCATTTTACTTAGTTAAGTTTAAGTAGCTCCAGGGTCCACTGTACAGCCAACTCCTTTGCGGTCTACTCTATTGGTGGATCTGCTATGAAGTCATCTCTGTACGATTCAGATCATCAATTCTGACCGCCCTGCTGAGTTCTAAGCTCGTCTGTCCAGCTGCCTGCTGGCTCTTCCGTGGGCGTTTAAGTTCCGTTGTGGCCGACACCGCACCGTCATCCTCCCGCGTGCTCAAAGCTCCAGCTCCCCGGTCTTCTCCAATCTCAGTGAGGAGAAGCATCCCGCATGCAGGGACCAAGGCACCCCTCCTGCCCTCGCTCGTGATCAGCCCGTCCCCCTCCGCTCTTCCCCCAGGTGGTATTCTGAGTCCCCGCATCTCTCTCCACCTCCACAGACGCCCGCCGAGGTGAAGCCTTGCACTTCCTGCCCGGGCTGCCTGCTTCCTGCCCAAACCTCTACAGCTCATTCTTCACTTACAACCAGGGGCATATTCCTGCAACATGAGTCAGACCTCCTACTCGCCTACTTCACTCTGTGTCAGTTAGCGAGAGCCTCACGGTGAAAGACTGAAAGCCAAAACAACGGGGATTTAAACAACGTAGAAGTCTGTTTGTGCCATCAGCGTGCTCAGTCCAGGGCTGTCGGGGACAGTCTGCTGATAGCAAGGGTGTTTGCTGACCCGGCCGTCGTGTCCATACTCCAGCCAGCGGAGGGGTGGCAGAGAGGGGGAGGGAGCACTTCTTCCCTTTAGGTCCCATTAAGGTCACTTCCCAGCACCGGTAGGTGCCACTTTGGACATCCCACTGGCCACAGCTCAGTAACCTGCCCCCCTATCCCCCCACAATGGCCAGCGTGGCTGGGAAGTGCTTTCTTGCTTTGAACAGGAATACGCCTGCAGGAAGAGGGACGGAGCGGGGGTCGGGGGTGATCGGTGGTCTTTGCCGCACCCTCCAACAGCTTTTGTTGTGCTGTGCAGACTCCTCCCCGTGGCCGCTGAGGTTCTGTGTGGTCTGACCCCCCACTGCTCCCCTGCCGTATCCCAGCCAAACTGACCTGCTTTTGGTTCTTTCGTGCTGAGCTCTCACTTGTTCCCTAGGTCATTTGTACGAGCCTTTCCCTCTGCCAGAAGCGCTCTGTCCCCGACCTCTGTCTTGTCCCTAGCCACATCTTGTCACTGTGATTCTACTCATGTGACCTCTGGCGGACCTTTCTCAGAACACCTGTCCAATCAGCATGCAAGAATTCCTTGAGGAAAAAAAATTCCTTTAGAATCACCTGCCTTGTTTTAAACGTCTACCACTCCCTGAAAATATGTTTATTTATTTGCATTTCCATGCGTACCACTCACCCACTCTAGAGTGAACTGCACAAGAGCAGGACCTTATCATTCCCTTTCTCCACTGTGTCCCCTGTACCTGGCCCAGAAAGGGTATCTGAATATAAGCTGGTGGGATGAATGAACTCCTCGAACGGGATGGAAATCTGTGCAGCAGTAGTACGGAAGAGATGGAGGTGTGTGATTGTAAAATCGTGAAGCTGAATTCGTTCGATTCCCACATGGTAAAGGTGAGGAGAATGGACAACTGAAGTTATGTAGCTGGTTCTAAGCGCTAGAGATAATGGGCTGAGACTTCTCGTGACTTCCTCCTGAACTAGATCGATGTGGACGGGACACCAAAAGAGTCGGCTGGACTTAAAAGTGAACTCGACTGTGTCCCACGACTATTGATTAAGGAGCTGGTAGCAGTCAGAATAAGGTCTCAGTGCCTCGATGAGGACATTTGTGTGCGAATCATGTTTCAATGACTGTAAAATTAGGGGCTGGTCAAGAATGAATGATGACATAGGGTCCTCATCTTCCCTGTCCCTGCCGTTTTTCGTTGATTTCCCCGTGGGTCATTTCATTCTCTTCCTTGTAGCTCCATGAGTGAGGGGACAGAGCTGATCTTGCCTCTTCTGGGTGTTGCACGGCGCCTGCCCCGTAGATACCCAGTAACCCAATAAGAACTTGTGAGGGAGGAGTGAGGCATCCCCAAAAGATGGAAAAACAATCTCATCAGGGGTTTCTGGTAAGTTCGAGACACTTTTCATCATAGGGTATCGTTCCTCTCTATTTCATCCATGCAGTTCACCAAATTCGCTTCAAGACTGGAGCCAATCTCAACAGTACGTATTTGGATCACTCATCCTGGCGTGTGGGGCTTTTTCGGCAGGACTCCAACGTCAGTGTTAGAGGCCTTGGCTCCACCTCCATCCAGCCCATGGTTTGACCGACAGCCAGCGTTTTATGTAAGCCCGTAGGACCTGCAGCTAATGTTTTGAAAATGAAGAAAGCAAGTGTCCCTTGGCAGGTACGGGCCAGCTCCCCGGTTTTCATCCAGCCCTTCTTACGGAACATAGTTGGATGGTGAATTGGAGCTAGGGTAGCTATAGGGGCTACTGCTCAGCCTGGGTCACTCCTTAGGGGCTATTTCAACCTCCAGGTGAGCACGAAGTGGACCCCAGTGGCCCCCTTAGAGAAATAGGTTTACTCTGGGCTCTGAGGACATTTCCTCTTGGAGAGCCTGCGGACTGAGGTCATTGCCGACGTGAAGAGCATCCCGGGCCTGCACATGTAGGTTTTGAATGAGGACTTAACTAGGCTTTGGCCCCGGAGGAATGAGGCAGCGAGGCGGGTAGAGAGAAACAGGAGGTGCCTTGATCTCTCTGCATTCTCACAGAGGGGAATCTTTAAACATCTGACTCGTGTGTTCTGTGATTTGAAGCCAATTACTCGCGATGGCCGAGCGTATGTAAATTTCCCAGGCAGTTGTGCATTTTTCTTCCGGATCTTTCTTTCTTCAGTGTCCTCTGGATGTGAGATTTAGTTTAGGCCAAGAGGTTGTCAAGAGATCCCCATTCCCTTAGGCCCGGCCGTGGCTTTCAGCTGGTGACTGTTCCAAATGAGCTCACGGACAGATGGTGGCAACTGGCCTGGGGACGCGGATGCCAGGAGAAGTCTGTTCATCTGTCCCCAACTGGGCCTGTTTCTGAAACACAGAATTATGATGTCACTTTCATACATTAGCTCACCTTTTGACTGGCTGAGTATTAAGACAAGCGACCTCAAGATGGCAGAGTTAGCAAAAATGGGCACCAGGGGGGCAGATCTTTGAAACTGGTTCCGGCAAGGCACTTCTTCGCTAACAACTGCCTCACTCGGGCGGGTCTCCAGGGGCTGGCCGGGACCTTGGTGCACGCTCTCCCCTTATGGCTGGTCTGCATGGGGATCTTCGGAGGGTCTCGCAAGTGAGGGCCTGTAAGGTGCCTTTGCTCCATCCCCCTGCTGAGTGCAGACCTGCCTGAGGGTGGAGGGGGAGGCGGTGGCCAGAAAAGAGCCTGAAAAGGTAAAGATGTGGGGTGGTCAGAGAGCATCGGAAATGAAAGATGCTGGAGACCTCTGCCCTCCACCTTTCCTCCCTCCTCAGAGGGTCCTTCCCTGATGTCCACTGCGATTTCACTAGCTTATTTCTCTGTTCACACTCTAATTCTTTGTGTATACTTAAAAATTTTTTTTAATTGTGGTTAAAAAATGCATAAAATTGATTGTCTTAACCATGTCTGAGTGTGGAGTTCAGGTGTGTTAAGTACATTCACGTTGTTGTGCAACTGTGAGCGCCGTCCATTTCCAGCCGAGACTGTCGCATTAAACACTGACACCCCATTGCCCTCTGCCCTCCCCCCAGCCCCTGGCCGCCGCCCTTCTGTTCTCCGTCTCAGTGAATTTGATGACACCAGGAACCTCCAAAAGTAGACTCATCCAGCGTGAGTCCTTTTGTGACTGGCTGATTTCACTCAGCGTAATGTCCTCCTGGCTCACCCATGTCGTAGCCTGTGTCCAATATTCCTCTTTATGCCTGAGTAATACTCCTTTGTAGGTACAGACTGCGGTTCATTTGCCGGTCCGTCTGCTGGCAGCGTCTTGGGGCTGTTTCCGCCTCCTGTCTGTTGGGAATCACGCGGCAGCAACTGCGGCTGCAAACCCCGCTTCCAGTTCTTTTGGGCACATTCCCCCAAGCGGGGTCGCTGGGTCCTGCCGATGCCCTGGCTTCATCTGGGAAACAAAGGGGCTGGCCCTCAAGCCCACTCTGGGCCGTGGGGCTGTGTCCAACCATGCTTGGCATGACTGCTGGGGAATAGGGGCCCTCGGAGCCCCCGGCCCGCCTCCTCTGAGGCACTAAGAACAGGACTCTCAGAAGGACTGTGAGCCTCCCGTGGCTGCTTTGTTTTGAGCCCCTCCCCTGACTTTCCAAAGAAGCCAACTTTTGGAGGAGGAATCAGGAGAAATGAGTTACAAGTGGCTCTTCCAGAGGTCATCGACGTTGGCTCTGTTGATGGTTTCCATGGAACAAGTGGGTGTTTCTTTTTCCTTCTCTCTTTTCAGCTGAGAGGCCTGTCTGCCTCCCTCAGTGCCTACTAGGGCCGTCTCCCCCCACCTCCACCAGCAGCCCTTCCTGCCTCCCTCTCTCCCCCCCTCACCCCTTTCTGAACTCCTAAGGTGCTCCCTGAGCCTTGGTGATGCCAATGTCATGTTTCTAGCTAATGTTGAGCTGAGTCATTTAAAAATCCATCTTGCGGGGCGTCTGGGTGGTTCAGTGGGTTAAAGCCTCTGCCTTCGGCTCAGATCATGATCTCAGGGTCCTGGGATCGAGCCCCGCATCGGGCTCTCTGCTTGGCATGGAGCCTGCTTCCCCCCCACCCCCCGCCTGCCTCTCTACCTACTTGTGATCTCTCTCTCTGTCGAATGGGTGAATGAAATCTTTAAAAAAAAAAATTCATCTTGCTAAGGAAGTAAAGACCTAGGAAAGGTTGGGTTTTTTTGTGTTTTTTTTTAAGATTTTTTAAAATTTATTCATTTGAGAGAGAGAGAGCACGAGCAGGGGGGAGGGTTAGAGCAGAAGAAGCAGGCTCCCCGCTGAGCATGGAGCCCAACGTGGGACTTGATCCCAGGACCTTGAGGTCATGACCTGAGCCAAAGGCAGACACCCAACCGACTGAGCCACCCAGGCGCCCCTAGAAAAGGTACTCTTAAAAAACATAATATGGCTGTCTCTTCTCTGTGTCCAGCAGGGACCCATGTTTTGGAGGAGTTTGCTCGCCGGGTTGGTTAGGATGCGATGCATTTACTTTGGCAGCGTGCTGCTTGACCTCAGAGTGGGGTCACTTGCTGCAGTGTGTTGGCAGCCTCATGGATTATTCTGGGGATGCTGTTTAGAGAAGATGGGCTGAAAACAATTAGGTGACCAGCTTTGCCCTCCAGCATCCCCCCTCTAATGCATTTTTCCATCCTGGCAACCAGGTGTTCTTGGAGGCATGTTTTGCCCTGAGGACAGGGGTTTCTGAAGTTTTCCAGACAGGCTGGCAGTTCGTGTGGGCTCCTGTATGGGGTACCGCGTGGGCTACCGCACTGGATGGACAGGATGCCCTGACCCGGCCAAGCACTTGCTGTGAACCTGGGGGACTTCCCCAAGAAACCCACAGACTTTTAAGGAAGCCGAGACACCTGAGTCCAACAACAAGGGGCAAGTCTAGTCTGTAATAAGCTCGGGATGTGTGGCTCAGTTGAGGCAGCCACGTTTTGTTTTATCGTGGTAAAGTATACACAACCCAAAATTTACCAATATGGCCATTTTTAAGCATACAGCTCACTGACAGTAAGTCCCTCACCCCGTTCGGCGCCATCTCCACCCTCCCTCTCGGGACTTCTTCATCTTGCCCAACTGATACTCTACACCCATTAAACACTAAGTCCCCCTCCCCCGCCGCGCCCCCTAGACCCTGGCACGCACCCTCCTACGTTCTGTCTCCACGAGTCTGAGTCCTCCAGGTCCTTCATGCCAGTGGAGCTGTTCAGCATTTGTCCTTTTGGGACTGGCTTTCTTCCCTTGGCACAGTGTCTTCGAGGTTCGGCCATGGTGTAGGCTGTGTCCGAAGCCCCTTCCTCGTTAATGCTAGATAATGAATGCTCCGTGGTATGCCCACGCCACGTTTCGTGCATCCATGTCTCTGGGGATGGACACTGGGGTCTCCGCTACCTTTGGGCTGCCGTGAGTGCTGCTGCTCTGAACGTGGCTGTCGCAGTGTGGGCTTGAGGCCCTGCGTCCACTTCTTCAGACCCATGCTCTGAAACAGAGTTGCGGGGTCACAGAGTCTTGAGAACTCTTAAAGTCACTGTGTCCTTCGGAGAAGATCTTTGGAGATCTGGCCTAACCTACTGCAGGCATTAATAAGAAAAAGACGACGTTGACATTGTTTCCAACAGAGATAACAGGAGGCAACAAAGCATGGGTGTGATTGAGTAATGAAGGTCCAAGTTGGAGCTCGGGGCTGTGGTGATGAAACCAGAAGACGGGGCTGGTTTTCTGCTTTGTATTCTTGGTAGTCTCATGTATACCTGTGTTTATTCTTGCCACTAGAGAAGAGGATGTGTGTGTGTGTCTGTGTGTAAGATTTTATTGATTTATTTGAGAGAGAGCGAGACAATGAGAGAGAGCGAGCATGAGAAGGGGGAGGGCCCGAGGGAGAAGCACAGTCCCTGCTGAGCAGGGAGCCTGACTCGGGACTCGATCCTGGGACTCTAGGACCATGACCTGAACCAAAGGCAGTCGCCTAGCCAACTGAGCCACCCAGGCACCCAAGAAGTGTGGTTTTTAACTGATTTTCCCATTGCTACGATTTAAAAGCACTTATCGCACTTTTAGTCTTCACTTACTTATAGTTTCAAAGAATTAAGCATTTTTATTTTTTATCTTTTTATTTATTTACTTATGTATTAGAATTAGGCAGTTTTAGATACTGCCTTTGGCTCAGTTGTGATCCTGAGGTCCTTGGATCGAGCCCCACATTGGGCTCCTTGCTCATCAGGGAGTCTGCTTCTCCCCTGCCTGCTGCTCCCCCTGCTTATGTTCTCTCGCTCGCTCTCTCTTTCTCTCAAATAAATAAAATCTTTAAAAAAATAAAACGAGAATGATGGATGAGAATCTATTATTATAAAGTTGACATATGGTAGGAGATTCTTTATTTTAGAGAAGGATCATCTGCTTTGCTCTGCAGGAACACCATGGAGTGTCTTTAGCATTGTCAGCTAGCACACTCACATTTATCTGTACCAGGGCACTGGTATTCATTTCAATGTCCAAAAAATTGACCTACACAAAACTTTTGTGTTTCTGCTTCTCGCAGTCTATAGTCAATAAGCATCTGTTGTATTAATGACGAGCCCGCTGATTTTGGCCTGACGCCTTCTTGTCTTTGTTCACTTGTTTAAGCAGTAGGGGTGTCAGTAATTGCTACACACATACAGGAACTGGCCTTGTTCTCAGCCCCGCAGCAACCAGAGGGGACGTGAGGCTAGCCGAGTAAACCGATGTTACCACAGGAAGAAAACTCTGATCGTGTCTCTACACTCCCTGGCTGAAATCCTTCAAAGCCTCCGGAGTTGCTTTTGGAATAAAGTACACATTTGTCACTGTGGCTCACGAGGCTCGCGAGCGTGGCCCCAGGGGACCCTTGCCAGCCCTGCTTTCCCGACGCAGCACTTTGCTTGCTGGTTTCAGTTCCTTGAAAACTTTGCAATCTGTTCATCTCTGAACTTTCGCACGGGCTGTTGTTTGCTAGAACACTCTTTCCTGACTTCTTCTGAGGGTGAAATTTGCTTCAGTCCTCACAAGACATGTGCCATGTTCTGTAGGGATTCTCTCTTGGCCCCGGCATGCGATTTAACGGTCCCTCTGCTGTGCGCCCACAGCACCCTCTGGGGTCTTTCTTACCGCGTCCCAGCACTCGCCACATTGTTTCTACTTATAAAATTCAGTTGGATTAAATATCAAGGAGACATGAAAGGGCTAATGAAATACAGGTCGGCTAGTAAAGATTCTGGCATCCTGCACCTTTGTGTACTCACCAGCCAGTTCTAGGAAAGGACTATACGGTCCTGACTTTTGAAGTGCCCTACACAAACCCTCTGCAGCCGTCCCTGTCTCCCTGCTACCCTCCCACTGACTGTGAGCCCGGCTGTGCTGTTCTCCTCGTCCTACAAAGAAAACTTTATAATTTGCCTCGTCTTTTGGGGTCCATAAACAATACAGCATTTCATTTTGCCTGGCTTGGGGCTTTTGGTTTTTCTGTGCTTTTTTCCACTCCCCGTTATTCCCGAGGTGCATCTATGTTGACTTTTATGGCTACAACTCCTTTGTTTCACTGCTGTGTGAATACGCCGCCTTGATTTTGCCCGCTATTGTCTTTTTACATATTTCTGTGCCTTCTCTTTCCCTTAGGCCCCATCTTTATCCCAACACACAGTTTTAAATTCCCAAAGGACAGAGATTGAGTTTATCTTGCGCACTGCTGTGTTCTAGTATCTGGCCCGTAGGAAAATATTTGTGAAGTGAGCCCTATGCCCTTGGGTCTAAGGGTTTGCCCGTGAATGATAATCAACACAACCCCATCCTTTGTTTGCTTGTTTGTTTTGAAGATTTTATGTTATTTATTTGAGAGAGGGAAGGAGAGCACAGGTGCATGTTGGGGGAGGGGTATGCAAGCACAAGCTGGGGGAGGGGCCGGGGGAGGGAGAGAGAGAACCTTAAGCAGACTCCCGGCTGAGTGCGGAACCCGACTCGGGGCTCGATCTCACAACCCTGAGATCATGACCTGAGGTGAAACCCAAAGTCGGACGCTTAGCCGACTGAGCCACCCAGGTACCCCAGCGCAACCCATTCCTGCTTGGCAGAGGCCTTTGCTCCCTGCACCACCCCCCCTTATGGCAGCACTTGGGACCAGGGCTCAGCAAACTTTTTCTGCACCAGGCCAGATGGTAACTATTTTAGGTTTTGGGGGCCATATGGTTTCTCATGTAAGTGCTCAGCTCTGCCATTGTAGTGTGAAAGCAGCCACAGATGATGCGTAAATAGATGGGCGGCCCAGTAACACTTTGTTTACAAAAATAAGCACTGGGCCAAATTTGGCCCACAACCTATAGGATGCCAACCTCTGCTCTACGGGACTCCCCTGGTTCCATGTTCTAGTTCTGGCCGATAAGCTGTGAGCAGAATTGACGCATCCTTACTAGTCCAAAGGATTTAATTACCAATTGACTGTACTGCTGCTTAATCATCCTGAGCCTTCCAGGGGGGCCCTCCCAGCCTAGTACAGACAAGGACAAATAGAGTGGGCTTCTGGCACCCTATCAGGCCCCAAGGCAAAATGATATGGCCGTGGTCAAGGTGGAAAAGTAGCAGCTTTCAGACTAGGACTGAAACGCATCTTCAGGGTTGTCCTGTGTGTATATACCATATCGACTACGTGTGTGTATAACATAGAGACTAAGAGCATGGATAAAAATAGTAGTGTAATATTTGAGTTGCAGGCTGGGACAGAGTTAGGATCTCCACCTTGCCATCTTCCAACCCAACCCTTTCTTTCCTGGTTCCTTGCTGGCTCCTGAGGCTTGAGCCTGGCAGGCCCTGCAGCAGAGAACTGAGAGTTGGGGTCCCAGCTCCCCCAAACACGGTGCAGAGAGCCCGGTGGAGAAAATGCGGACTTCGTTTGTCGGGCTGAGTAGAACAGCTTCTTGGGGAGCTCTGAGTCCGAGTGGGGGAGTAACACCGACTGGGCCATGTCCCTTACATTAACGTGGACCCCCTTGCGTTCGTGATAGGTGAGCACACCAGGCAGAGTGTTGCAGGGAAAGAAGGCAGCCTTGGACGGATAGATTTGAAACCTGAGTCAGTTTGGGTCCTCTCATGATTTAAGCAGGGATACTTACACCTGCTTCATAGGATTATTGTGAGGAATTCGATTTGCTCATTGCAGTAGCAAATTAGTTTGAAAGAAATACGGCCAAAGGGAGGTCTGGATGGTGAGGGTAAGAAAATGAAGAGGATTGACAAAAGCCAGTGCTTGCCATGCACTGCCAGGCACTGTTTTAGGCTCTTACTCCTCCTTCCACCCTTACAGTGACCTGGGGGAAGGTACCGTTACTGTCCCCCCTTCACAGATGGTGAGTCAAGCGCGGGTCCTTTGACCAGGGCTGCTCGGCTAGTAAGTGGTGGGACCAGGATCGCTATACGTGTGTCTAGCTGGAGAGAGCCTGCCCTTCGCCAGATCCCTGCTTCTAGTATTGGTTCTGAGCCTTTAAGTTTGGCTATTGTTACACTGTCACCGGGAAATGCTCCCGAAACTGCTCACCACTGAGGTGACTTGGTCAGCCCCATTCCGCGCTCCTGCAACTGACTTAGAAAGTGGTCTTGAGACCTCAGCCATTTCTCTAAGGACGCAAAAGCAGCAGGGAAATCCTATCAGTGTCTCCACAGAGAACGTGTGTTTGAAACATTTTAAAAGAATGAGCTGCGTGTAACCAAGTGCGGATGTCAGTGGTGCCTTTTGTGCCACACCCCAAGGGACAGTGACGAGCAGAGCACCCCGCCCCCGCCAAACTTCAGTGGTCAATAGTATGAGCAAGAAGTCACAACGTTGTAAACTTACAATGTAAACTTTATACAATGTAAACAACATGGTAAACTTACAATGTTGTACGCCTCTGGAGTTGTGGAGAGTTGATTGATCCTGCTTACATCTGCTACACAGACCTGCAGCAGTTTTCTGTCCTCGCAAACAGCTCGTCTATACAATTTTTTTTTTTAATTACTGGATATGAGTTAGGACTAGCGTGAAAGAATATCAGCGTCGGCCTTGGGTGTGCCGTTTTGTAGCGAGGAAAGAAGTTCCGAAACTGGGGACCAGCTCCATAAGACTTTGTACAAAGTCTTATACCAAACGGGCTGATTTCCTGATACTGTCAAGAAATGTTTGTTTCATTGGCAGGCCCTTGTTAGGGGACGCAGAGGTATAGAAATACTGTTAAGTCGTACGTGCAAGTTACTCCTTTGATATTCTTCCTGTCAATTCCTTATTCCTGCGGTCTGTAGGAAGACCTTCTGCCCACGGCTCACGCAACTGTGTCAGCCCTTACAGGGGAGGCTGGCTAGTGCAGGTGCTGTGTTCAGCATCACTCCTATTAGCCCAAACTGACCTCTGTTCATTTGCAGCTTCCACCTAAATATTTCCAAAACCTGCTCAACTTGTCAGGTTTGGGCAAAGCTTTCACCTCGTTGGCCCTGCAGAGTTAGCGTATTGTTCACTGATCAAGCACTCATCCAGCCCAGAACCTGTTTTCCATCCATTGTGTCTTGAACACTTAGGATTTCTGTATCTCTCACCTTTTCGTCCCCTATCCGTCATCATGTTTTTGATAGTCTTCTCTTTTTCTTGCTCACACACAGGCATTCTCTGTCCCTCTCCCTTACCACCCCCCCCAAAGATTTAAATTGATCCTCTTCTAAGATCCCCAACACTGGGGAAATGCCTGCACATTATCCATCATCCCTAATGAACAAAACTGCAGGAACCCTTTGAAACGCTTCTGCTGGGAACTGAGGGACACTGGAGCAGTCATCAGTAATCTGAGCCCACCCAGCCTGCATGACTTCAGGTGGGAATTGCATAAGTTTCTGCCTTAAGCACGTCCTCCAGAGGTTTAGGCTTTCAACTTGTGTTCAAGGTGATACAGAGCAGGGGTAGAATTAGCGGGAGAAATTTAATATTGAGGGAAAGGAAACAGGGCAGCGTTCCAATCCCCACGAGGTATGTTTGCCTTTCTCATTTACAGAAGCTAAAATTTCCAAAACCAAGTAGGGACGCTGTCCGCCCTCTCCTCTCCCACCCCACGCCAGGCAAGTGCGATACCTTGAGTTCCCGGCTCGGGGTCCTTGAGTTGATGGACAGCGTCCCTTAGCAGGAGAGACAGATTTCATCCTTGAAAATGAAAAGCATACCCTGAGCTTTCCCAGGCAGCATCTAATGATCTTTAAGGTGTATAGATTCTCATTAAAAAAGTGGGCCTTTCCCTCAGAGGGCTTCTAATCTAGTAGATTCTAAGATGTTGGCTAAGAAGAAAGAGCATCTCTGGGGGAGGAGACACTTAAGCCCCTTTGGTAGATGTTTTAAATTTCCGCTCCAGCCTACATGCAGCGTGAGAGAGCAGGCCGAGTGTAGGAGAGCATCTCCAGGGAGCTCATTAGGGGAATGGGACTTACATCATGGAGAAAACAGCACAGACAGGGGCAGGCTGGTGGGGGGGCCCAGGCCAGGCCTGCCAATGAAGATGGGCTTTGCTGGAGCTGCAGCTTCGAGCCCGGACGGCAGCCCGGCTCATCCTTCCTGTTAAAATCTGGGACAAGAGGTCAAGAGAGGGACCTGCAGCCAGACAGAGGGTGTCTGAACCCGAGTCAGAACGGAGACTCTGAGTAACTGACTGATGGCCCTCGGAGAGTGAAGGGAGGTCGGGGTTGTCAGGGAATATGTACAGAAAGGAGAGGAACTGATGGCTTCTCAAGGAAAATGGCGGCCTCTTGCCTGAGGAGTAATGACAGTAATGGACGTCTATAAAAAGTTTTGTTTCGGCGCCCCTCGAGTCTTGCAGGACAGATACAATGCTGACACACAGCTGAGGGGTTCATGTCCTGTTGGCTTAATTGCTGGGAGAACTAGCCACGTTCTCCCTGTGCATGCCCAGTGACCACAGTGACCTGTCGGCCATATTGCCCTCCGGCCTCCCGGTGCACCCCTCCCGAGTGCAGGCAGGCCTGGCGAGAAGGGCTGTCTGGAGCATCAGCAGTGCCGAGTGTTGAGAGTTGAAAGCATGCAGGAGGTAGTGTGTGCCATGCTGATGCTTTCCAGGTAAAGAGGTCCCTCGGAGAGGTCACCCGGCGCTGACACATGTGTCCCGGGCGGTGGTAGAAGCATTCCCAGGAGCTGCCGACCAGCAATGTCCTCAGCCAGGCAGACTGTGTACGTCCTATCGTCCGAGGGCCTTGAGGTGCTCCCGGGGCACGCATTCTCTGCAGGGGAGAGGACCCCAGGTGTGAGGCGTCTGCACCTCCTTCCCAGAGCCACTGCCCCGCCCACAGGAGGTCCTGCCTGTCTTGGTGGTCTCTTGACTCTTTCCCTGCCCAGCCTCTTCCTTCGCCAGTATGACTCCGGGTGCCCGTGGGTCTTGCTAGAGCACAGCATGTTCACTCTGATTCTGCAGCTTAGCTGAGTTTGCTGCAACCTGCAGTTGGAGGAACAGCCAGAATTCTCTGTTACGGTGTGGCTGCCCCTTTAGTGACCCACACTAAAGCCAGGGGCCGGGGGGTGGGGGGGGGCAGCTGCCCATCATCATGTTGCTTCCGGCCCCGAGAGAGGAGGCGGCATCTGGTGCAGTCTTGGCACGGTTGGTGCGCTGCAGGGCCGAGTGCCCCAGCCGAGAGGATGGAGGCCTCCCTGGAGGAGGTGCCGTCGGAGCAGCAGGAGGCCTCTTTCACCCCTTCCCCAGGGCTCTCCTGCCTTCAGACCCCCTCTTCACTCTGCTCCCAAGCCTCTTCCCCACACCTTCGTCTGTACCCTTACTTCTACCTGAAATGCCTTTTCCTTCCATCTGCCATTTGCACTTTGAAATTCTACCTGCTTCTCATTGAGGCAAATCAAAAGGCCTTTTGTTTTTTCCTCCTTTTTTAAAACACAGAATCCTTCATGACTTTGCCTGTCATCTCGTGCAGGGGCCACGCTGATCTTCTCTGTGCCATCCGGTTTCAGTGCGTGTGCTGCCCAGGCCCTTTTTCTGCACAGATCCGCCAGCTCCCCACCTCCAAGCAGGCGTGCAGAGCCCTCAGTCTCTGAGCCCCTGTCCCACTTGACTTGCCTTTTGTATGATTAGTGTCACTTCCGTCTCCAGCCAGCCTGCAGGATAAATGTGTGTCCCATTGGTTTTGTCCAATGGGCCCAATACAGTGTTTGTACAGTGAACTGCAGCTAAATACACGGAACGGTATGTGACAGATACTAAAATATTTGTAACACAAGTGCATGAATTAGAGATCAATGCAGGGTGGTTAAAAGTCATGGAAACTTGGGAGCAGGGAAGAAGGACAGGAGCATTGAGACCTGAGCAAGCTATCCTGTGGGAAGGCGGGCTGGAGCTATCTCGTGGCAGGGACGAGTAGGCATGTTCTCGAGTGGAAGAAGAGCTTGGTGACAGTAGTGCCAAATGCCCGCTGCAGAGAATGAGTACGGGGGCGGTGGAAGGTGGCAGGGCTGGTTGGGGCTCAGACATGGCTCCGGAAGGTCAGCTTTTGAGGAGACCTCCGGGGGGGGGGGGTTCGCTTTGCACCATGATTTGGTGTTGGCCTTACTTGGCCAGGGCACAGCGATGGGAACATGAGTTGCTCAGATCAGACCGTGAAAGGAAGAGGGAGAAGGCGGAGGCGGAGGCTGGGCGTCCAGTCCTTGGTCTGACTTCTCACTCGTGGGTGCCACTGTGAAAAGAAGGCACAGTAAACGTTTGTCTTCCGAAGGCAGCAGCAGTGTTTACTGCTATGCTCTTACTGGCACAATTGTTTAATGAAATCTGCAGAAGCTTTATGCTTTATTACTTACATGCAACGTTTTTCCAGGGAAATATGTCTGGCTATAAAGTATTCAAAGACAAAATATAGAAAAGACTTCCTAATGCCCGCTGGAAATGGAATTGAAACGCACACGGTGCCAAATGAATTTATCTCCACTTTTAAACTTCCTAGTTTACCAACTACTTAAAAGGCAAATTCAAGTCAACAGAAGAGGCACGTGCTTTCCTCTACGGGGAATATTTTAATCGGGATCGAGACAGTTGATAGACATTTCTCTCTGGATCCCTTCTTTCTGCCCCATTAAACCAGAAATTGGTCTTCGTCAGTAGTGACCTAGTATATGTGTTCAAGGCAAGATAATTAACTGGAAGGGGGCCGTTTTGCAGCATTGCTAATCCTGTTGTTTTTAATACCAGGCTTGTATACACAGTGCAGATAGTCACTCTACGTGCCCTCCCTGGAGAGCCAGACTAGACATGGGGCAGTAAATGACAGATGCTGAAGAGAGGCTGCGCGGTAGGCCTGAGCCACCCTCCCTGGAGCCCATTTCTCTGCCGCCCTGGGAGCCCCGGCACTGGCCCACTGGCCCCCATGCTCCCTGGCGTAAAGCTCCCCGTAGCACACCACCCACCGTCGTGGCAAGTGGCTTAGCGGGCTGCGTCACCGGGCAGGAAATGTGGGAAAGCAATTAGCTTCCTGAGGGTCAGTAGCTGATACTCTACTTCCAAACACAGAATGTGCTCAGATAGAATCACAAGAATTAATCAGACCCAACCGCAGTTGTGTAAGCAATATTTTGACAGGGGGTGGTTTGTTTTGAAGCCGGGCGTACTGGAAACGTTAAATGATGAATAGGGGTGGATAAAGCAACTATCAACTAATTCATTTCCTCTTGGGCTTGCTTATAAATTTTTTCTGCCTTTTCTTTTCTTTCTTGTAGCTAATATTGTCATTTGAAGTCTCACTTCTTACAGCTCTTGAGACTGTTCGTATAAAACATATTTTTTGCGTGAAATAGAGAATATTTATATTTTCTGCCCAGACTTCCTTACTCCTGCCCACATCGCCATGACTCCCTTGGTCCCCCACGCCCACCGTTGACACCCCTGCTGCTATAATTGGCTACCAGAATCCATCCATTTTCTCTTCAGAATGGTTCTTAAAACCCACAGCTCGCATCCTAATTCCAACCCAAATCTACTGGAATCCTGAAGAGTCAGAGTGGGAAGGAACATCGTGGGCTGTGTTGTCCAGGATCCTGCGTGGCTTCCCAGCAGACCTGGCCCCACCTTGGTCTCTCAGGCTCTGGCCACACCTCTACCAGAGAGGCATTGCATCATCCAGAAGCCTCTCTCCTCTCCGTGCTCCGGAGCTCCAGCCCATCAGCCATCCATCTCTTCTGTCTGCTCCCTAGCTAAATCTTGCCATCGGCCCTTTGAACACTGTCACTCTCTGGCTCGCTGGCTGCCCATCGGTTTGAAACTTTTCAGGGTCGTCATCATTGGATTTCACCCCCGTTTTAGCAAGGCACACCCCTCCCTCCAGCCAGTCTCTCTCGTGGCGCTCATTGCTGGGTCCCCCTCTTTGCTCCTATTGTTACCGCTGTGCAGATTGCCTCTTTTCCCTTCTGACTCTTCAGAACTTACCTTGGAGATCTCCCTCGAGGTTCCCAAGACCTGTCTTTGCCGCTCTAGACTGTGCTGCCCTCCCTCTCCTGAATGTTTGTTCTCTGCCATCTGTGTGCACCTGAGTGCTTACCATAGGCCAAGTGCAGTGCCTGGCGGAGACCAGAAGTGCACTGGGCAGGAGCCTGGCCATGCAGCTTAGAGTCTCACACAGGCATTAGAACCTGCATACAAATAATTTTAATGCAGGACGCCTGGGTGGCTCAGTCGGTTAAGCGTCTGCCTTCAGCTCAGGTCATGATCCCAGGGTCCTGAGATTGAGCCCCACATTGGACTCCCTGCTCAGCGGGGAGTCTGCTTCTCTCTCTGCCTACTGCTCTCCTGCTCGTGCTGTGTGTGTGTGTCTCTGACAAATAAATAAAATCTTTAAAAAAACCCTACACACATTTAAAAAAAAAACAATTTTAATGCTGAGTGGGTATGTAATAAATACTATGGTTGTTAAAGATGTGGATACAACTGAACCTGTTTATGCTAGTCCAGAACTCAGATTCTGAAGCCAGAGGATGTGTTGCCATTAACTAGTTCTGTGACCTGGGGCGGTATTTCCCCTTGATGCGCTCGGCTTCCTCATCTGTAAGGATGGAGGTGGAAAGAGTGCCAACCTCCCAGGGTTGCTCTCAGAATTACATGAGTTGACACCAAAAGTACTCAGGAGAGTGCCCGGCATGTAGCAAGCACCCGGTTAAGTGTTAGCTCCTATCGCCCCCACCTGCCATCACCCTCATCCTCATAGTCCTCCCCATTGTCATCTCTTGCGCTTGACTGCAAATTTCAAGGACAGAAATCACAAGGTTAGTAACTCGCTGAGCATGGGATGGGTGCATGGTCAACACTGAATGGGACAGTAGGTCATCTGATCCCTGGTTCCCCATGCACTCGTGCTTCAGGATCGGTAGAGCGAGTGGCCTCCCTCTCCACCCCCCCCCCCGCCCAGGCCTCCTTATACCTGGCACAGTACTATTGCCGAAGTAATTGGCCGAGGACAATTGTGTCGGGAGTCCCTGGGATGGATGAGGGGAGTCACTAGGACTCACAGGACTCAGCATCCCAGCATCTAGTTTGGCTGTGATTTATTACAGCTAAAGGGTACAGAGCAAAATCAGCAAAGGGAAAAAGTGCATGAGGCAAAGTCCAGAGGAAACCAGGCTCAAGCTTTCCGGAATCCCCTGCCAGTGGGGTCACGCAGGACATGCTTCATTGCTCCGGCAGCGAATCGTGACGACACGTGATACACGCTCTCTACCAGGGAAGCTCATCAGAGACTCAGCACCCAAGCTTTTTCCTGGAGGCACCCTCTGCTGAGCCCGTACAAAATTCCAGACTCTCCAAAGGAAAGCAGGTGCTCAGCATAAACCACACTGTCTGTACAAAACTGCAGCCACGCTGAGCCATGCCTGTCCATTCGGGAACGGGAGGGCTCCTGAAGTCCAAGTTCCCAGACGCCAGCCAAGGGCCAGCCGGGAGAGGAGACCTTTCTAAGGAGAGCCGTCTCAGGTCTACTGTGTTGACTCCTTTGTGCACAACAGCTCAGACCGAAGCCACGTGTTGAGCAAGATTTTGACTAATTAGAATTTTATAGGAAAAAAAGAAATCTCATCTCCTTGAGTGTATTTTAAGCACTTCATTAATATTTCGTGATGAAATAATAACGGGGAGAAAGAGAGTGGAAGTTAAAATTTTGAGAGGAAAAACCATTTAGAATTTGAAAGAGAATTTTGGCCTAAATTGTTCCATAATTTCTGCGCCCATAGACTTGCACCCACCACCCTGTGTTAGGCTTCCAGCTCCCAGCGGCTGCGATGCACAGTGGAGCAGGGTGGCCGGAGCGCGTCCTGAGCCGCTGCGTAACCCCCCGCAGCAGGGATGAGAGACCCAGGGGAGCATGCCTACCCAGGCAGCAGAGCTGCAGGCTCGTCTTTGGCCTGCGGACTCCACCCCCAAGCATTCCTTTCGCACAAGAAACTACAGCTCAAGGATAAGAAACCGCTCCCTGTCCTTCTCCTCTGCCCTGCTCTGTCCATGACCTGGACAGGATTCCCAAGACAGCTGTTAAGAGGAATTATGCAAGCTTAGATGTTAGGGTGCTTTGCCATTTTTATTCTGCATTTTAGAATTCCTGTTTCCCATTACCTCTTGCTGCATTAACACCCTCCTTGGAAATACCAGACGGATGTGATTGACTAACCTGATGTGTGTCCTCTCGCCGAGGAGGAAGTTCCTCTGTGCCAGACTCCTCAACCTGGATTGCATGTTTTAAGTGCCAGCTATTTTCAGCCTTCCTCCCAGTGTTCACGCCCTAGGGCCAGCTTCGACGCCGGACCAGGTTAACCTGCCTGTGTTAAAAAGCACTGACCCTCTTAGCTTTTCCCACAGAGGCTGAGCTGTTCCTCAGTTTCCTCATCTGTACAATAGGGATGATCACAGTCCCTACCTAGGTCCTAGGTAGTACCTCGATGGCAGGATAGTTCTGAGCTTAACAGAGATGCCGTTTCTGTCGGCTCTAAAATGCATTCCCCCTCCCTCCCACATACACACACTCCAGCATTTGTGAAATCAGAACACATCTTACACTCAATGCCACGTCAGAGGTTAACTGGCAGCTTTTTCTTTCCCGGTGGTACATTCAGCGATGGCACATCGTAAAATTGATAGCATCATAGATGAGATGAAATACTGTGAAAGCTGGTAGCACAGATGTTCAGCATTGTTCATTATCAATGCCATGATCAATGTCATTGTTATCATCAAGCAGACCCCCCTCCAGGAAGGAGATCAGCTGGGGTTTTTTTCGGTTTAGGTGTCTAATTTTTCAAACTCACAACACAAAGATTCTTATTCCCACTTGGCAGATGAGCAAAGTGAGGCTCGGGAAGTCTGGGCAACTTTCCTTCCACTCCCCCCCTCCCCACCCACCCCCGAGCTGGCCAGGGGCAGACCCAGAGCCTGCAAGCTATGACCCATTGGCCAGCTCTGGCCAGCTGCCTTTTTAATGTGGTCTGTGAGCTCTGACTGGTTTTTCCATTTTTTACCAGTTATAAAACAGCAGAAGAAGAGTAATATTTTGTGACACATGGAGATTATGAGAAATGTGTCAGTGTCTGTTCAATAAAGTTTTATTAGAACACAGTCCTGCTCATCCGTTTACAGTCTATGGCAGCCTTTGCCCCACAGTGAGTGGTTCAGAAACCACATGGCCACACAATGCCTGAAATATTTGCCATTTGGCTTTTCAAGGGAAAATTTGCTGACTCCCGGTCTATCTCTTTGCACTCTGATGTGTATCCTTTTGAGGAGAGTTTTGTGCTCATCATTTTATCTTCCATACTTGGTAGGCACTCAGTAAGTGCTTGCTAAATTAACTTTTTTGTGATCAGTCCTCAGTCTAAGAAGTAAACCTCATGTCGAGCCGGTTACCATGGTACCAGATAAACATCAAAATAAAATGTCTATAAGCTCAAGGAGAGGAAAACCAGTTACAGAGACTCTCCCAGGCACTTTTTCAAATGTTCATATTTGTCTTATAGTATCTCTTAGAGAATAAATAAAATACAGTGATTTCCTAAGAAGGAGGCCACATTCCAGGAGTGGCTGGGTAGATAAATGAGTCTTAGGTAAGAGATGTTTTCAGAAAACTGAACACTTATCAGCTTACCGCTTGCCCGCCTTTGGAAGGCCTACGGTACAGCTGCCTCAGGGCCAAGTGCAGACCCCTGGGGTTCCAGCGGTCAGAAGACCTTTCAGCAGGTGTGTGGAGAAATGAATCTGTGATGTCCTGGCTTTGAAGGCCTTGTTGCTTTCAAGAGATCAATCAAATTATTGACACTAAACCAGGGTCGATGTTGCCTCCTCGTTAAATGTTTACAAGAGAGGGCACACTCAAGGTCATTCTGGGGACTTGCTCAACGTGGAGTTTGAGCCAGCCGTCGGGCAGGCACATGGGCCCACAGTCAGGTGATGGGCGCTAAGGTCAGTGAGGAGCTCCGCTACCTCTGACTGCAGAAGCTGGGTCACAGGGGTGGCACCCCAGGAACTTCCTACTGGCCGCAGCTGCAGCAGCGGGAGCCGCTGGCCAATGCCCGCGTAGCCCCACCAGTTAAAGCCCTCCCTCCTCGCCCACCTGCACGCCGTTTGCTCTG
Organism: Nasua narica; assembly: GCA_028533885.1. Classification (NCBI taxonomy): domain Eukaryota; kingdom Metazoa; phylum Chordata; class Mammalia; order Carnivora; family Procyonidae; genus Nasua; species Nasua narica. Next base: position 109,940,910 of record CM052802.1, on the reverse strand, counting down.
GAGCTCAGGAGTCTGGGGAGAGAGCACCATTCTTGACCCCCGTGTGGAGAAAGCTTCCTACAAAGTCAAAACCAACAGCCAGGGCCACCTGCCTTTGGAAGTTTGGGGGGGATCCCCCCTCCGAGCCCCCGGGGAAAACTTGAAGTTCCTCCAGGACCAATTCAAGATTCTTCAAGGCTTGTTTCAGGCACTTATAATTGTTTTATTAAGTAATTTCCCCTCAAGTCATTTCTCCCCCCAAAACCTAATTTAAAAAGGCTTTTCGCATTCCGAGATGTGGCTAACCACTTTCAGTTTTAGGCAGCAAATCAATGGAAAAATAGGTTTAGAAGAAAAAAATCCCCACGAGCTGTCTTTTTTTTTTTTTTAATAGAAACACATGTTCTGTAAAGTGAGGTTTAGCACGCTGTAATCTGTCCTCTGTCATCCTCACAACATCGCATCTATTTTCATATAATTTACCTCTTTCTCCTGAAAGAGAAGTGTGATGCACAAAAATATTAATTGTGGTTACAGCGTACTGAGTTTTTATTTTCATTTTTTCTCTTGAGTATGGAAGTATATGTGTATCGTAGGGAAATTTTCGCAGGAAAAGCGTTATGCTTGAGATACATTGAAAATCACTTCGAATACTGAAGCAGTATTGTTTCCACACAGACACATCTTAAGGCTGAAGCATTTCAGCAGTCTTTGTGTTAAAATGCTCATGTGGACTATACCAGGGCCTTTAAAGAAAGCACTTTGAATTGAGAACCCAAACGTACGTTTTACACCTTTATTTCTAATAAGCAAGTTGCACCTGAACTTTTGGAAAGCAATTGATGGGTGGAGATTGCCTTGAACATAGGGTTGGAAGAAAATTGTAGGGGGTTGATGACTACAGTCCTTGCTTGTCGTAATTTTTTTTTTTTTTTGTCCTTGTGTTTTTTAATAAGGGACCCTGTGGGGTGGGACAGGATTCAGCTGCTTTCATCAGTCCCCTTCTGCCTGGAGTGTCCCTCTCTGGCTTGTGAAGAAATACTTGAAGGAGGATGGAGGAATGATCAGCTAAGCTCAATTATTAATGGGAATATTAAGAAGGAAAAAAAAAGTATTTTCTCAAAAAAAAAAAAGTAAACCTCACACTTTAAGTGACAGCCAGAATTAGGTTAAAAATAGAGCCATCTCTGGGAAAGACCATAGAATTTTAATTAGCTCATCACTCTGAGCCGTTCTGACATGTCAGCAGGTTGGTCCCAGAGGGGATGCCAGGACTTCTGTGCTGTATACACAGTATTTTTTTCAGTACGTTTAAGTAAAAATAGGAACTGATGTGTAGCATCAACAAGCTGCCGGGGAGCCCACTGTATGAATGACACCCATCTCCGAATGGGAATTGCTGTCGAGCCCCTCGCAGAACTTCCTCCTCTTCCCTTTGTTATTTCCGCTGCTCCTGGCCCCTTTCCCGACGCCTCTCCTTGTGCCCCCTCCCTCTTCACGGCCTGCGATTCCCCCTTCTCTTGGAATCCTTTTGCATCATTAATAGGGTTTGTTTTCATTTCCCTGAAATCTTACAGATTGAATGGCCCATCTTTGACTTTTTTCGGCTTTTAATCGCTCTGACCCACTTTAGGTTGAAATTTGGCCAATTTGACAGAAACGAAAGCTCCTTTTAAAGCAGTACTTTGGAGTCTTCTGAATCTTTTTTGGGTCAGAGACCCCTTTGAGACGTTGATGAAAACTGCGGGCCCTTCCCCTGGAAAAATGTGTATCTCCCAGGCACATGTGCGCACGCACACACACACACACACACACACACACACACTCGCACTCACGCGCCCATCAAGTTTTACATGAAAGTACGGAATATTCATGGTTATCCCTAAAACACATCTGTGGATCCGGGACGAAAACCACACAGCTCTGGTTGAGCACAAGGGCCAGGAGACGGGGAGCCTGACTTGAGTCCCAGATGCCGGGATCATGAGGGAGAGGCAGGGCGTGAAGGGCCAGTGCCGAAAGCGCATTTCCAAGATGGAGGTGCCAGCAAGTCTTTTCTCCTATAGAAGCAAGGATTCAAATTTTTGGTTGAAAAGCCCAGTATCAGAAAACACCTTTTGTCCAAAAGGGTGGGGACCTTGTAGTTGTGACTTCCCACCCCTACTCCCCATCCTCCGTCTCCTCACCCTCGCTGGAACCCAGTGATGGGCTTGCACATGACGAATACTGATGTTTTCCTCTCAGGATGACTGGTAAGCCATGTCGTGAGCGCCTGGTTCCTCCTCTTGCTCTCCGTGACCCAGATGGCACTCAGTGCTGGCTGGAGTGGCCATGGGCCTGCACTGCTTGGGGGGCATGGGGGGGTGCATGGAGAGTGAGGTGACCACAGAGCTACCCGCAGGGGCTGCTGAGGCCTGGGCCTGGGGCCGCCAGAGGAAGGCCCTGCAGGTGCCATCAGGCCTGGTTTGCTAATGCCTGAGGCGAGGGCATAGAGAAAGAGACACTTTAATGATGACCGAAGGACAAAGCTTTGAAGAGCCACCCAACTGCACCTGCCAGGACCCTCCTCCTGCCTCGAAAGCTTGATTTCTGGACGGCTTAAGAAATGTCCTTTGACTTTCGGAAGCCTATGAGACTGAGGCCTCTGTGACCTCCAAGAAGCCCAGGAAAGCAGGAAGCCCTGAGGAAAGGGGCATTTCCCTCGAGCTACACGTGCACTTTCTCTGAAGGTTTGCTGACAGCGATGGCTTACCTGCCAGGATGGCTTACCTACCAGGATGGCTTACCAGCGATGGCTTACCTACCAGGATGGCTTACCTACCAGGATGGCTTACCAGCGATGGCTTACCTACCAGGATGGCTTACCTACCAGGATGGCTTACCAGCGATGGCTTACCTGCCGCTCCGGGGGCCGCGTTTGCGTGTCGTTAGGATCCTGCTCGCGTGCGCTCGCTGCCTAAGACGTGAGCTCATCCCCTGCCCTGTCCTTCTAGGGGAGACATCGAGGGTGGCAGCTGCAACACTGACAAATCTCAGTGAAATTTTATCTTGAAGGAGAGGATGGGGCGGGACACAGAGGCCCCTGGCTTAATCAAGCTAGCTGTACCTACCCTGCTCCGAGGTCCACAGCAGCTCGTGTTGGGCTCAGCCCTGGGGTTCAGTCCTCTCCTGATGCCGATATCTTGGTGGGTATCCTGCTCGTGGAGCAGGTCCGAGTGAGTTTCGTGGACCTCAGCTCAATACTTGTCTTACGGCAACAAGAGAAGTTTTTTAACGGACGTGTCCTGGAAAATCCATCACGGACAGTTTCTATGGTTATAGGTTTAATCTGTGTTCTTTAGTGTGCAATTCCATGCCAGAAATACTGTCAGACAGAGAATGTGTGCTTCCCAGGGGCGGGTGTTCCTGCCAGCCTCATTCACCGCTGCGTCTGCAGAACTCGAACTGGGAGGGGCACGCCCTGGGGACGCCACATATACTTGGTGACTGATGGGGCTGATCTCGAAGCCAGTATTTCAGGAAGTCCTGTCCTCCCATCCTTTCTCCAAGCTTTGTGCCAAGATAGGTGTGTGCAGTCTCCTCCCGTGTCTCCCGGACCCAGAGAACAGGATGGAGGATGTGTTTTCCCACCCTGGTGACACACCAGAGACCTGTGCACCTTATTCTCTCATTCCTTTCATTTCCCCTCAGCTCCCTGGGGGTCTCAGAACAGCTTTGCCCTCTCTCCGAGCCTCTCTCTACTCCACAGCCAGAGCGACCTTTCTAGACCCCAGACCCATCACATCCCAGACCCAGCCGTGTCCTTCCACAGCGTGAGCAAGGCACCTGGGACAGGCGTGGCCCCATCCCCCGGTGCTTGACGGGCACCGGTCCTATTTTTTGTTTTTTGTCTTAAGAAGGGAATTGAGTATAAAAGAATCTTAACCTGGGAGTCCGAGAACCTAGATTCCGGTCCCAAAGTCAGGCCTTCATTAGCTTTGAATCCTGGGGCAATTTACTTCAGAGAACTGATCCTCAGCTTCTTAAAATACAAACCGAGACTTGTGGCTGATCCATGGTACCCGTGACGCAGGGTCCGAGGTGCCCGCGCGTGTCGCGGAAAGGCTTTTCTAAACTAGAAGGCTCTGCGCGAGGGGCATTGTCCAAACCCTTGGCGCTCATCGTCAGGTGAGATAATATCGCAGATTTGTGTGCAGAGTGGCTGGTGGGCTGTTTCCCTCTGTATACGCCTTCCCTTCGCCTCCTCCCGGAGGGACTGACGGAAGTGCCCCACGACAGCCGGACGTCCGCAGGGGTGTCGGGCCGTGCCGCGGTCCGGTGCTTCCTTGGGCCGCGGGGCAGGCCGGGTAAAGTTGGCACCCATCCGGGCCACCGCTCAGACCGGACTCGAATCTTGTGGATTTGGGTTGAAGCGTGCCCTTTGTGCGTCGGCGATGGCCAGTGACTCATGGGGTCAGGTGGTCGCTGGCTCTGTCCCACGTCCCTGTGTCCTCTCAGAAATGTCACGCCAGTGCCCCTGAGTGTGCCGGGACAAGAGGGGCAGGGGGCAGTGGGGTCGTTGCTGAAGTGGAGCCTGAGCAGAGGCTGAGACGGGCTCCTCCCGCCGCTGCCCCTAGAACAGCCGATGTCTTTCTCCCCGGGGCATGGCTGTGGTTGGAGCAAGAAGGGGCCAGGTGGCAGTACTCGGTTTTCATTTCAGAGTGCCATTGTCCCGGGAGAGTAGTAGGCAGGCCTCTCGATGCTGGGGGTGCCACGTTCTGGTTTAGCTGTGGCCATGGGGCCCCCACACTGGGCCTGGGGCTCACCGCACGCGGCAAGCAGCCTGTCTTATCCAGGTGACCCCTGGACAGCTGGGCAGTGAGCAGGGAACCAAGTCCCTGAGCCACGTTCCTACCTCCCCCTTCTCCCTTATTGCCCCCATCGTCCCTCGCAGCCTCTCCCCAGCTTCTGCCCCCCGGGATGTCCCTGTTCCCTGAGGAGGAAGGCCACAGGGGCTGCAGCGTCCCGGGCGGGCTATGTCTTATACGTCGTGTGTGGCTGGTGGCCTGGACCCTGGGACAGAGCCCCACAGGCCCCTGCTGGCCATCCGCCCTGATGTTACAGGCTCTCCGAGCTTCTCCCCTGCTGCTCTGCGCAGGAAGAAAAAATTGACTGGCGGATGGGAGTGGCAACTGCTTGTGTTTCTTGTTTGTTTGTTTTGAAACAATAGGAACCCAAGTTGTAGGAAAAATGCTGTTGCCTAACTGTGTCATGCTTTTTTTAAAAAAAAATAAGAAAAAAGAGTCCTTAAGGAAAAAAAAAAAAAGCTAAGGTCAAACCGTTAGATTTCAAATCGTGAAAATTGCAGTTCTCATTATCCCATCTTAGACCCACAGAAGTGAAGGTCCTCCTAATCTGTCCCAACCTTCACTATTACGGTTGATAACAACGTGAATCTAAATGAATATTCATTGAATATTTATTCATTATTTACTCCTTCCAAACTGGAAAACAATGTAGTGTTCTGGCCTCAGTTTGTAACCACTGGATCCGGTCCCCGTCTCTACACCTTCCACCACGCACTGCACCCCATTTCCTGCAATTGTCTGCTAAAGATGACCCCTTCCACTGCTGCCTCTGGAGCAGAGATTAGCAAACTATGGCCCGCCACCTGTTTTTGTAAATAAAGTTTTATTGGAACACAGCCAAAAAAAAAAGATACTTCCTGTCCCTCAGCTGAATGGAGAGCCTGTTTCTGACCTCATCAGAAGTTATGGGCGGTGGGCTGCAAGAAGGCCCTGGGCGTAGCAGGCAAGGGCCCCTGTTAGACTTTCATAGGGAGGGGAGGCCACCTCCTTTAGGCACAGGGATCAGGCTGCCTCGGCTGGCCACAGACTGCCGGAAGCCGTGGTGGGCACAGATCCCACTAAGTACCGCCAGCGTGGTGGGAAGTGGGGTGAACAGAATGCTAACAACAGAACAGGAAACTCTTCTCGGCTGAGTGCTGAGCCATCAAGTGAGAATGTGGATCAAAACTCAGTTCCTCGGCCTCTGAGCATCTGTCGTTGAAAGGCTGCTAATTGGCTGAGGCTGTTTAATATTTCATTCACACCCGTAGAAGCAGAGAGGCTGGCCTATGGCAGAGGCTGGCCCAGAACTTTCCCCACCACCCTGTTCTCCTTGCCCTCAGAAATCTTGATCTGATGGTCCTCAAACATCTACACTTAAGTAAGATTTCCTCTCCTGGTAATGGGGTGCTGCACACTTCTGGGGCCTATTTTCCACTGTTCAGTCTGAGCAATGGGGAGACAGACCACGTTCATGGATGACAGATTGGGGATCTCCCCCTGGTCCCAGAATTCTGGTTCTCTACTATCTTCCTTAAAAAGATGGGTCTGGCGCTTTAGCTGGGAGGTAGGGGGGTTCATTAGTCCTAATCCTACAGAGCCTGGCTCGGAACCCTCGGAACACCCCAGTAGGCCCTCACCTGTTGAACAACTATGTGGGTAGAGAAAGGGTTTCCTTGGGTGTTTCAATGCCTGATGACAATGTATACTGATGTTATTTGAGTATACGTGTGTGTGCACATACATACCTTATAGAGGTTTGCAGGGCCTTTCATTTACTCAGCTGCATGTGAATCTCGGAGGAAGGTGAACCAAATGTTTCTTCTGTGTTTCTATGGTGTCCGCGTGGCAGCACGAGCCAGCGCGATATTCGGATTTGGGGTGTTTTCTGGCTCGGACTGTAGTTCCTCCCGGGGTAGGGACTGTGTCCGAATGCTCTTAACTATTAGCATGGGAATTGGCTTATATGTCACACTTCACTAATGTTTACAGCACGGATGCCTCTTGTAATCTACTGAGATGGCCTTGTGTTTCTTAGTGCCCCAATAATGAACGTGATTCAACAGGGAGACTATTGGGAAAGAAAGCTGTTGCAAGTTTTTCTTGGATCACATAGGATGTGCTGTTGTCGGGCCTGTGCTTCGTAGAGAGGGTGCGCCCGGCCCTTTCGTAGGAGAGCGAGGGATTGGTGATGCTGAGAGGGCTCTCCGGGCATCAGCCCAGTTCCTTGCCTTCCATGAAACTGGGGAGGAAAGTATAAATCTGGAGACCCAAGCCCAAGAAATTTGGAGCTGGAACTAGGAAGTCACTTGGGTGACTTCTCCCAGCTGCTAATTTCTGGACCCCTCCATCACCGTGATGGGCTGGTCCTTCCCTGGCCATGGTAATGCTGTTTGAGGTGACCCAAGGCCCTCAAAGTTATGACAGAGAAGGACAGGATGGGGGACAAAGCACCCATTGGCCAGATTTAATTCATCCTAGTTTTTAAAAAGACGAAAAATGATGTAGGAACCATCTTAAAATTTCTTAAAAAGAGAGGGCTTGGAGGACCCAGCATCCCCCCTCTTAAAGTGCCATTTGGTTGTGGGTGTTCATTGTTATTTTGGTAAAAAGGCGTTACAGAGGGTATGTTTTGTGAGATGCAGCTACGGGGCTTTTTTGGGGGAAGGAAGCCCTGATCTAAATCCCAGCTGGTTCAGGTCCTAAGTCGTTTGAGTCCTTTAACTTGGGGGCACACATAAAAGGCATAGAAATAGAAAATATGTGAACTACAGAGGTGTAAAACGTGGGGTGCTTTCTGCAGCTCAGACGTGGGGTCCCCCCGGCCTCACATTCCTCTGCTCCTGCATGCTCCCTGCCCTCCCCCTGACTGGCCCACTGTGCTCCCCCTAGCTCATGGCACCCCTCCATCCCCTCCCAAGGAAGCCCCCTTCAGTTCGCCTTCCTTAGCCTGCTCTTGGCCCAGGCAGGATGCCCCGCCCGCGGTGGTGTCTCTGGGAACACCCCGTCTCTGGCCTGTCTCCATCTTAGAGGGCTCAGCTCCTGGTCCTCTTTGTTTCCCGAGTACCTGGGACAGCATCTGATGAGCCACAGAGTAGGGATAAGTGGAAGCATGGCGATGTGTGGAATGAGATTGTCAGGGGTGACCTTAGAAGGTGAAAAGGCCTTGAAGCAACCTCCTCTGTGATTGAGCCAATGCCCAAAAGCTGACCACTCGGATGTAATTCTCTGTTTTGAAGCCACATTGGACAGAGAATTGACTACTGAGAATGGGAATACAGCAAGCTCTGTGAATCACTCTCACCTCTTGGAGATTGAGCTTATCTGATCATCCTAATGGAAGAGAGGGGCCAACACGAGGATCCTTGTGTGGGTAGGGTTGGGGGGTTGGGGTGGGCCCAGACCCCAGGGGTCAGAGTTTCCAAGAGCAAATACACCTACTTCACATTTTTGGGGGGGTTGTTTGTTTGCTTGGTGGAGGATTTTCTTTATTGTGGTAAAATACACATAAAATTTACCATTTTAACCATTTTAAGGTGTTCTGTCCAGTGACATTAAGTCCCTCACGTTGTTGGACTACCGTTCATCTCTCAGAACTGAAATTCTGCACCCGTTGAATACAAACTCTTCGTTCTCCCTCCCGCCTCACCCCTGGCAGCCACCCTCGTACTCTGTCTCCGTGGGTCTGACGACTCTAAGGGACCTCATGACGGTGGGATCATAGTGTATTAATCCTTTCGTGACTGGCTTATTTCACCGAGCGTAATGCCTCAGGGTCCATCCGTGTCGTTGCCTGCGTCGGAACTCCTTCCTTTTTAAGACACAACACTGTTCTCTTACAGGTTATGTGCCCCCTTTTGTCTACCCATTCGTTAGCCGGTGGCCATTTGGGTTGTCCCCATCTTTTGGCGCCTATGAATAATGCTGCTGTGAACCTGAGTGTATGTTTTTGAGTCCCTGCTTTCGTTATTTGGGGTCTATACCCGGGATACATATGAGCTACCATCTCAAGTGGTTTGGATTTGCATCTCCCTAGTGATCAGTGAGGTGGAGCTCCTTTCCGTGGGCTAACTGGCGGTCTGTATATCCTCTTCATTTTCCATTTTGTTTTAAATTTGCCCTCAAGATACTTATTCACATGGTATTCACATGTGTGACCTGAGAGGAACCGCTTGATGATGGAACCTAGATGTGCCGGTGTGGCCAGCCGGGCCCACGGGCTCTCCTGCGGGTCCGAGGGTGGCGGATGCTCCCGGAGACGCTGCTGCTGGTCCTGCCCCAGAGGGATGTGGTTCAGGGAGCCTTCCTCCCTTCCCCTTCTCAGCGCCATTCCTGTTCTCGGTTGCCACAATCTGTCCTGTCTGTGGCACTGAAGTCATCCAGAGTTTTCCTTTGTGCAGTTGTCTACCTGGGGCTTCCTGTCCCATCCTGCCGAATGAGTGGGGTGTGGCGGGGTGGGGGGCAGGGAGGAGGGGGCAGCGAACCTGACCTGAAAACACCACAGGCCCTGGAGGGCAGGGGAAGCTGGAACTTCCCTCTAGAACTGGCAACATCTCCCAGCACCTTCGTGGCCTCGCAAAGGCCCTGCCGGCTGCTTGTTCACGGGAGCTGTGGCTCCCCCTGCTCCTGTCGTTGGAGGGCACCGAACCCTCCTCGGGGACTTTTGGATGCCGGTCACCAAACCCGTGCCCTCGGCCTCTTCTGTGCCGTCCCCCTTTCCAGGAGTTGTCGCTCACTCCGTCTGTCTCAGCTCCCTCTCCTCCCTGAAACCCACCAGGCAGGACAACCCCACCGATGTTCTCCCTCAAGGTCAAAGTCAACTGCTGATTCCTCTGTGGAAGCCTCCCCAGGATTCACTTCCGCAGAGGAGGCCTCACACCTGGGTGTGCTTCAGCCCACGAGCCTGTCTCCTCCACCGGAAGGCCGGCCCCCCAGGCCAGGAAGGCGGCAATGCAGCTTCCTCATCTCGGCCTCCCCCCTAGCCTAGGCCCCCCATCATCCTTGCTCCATAAGTACACGGAATGCATTTATTATGCACTGCTGGCATTCCGTTTTCCCTTATTCACCCTTATTCAGTGTATTCTCTGGGTCCGGAGCTGGGCACTGGCTGTTGAATGGTCCCTAGGCTCAAGGAGATTTTAATTTGGCTAAAAAAAGAAAAAAGAAAGATTGTAAATTTTTATGTATGACATACTTTTAGATATCTTTTTGCTATTTAGAAAGGCGTAAATAACACACTGTATGGAGTTGAGTTTTTGAAAGAGTTAAGACGTGTGGCTAGTGCCACATGTAAAAAGCTAAGGAATACACACCTAGTCTGTGCTTGAACTCACTTCCTCATGCTGATTTATAAGGCGAGTAATCGGTATACCATCGCTGGACTGCACATGTTTACATAGGAAGGCTGTCTGGGTAATTATTAGCAAAGACTTTACCCAGGCTGTGGCCAGTCCTCCCAGCCGGTTGTTTGCCCTGGGGGGTTTACAGTGCATTTGACCTTTGCTTAAGGTAAGGGAGGATTTGTTTGGCCAAAACAGTGATAAATATTCCCGTGGCATTTCAGCGCTGCTGAATCTTTGAGGCCTGGAATGTGATGTGGGCGCTGCTCAGAATGCGAGCATTTCCTACAGCGCCCGCCTTGTTTCATGTTCCTCATTCTGCTCTGGTTTTCCCTTCCAGGCTTCATGGCTGCATTCTGTGTTTTGTTCCTGTGGTCTGGGCTGCCATGGCCTTGGGGACTTGGCCCGGGGCTTGGAATCCAGAAACCTGTGCCTCTCTTGGAGGTACCCCCTGGCTTCATGGTGCCCAGGAAGTGACCTTCCGAGGGGGCCGTTCCCTATGTTAGAAATGGGATAATACTTCATATCCCTATTTATAGGAGTTGGTGAGGGCCTGTGAGGTAACACCTCTGAAGCTGCTTTGAAGGGCTTGGGTGTAACGGGACACCTTATTATGGGAGTTTGTTGGTCTCCAAAGCCAGGGGTGCAAGCCAGCCAGTCCTTACGCTGCACTGGGAGAAGGAAGATGGCACGGCTACCGCAAAGCTCCTGACTTGGGAAGAGAGGTTGCAGGCGCACAGGGGCCTGGCCTGCAGGCCTCATTCTAAAATAAACTTGCCTGTGCCTGAAGCTGAAGGTTGGCCCAGAGAAATGGGAGAAGCCCACGGGAGGGGAGCATGGCGTGGCTTAGTGTAGGGTCAGCTGCATTTCCAGAAGCAGATGAGGAAGTGAGGGGGATCACCAGGATCACCCCCCTGAGGCTTCCTCTTCCCGAGAAGGCTGGGGGGCGGGGGGCGGCCCCCGAACCTTGTCGGCCGTTAGGTTGGGTTTAAATCGCTGTTCGATGAACCAGTTCCGTCAGCTGTGTAGTTGCTCGCGTGTCCTTCTGAGCAGTTCCTGTAGCCAGTGGCCCGCATCCCGAGGGCTGGCAGGCTTCGAGAATGCACTCAGAAGAAGCCCGTGTGCTTCGATTTCTTTTATTAGGACTCACTCTGAACCAGTTCGGACTGCCTATCTGTGGACCCGCGGCCCAGACCCAGAAACAGGGCGTTATCAGTGTATAGTCTGAGCCTCCCCCACGACTCCCTCCTGCCCGCGGTTTCCAGCAGTTTCGCATTGCTGCTCGTCGTCCCTGTGAGTTTCCTTTGGTTTCACTACATCTCTGCTTATGCCTCAGCAGCCTCCAGAACGCCGTCTGGCACTGTTTTGTCCTTTTAAAAAAGCTCAGAGCAAGTGGTATTGTCTTTGCTCTTCCCAACTTCCTTTTTTATTTTCCTTCTTAACACGCAGCTTCACGTTTGGGGGGCTCCTCCGTGCTGACGAGGATGGAAGGAGTGAACTGGTGTGACGTCAGTTTTGAGAGGTAGGGTGTCTCAGCATGGAGCAGGGCCTTCGGCCTCAGCCGAAGCGGGTGAGCCAGGAAATAACGGGGCTCTGTTGCATCAGGGTCAAAATGGGAGCTTTGGAAATTGGTCCTTCCCCTATTTTTTATTCTCAGCTCAAAGACTGCTACCATACATAATAAGTTCATCTCTTGCCTCTGATGCTCTCACTTCCGAGTTTCAGTTTGGAGAGAAGGAAATAGACGGTGTTGTGGCCTCTGTGTCCGTCGTCTTTCACAACAGAGAGAAGAGATTCTAGTCCGTATTGGGGAGCGAGGTTATTTTGTTTTTGATTGGCGAGGGCAGTCACCACAGAGGAAGGAGACCATTGCCAAGCTGAGATAAGGATTTAAATACTAACAGGTTGTATAGGCAAAGAGGCATTGGTTTGTTTGGGTTTGTTTTCATTTTGTGAGCTCAATAATAGAAGTCTCAGGATATTTCTTGTTTTCTATTAAAAAAAAAAACAAACCATGCAGCACAAAGGCATGCAAATGCTTCACGCTTTTAGGGGCGAGTCAATGCTGTAACCCCTCTGGCCCTCAGATCATTACTTTTTCTATTAGGACCATCTTGTCTACCCGTAAACTGACAAAGCTACTGTCTTAATGGACAAGTATTAATTGAAGAGGATGGCATTGAATTATGAGATTCAGCAACCAATTACATGGTAACTTGGCTCCGCATAGTACCTTCCCCACTGTAGACATTCACTAATTATTTGATTGATTAGTAGGAAATTAGAGGTGGTGTGAATAATTGAAACCTGAGCAAGCCTTCCGACTCCTTGTCTCCTCCCTAAGACTTTGGATGGGCATCTTCTAAAACACAGACACCATGTTTCAGTTTATGCCTTAGTTGAGCCACTGACAGATGGCCCATCCACCATTTATTGAGTGCCTGCTGGATGCTGGCGCTCTAAAGGTGAAAAGACATCGTCCTGCCACTGAGACACAGAGTCTCTAGTATGCCTGGCATCTGAGCACCGTACGGTGTTTGCTGGAACCGAGGGCACATACGGGAGGACGTGGAGACGTGGGATGAGGAGAATCTCAAACTTCCTGAGATTTTCTTTCCTTCACCTAATTCGCCATTAGGTGGAGGTGCTGTGGAACCCGAGGCAGGAGAGGGGAGCTGTCTGAGTACCCTTATCTCCTAGCTTCTTGAGAAATGCACATTTCCTATTGAATTCACCACCGAGTCCTCTCAAAAGGAGTGTTTTGCCTCTGGGGGGAAGGATCAGTTCCATTCTGTCACGCTAAGCTGCCTGTGTGTTTCCGGTTTGGAAGTTTCCCTTATCCTTTCATGGGGCTCTTGTCTTGGACTTGCCAACTCTCCGAGGAATAAATATGTGTGATTGTCATTGAAATTCCCACAAGCCCTTCAAGTCTGCCAAGGAGCTTTACCTGATCGGGAAGATAGTTTCACTCCTCGTCACTCCAGGGAACACATTCGAGAATTCAGTCAACCTGCCCGAGGAATGGTGTTCCCCCACCCTACTGTCTTCCTAGAAAAAGCAAAACAGCCCGCCCACAGGAGATCTGGAAAAATCACTGGCGAAGATTCGGAAAGAGCCTCTGTGTGGCTTCTTCAGTGCTGCTATGTTCAGGGCCAGAGCTGGGGTCCTGGGAAGCGTTCACCAAGTAGAGGACAGAGGTCCTCCCCTACTAAGAAAGGGGCTGCTGGGGCTCCCAAGTTGGGGCCCTTGGGGACAGCGATCCTAGAAGCTGGACTCACACGAGCACATTGGGGTAGTAGTGGGAGGAACCGAAAGAATTTGTCAGAGCTTCCATAAGAAGAAGAGGGGGCCATCCCCCAACCTCTCACCCCACCCCACCTGGGAGAGCAACACTTGACCCATTTGGTGATTTGGGGATCAAAATCCAGTAGTTCTAGGGGCCCCTGGGTGGTTCAGTCAGTTAAGCATCCCAACTCTTGACTTCACCTCAGGTCATGATCTCGGGGTTGTGAGTTCGAGCCCGGCATTAGGCCCCAGACTGGGCATGGAGCCTTGCTCAAGATTCTCTCTATCCTTCTTCCTCTGCCCCTCCCCCCCCCCCCCCCCCAGAAACCCACAGTAGTTCTAGTCTTTGTGTTTTTAGTTAAACTTTTTTCCTGATGGCTGTATGATTTTTTTAAAGGGTAGCAGACACCTCAGTCAGAGCAGTGGGATGTTTGAAAGCCCAGGGTCTCCAACATTCCTGGTTGGGTATGATCCAGGCCACTCGGCCACGTGACCTGAGAGATCCTGAGATTTTGGGGAGATGCCGGCAGTTGTTCAAAGTAGAACAGCCACAGAGAAGGGTGAAATTCGGCAACTGAGAGAGTGGGGGGATGGAGGCACCTCTTAATTGGCGTTCTGGCTGTGGTGTGGGGAATCTTAACACGCAGAGCTTCTCCTTTTTCGTCCGTTTATTGGAGAACCAGGTTTCAGTTCGGGCAGCCAGGGAAAGCCCCCACGCGTCGGTGTTTTGCAGCCCTCTGCCCTCTCTTCCTTTTGACACTAGTGATTCTTATATGTGATTTTAGATCAAGCAGGGTGTGGGCAAGTCTTAACTTCACTTGCTGTGTGGTGGGACAGTCAATATTGTATTTACTTACTGCCTTCACTTTTAAGACTTTTTGCCCTGTTCCTCAGGAACAGGGCGTTCTGTTGAAACAAAGCCAGTCATCGGGGGGTTGGTTCTGTCAGCAGCCAGAAAGTCAGGTGGGCTATCTGACCTTCTCTCAGATGTTTGCAGGCCTCTCCACTTGTGTGCACATTGTGCAGGTGTGTTTCCAAACTCTTGTGCAAGCCTGAGGTTTTGCTATGTGCTTTCCCTTCCCAGCAAAAATCTCTCACTCAAGATTAATGACAGATTTGTAATCTTAAAAAAAAAAAATACTGGTAAGCAGCATCCATGGTTCTTAGAAGTTCAAAGAAACTTGCTGCTGAGACAGCTGGTGATTTTCGCATAATGTGAGAATATGGTTTCGAGACCCAAGTGATTCCGTTTTGTGTGATTGAGGTGAGTCCTGGTAGAGGTTTCTGATTTACAGATGGGAAAATGAGACCGAGGTGGAGACACAAAGAGCTGGGCATGTAGAAATGAAACCCTTGCAGTCAGTGGGCTTTCTTTCTCTTTTGTTATAAACCCTTGTCAGAGTGGAAGCTTGGCATGCTTGCTGCCTCTCACTGTGTGTGTGCAAGTGTGCGTGTATGAGTGCATGCGTGCGTACGTGCATGCATGTATGTGCACATGAGTGCATGCATGTGTGTGTGTGCGTGTGCATGCATGTGTATGTTGTGTGTGTGCATCCCCTGTCAGAGTAGAAGGACATGAGGCACTTGTACTTTTCCTTTCATAACCTGCCCTTCTCTGCGGTCCCTATAGGCCCAGATTTGCTCTCTGTCTTTGTTGCCCACCTTCCAGCAGAGAAGGGGCTGGGAAGCTTTTGTCTCAGCTGTCATCTCACCCGTCAGACAGGGAGCAGCCATTTCGGTTGGGCTTTGGGCGATCATCAGCCCTGCTCTCCTGTTTGCCATGGCCACAGGGGAACTAGGGCTGCCTCCCGGGGCAGGAGTGTGGGGGGCGGTGTTTCCCACCAGCTGCAGAGAGCAGGGCTGGCCTCGGCATTGTTTTCCTTAATCCTGCCCATGTGGGGATGTGCATATCTGATGAGAATCTGTGAGAGCCTTGGTCTCCTGACTCTGCCCACAAGGAAGCACCAAGGCTCCTTGGCTACCATTTTGGTACCAAATAGCAAAATGACGGCCTCCATGAGGCCAGCTGCTATGGGGCTGCGGGGTGGGGGGGCGGCACGTGAGGGGGGTCTGGTGGAGATGTGGCGAGTTTTCAAAGTATCCAATGGCGCATTCCTGGGCTGAAGCCGGAACAGGCAAAGAGGAGAGGTTTCTGGAGCTGCTGGGGTCGGGTGGGAACGGAGGTGGGGGAAGAAAGGGCCATTTATTCAGCTGCAGCGACTGCTCATTAGTTCCGACTGTACACGGTTGGCGAGTGCTCCACGCTGGCCCGGCACCCTCAGACACAACCCTGCGATGGGTAGACCATTGCCCACCTCAGCCATCCCACCCCCATGGAATCTTGACATTTGTCTCTCTGCCAGCTTGAGCCATACCATCGGATTCCTTTTCCCCTTACCTTTTCCTCCTCCCCTCCTTTCTCTGGCCCAAGAGGCTAAATCCCCGGCACTTTCCACCGTACTCTGATTACACTGGACAAAGAACGCTGGGCTGTGATGCTAACAGGGAGATTTCTTTTCTCGGCAGTGGGAGCCTCACAAAAGCTGGGGCTTTAGTGGCGGGGCCTCCCCAGCTCTCACTTTCTTTCCTGTAATTCTATACAAATGGCATTAGCCTTTTACGAGGCCTTTGTTTGCAGCCACTCTGAGGGTCCTTTTCAGCTGACATTGGTTTCTTGAATTTTAAGTGAAATTTGTTCTGATCCGCCTGGCGTGACTTCTTGTGGAGGAAATGCAGGCTTGGGATTGTAAGTTACTCAAAGCAAAAGGGATAGCTTTTTAAAAAATCTTTCTCTTCCACCACAAATTAAATGCCACTGTAAGAGAGGAGCATTAAAAATTAAAACGCCCTCGGTGGGAGCACAGGAGTGAGAAGGGTGGTGGTCTCCCCCACGCCCTGAAAAATTCCGTGTGTGTTCTCTCTCCCGTAGGAAGGTAGCTCAGCCTCCTCAAGGGCTCTGTTCTCACAGTAAAAGTCATGATTTGCTTTCTTTAAGCGATGTTACTGATTCATCTGTTACAAAGTGAGGTAAAACTGTAGCATCCTAGCTCTGACGACCAAGTTGACAAATTAATCGGATAATCCCATCTGTACCTATCCGAGCCTCGGAACACGTTGGTTCTGTAAAGGGTCGGGAGCTCAGCATTGCAGGCCGCGTGGGCCCTCCAGGCTGTGTCACAGCCACTCGGCACTGACATTCTGGTGTGAAAGCAGCCACAGACAGTCTGGAAGTGAATGAGTGTGGCCCTGTCCCAGCCGAAGGTGGTTGGCAGACGCTAAAATGTGAATTTCACATAAATTTCACACGAGAAATATTATTCTTCTTGTGGTTGTTTGGAACCATTTAAAAATGTAAAAAACCATCCTTAGCTCCCACGCCAACTAAAAATAGGCAGCAGGAGGTGCAAAACGGGCCTTGGGCAGGGTTTGGCCCAGGAGCCATAGTTTTCTGAACTCTGCATTCCCCTTGATCTCGGCCTTGGCCGGGAAATGATTCCCCACCCGATCTTAAAGCAGCATTTTAAAACTGGAGCTCCTCCCACATGAATCGGGGAATCCTTCTTAGCATCTTAAAGGAAAAAGAATGGAATTCAGCACAGCACATGTAGCAAGAGTCCGATGGTGTATCATGAAACTTTTGTTGCTCGTATGTGTGTGGTATGGCCATTGCATAGAGTACTTGGAATGAACGTTTTGTTAGCCATGGCCCTCCCCGCCCCCGACTTTTGTGCACCCCAAGGAACACCGCGACTCACAGTCAACAGGGTGCTAATGTTGTTCGCCAATGAGAAGGGGACAGAGGTGGGTGTGGGCATCTTCTGGTATCATCTTCAGTCATCTTTTGGTCATCTCTCCTTCTGGCAGAGGAGGCAAGACTCAGACAACTAGGCTGTCTCTCCCAGGTCTATAGGTGGAGAGAGATGGGAGCAACAACCAGATATCTCTCCTCCTCGTGAGATAGCAGATTGTCTGGGGCCCTGCCCACTGAAAATGAATTTCCTACTTCCCTGGTTTGCTTATTTATTTATTTATTTATTTTTTAAAGATTTTGTTTTATTTATTTGACCGAGAGAGACACAGCGAGAGAGGGAACACAAGCAGAGGGAGTGGGAGAGGGAGAAGCAGGCTCCCTGCCAAGCAGAGAGCCCGATGCCAGGCTCGATCCTAGGACCCTGGGATCATGACCTGAGCCGAAGGCAGGCGCTTAACAACTGAGCCACCCAGTCACCCCCGCTTATTTGTTTCTAAGGAGTTCTAAGAATCCATCTTCTATCCTCTACTCTTCTGCCTCCCCAGACTCCGCGATATTTAAAGCACTTGGTCGGGTATTCAGTATTCTTCACCAAACAGAAACACAATTGTGTGGGGGAAGAGGGATGATGCATTTTAATCGGATAAAAACACCTTATGCCAACCATAACTGTTAGCCTAACTGCAAGCCAGGCTGTGAGGAGGCTGAGGAGGAGGAAGGAAGGAATATTCGGGCAGTATAATAATTCAGGGCCCAGAGGGGATGCCCTGCAGGCCATCCATATTCTAGAGAATGTTCCAGAAACTCCAGGGGCCCCAGGGCTCTCCTGGGGCTGTGGCTTTTGCGTTCTGGTGGTCAGAGTCAGTGGGGCTGAAGAGTGTGCCAGTAGGTAAGGTAGAGAGGGAGGGCACGATAGACTGACCCTCAGCCTCCTGCCTTGGGCCAGTTCTAGAAAATCGGAGTGAGGAGAAAGAAGGAAAGGTGAGGGATAGAAACATGTTTGGAGGTTCCCGCTGAACAATGTGAAGTCCCAGTCCTGTGCTTCCTGGTGCTTGAGGGCAGCCTCCCTGGAGGGCTCTGGGCTTCTCAGCTTTGAAGGCCTCTACTGAGAGGAATAAAGGAGCAGAGGGAGTAGCCCTGAGGCCAGCTTCTGAGGAGGAGTGGGAAGTGTTCCATCCAGGAGCTGTTGGGAGAAAGGGAGCGCTGACAGAGCCGGAGAGAGTGTCATGCTTCCGTGTTCTCTGGGGCTCAGATGATGCTTTGTGGCTTCCTTATTGACCCAGAGGGAGAACTGTTTACTCTTCTGAAGGGATAATGAAAGATTAGCTTCTATTTCCAGAGCGGCGATGACGGGTGAAGTAAAGGGCAGAAGAGAAGAGAGTATCCGTTGCTTCCCTTTCTGCAGAAAGAATCTAAGTGACGCACTCGTTATCTTCTCCCCAGGCCTGGCCTTGATGTGTAGGTTGGTTCTGACCTGTAGGTTGGTTGGTTGTCTCCTCATGGTCAAGGACCCTTGCTGTGAGGTTCAGTGACTGTGCGGGCGGAAGTCTTGCAGCCCCATTTCCCCTGGGCAGTTTCTCAGTTGGCTTTGGAGTGAGTGGATATTGGCTCTAGTGAGGTACCTACCTCAAGTATTTGCAGATGGGTCCTGGGAGTAGCGAAAAGCATGGCACCCAGCTCGGTGTTTGAAACATGCCGGACCATCAAGGAGTTGTTGAGTTAGTGAATGCAGCATGGCCGATGTCCCATGTGTGTACTCACTCGGGTGCTCAGATGGGAGCCAGTCATAGGCAGTGGCCCAGCTCAATACAGAATCGTGAGAGGAAAATGAATAGAACCCAGACTGCTGTCGTCATTCCAAGCCACTGGCCACAAATCAGCCGGAGCACACCCTTGCAGAGGTAAGGGGGTAGACCAGAAGCTCGTGGAAAATAGAGCCCCTGCTCCAGAGAAGATGGTAGCTGGGCTTAGGTTTAAAGTTTGGACCCCATAAGTTGGAGTAGTTGAACCAGGCAACGGTCACAAAGCAACTCCCTGTCTCCCTTCTCCACTTTCTTCCTTTCCCAAGCACAGAACACCTATCTGTCCAGGCACTGAGGGCTAGAGATATGGCATTGAAGATGCAGTATTCTCGGGGGTCTAGGGCAGGAGATCGCTGTCTGGTTATACGGATAATCAGATACATGTACCCCCCTGAGGGTGGACAAGTGCTATGAAGGAGGAATGTAGCGGGGTATGAAGGAACGTGGGAAAACCTGATTTAGATGATGGGCAGAGAGAAAAAGGCTACAGGGACCTGGAGGGTTAGCAAGGGGAATGACAGGAGAAGAGCATGCAGGCAGAGGCTTTGGCCCCAAACGTGCTAAGGCTGGGAGAACAGAGAGGGAGATGACAGGGACCAGGGACGGCTTGAGGAGATGAGGACGATGTCAAACAGAATCAGCAGGTCTCCAGCATGAGCTGCGAGTGGGAGTAGGTGCTTCTTACTAAGGAGGGGAAGCTGGAAGAGAAACAGTGTGAGAGATCCCACGAGACCCAGAGATCCAAGGCGCTGGGACCTTCATGCCCTGGTTGGGTCCCCCTCCCCACCACCGCTTCCTGTTCCCCAGGGAAATGGCCAGGCGTTTCTGCTGCAGTTGAGTTCCACACCCTGCTTACGTGCTGCTCTCGGAGGCGAGCACTGGGGCGGCTCGCGCGTTAGCAGTAGAGGGCTCAAGTCCGTCCGCCAACTGACATGGCCCCGGGCCCCGTCCTGGGTCAGTTTTTACTAGATCTTGGGGGGGCTACCAGGAAGTCTGAGACGAGGACCTGGCCCTGAAGCAAATTAGGGTCCATCTGGGGAGATAAATACACACACATAAGATAAAGCATTCCCACAAAATGGGAAGAGGCTAGATGTCCAGCGGGGAAGACATGGGGAGGGTAATTCATGGTGTCGCCATCAGTCACACCTCATGCACTCGTGCAACATCGCATTTTAAAGATTTTATTTATTTATTTATTTGAGAGAGAGCGTGAGTGGGAGGAGGGGCAGAGGGAGAGGGAGAGAGAGAACCTCAAGCAGGCTCCAACATGGGGCTCGATCTGACGATCCTGAGATCATGATCTGAGTCGAAATCAAGAGTCAGTCGCTCAACTGACTGAGACACCCAGGCACCCCAAAACAACACATTTTAGGGGACTATTTAATGCTTGAGGAAATGCGTCCAATGTCATGCTCAGCAAGGAAAGCAAGCTGATAACCAATTTTGTTTTTTAAATAACTCTTTAACAGACTGAGAGGAAAGACTCAGGAATATGTACACTGGGACTTTGGATTATTGGTGATCCACTCAGTGTAGACTTACCTGTATTTCCAAAATCTCCTACAGCACGATGTGCCTTACTGCTTAAAGTTAAAATGCGCATGTACGTTGCTGTTTAAATGCTACGAGGGGGTATGTGCCGTATGTCCAGGGTGTGTCCTGAGCCCAAACAGTTTTACCAGGTCCTAGGACTCTCAGCCAGATCTGCACAGGTGGAGAGCATTTGTCCCAGGGGTCCGTGAGGGCGGGATGTTTCTAAGAGGACAGACTGGAAGGCAGTCTGGGGACCGCAAGGAGTGAGAGCAGCTCAGGTGCGCCGCCCGGAGGGTGGTGGGAAGGTGAGGAAAAGGCACTGGAAGGCGCTGGAATTCTAGTGAACCCCCGAGCTGGAGCAGTTTGAGAGAAGTCAGGAGGACACTCAGACCAAAGAGGGTCTGTAGGGAGAAGGCCTGCGGGATCCAGAGACAGTCCGGGTCGGGGGAGGAAGAGGCCCGCAGCTCTCACCTGCGGTGATGAAGGGGTGCCTCTGCCTTTAACGGACAGAAGGGGTCAGGGAAAGGGTTGATTTCTGGGGTGGGGGCGGGGATATGGCAAAGTTAGCTTGAGATGTTCGTTACTGGGTATTCAACGTGGCAGAAACTAGCAAGCAGAGAAGCAGAGCTGGAACCTAGAGGGAAGACCGTGCTGACAGGGCAAGGTGGCATCGTCCACACACCAGAAGGAGTCGGCATCTCTAAGGCCGAGCAGCCCGTCTGTGGCTTCGAGCAGGTGGAGTGGGGGGGAGGTTCAGTGGTACCAGGGCAAAGTGACCATGGGTTGTAAGTAGAACATTTTATATATATATTTTTTATTTGAAGATGTTATTTTTAAGCTACACCCAACATGGGGCTTCATCTTACAACCCGGAGATCAGGAGTCCCACGTGCTCCTGCCTCAGCCAGCCAGGTGGCCCTGGGACATTTTAAATGCTGGACAGCTGACAGCGAGCGTAGGTTCCCTGTCACCCCAGGTCACGTGGTGTAGTGTCCAAAATCAAGCAGCCTACCGCAGACCACATGTGGGAGAAAATCTGAGACCCCCAAGTAAGAGAAGGGCTCAGCTCCGTGTCCAGCAGTTTCTAAATATAAAACAAAAACAAGGGCACCTGGGTGGCTCAGTTGGTTAAGTGACTGCCTTCGTCTCAGGTCACGATCCTGGAGTCCCAAGATCGAGTCCCACATCAGGCTCCCTGCTCTTCAGGGAACCAGCTTCTCCCTCTGACCTCTCCCCTCTCATGCTCTCTCTCTCTCTCTGTGTCTCAATTGATAAATCTTTAAAACAAAACAAAACAAACAAAAAAACAAAACTGAAACGTGCTCGGCATCATTTAGGCCGGTTCTATTACAATGAGTATCTGGAGCAGAACTTTCTACACAACAGAAGCGTGTGACTGTGGTTAGCGGCTCTGACCATGTGGCCCATGCCACCTCGTGCCTGTGTCAGTAGAGTCCTACTTGTCCTGGGAAAGACGGCATGTACGTGTACTTTCTTTCTCATTTAAAAGTGAGTAGCTTCCTGCTAAGAAACTGTTTTCTTCAGATGAGTGAAGATGGATTGTGCGAAACTTAAACACGTCTTTGCTTTTGTTTCTCAAACACGGGCGTCTCTGTGGCCATTGAAACACCTCTGCGCTCCTTCCCCAAATGCTGATGCCTGGACTTTCCTGGAGCTGAGGGCGTAAGAGAAGGGACGTTAACGTGGACGAGTCTAAAGAATTCTGACGAAGCTGTACCTTCTTCACATCTGGATGTGGGGTCCTATTTATTACAGACTTAGTGATGGATCTTTTGTCAAGTTTTGGATGATAAATAGCCATTTCCTTTTTTATAATGGAAGCTTGCTCAGTGAGGGGTCCCCTTGTTTCCTGACACTTAAAATTTATTGAATGATTTACCAAGAGTAGAGAGATGGTTGCCTCAGCCCAGGTTCTCAGGGCTGCCAAAAAAAAAAAAATATATTAAAACAGTGTTTCCTGTACATTCCGTTCTAGCTGCCCAAGTATCTTTATTCTGTCTTGAGGAGGCAGCAGGCAGATAGCTTGCAAGAGGCTTCTTCCTGAAGTTACAGAGACCAGAGGTCCTGATGCTGAAGGAGTGTGTGATTGCTTACCAATTACTTATTCCTTTAATAGGCTTCAAGTCTGAAATTGGTTCTTCTAAGATGTGCTGTCCATTTCTACCTCTAGAAGAAGGATCTTTATGAATCATTCTCTGCATTCAATTTAGTTTCGCTTGAACCTTCAGCGAAACTCCAGACATTCTAGAATTGATCTTAGTTGTACAGGAGACTCAGAACCACTGCTATCTGGCTCCACAGCCCAGGATCTTAACCACACGGTTGTGTTGAAGACCACTGCTCGTATGCTTTGAACTTTCCAGTAGAGCGTTTATTGGATTCATTAAAGGGGTCCAGCGGGGGCTCGTCTGTCTGTTGTGTTTTATTCCTCAGCTTCACTGAAAGCAAAGGGGGAGAGGAAAGATAGCAAACGGAAAGATTTGACCAAGCCAAATACACCATGGTCACCCACGTTTTCTATTATTTCTTACACTTTTTCACTATACAGTGGATCTTGAACAACACAGGTCTGAACTGTATCAATCCATTTATAGGTGTTTTTTTTTTTCCAGTAAGTATAGTGCGTTACTATAAATTATCTTCTCTTCCTTATGATTTCTTCAATAACATTTTTTCTCTCGCTTACTTTATTGTAAGCAACCAGTGTATAAAACATATAAATTACAAAACGTGTTATGTTACCAGTCAGTAGTAAGTAAGCTATTGGTAGTTACGTTTAGAGGGGGGGAGTCAAAAGTTAATATGTGGATTTTCAACTGTGTGGGAGTGTCAGGGCCCCTAAACCCCTCACTGTTCAAGGATCAACTGTACTTGAAATATTTCATGATTTAAAAAAAAAAGTTTGAGTCTAAATTTGACCTCCTTTGTATTTACATTTTCTTAAGAGTGTTTGCAAAGTATCTTTATTTTGACACTTTAACATCAGAGTTTAGCTCAGTGCTTTCCAATAGAACACTTGGAATGGGACTAGTGTCCGTTCTTTAATTTTAATTAATTTAAGTTTAAATTTAAATAGCCGTATGTGGTCGCCATATTGGACAGGTGCAATTCTGGAAGAAACTGCAGAAACCAGGGTAGTCCTTTAATGATATCAGACACTGGGCTATATATTCCAATTTGTGTATCATTCTTCAGAAAAAAAATCCTCTTGGGCGCCTGGGTGGCTCAGTTGGTTGGACGACTGCCTTCGGCTCAGGTCATGATCCCAGAGTCCCGGGATCGAGTCCCACATCGGGCTCCCAGCTCTGCTGGGAGTCTGCTTCTCCCTCTGACCTTCTCCCAGTTCATGCTCTCTTTCTCTCTCTCTCTCAAATAAATAAATAAAATCTTAAAAAAAAAAAAGAAAAAAAATCCTCTTAAAATATTATAGGAGTTAATGAACCAAGTCTAGAATTTACTGAAGGAAATAATATCCTAAATATTTATAGAATGTAACTTCCTTCCTGTGCCCTCTTCTACTTCCGCATGTCCTTTTCCAAATGGAACCTCTTTCTCCCTTCCTGCGTAAGAGCTGGTCCCCAGCAGGTACTAGGGTTTGACAATGATTAGCTCTTCACTAGGTTTAACTACATCCCAGTCCCTGAGGTCATCCATCAGTGTCATGAGGTTTGGAAGCAGATGGACAATTCAAGAGCCACCTATGGTCCTTAGACATTGGCTGGTTGCCGAGTGTATAATTATGTCTCAGCGAACATTGGATAGAGCCCTCACTGATGAGCGTAGTTTATTAAGGGCCGGTCTCGTTAACAGTCACGGTGATAAATTGCGCTAGTCTTATTGAAAAGAGACGACTAAAAGGAAGCTAGTGTGTTTGGAGTGGAGTTGTTTGCCTTGTTCTTGAAGGATAAACGTGGTGTTTAAAATCCAAAGGTCTGAATTCAAGTCCTGGATATCATAAACCGTATGGCTGAAGCCTATTTGATAACCAGCCTCTTGGGGGTGCCCTGTCAAATGGGAATAACTCTTGTTTACATGACAAGAATGTAGTTAGCAATAAATGCAGCGATGCAAGTGACTGTGTTTGCTATTGAAGGGTCCATAAGGATTATTTTGTGAGGAAGGCATTTGAGAATCAACAGATGCAGGAAGAGGCCTTCTCTGCACTCCCCTGACAGCCTAAAAGCAGATCCTTCCCAAAGAATTGAACTCATAAATCTTCCTTTAAGAGAAGCTTCCTGAAACAAAGGGCAAGAGTGACTCCTGTCACCCGAGATGAGAAATTGCTCAGACTTTATTAAAATAAAGCTTGCCTTCCAGTACTTTCATTCATCTATTTTGCAGTCATTTCCCACCATTTATCATTCCCTAAAATCCTAACTCCCTCCCTTGTTAAAAGGGCATATAATCCCTAAATTCTTTTTTTTAAGATTTATTTATTTATTATTTATTTATTTGACACAGAGAAAGAGAGAGATCACAAGTAGGCAGAGAGGGAGGCAGAGAGAGAGAGGGGGAAGCAGGCTCCCTGGTGAGCAGAGAGCCCAATGTGGGACTAGAGCCCAATGTGGGACTAGAGCCCAATGTGGGACTGGATCCCAGGACCTTGAGATCATATAATCCCTAAATTCTAACCACTTCCTTGAGCCACTTTCTTTATGAGCCCTTGCATACACACCTTCACCAATAACCTTTGTCTTTTCTCTTGCTAATCTGTCCATTGTCAGTTTAATTCGCAGACCCCCAAGGATTAAATCTAAGAGGATATGGAAAGGTTTTTCCTTCCCAACACTAACAGGTGACAGTGTTCCTTGTACAATGGTGATTGGAGGTGAATAGAAAATCCAGCAATGTTGCTGACACTCGATGACGAAAGTTCTCAAGCTTTAATGTGTATCAGAATTTCTTGGACCCCCCTGTTCAACTCTGGTTTCTGGATTTCCACCCTGAAAATATCTTGGTTCTATAGGTTTGGGCGTAGGGCCCCAGGGAAGTCTGATGAGGACAGTTAAGGGAACCAACCACACATTGAGAAGCACTGCTTTCAGGGACCTCTACGTATGGAAAGATCAGAAAGCCTATGGGATGACACGGGGAGGCCTCACTTGCCTGGTGTCTGGGCTGTCCTTCATTCTAAATTTCAATTTTAAGTTTAGTATTTGTTTGCCTAAATGAAATGAGATATTCTTTTTAGTTTCTCTTTATCTCAATTTGCTAGTTGCCGTTAAAGAACAACAATTCAACTGTGCAAATTTTAAAGATCTAACTGGCCTGCTTTGATTCGTGATGTAGGCAGCATCCCATCTAGCAAGTAGGGGGAGTTGTACAAAATGGAAGGTTTTAGAGGAATGCAGGCTGGACAGAGAAGTAATTAGCAAAGCAAATGAAGGATTGTTTCAGGCAAGGTCACTTTCCTTTAGGGGGAAAGAGCTTCATCTTCCTTTGGGGCATGGAGAGGGCCCTTGAGGCAGATGATCTGATTGGTGTTGACCAGAAAATTCCTGACTGACTGGTGGAGAACTGCATTCCCCAGGGAGGTAGAAACTACAAGCAGTTTAGATATTAAACCCCAGTTTGGTGACTTGGCCTGGCAGAAATTACTCCATTTTGGGGCCTGTGGTTTTCTTTTTAACACTATGCAAAGACTTTTCGAAAGGGTTGAATTTTGTTAAGGAGGCATATATCCTTAAAATATCAAGCCATAACGGGTTTGAGTTGAAATTCAGAGTTCTGGGGCACCTGGGTGGCTCAGTCGGTCAAGCAGCTACCTTCGGCTCAGGTCGTGATCTTAGGGTCCTGGGATCGAGCCCCGCATCGGGCTCCCTGCTCTGCAGAGAGCCTGCTTCTCTCTTTCCCTCTCTGCCTGCCTCTCTGCCTACTTGTGCTCTCTATCTCTCTGTCAAATAAATAAATAAAATCTTGAAAGAAAAAGAAAGAGAGAAAGAGAGGAAGGGAGGAAGGAGGGAAGGAAGGAAGGAATTCAGAGTTCCGCTGTAGCCGGGGCGCAGGGGTCCAGGACCACCTGGCTCCAGGGTCCCAAACAGACCGGGTCTGGCCACTTGTGCTGATAAAATCCACTGGCAGAGAGACTAGGAGTGGTGAAGCAAGAAAGGAATGTATTTATTTATGAGAGAAAGAGAGAGAAGCAGAGGGAGAGGGTCGAGCAACTCCACACTGAGCAGAGAGCCTGATGCGGGCTCGATCTCAGGACCCTGACATCATGACCTGAGCTGAAGGCAGATGCTTAACGACTGAGCCCCCCGGGTGCCCCCTTCCAGGTTGACGGTAAGGAGAATGTGGGACAGAGGTCGGTGGGTATGTCCGGTCGTTGGTGAAGGTCAGGTCATCATTGTCTTGTGGTCACATGTGGGGATCCCGTTGGCTCCGGGCGGTCCTTGTTGCTGGAGGTGGTAGTTTTGGCTCCCACAGGGGATGCTGTGCCCGCAGGGTCTTCCGCCTGAGATCAGAGAGAAGCTGGAAAGAAGAACGTAATCGAACGCATGGACTGAGGTCTAAATGTAGCTTCAAACAGTGACTAAAAATAAGCTTTCACTCGGGCACACCTGGAATTTAAACCAGCACTCTTTACCTAGAGGAATAAAATGTTAGCGTAGGCGTTATTAAACTTAGATTATCTTCCTACCTCTGCTAGGCAGACTGCTTCCTCTCTCCACGAATCCAAATCCGTTTCATCCCTTGGGCCCTGAGAGTTGTTTATGAGATGACAGAAGTGCATGGAGATTGGTTACGTGGCTTTAAAAAAAAACCAAAAACACACTTTTAACTTTTCTTTTTAAAGACTTTACTTCAATTATTTATTTTGCATAAAGCACATCACTCTGATTTGATGTGATTTTTCCCAAACCGCGCGCACGGGGAAGGTAAGGCCCGGCTGGAGGGATTCTCCCCCATTTGTGCTTGGCGCCCTCTGTCCCACCCCCGACGCTGGCGGGGGACGCTCTGGTCGCGCTCACGGATGATAAATGAATTGTTCATTTGGGTTCCACTCTTTGCCTCCTCCTCTTCTGTCAACTTTGTCAAAGGCAGCCCAGCCTGAATCAGAAGGGCTGGCTGCCCTTTACCCCCAGACGTCTGGGGTTACTTTGTTGACAGCATTTACATCTGAATGTCCCCGGGTACCACAGAAATGATTAACCAGCGACTCCTGCATCCCCTCCAAAGTGCAGGCACGGAGTGGCTTTTTCTGCATCTTTATGTTCTGGACCAAAGCGAGGGGAGAGAGAACAAAACCAATTCACTTAGAAATTTTCCAGTGAGGTCTGACCGTTGTCTCGCTAAACCTGAGCTTCACGTGCCCCCAGGACTTCGCCTCCACCCCTCCCCCGCCCCCGGCACCCTAGAAAAGATAGACTTTGGGAGTAAAATCTTTTGAACAACAAAAACAACACACCGCTGTGGCACAACTCTTCTAAACTTTCAGTCCTTCGGATTTAATATTTTCCTCTCAACTTGACAAGAGGGAATGCGTTCTGAGACGAGACGCTGTTCCCACTGCGCCTCCTAAGGGCCCCTGTGAACCGGGTCAGCCTGGCCATGACCTCGACGTGGGGAGTATTTCTCCTGACAGAGTACTTATGTGTTCTGAACATTCTGCCCTCAGAACCAAGAACTCGAAGGAGCCATATAATCCCTGACTTCCCAGCAGGCCATTTTTAATAGCATAAAATGATGGGAAGGCATTGTTTGCGTGCAAATGTGACGTTCCTGATGGTGGGCACAGGGAACTTAACCGATGGGGCTCCTGACCACTCAGCTTCCTTCCTAAAAAAGGAATGTGGTGTGAAAACACTACTCTTTCATGCGTAAACACTCTAGACCTACATTCCTTCCAGTCTCCAGATGTTAATGTGTCCTTTCCAAAGGGCTCTCCAGCAAAATCCACAGATACCCGAGGAAGATCTCTGCTCTGCCATCTTCAGCACGTTCTGGGGCCGTGCCCTCCCCATCAGCTAGCCCCATCTGTTTTCCGTAAGAATCGCACTCTGTTGCTCTATGAATTTGCCATGCCCGTTGTCTCATCCTTTTTCACAAGGGACCTTGGAAATCTTTTAATTTTTTTTTCCCCGTTACACAGTAGATCATTCAGCAAGGCCTTCCTGCTGTGATTGGAAATCCAGTCATTCTGGAAGTCGCCATTCTTATGCAAAAAGTCCCCAAGTTTTGCAAGAGTTAGAAGCTTCTACAAAAGTTCTTTTATATCATGGTTACCTGGAACTAAAGGGGCATTTTGGTCACAGCATCCGTTACCGTGGCGAACAGGTCCCCTGGCCAGCCCACAGATGGACTGTGTCCCCGAATTATCCTGACGTGCTGTTTCAAGATACCAGAGCAGACCTCCCAGGCAGGCTGTCGTGTATCGTCATTTTCTTTCATTCGTGCTCCAGTTCCTGCACATGGTACTTTCCTAAGAGGGACACGTGAATGTTAAGTACCCTGCTTAACGCCACATACCCTGTGCTTGGAAGACGGGAAGCCCAACCACCTTCAAAGCTTCCGTTGTCTCCACTGCCTTTCTCAGCCTGTCTCTCTGGGATGAAACTGTTGTTGTAGGAGAGACTGTGGGAAAGCAAGAGAAGGAAGGAATCCCGTGGATACAGTCGTGTTTAATCCCGCACTTCTGCATCAGGAGCCTGGCCTGGGGGCAGCTACTCCAGGGCAGTATGAGTTGGAGAGCCTGGAGAGCGGAGGCTCTGACCCCAGGAGGGAGCGGGCCAGGGCTGGGAACCGGGCTGCACCCGGGGGGTGGGCAGGAAGCAGAAAGCTTCATAGTGAAGCTTGACACACTCTTTGAAGACAGGTCATGGTCTCTCTCCATCAAAGGCCTGTGCACATAGGGCCGGGTTATTGGATTGGGGGGAGGGTGGGGAGAGGGAGGGAAGCATCCTGGTTTTATTTTGAGTCAGAATTGGTGGGGAGTTTTAAGGGGGGCAAAACTGGTCAGCGGGAAGCCAGCGTGGATTTTAGTTGTGGTGGGAATGAGAGCCACAAGGCCATCCTGTCTGCTGAAGAATGGCTGCCCTCTGCTTTGATCCTACCATTCTTTCTGCGTTCTCTCCCCAGCCCACCGTCTGGCACTGTCACCACATCCCTTAGATTTCAGCTCAGGGATTCATGTTCTCTATTAAGCCCTCTTGGACACCGCCCCTCCCCCCCGCACCAACTCTCCTCCCAGAGCCCCTTCCTTGGCATCTCTCTGGCCTCTTATTCTCCATCTTAGCATTCTTGATGGAACAGCACTTTGGGCTGGGAAGAGCCAAAGTTCTCAGACAAAAGGAACAAATCCAAAAATCTACATCTTCTTGCATAATTAAACACTCTTAATTTTGCACAGACTTTTCTTTCTCGAACAGCACTGTTCCTTTTTGATAATAATTACCAAAAATTATCACGTAATTATAACATGCTACAGTTTTAGGAATATAACTGTAGGGGAGGAAAGATCTTTTTCCTCTACCCTCTTAGGTTCGGTATCTGGGGCCGTGTAAGTTAAATTGACAAAAGGCATGCAAATTTTATTTGATGTTAATATTTTAAGTTTCATGGGTACACAAGTCTCGCAGAAAAGAAAGCAAAAACCCAAAGAAGGGGTTAGCCTTCTCCATTAGCCCTAAGAGCGTTTATATAATTGTGACAAAGAGTGATAGTCTATGGAGAGGTTGCCTGCAGAAGGCAAAGGGGTCAGACTCCTAGGGCTGGTACATTGTGGAGATGTCATTCTATGGGGGAAGTAAGGGAAGGTAAGGCTCTTTCAGAGAACTGTGTGCTAAGGACTCAAGTTGGTGCCATCTCCAGTGACAAGAGTCATCTCATTCCTCTTCCTGGAGACAAGAGAGGGAAAGAGGACATCTTCTTCACAAAGGAAGTGTATTGCCCTGCCTTTAGGCAGAGAGGAGGAGGGCAGAGACTTTTCCCATATCCACTGTTTCTCAGCTGCCTTTGCCTCCAAACAGTCCTACTACCAACGTGGCACGTCCTTGTGTGGCCTACTCATATCCCCAACCTTCCTTTTACCGATGAGAAAACGTAGTCCCCAGGGGAGTACTTGCTGGTCACCAAGGCCGTGCCGATGGGGGGCTTCGCTGGGCCTGTCTCCCACACTGGCTGTCTACACCCTTTGTAGACCCCGTGCACATCAGCACACAGGGAATACAGAACCTCCTGTTACCTCCGCAGCTGGGTTCCACAGACACCTGGGCCTCGAATCTGCCTCTCCCCTTTACCTGCCATGGGTGTCTGAGCCAGGCCAGTAACTCTGCTGAGCCTCACCTGAGAACCTTAACACCTACCCAAGAGGGGGTGGTGCTGATGCAAGCAAGATATGTGGAGGACCCTGCTCTGCTGTGCACGAACCTGGGTGCCTTACTGAGCCCGTCCAAGCCTGTTCATACCACCTGTGCAACACAGACCTAATAGTTTCCCTGCAAGAACAAAAAGAAAAGGAGAGGGTACCTGGGTGGCTCAGTCAGTTAAGCATCTGCCTTTAGCTCAGGTCATGATCTCAGGTCCTGGGATCGAGCCCTGTGTTGGGCTCCCTGCTCAGTGGGGAGCCTGCTTCTCCCTCTCTCTCTGTTGCTCCCCGTGCTTGTGTTCTCTCCCCGTCTCTGTCTCAAGTGAAATAAATACAATCTCTAAAAAAGAAGAAGAAGAGAAAAGGTGCCATGTACAATGACAAGTACACACAAGCCCTTGGAAATGGTAAATGCCATCCCCCACTGGCACCATAGGAGCTCAGTAAATGCTCTCCTTGGGCAGTAAATGCCCACTGGGAGCCATAGCAGGGGTGGGGGGAGGGGGAGATATTCTCTGACAAATAGGCCTGCAAGCTTGATGCTGTGGAGTGGCTTTGAGGAACTGGTTGCATTTATGTTTGGTGCCGAGAGACCTCAGAGGCTCCATTCGTGACAGATCCCCATGCCTTCACGTCACTGTGCTTCATAAAACCTGCTGTCTCTTCTTAATTAACCGGATTCTCTGGCTCCTATGGAAAACGGGCCTCTCTCATTTTTGTTGTTTGAATCCAGCACACGTTCATGGAGCATCTGGTAGGTGCTGAACACAATGCTAGACTTTAAGAAGGACGCAGGGAGGGGCAAGCCTGGTTTTCATTCTCAAGGAGCTCACGGTTGCAGCAGGGGAAGGCGGAATAAGAGGTTCTGGAAGGCGCTTGCTGAGTGCCCTGCGATCCAGAAGGAGGAGGTTGCATCTGGCTTGGTGGTCCGGGAGCTGACAAAGGAAGATGCAGGGACAGCTGGGCCTTAATGGATGGGAAGGGATCTGAGTAGACAGAGGCAGAGGGGCGTGGCGTGGCGACGCAAGGAGGCACAATGTAACACTTGGAATGGTCTCCTGGGCGCTGTGCATTAAGTTATGTGCGCAGAGCCCAAAGTGAGGGGATCTGGGCCAGGAAGGTAAAATCAGAGAGAACTGGCAACAGCATGCTCAGAATTTGGACGTGACTTGGCATTTTTGGCAATATTGAAACACAACAGAGCTGCACATTAGGGTCAGTAATCTGTCAGTGGCGTCTGGCTAGTTAAGGGGAAAACCTTCTTGCAAAGCTATGGTAGCAGCCTGGCTAAGAAATGTCACGGGTGGAAGAGGAAACACGCCGTGGAGACTCTGTCTTCCGCCTCCAGCCGCCTGGAGAGGATGATCAGGAGGACATTCCGGAAACATTTGCTAACTGCCGGTTGGAAGACCCGCACGCCTCAGTGTGTGCGCTTTCCATGGCTTCCAACCACCACCTCTAGGATTCAGCAGAGCAATCCTTGAATGGAGTGCTCCCCCCAGGGTCCGGATTTGAGTCTGCTACGTGATAAACTCCACATCCTGTGTCTGGAAAGACAGATGGAGCCCCCTGAGAGACGAGCACCTGACTTCTGGGAGAAAAGAAGGGCACCCTCCTCCTTGCAAAGGCGAGGCCCCCATCAGGTTTAAGAGGCAGAATGGCGGCCTCAAGGCCACACTGCTGTCTGTGGGGTCACAGTAGGGCTTTGCCCGATGGAGTGAACCCCAGTCCCGTGGTGGAGAAGTTTGGCAAACATGTGGGGGACGTAAGCGGAGGAGCGTTCTCTTACTTGAAGCTTATAAATGCGTTACTCAGCGTCTATTTACTGAGCCCACGCTGGGCATGCTGCAGGGTATGGGTGTGGTGAACACAGTGTGACCTTTGGAGTTCCCTAGATGGGACTGGAGAGCTGCACCCTCAGACGCTTTGTTCCCACTTGGGACGAGAGGCTTTGCTACAGAGGACGTGTTGTCTCCCAGTTTCCAGGGCAGGACTCGGCTGAGGACTAGTGTTCTGTATGTCAAATTCCTCATCTCCCCACCCTCACCCCATGGACAGGAAAGCCAGGGTCAAACACCAAGCAGGACAAACTCTTGTCAGAAACGAGATGGCCCTGGGGCAAGATGACGCTGGATCCTAGAACATCTCAGAATCACCCGCTCGCTCCACTTCACTTGGGGTGGGAGGAAAACCACTTACCACTCCTTCTGGCCAGTATATCCCCTCACCAAAGATCCATTTCTCGAAAATCCCTTCCCAGTCGTTGGCCTGATTGGACCCTTTGTTTAGTTGGGAGATGCTTTTAGGTTGAATATGACACAAAGGGGTTTTCCAATTTGGTGGCGGAGGAGAGAGCTAATTTTAACTGACATATGTCACATCAAGTTTGATTTTTGGTTTTATTGTCATCTCCGTTTAAAAATAAACCAGGAGCAATCCAAGTGGCTTGTCTTCTCCCGAGGCCATGTTGTAAAGCCCAGAAAATCCCAGGCCTGGAATTCATGCTTGCTTCTGCTATTACCAACTCACTCCACAACCTTACTTTCCCCTTGAATAAAATGAGCAGGTTGGGTGAGGTTCAGTGACTGCAGGCGGGTGAGTGTGTGGCCAGACCCTGACCCTAGGCATGTTTTGTGTGACCCAGACAGTGTTGTATTTTCTAATTGAACTTAAAGGCCTTTAAACTGGGCAGGCACCTGCTGGTTTGCCGCAGGCCCCGCCCCTCGGGCCAGGTCAGTTTCACACGCTCTGGTGGGTGTTCTCTGAGTTTCCTTTCATCTGAAATAGACTGAGAGTTGAATTTCTTTGCAACCCCAGGTCTTTCATGCCCGTGCCTGCCTTGCCGTTTGGGCCTGGGAGGAACAATTTTCTTCAGTGGGGGGAAAAAATTGCATGTCTGATGATAGGAAGAAAAAAACGCAAGCATCTAGTCACTCCAAGGCCAATAGACCAACAGGTGTTTGGAGCTGAAACGTAGCCTTGTTATGTTTTATTGTTAATATGCTAACGCTGCAAAGGGAGAGTTGATCATGAGGTCTCAGGTTTAAGATGTCTAAAACTCTGCCTATGGAGTTCAGAACAATGATTTCCAAAGTGTGGTCCCTGAACCCATAGAAAATTGGTTACAAACACAGATTCTGGGACCCTGCCCCCAGGCCCCTGAATCCGGATCCCCAGGCGTGGAACCCGGAAAGCTGTGCTCTGTTGCCTTGAAAATGGAATGATACCACAGGACCCACCTCGGAGGGTGATAGGAGGACGGAATGACCCACTATTAGCCAAGTGCACTGCAGCGGTTCTGAAAGTTGAGAATCCTCAGACTCGCTGCAGGCTCGGTTAACACAGCTCGCCCAACGCAACCCCAGATGCTGATTCGATTTGGGTCTGGAGAATGGCCCTAAGATTCATGTTTCCATTGTGGTTGCAGGTGATGCCTATGTGCCGCTCTGGGTCCACACCTGAGAGCCAGGGTTTTAAGAAGAGCATGTGAGAAGTCTTCAGGGAGAACTGGGCCATGCGAAGGGGTGAGGAATGCTATTCAGCCTAGGCCGAGCTTCCCTGATGGGAGTGACTTTTGGGCAGAGACCTGCCAGGAGGGAGGAGAGAGCCATGTGACTCCAGGGAGGGGGTTCCAGGCCCAGGGGACAGCCAGGAGGTGCAGCAATGAGGCCAGTGTAGCCAGGGTGACGCAAAGGAGGGGGAGAGTGGCAGATGATGAGGTCTGAGGGGTGCGGGTGGGGTGGACATCACACGAGGCCTCGAGTAATTACCACAGGCTTGGCTTTGCCCCGAGTGCAGTGGAAGAGTGACATGAGGTGAAATTGTCCATCACTCGGAGCAATCATGATTTTATTGCTGCCTCTTCCAAACTAACAAAGTCCTTTATCAACTAATTCAAGGTGAAAAAGCGAATGATGGAATTCGAAAACCCAGTCACCATTTTGTACCCCCTAATGAAATCATCGATACGGGCATTGATCGTCAGAGGATGCAAAACCAGTAGCAGGAATGTCAGTGGTTGATTCCAGGACAGGAGGCTGAGATGCGCCCACTGGAATGGTTGACTAATCCTCACAGCTTTGGAAGCAGGTGCACCTCATGGGGGCTGCAACAGGAAGTGAGGACCCACCCATAAACCCTTCTTCCCTAAAACGTTGAACTTGAGCCAACCAGATCCTTTGGTCTAGCTTCCAGTTCAGGTTATGAAGGAACTATGGGAAGGTAATCCCATAAAACCAGAACCCCTCTGGTTTCTTCACCAGGACAATGTCATGGGAGAGAAGGAGATGGCGAGGGGCTTCTCTAGCTTGAAAGAAACCCAAGGTATGTGCAGCATGTAGACTTGAATTTTAAAAGCACAACCAGATGGAGAATTTTTTGAGGTAGTTGAATAATTTGAATACGGACTGGATATGAAATAATGTTAAAGAATTATTGATTTGTTAGATGCGATGACGGTATTGTCTTTACTTAAGAAAATGTCCTTTTGATAAAGAGCCATCCATACGTTAGTGTTTAGAAGTTAAATGACAAGATTTCAAGCATTTGATTTAAAATATTACAGGAAAGAGAGAAAAGAAGCAGAAGAACCAAGAGAAGCCAAACATTGATCATTGTTGACCCTAGCAGATGGTACATGAGGATTGATTATACTCTTCTCTCTTCTTCGTGAATATGCAAACTTGAAAAAGTTTTTTATTTAAGTACAGATACAAGAGAAGATAGGAAGGTGAGAAAATAAGAAAAAAGGAAAGCCTTGTTTAGAAATATTAAGTTACTAATAATTCTTCCCTAATTAGGAAAATTATTTCAAAGAGTGAAATGCATTCACTATTGGTGCATGTTACAAGTAATGATCCTATGAACTCACATCGTGATACATTCGATTTTCCATAAACCCAGCCCCAAAGTTCTTGATTCCTTGCCAGTCCCATAAAATAACAACAGTATCGGCAATGTGGATGATGAGAAATAAATATTGGGTAATCTCTGCCCTCTGACATTTGGGGAGCTAAGTGCATGCCCCTGGAAGTCAGAGCTGGAACTAATTTAGGACCGTTCCTTTTGGCCACATCGGCTGTTTCAAATCGCAAAGCCTGGGAGGCTTCCTTTGGCTCAAGTGCATAATCTAATAATGCAAACGGGATTAATTGGTAAGTGTGATCGCAATCCGTAGCGTGGGCAGAACCAGAGAAAATGAGGTTTGAGGATTGTTACTTTGGAACTGGCAGCCGGAAAACCTGGACAGTGATTTCTAAAGTGTATTCTTGACCCTAAAACCACCCACTCTCTGTCTCTGCACGTTCACTGAGCTTGAAAAAGAGCCGCAGATCAGAACTGCAAGGATTACTGTGGACTTGAGGCCGTTCTGGTTTTTGAAGTCATTTCTCTCCTTGGGTTTTTCTTCTCTTATTAAATACCAGGAGACCAAAAAAAAAAAAGCAGTATTAATTTAAATTCTTAAGCATGGCCTGCCGAACAGCAGTCGCTGGTTTTTAAACAGTGTTTCTGAGCAGCAACATTAGGGAGCATTTAAATCCCCATTCCTCATTTTAAGAGATTGTAATGTTATTTTTTTTTAATGTAAATTAATACAAATAATTTATTATTTGGAAAGGAAACTGAACTTTATGGCTCATATTGAGTAGCTGGGTCTTATGGTTGACATGTCCCAAATTTCGATCAGCCTGTGACTGTATGGACCACGATGAGCTCCCATGTAAGACTAGTTCCTGTGGATTTACCAACTGATCTCAGCCGCCATAACTCTAATCAATCCCACTATAGGAATCTAAGAAAGGAGGAACATAGGTCAAGTGACTAATCTAGACAGGAAGAATCCATTATCCAGCGTTTCATCCGACAGACATCTAAGCCTGTGCTGTGTGTCAGGCACTGTTCTAGGCTCTGAGGAAGGGTGATGAGCAAAGGCGAAGAAGCCTTGGCTTCTGTGGAGCTTAGATTCTGGGAGGAACAGAGGCTGTACCCTCCAGGGGCCCTGCTTGAAGACAGCTCCTGCCTGTGGGGAGGGAGGCGCAGGGCAGGGGGGAGGGGCGGCTGGCTTCAACTCCCACCTCGTTCCTTCCTTAGCTCTGTGATCTTGGACGAGTCACTTAATTACGTTGAGCTCCAGGGTCCTCTTGTGTAAAATGAGCATTAAAAACAATCCTTACATCATAGAGTCACTGTGCAGATGAAGTGAGTTTCTTGTGGGAAAATGCCTCCCAGAGCGTTTGGCCCCCAGGGAGTGGGAGTGGTGACTCAGGCCAGCAGTGGAAACGTTAGAGTAGGTTACTCAGCTGGTCATTAATTCAGTACTTGTACATTTGAGTGTTAAATGCCTATGTCCACGTGTCTGGAAGACACTGGGATGTGATTTGTAAGCAATACCTTCATGGCTGTGTTTTTGAATTTTCTCTTTCTCCAAGTAGAGGGAACAGCCTTTCAGACTCTCCCGACCATTTCTTTACGTTGGCAGCCCCTAAATGAGGAGGAAAAGGGAGTTTTCCATGGGGAAGGGAAGACTCAGAGCCGTTCTGATAATAGCAACCTTTCACAGTCCTACCCTCCAATGCTATTTGAGTCGACATGACTGGCAATTTCAGGCCCTCTTGCTATAATAAGGAATTCCACAATCACATGCCCAGAGGTCTGTTTTGCAGGATCCTGGGGGCCCTGTGGCTCAGCCGGGGCCATAATTACTGAGGGGCACATTCACTTACAGGCCCGGCTGGGTGAGTGGCCGGAAGGAGGGCGAGCGCCGTGAGGAGGGGAAAGGCTTGCAGATGGCAGGAGGCAGGAGGCCCATGAGGGATGGGGAGGGAGTGAGGGGGCGCCCACAGGGGTTCAGGGGCCGCTGGGAGGGGCGTCCGGTGGGCGGCAGCAACCGCGAGGCTGAGCCGACCAGGCTAGAGGGAGCCAGTGCCCGAGTGAGGCCGGTGGTGTTGCCAACGCCTGGTCTCCCAGCGGAGGGGGAGAGAGAAGAGAAAGCAGGTGCTCCTCCCACGGGCCGGCCGGTTTTGCTCCGCTATTTGATAATAGAGGGGGGCTGGCAGAGGACAGGGAGAGTGGGCTCCCTGTGTAAGGACGCTGAGCTTGGGCAGATGGCCTCTCGGAATGGCGTGTGTTCTTGCACAGGGGCCTGCCGGCCTCTCTGTGGGCTTGCCCCCCTGCGCGGCGGCCCGTCAGCGCTGTGTTGTCCGAGGGCTCTCGTTCCCCGGACCGGTCCAGGAATCACATTTACTTTTGGTGCTTAAATACAGTGTTGGGGAGATGCTGTCCTTTCCTGAGCGGGTCTCGCCTCTCTCTCCCCAACCTTGTGATGGCTCTCCCTGTGTGGACAGGTGTCCGAGGTCCCATCAGGGTGACCCGGGGAAGACGTGAGGAAGTAGGGTGTACAATAGAAGTGTGCCGAACCCGTTGGAAGGAGCATGTGTTTTTATTTTAGTTTAAAGATTTTATTTATCTGAGAGAACGAGCGGGAGTGGGGGGGGAGGGGCAGAGGGAGAGGGAGAAGCAGGCTCCCCGCTGAGCAGAGAGCCCGACGCAGGACTCGATCCCAGGACCCTGGGGTCATGACCTGAGCCGAAGGCAGATGCTGAACCGAGTGAGCCACCCAGGTGCCCAGGCCTGTGTGCTTTTATAAACTTATAAGCCTATTGCTCCTCGTGCAGACCTCTCTGCTTCTTTCCTTGGAATCTCCTGTATGAATCAGGGAGGAAGAGCAGGCCTAGGTATGGGCTTCACGGCTAGCAGGAAGAAGCCCTGCAAGGGGGGACCTGAGAGGCAAGACGAGAGGGACAGCTGACATCTCACAACTCGCTGGGGGCGAAGGTCCTTCCCACAGGGGACTGTTCTTTCCAGGTAGCCTCGTCAGCTTTCCCTGGCTCGCAGAGGCTGTTGAGAAATAAGAATGTGTAACCTGGGGCTTGTATGACCTATCACACGGTTTGGGTCTGTTCTAACCAAGTTTTGCCTGAAACACAGGATAGTTTAGGTCCCATGTGGAAGAGCTGAATTCACTGGAGTTAGTCTCTTGATGACATGTGCCCACGCAGAGCCTCGCGGAAGCGGCCTGAGGTCTGTAAGGACAACAGCAAGTAGGAAGCCTTCCGCGGCAGCTAGATGTGCCCCCGAGTGCTGTGGGTACGATTATTATCTGCTTCGTAGAGGACAGGACAGGAGCATAAAGAGGTTGAGTGGCTTCGTCTGGCCTGGAAGAGGAATTTCACACCACTGGCCCCCATCCCTGGGCCTCCACTGAGCTCCCCGTGCAGGGCGCACTTCCTCATTCTCTGGTGTCCATGCAGTCCGCCAACTCCGTATATCCCTTCCCTGCTGGCTAGCTCTGACCCAGAAAAATCCCGTAGGCTCACTTCTGGAGAGCTGGGAGCATTTAGCAATCCCAGGAGAATACAGACTTCGACAGCAGACACAATTTTTGCAATAGATATTGTAAGAAAGAATGGGGCTGTGTTTTATCACTTACATGTTCTAGAAGGATGGGATATGTCTTTTCAAGCCTGCTTGAAAAGTGGGTTCTTCTTTTTCTTAAACGATCATAATTCCCAAATCCAGTGAACAGTGAGGTACATGTGCTGGGGGAGGCGGGGTTGGGAAGGTGGGAGGAGACTGTTTGCTGCCGGCAAATCCCTCAGACACGGACCACAACCACCGGTGAGCTCCTCTGAGGCCGGCACATAGCTCTGTCTCTCACCTAGCGCTCCTTGCCTGGAAGCTTCTCAACACATGGAGCGCCTCTGGTGCAGCAGCGCCGCACGCCCCCGAGGGGGCCTGAGCGGGAGGTCGGCCACGTCCGCTGGTACCGAGTGCGCATATCCACGGAGACGCTGCTCCATCTGAACCGGGCATTTGGTTTTTAATTAAACTATCAGCAAGGAGTTCCTGAGGTTATTATCTGGCGTTGCATACCAGCTAAACTGTAGGCTTTTAAAACCCATCAGCATGAACAGGGTGACACATTCATGCTTGCATGAGAAGGCAGAAGCTTTGGTTTCAGCCAAAGGAGGCGACTGCACGTGCGGAGGTTCTTGATGGGCGTTTCGGGGCATGCTCTAGAGGACCTTCGCTCCGTAGCTGTCACCTGACGTCTAGGCTCTGCCTGCAGCGCCTCCTGACAGCCAGGTTCCCCAGAGGCGTCCTGGCACCAGCCCGTGGGGCTCGTAGAGGCCGCACTGGGGAGCTCTCAGTTCAGAGGCCCCAGGGGAGCTGGATTCGAGGGTTGGAGCCGCCTGGGCCCACCCTCGGGGCCCTGCACCCCTGTCAACCATTCGGACCACATGGCTGGTTTCAGCTACTTCTGCTCTGATGCCACCACTCTGAGTGGCAGCGTGTTTGAAGTCTGATGCATAGAAAGCCCCTTCGTGGTTCTTCTGGGTTCGTGGAATGTCCGAGCTGGGTAGGACTTTAGCAAGATGTTTGTTCGCTTTGCAGACTGACCCTCAAATTCCTGGTGGGGAGGCGGTCAGCAGGACGAAGCATCTTCTCGCCTCTTGCTCCCGAAACTAAGATAAAAGCCACCGTGGTGTTTTCTTCTTGGTGCAGAACTGACGAAATCCTCTCTAAACTCTGAGCTTTAATTCTTATGCCTTGCCCCCACCCCACCTCTAACACGTTCCTCTGCATGGCTCCTCAGCGTGATGGAGGGCGCCCACGCTGCATGCCCTGGCCTGTCCCCAGTGCCGTCTTGTCATCCAGTCCAGAGAACCTATCTAAGGGCCATCTATGTGGAGCATAGAATGATGCCCCCACCTTCATAGGCTTTGACTCAGATGGGCCTGGGGAGCCAGGGTCAGGCTGGCCTGGAAGGGGAGGAAGGGGAGGAGGTGACCGTCCATACCGGCAGCACTGTGGCAAGGCCAGGTGGCCGGCTGGGCCCGCAGCTTCGGAGACAGGGCCTCATGGGGGGCCCTGCGTGACCTCGTGTGAGCGTAAGAAGCCTGACCTCTGAATTGAGGCTCGCCCAGAGAAACAGAACCAGGAGGAGACACACGGGAGGAGATGTTGCGCAAGGAATAGGCCTACACAGTCGTGGGAGCAGGTTACGCAGACTGGAAACCCGGAGGGCAGGCTGGCAGGAAGGAGGGGCTGGCACTTGGGTGCAGGTGAAGCTGCCATCCACAGGCGGGATGTGCTCTCTTTCCTCGG
Source organism: Nasua narica (assembly GCA_028533885.1). Lineage (NCBI taxonomy): Eukaryota > Metazoa > Chordata > Mammalia > Carnivora > Procyonidae > Nasua > Nasua narica. The sequence goes on along the minus strand of CM052802.1, from coordinate 109,899,898 downwards.
GGAGGCCCCAGCTCTGTCTTGTAAGGCCTTGCTGCTGAGGGAGTCAGGCTCGCCAAAGTCCTCTAGGATAAGCGCCCTTACTACAAGTCAACTGATTGTGCACTTGAATCACAGTCTAGAAGATAACTTGATGGCAACACCTAGATTACTGTTGATCGAGCCCCTGAGAACCCAGCCTAGGCACATTGCCCATCACGGTGACCCGCACACCCTCCCTCCGGGGAGCAGCTGTGGGCCAGTTAACGAGCTGTGATGACCCGGTCCTCCTCGGGTCTCTGTCCTCCATCACCTGGAATGACTCATCCGGGCAGCACGCTTCCTGTCCTCCGGGAAATTTGTAGGGATTCGAAAGCTTCTGAAAAGCACATCTCCCCAGAGTTACAGCCCCTGCAAAGATCTCCCGCCCCAACACCAGGTTTCCAACAGATGTCGCAGAGGGGTGTCGGGCCACCCATGCACCCGGTGTGCTCAGACTGCTATGGCTGTCCCCCACCCCCCACCCCCGTGCCACAGGCTGAGTGCCTCCGCCAGGGCCTCATTCCATGCTGTTTGACTCTCGTAGCATTCGGAAATTCCTCTGCTTACCCTCAACGTCTATCAGGCTTGGAAGAGTAGCTTTTCAGCCTTCTCCATTAAGGCGTTAAGGGATAAGTCATTTTAGAGTAGGGATTTCTGATGTGGTTTTCATGGATTCGCTTGGTTCTGTTTTTTAATTGATGGATTGTTGCTAGGCCTGAGAGAATCTCCATGAACTAAAAATATATGGAGAGGAGAGAGTGTAGACTATCATTGTAGGTTCTCTTGTTCAGTCTTTTCAAACAAAACTCATTCCTACCTGACTCCATGCATTCATTCGTTCATTTATATATTTTTAAGTAATCTGTAGGGCCAATGTGGAGCTCGAACTCGCAACTCAGAGACAAAGGGTCGCATGCTGTCTGGGGCTGAGCCAGCCGGGCGCCCCTTCAGTCCTGCCCTGAAATTCACCAGGTCAGGTGAATGATAAAGAGATCAAATGAGACCAAAGGGTGACTTGGCAGTAATTATATTATTATATATGGTAGTAATCCATATTATTACTTCAAAAAGCCAACATATCACATTTCTATATGCAGTCACTCTGTGCTTATTTATTTAATGCCCACAATAGCCCATTTTACAGATGACAGAACTGAGGCACAGAACTCACAGATGGCCAAGCCAAGGTCACAAGCTTCTAAGTGCTGGGGACAGATTCAAGCGCAGGCCATCTGGCACCAGAATCCAGGCTTTTCACATTTGAATCTATGATGCCTCACCTGAGATGATTTTGTGTGTGTGTGTGTGTGTGTGTGTGTGTGTCTGTGTGTGTGTGTGTCCCTTAATTGTTTTACATAAGGAAGGAGGGTAGTTGCTGCCCGTGAGTGAAAACTGCTGAGCCTCCCACGAACTTGGCTGTGAGGAGTGTCTCGCAGAGCGCGCCCCTGGGCCGCCCCGGATGCTGCCGACCAGCCGGTGTGCAGAGCTCTGGATGCCTGCCTGGGGCGGCCTGTTCTCCGTGACCCTCAGGTCCTGAGGAGACGGTGCCTCCGGGGACATCATTCCCTGCTGCGGCCAGGTTTCCCTGCCTTTCAATATTTTATTTATTCATTTGTCAGAGAGAGAGGGAGCACAAGCAGGGGAAGTGACGGAGGCAGAGGGAGAAGCAGACTCCCCGCTGAGCAAGGAGCCCGATGCAGGACTCGATCTCAGGACCCTGGGATCATGACCCGAGCTGAAGGCAGACGCTTAACCATCTGAGACACCCAGGCGCCCCTCCTGCCTTTCAAGACAAGGCCAATGGCCCTGGCCTTGTGGTGTTTGACATCTCCACAGTGTGCGAACTGCTTGCCATGCCCCTGTTGGCAGAGCTGGGAGAAGCCCCTTCGTGGGCAGAAACCGTCCCTGTCCCCTGCTACCAGATGCCAGGACTCAAGGCTTGAATGCTCTGCTGTATTTCTCCCTCTTCTGCTTCAGGAAAACGGATTTCTCATCCTCCAAAAGGAACACGTGATTAATGGCAAGCCTAAAGTGCCTGCGGTTCTTTGATAATTGCTTTTTTTTTTTTTTTTAAACATCTTTATAGCCACCTTCAGAACATAGTGGATTTCAGGTAGTTTGGAAAGGATTTCCGGTGAGTCTGGGCAGAAAGGTCATTATATGCCAGTGTCATACCTGTGTCCTTACATCAGATCGCTGTGTTTTTCACTTGCCCTGGCAGGAATGCTAAAACACGTGGATCAGTAGAGCGCTCATCCATTTTTCTAATTGGCGAAGTAAAGTAAAATCTTCGCTAAGATTCTTTGCAAAAGCATGAGTGGAGGGGTCAAAAAATGATGTTACTTACTCAGTTCTCAGATATCGTGTCTGGGAGGCAAAAACGTTTCTTGCACTGCGGGTGGGGGTAACCATTTTGGGCAAGTACCGTGAGTCATCCGGGATCTTACTAAAATGCAGAAGCTGATTCTGGAGGTCTGAGTGGGGCCTGGGTTCTGTATGTCTAACAAGCTCTCAGGTGGCGTGGATTCTTCAGGACCTCACAGGGGATTGGAGGCTCCCTGTGCCCACCTGTGGGAGAGGGACACGAGAACCCTACGGGAGAGAACCTATAACAGTTAATCACGGTCACGTCGAAGGGAACACTGACATCTGTCCCGGTCACAGCATGTCATTTGCAGCAAGGGGGTGGGAGGGTGGCATGGTCAGAAGTCAGACTGCGGGGTCATTTGCCCATCAAGGGATGAATTTCCTTTGGCCTCCACAAACCTCCACCGCGTTGGGGAAGTTGCCTTGTGATCGTTTGTGCGACAATACGGAGTGCAGACTAGCGTGTGGGATGAGACGTCCCGAAGGGGGGTCTGCAGGAAAGCTCTCGTAGTTGTGGATGGTCTCAGACTCACACAGCGTCGGAGAGAGAGGCAGCCAAGAGCAGATCCAGGCTGCGAGCCGGGCCGCCGCTCCTGCTGGCCCACTGACACGAAGCCATCGTGCTGCTCCAACGGTATCTCTCTGACTTTGTTTGAAGCTTACCTGGGTGCTACATTTTCTCTTCTGAGACCAGCGAGCCCCGGCTGGAACTCACCCTGGCTCCTGGCTCGTGCCCTTGCTGGTTTTTGTGGCGACTCGCCCCCTTGTGCCTACTGCGTGCAAGCTAGCGTCTGCACCCGTTTGTCTTTTCTAAAAAGACCCTGATCCGTTATTTTTCAGAGCAGAAATGCCAGATCTGGAGTGAGTACCCGCGTCCCTCTAGGCATTGATCGTTTAAACGAACCCGGCCCGTGCTTACTGCAAGGAACAGCGTGGCGGTAAATGGCCGGGAGAGGGCTGCTTCATCCTGTTTTCTTAATTAAATGGCAAAACGTCCTTTATAAGCTGTATGCAGCGAGGCCGGCGTTCTCTCCTGCTCGCGCGTCGCTGTGATGGTCATCTGTGTGTTTGTGGCCAAGTAGCAGTGAAGGTTCTGATGACTGTCGTATTCTTTCCATGCCGGGGAGCTGGTGTGGGACCCTGCCCTTGTCAGGGCTGATTCTGCCCTTGTGGCTGAGGGGACTGCGTCTATGTTCCCCTCCAGCCGGCTCCCTCCGTGCTGCCTTTGGACCTGCCGCCTCAGCTCTGGGCCCGGGACCAGATGGGCTGCAGTCACAACCTACGGTCCCTGGAAACAGGCATAAAAAGTATTCTCTCCCAAGGGTCTTTCTTCTTGTTTAGAAAGTCATTTTAACTATCCTCTTTCTTTTTTTTTTAAAGCAAGTTTTCAGGAATACCGCGTGTGATAGAAGATAACTAGCCAACAAACCGACTTGCTCCGTAGGGGGGACCATGTATCAAACTCGGGAATTCCCATTCTGGGTCTGGACTGAGTGGTGCTTGGGTGCCGCGGCGGAAGGTTTTGTGACCGTCTCAAGCCTTCCTTTACTCAAGGTCAAATTGAGAGCATGGATTCTTGCCAACAAGAGGGACCACGGTGTCCCTCCATTCGGGAGACGTTTATCGAAGGCAGACAGCAGTGCTCTTTGGAAGCTCTGAAGACGAACCGGACTTGCCTCTGCCGGAGGAGCTGTCTATCTCATAGGGACAGAGAAAGGGTCGCGTGACACCTCGATGTCACAATGGGCTGCAGAAGTCCAGCAGGGAGGAGAAGCTTACTGCATAGTCCAAATCTGCCTTACTGATTGTTGGGGTGGGGGGTTGTCTTGTTCCAGTAGATTAACCGTGATGCCACTTGGTCTGTCTCGGTCTCACAATGCGAATAGATTGCCCAGAACTCACAGTTGCAAAGGAGCCCAGGAGTCGGGACCGGAAGGGATGGTGCAGGTGGCGAGAGTGAGCAGGTGGCTGTTCCGGGAGCTCTGTCCAGAGGTGGAGGGGCTCCCCTAACACAGCAGCGTCCGGGGAGGGAACAGCAGCAGATGGGCAGGAGAGGGATCCTGCCCTCCGGGCTCGGTAGCATCCCGAGGGCAGAGGAAGTGGGATTGTGCCCTGCGAATGCTACAGCCCCACACGAAGCAGTGTTTCCTGGTTCCTGGGCTTGGCGATTGTGAATTACAATGTTCTTTTGCCGCTGATTCGCCCTGTGACCTTGAGCAACGAGCTCTCCCTTCCCAGTTCAGGCCCCAGCTCATCCAGCTGTAAAAACAAGGATCTCAACAGTGACGTACGGCGCAGAGCTCTCTTGGTGGCCAGCAAATAAATTCAGTTTGACAGTGCTTGGTGGTTTGAGAAGGCTCGCTGCCCCCGGTGCCCCTGTGGCTCCTCCAGGGTCGCTCATGTCTCTCTTGTCCCTTCTGTGTTCCAGGAATAGAGCTGTGTCCCCCTGGAAAACGGTTCATGATCACGATGGTGGCGAGCTTCGTGGCCATGGCGGGGCAGTTCCTCATGCCCGGGCTGGCTGCCTTGTGCCGGGACTGGCAGGTCCTCCAGGCCCTCATCATCTGTCCCTTCCTGCTCATGCTGCTCTATTGGTCGTGAGTATCCTCCCCGTGGGCTTCACCGCTGCTGCTTCTGCGAACGCTTTCTGAAGGGTGCGCCCCTGGGGGAGGAGACGCGGGACTCAACCGACTGGGGGCCTGCGGTCCCCCAGCTTCTGGCTAGTTTCAGCTTGCGTTTTGTTTGGTGAGGGCGTTTTCCTCTTTTATAAAATCTCATCTTTTAAACCTGGTATCCTGGGAGATGTTGAAACACACACACAAATGGGTGGAAGAGAGTGGAATGAGTCCCCGAGTGCCCTTTCCCCAGCCCCTGGAACCTGCCCTCCATCAGGCTGGCTGGACGCCTGCTTGCTGGGGTATTTTGATAGGATTCTTAGGAATAGATTTGCAAAGGGAGGATTCTTGTGTTGGGAGGGGGAACGGCAGAGACGTTCAAGGAGTGATTTAGGAAAGCCCCCCTTATCTCCTCTAGATTAGGAATGGGCCGAAAGACCAAATCTGGTCGCCATCTGTTTTGGTAAAAAAAAAAAAGTGTTATTGGAGCACAGCCACGCCCACACGATCCTACCTGTCATCTCGGGCTGTTTTCATGCCACAATGGCAGAGTTGAGGAGGGTGCAACAGTCTCATTGGCCTGCAAAGCCGAATACTGACTCTCTGGTCCATTCCAGGAAGTTTGTCCACCCTGCTCCTGACGAGTCCAGCTAAGCCTTTGAGAACCATGTGTAACTTGGGCTTTGGGCTGGCTGACCGAGGGGAAAAACAACGGAACACACTAGTCTACGGGGTATGACCTGGGCAACTCTATTTTTTTTGTTTAACTTTTTAGAGGATTGATGTTTAGCCAAGGTTGAAAAACCCTGTTCTTGGGTAAAGAGATGTTTAGGGGGAAAAAAATGAATGTTCAGCTTTTTTTTTTTTTTTTAAATAAATAACTCTTTTTCTTTCTTTCCCTGCCACTCCCCACCCCTCTTCATACCAACACTCCCTTCACACGCGAGTACAAGACACTGTGGTGTAGAGAATACATACTACGCTGTGTGGCTCTTATTTGGTCACTAATGGAAATCCAGTTTCTGGCAAGAAGTTTGTGTCATCGCTGTAAGGGTTCATGGGAGCAGAAAAGGCTCCTTAATGGGGCTTCCTTTTCTAAGGTGCCAGGGAGGGGAAGAAAGCCCCTGCCTTTCAGCTTCCTCGTGCTGAGCCCTGGCCCTACCCTGTAGGAGGCCCTCCAGCAGAGAAACTTCGGTGAGTGAGGGAACAGGTGCATTTTCCTCCAGAGCTCGGCTCTTGCTTACTGCATCAGAAGAACCTGGGCAGCAGCAGGGAGCTAGCAATAAGGGATGAGGAAAGACCACCTGCCAGGGAGCCGCTCATCAGGGACAGCTGCCCAAACTGTGCCCACCCCCCTGGGCTCCTCTCCCCACGCTCCCTGCAGCCTTGCCATCAGCTGGGGCTGGACATCGCCCCCCCTCCCGCAGCAGCCATGCACATTTCAGGACCTCCTGCTCCCTCCAGCAGGGTGTTAGGAGCCAAAGAATGAAATCGTTTCCCAAAGCAGGATGGAGTAGGCAGTTCTTCCTTCTCTCTTCTAGGCAAGTCCTTCCTGTTCCTTCCCTTGCTGCACCTAGAGTGGGGCCTTGCGTGTTTTGGAATTCAAGGGCATTTATTTATCGAACAAATGTTCATGTCACCCACAGATTGCAAGCACTGTACAAATAGGAGGTTATCCAGTCTTTGTATTGCATCACCCCACTGTACAGATGACAAAACTGAGGTCATCCAGCTGGTCGTTGAACCCAGGCCACTGTTACCACACGTGGTGCTGTCCCTTGCCTTCCCTGAGCTTCTGTCTCTTGTCTCTGACCACTGGGGTCCCTGGGAGAGAGCGCTCTTGCCCTAGAGGATCCCCTGTGAGGTCTGGCGTCCTCCTACCCACCTCCTCTCACTGCAACGTCCAAGGGCTGTCTGCTGGCCCCTGGGGGGCTGCTGGAGGCCTGGGGAGGGAATGGGCACAGCCTCCTGGAGGCTCACACTCCTATAAGAGCTAGGCTTCGAGTCTCCGCCAGGTGCTGACCCACCTGCCCCAGGTAGGAGGACACCCTGCAGGGAGCAACGGCAGGAAAGGCTTTGGAATAGGTCTGGGGGACTGACCTACATGGTAAAGGACTGGGGTTCCTGTTGATCTTACTTACTATATTTTTTATTGAAATTTAAAAAGTATATCGGGGTTTCGTGGCAGGTAAGACACTCATTTCTTTAAATAATATGATAAAACTTAAGGAAAAAAATTCTTTGAAACTCACAAATGCAAGAACAAAGTTTTCTAGTGAAAAGGGCATCCAGGGTACGGTGGTAAGTAAAACACGAGTGTCCCACCAGCAGGATGGACGTTCCAAGTCATTGACGCCATGTGGTCCCCGCTCTGGCACCGCCGTCCGGGGTGGACCCGTGCTTCCCAAATAGGGTATCTGCCATGATCATCGTCATCCTCGTTTAGTATTTATAATATTCCCTGAGGTGCTGGCACACGTCTGACCTCCAGCAAGTGCTCATAAATGTGAGCTGCTTTGCGGCGACGAGCCAGGGTGTGAGGGGGGCAGGCCCAAGAAATCAGTGCTGAGAGAGGCAGCCACCTTTGCCTCTTGCCTTGAAAGGCTCCGGAAGAATCTTTCTTGCTGGCCAGCCTTCCTGCCAGGTGCTACGGTAGGCAGGAAGGCTCTGTAGTTTGCCAGGAGGCAGCGGGCTGCTGGGGAGCTCCCAGGGCCCAGCCAAGGAGGACATTCGAGCTGGAGCGGACACGGAGGGAGCGGGCAGGGCATCTGAACCAGAAGGTGGCCCAGGGAGCTTGAGTCTTACTACGCCTCCCAAGGGCCGGAGCTAACGTCTCAGGCCCTTTGTGCACATATAACTGAGCTCCTTGAAGAAGCCAGGCTGCCAAACTGTCTTGTGTGAAAAACGGGATTCGGAAGTGTTTGCCCACCGCAGGGGCTGACCTCCAAAGCCGGCTGACGCCTCAGACGGTGGGCAGAGATGAGCCACGTCTGAGACAGCGGGGCCACGAAGCCTGCACCACCCGTGGCTGTGTGCTCCAGACCCCAGCCACTCGGTAAGGCTGAGAAATTAACGTCAGAACCCGCGAAGCTCGTTGGACCCTCAGGCTCAAGAACGAAACGCCCCCGTGGGGAGTCGTGGAGCCAGGCACTCGGGGCTCACGTGGAAGAAAATGCTTACCAAGGATGAATGCATAGCCGAAACCCAGAGTCCCTGGGAATCCATTCGGACGGCCTGAAGCTATCGATTGAGAAATCTGCCTCTCAGGAACTCTAGGAAATGGAGCAATCTGAAAAAGAAGTTGATTCAAATAATTTATTAGGGTAGTTACCACCACCTCGAGCCAAATGCTGTTCCAGTTACTAAATATTCTAGACACGGCACTTGCATGTGAGCAAAAATCCCTCGTCATTTGAAACCTACATTACGGTGGGCATATGGGGGCGCGGGAGGGAGCCCAGAGACCATAAACCCATACAAATATTATTTCCGGAGCAAATAATATTCTGGAGACGTGAAATAAAGCAGTGGTCGGGAAGGGCCTCTCTCGGAGAGTGACATTCGGGCCGACACCTAGAAATACGTGATCCAAAAGAGGAAGTCACACAAAGTTCCGGGTGGAAAAATAGGCAGATGGGAAGAGCAGGGCCAAAGCTGGCTTCCACATGACTTCTTCTGGAGGAGGAAGACCACCAGCGGGGCTGAGTGCAAAGAACTCACTCAGACACACGTGGGTCAGACCACGTGCAGCCTTCAATGCGATGGATCCATTCTTTTTATTTTTTTAGATTTTATTTATCCCAGAGCACAAGCAGGGGAAGGAGCAGGCAGAGGGAGAAGCTGGTTCCCCACTGAGCAGGGAGCCCGATGTGGGGCTCCATCCCAGGACCCCAGGATCATGACCTAAATCAAAGGCAGACACTTAACTGACTGAGCCACCAGGCGTCCCACAATGGGTTTGTTCTAAAAGCCACACAAACACATGGAGGGTTAAGCAGGGAAGGAATGTGCTCTGACAAGGTCTCCCTGTCTGCCTCAGGGGCTGATGGGAGGGTGGCCGAGAGTGGGAGGGGACCGAGGGAGACAGTTCCTTGTCCGCTCCCGCGGTAGGCGGGGTGCTCACCCGGAGAGGCCTGAGGCCAGGTGCGTTCGGGAGCGGCCCCAGTGACAGGGGCTGGTGGGTCTGCTGTGGCCCAAGAGGGCAGGAGAGCCACGGCCTGGGCTGTTTCCTGGGGTTGGGGGGACACAGGGCTGTCTGTGGGACCGAGGCCCTGCCGGAAACCGGAGCCTCAAGTCCTATCCTGAGGGGAGAGTTCAGAGAGTAAATGAGGTGACGAGCTGGCGAGAGGGAAAGTCTGAGTCCTGAGGGCAGTGAGGGAGGCCCTGCAGAGAGCTGGGAGCCCTGACTGAAACCCACACTCAGGCTTCCAACCCCCACTTCCAAGTGATGCGGGACGCTTCACAGAATCAAAGGGGCTGCTGTGAGGATTTCCCACGTGAACGAGAATCCGAGCAGAGGTGGTGGGTGACTCCACGGACACTGCCAGCGCCCAAGGCTGAGATCCCCGCTGTCTTTGTCCCTCGGGACACCAGAGCCCAAGAGAAGTGCCTGCGTCGTCATTTCCCTTGGATGTGCATGATCGCTTAAGGAAAGGCAGCAGAGCATCAGTTCCAGAAGGAACTCCTACGGACCTGTCCTTTTTCCAGAGTCACAGAAAACAAATGGGGCTGGTGGAGGAGGGGAGAGCACAGATTCGGTGTCCAAAATGCCAGATGAAGGGAGAGCCTAAGACAACCTCTGCTTCAATGTGCCGGGTGGCTGGTGAGCCCAGAGAGGAAGAAGGGGTGATTGGAAGGGCTGCTGCCTTCCAATTGCACAAAGCGGACAGAACTGTCCCTGCCAGCTAGTGGCAGGCTGCCGCAGGACCCACGGCTAGGTGAGAGTGTCCTCCTCGGCCAGGAGCCCTGGGGCAGGGCACAGCCTGGGGCAGTGCGTCTGGGGGTCCCGGTCTGCGTCAGGTGAGAACGTCTTGGGAGATCGGGACGATGACACACAGGGCAGGGGGCGTCAGGCTTTCTGGGTGGATCTGACTATGGGAGACGGAGCCGGAGGGAGAAGCCACCACGGGCTATCTGCCTGACGTGTCCACAGGGACAGCACGAAGTGCAGATTGCGAGAGATGGAGATGTCTGTGCCGCCCTTCCAAAGTGTTGGTATGTGACATTGGTCCCATTAGTTACACTAGTGTAACTAGTCATATAAACGAGGAACGTCACACTGGTTACATTAGTGTAGACTAGTGCTGCTGAGTCCACAGCCTTGGACCCGGCCCGTGCGGGGGGCCATTGTGATGCCGACTGAGTATCAGCCCCAGGGAGGGCTCCCCCTGCCGCGGGAGAACACCCACCCTTCCGCAGGCGGCGTTGGCTGGGTGGGGGGTGTCGTCGAGAACACAGTGGACACCTCGGCCGGGAGGAGAAACGTCACTAGGCTCACGGCCGGGGCCTCTTCCGTGGCAGAGGCCCCGGGACGTACCCTGGTTTGAACCTGTCTTAACATTTTAGGGACGCTTTTCCAGACATCCGCGGCACGCTTCTGCGTGTAACACTCTAGTAACCATTAACCCTTGGTTTAGGTCAGTGGGTCTATTCCTGGCTTTAGCTGGAGAAACCGGGGCATCCAAGAGCTTCACCAAAACACTCCAAAGTGTGAGAAAGTCAGTGAAAGCCAGTTTTCAAACCTCAGTGCGGTCCCTGGGCCAGCAGCCTCATTACCACCTGGGAACATGCCGGAAATATAAACTCTCAGACTCCACCCCAGGCCATACTGCCTGGGTCCGCATGTCTGGGCTGGGGCGCAGGTCTGTGGCTTAGGAATCCCTCCAGGGGATGCTGACGAGTGCTCACGTTCAAGAAGGAGGATGGGTCCATCACAGAATAAAAGCCAGATGTCTTGCACATGGACTGAGGGACCCAGGCCCCCCCCCAGATAAAGATGGTGTCGAAGCATGCAGAAGATCTGAGTCAGCGGTGGAGGGGCCGCACTTCTCGTAAGAAGAGGTTTCTCGGTTCTGCAGGGAAAGGAAACAGATGCCATCCTTGAGGGTCAGGGAGATAGCGCACAAGGCCTGGCTGTCCAATCCAATTCCACTGCAGAGAGCAAACTTGTCTTATCGACTCAGACAGGAGAAGTCATAGGTATTCCCGGAACGGATGAAAGAAGAAAAAAAAAATCTGGGTCCCGGATGTAACAATTTGATCTGCACTATGAGAACATAAACCCAGATGCGTGTGTGTTTTGGAATCTCATGTTAGAGCCTGTGCTGAAGGGTAATGGGGGGGACAGGTTTCTCCCTGCTGTCCTCTGAGCAGGCTCAGCAGGGGGAGGGGGGAGGGCCTCCTTGAGTTTTTGCCTTCTCTGTGACCTTCCGCCGCCGGAGGAGAGCATCGGGTACAGTTTTCCTTTGCTCTCCTCCAAGGTATTTAGCCACGTACCTAGTTAGGGAGGGTTTTCATCTTGGACTCACCGAACGTGAGTTTTTGCCCCAGCTGTTTCGAGAAAAAACAGACATGCTAGAAATCTGTGAAGATGGTGAATTATTAACGGCGCTTTGTTCAGCTGGAGTTTCATCCTGAAGAGAAAAAAAGTGCTGTTGGCAATCAGCGTGATCATCAAAAGCGTCTGGGAAGGCACTAAGAAAAAGATAATAAACCATATGGGAAATAATGAGGGAATTAGAGAAAGATCAAGCGGCACAGCAGAACACCGAGAATAAGTAATAGTATCAGTTCCCCCAATGAAAGGCAAACCTTGAAACAGAGGAAATGAGAGCACGCTGTCAAAAGGAACTCACAGGGTAGAGGAGGAAAACAATCAAAACTCTTAGGAAAAAGGTATGTGCTAAAAGGGATTTTAATTTTTTTAATTAATTAATTAATTGACAGAGAGAGAGAGAGAGCACAAGTAGGCAGAGCGGCAGGCAGAGGCAGAGGGAGAAGCAGGCTCTCCACTGAGCAGGGAGCCCGACGCGGGGCTCGATCCCGGGACCCTGGGATCATGACCTGAGCTGAAGGCAGCCGCTTAACCTACTGAGCCCCCCAGGTGCCCCAGAGGGATTTTAATTTTTAAAAATTTCAAGAAAAGAGACATTGTAAAACATTTAAATGGCCTCGGGTTAGATAAATATCCTGCATAAAAATGTAAAGGGCCCTAAATGTCACTGGCTCTTTTTCAAATATCATCAGAAATATTTCGGCCAGAATAATACTCATTTTTAGCATTTCTGGAGAGTTTGCCATGAGCCAGGCACCACCAAGCAATTTCAATAATTTGGCCTCTTGGGTCCTCCCAGTGAGCCCCTGAAGGAGGAGCTAGGAAGACCTCTAGTACAGATGGAGAAACTGAGGCACGGGGCTATTCAGCAGCTTGCTTTGCAGTCCTAGAACTCGTACCTAGAGCCGAGGCGTGAAAGCCAGCGGGCAAAACCCAGAGCGAGAATGAGGACCAGTAGCCTCTCAGCCATCGTGCTAGTGGTGCTGCTGGGTCCCGGGGTAGGACCCAGCATACCAGGGAGACGGGGAGAGCACATGGCCCACCATGCGTGGGGCACAGAGCAAGCTTCTCACCAAGTTAGGTGGGGTGTCCTTCTCTTCTAGTTCTTCTTTTTATTTAGTATTTCCTTAACATGTACGAAAACATTTCTTAAAACCATTGGGTGATCAGGACCTTCCCTAATGGGGCTCCATAAAAATATATTGAATGGATGAATTAATTTTGCTTCTTGTCATTGTGGAAATGATTTTAAAAGACCCCTTAAATTATATATATATATATATATAATATATGTGTGTGTGTGAGCATGCATATATATAATATATATACATATATACATATATATATTCATTCTAGCGATTATCAGTCTTTTTTCTTGCCCACACACACTTGAGGGACACAATACCTTCTTCCATCAAAAGCCATTTTATTTCAGAAGCTGGTCAAAGTACCACATGCTGCAAACTCTATTACTGGTAAAGGAAGGCCGCCGGGCTCACAGCACAGCAGGAGGGAAACTGAATTCAGTTATACCAACAGTAAAGTCACACCAGAAAAATCTTTTCCTCAAAGGAAAGTAGAAGAGGTGAATCGTAAAAAGCATATAGTCCCTGGGAGCTTGAAAATCTGCAATAATTATATTTACAGGTTATCAGATAGTTAATTTGAGAACACTTCTGGGAAATTGAAAGCCAAAAAAGAGTTTACTCAAATCCTATTTGTCCACAAATTATCAAGATGGGGGGAAGAGTAGGTTAATCGTGACCAAGGCAAATGCATCAATAAAAATGCTAGACCACATCTCAATCGTAACAATTGAATGAGCAATTAAGAATGAGATCAAAATGTTCTCTGACTTGCTGTTTGGGGATTTGCTAATGGCATGGCATTTTAGGGAGCCCTCAGGCAAGAAGCTGCCCCATTTTTAACTTCAGAGTCTTCAGAGATTGTGTAAAATAATAGAAACCCCCTGTGGTCAACAAAACTGCTTCCAAGTCCAGGTGGAGAACGATCTGTGAACGTGGGAACGCGTGGCCCTTCAGTACCATGTCCTCTGCTTTAAAGGCCAGCGTTACCAGCTCCTTGGTCCTCACCGTCTGCACACCTAGGACGCGCTCCGACGTTCCATCTTGCTACCCTGTGGAAGGTGGAGGATCACGCAGTCTCGAAACCAGGCAGAGCACAGGGCGCTGATGTGCGCATGCGTGTGCACGGTGCGGACGGCGGGGACGGACTGCTGGCAGTCGCTGGAAAGCGGGTAGGTGGCCCTCTGGTGACTGGAGCCTAGCCGTAACTGCTAAGTGGTTACCCCACTGGCTGCTGGGGCAAGAGTCCATGTGGATGGAAGCAAGAGTGAGGCCGAGGGGCCCAGCCCCATCAGCGGGGAGCTCTGGCAAGAGCGCATGTCTAGTGCCGTAAGAAGTAGGGGGTCTCGGACAGATCAGGCTCCTTCGACACTGTTTCTGTTGGGGTTGGGAGGGGTGAGCGTGCTCTTGGCAAGAAGGTCAGGATGGAACCAGCAGGGGCCATGCTGATGACAAGTCAATGAATTTGTGGTCTCCGTGGGCTCCTTTATCATTAAGATGGGAGCCAGCAGGTCAGGAGAAGCTGACTCCGGGGGGAAAAAGGTGGACCGGATTCCCTGGACAAGCTGCCAATACAGAGGTGCCAATAAAATTCCACTTAGAAGCAGCAACAGCCTGGAGCCTGCCGTCCTGCTACCCACTTCTCTCCTCCCATTGTTTTTCAACATCACACTTTTTTATCAGTTGCAAAAATGCCTGCCAGATTCATTCCCCCTGCAGCATGATTTTTTGAGTGCCCTGGGTGCCTTAACTTTCTGCAGTCTGATAATTGCTTACATGGATAAATTAGTAAAAGGATCAGGGAAAAGAGGATATAAAGAGAAAGAACATGGAGAAAATTAACCCAGGCTACAGAATATTTTTAGGTGAATTCCAAGCATTCGTGTTTCGAATGTGACCTGAGGAACATTTTAAATTTACCACAATTGTAGAATATTCTGGGTTGTTTATTTAAAAGGCTAGCTCTAAAGACATTCTCAGTACTGACTTCATTCCGGGGGCAAAAACCTGAAGCAGCCTTAGAATATTTGTACAGTGCATGGCTATGATCGGCATCTTTTACACCTTTCAGAAGAAGACAATGGTCACCATTAGCCTCATGAAATAAATCTACATAGAGAACGTTGGTGCCGGGTGAGGCCTTGGTGTCCTTCCACACCCCCTACCCTTTTCCTACAGATGTGGGGAAACTGAGGCCCGGAAGGTTAAGTGGTCTGCCCAAGGTCACAAAACTGGTATATAAACCCAGGGTTCCTGATGTATTCCCTCTACCATTTTTCTATAAGGGAAGACTTAACAGCAGTTAGGTGTGTACCGTTTTGGAAAACATCCGAGACACAAAGTTCTGAGTTTATGTGACAAATAAGTGAGATGCCATTTAATTATGGAAGAATTTTATATTCTGTAAAGACATTTACAAGAAGAGTTCATTTGCTTCAGGAAAATTTTGGGGTTTAACTATCCTAAAAGCCATTTTTTATTTAATTTTATGATATTCATCCCTCCTCCCTAAATGACTAAGTTTAATTCAAATCATGAATTTGAATTTTTTTTTTATGAATTTGAATTTTTGTTAAAAAGAGCTAATTTGTATATTGCTATCTCCTGAACTGAGCCAACTTAACTTTATACACACACACACACACACACACACACACACACACACCCCAGAGGGAACTAAAGTTACAAAAAAAAAAAAAAAATCCAAGTGAAAGCTTATCTACGGGAACCAAGCCTATATTTTCCTAAGCGCTTTGGACCAGAAACTTAAGATATTCTCCCAAATTGTATTTCATTCATTTCATTGATTTCGTTTTTTAAATTTCGAGACTCTTCCTAATTTCATGGCACTGCGATACTCGGTAATACCTTGAAGTATCAACAGCTAGAATCGCCTCTTTAAATCAGATGATGGTCTTAGTGTGGTCTGAGATGCTTTTCACACACACATTCAGGGAAACTTCGCTTCTGAAAACCTTCCCATGACTCAGCTCTGCCAACCCCACCTGGGTCCTTCTGTCTACACTGGATGACCTGCTGGAGGGAAGCTCTTACCCTGTAAGGCATCTATTAGTTGACGTGTTTTTCCTGCTGGCAGCTTGATCATGCCTCGTACGCACTGACCCCACAAATGATGGACATTGACAGCGTGAAGGCGTTCCTGTCCACACACGTAGGTAGCACTCTAAATTTAATACTTCAGAAAAACAGACAACTCGATGAAATTAATAGAATATAAGCTGTTAATCTTTTCTATTTTTTCTTTATGGATAAATATTCTAGGACAGTAATTTAAAGAGTATAGACACTTTTAATGCAGAGAATTGCCAAGTTGGCGTCTGATCTGAGCAGGTGCTAAATGAATTAGCAAGAAGACAGCCTAGATAATATACTGGCCTTTGTCTGGTTCTCCAGTTGGGTAGAAGGAATAACTCGGTTTTATCTTTAAATGTCAAGGAAAAAAGTAGCGACTGCCTAGTATTAGGATAGGATCACAGTATTGAGTTTTGGGGTTTTTGTTTTGTTGGGTTTTTTTTAAAGATTTTATTTATTTACTTGACAGAGAGAGAGAGAGATCACAAGTAGGCAGAGAGGCAGGCAGAGAAAGAGGGGGAAGCAGGCTCCCTGCTGAGCAGAGAGCCCAACTTTGCTCTTATTTGTGATTTTTGTTGTTGAGTTATAGGAGTTCTTTATGTATTCTGGATATTAATGCTATATCATATATATGCTTTGCAAATATTTTCTCTTATCCCATAGGATCCCTGTTCTCTCTATTTTTTTTTAAAGATTTTATTTATTTATTTGAGAGAGAGAGAGAGAGATCACAAGTAGGCAGAGAGGCAGGCAGAGAGAGAGGGGGAAGCAGCCTCCCCACTGAGCAGAGAGCCTGATGTGGGGCTTGATCCCAGGACCCTGAGATCATGACCTGAGCCGAAGGCAGAGGCTTTAACCCACTGAGCCACCCAGACACCCCCACAGTATTGAGTTTTAATTACTGACTCTACCCAGTCACTGTAGGTGTGAAACAGATCCATGAATGAAAATCATGGGCTTAAGATGGGCTTAAGATTTAGCCAAATAACAGAAAAAGCAGGAATGACGCCCAAGACAGGAAAGTGTATCAGAAACAACACATTAGTATTAGATCATATAGTAGTGGTCTGAAAAGCCTGTGGCCAATCAGGGAGCGCACTAAGAGAGGAGAAGCAGATAGGTTTCTCCTTGTCTCAAAGGCGCGCAGACACACAGCTTTGAAGAGCAACCATCTAGCGGTAGCAATTAGGAGAACATGGAAAATTTATCAGCCTTGACATAGTAACATCATTTACGCGATACCACTGGGGAAATGGTTCCATGTAAATAAATTTTCCATATAACTCGTCAAGAGTCAGCGCTTCAGTGTAGCAATCTGGTGGGCATCTTTCTAAAATAAACTCTCCTGCTTAAGCAATGCTATCAACATAGCGTGACATGGAGAAAATCACACCCGTAGGTCTAGAGGTCTAAAGCCCAAGGTCTAGGTCTGACCCTGTCGCTGTTACCACCCCCCAAGGCATGGAAGGGGCCGGGTTGAGTCAGAGACCGCACTGTGACTCTGAAGTTCATTTTTATAACTCTGCCTTTTCTTGGTGGGTGAGTAGAGGCTTTTCATTATGGCATCAGACACTTTCCAGTAGCGTGAGCCTCCATGGGCTGCGAACTGTGCCACCTGATGGGAGACTGGAGTGTCTGTGCTTTCCCACGTTGGCGGCTGTCCGCTGTCTCCCCCGAGCCCGTGGGCCCTCTCTGCTCCAAATGGCCTCTCCCCAGTCCTGTTTGCCCTGGTGCTTTCAAACCTAGAGCACGGGGTGTCTAAGTGGGAACCTCAGTCCACCTTTCGGGGGGATGGCCTCCCAAAGCTCCATGTGACTGAGTCAGAGGCCATTTTCACGTGACTACTGGCCCTTGCTTTCGGTAGAATAATTGAGGCCGTAGGGTGAGTGACCTATAGGCCGGTGGTTTTGTGCTGTTGCAAGAACATGCTGGAAAATGCTGTCGCTCAGGTTGTTCTGAGGCTGGGTGGGTCTGGTGTCAGGTGACCCCAGCTCGCAGGTAGGAGGTTGGCGTGGGTTTGATGCAGGACCTCAAGATAGAAACCACTGTGCACACGTTTGTGGGTGACGGTCTCTGGACCCACCGTTGGGCAAACATGTGCCCATCGAAGGGAATTTCTGAGGGTGAAACCGGCATTTTCCGCTGTAAGTGGGGACAGTGCAGTAGAGCCCAGAAGCACCGAGATACATGGACAAGTGCCCAGAGTGTGTTTGGAAGGACTCGCCCCCACCAGGCAGGTGTTAGCCCCTAGAGGGGGAGGAGGCCGAGGAAGGGCACCAAGATTGGGGCGGTGGATCCAGGAGGGCGGCAGGATTTTATATCAAGATTTTATTTACTGAGAGAGAGAGAGAGCAGGGAGGGGCAGAGGGAGAGGGCAAAGAATCTGGAGCAGACTCCACACGGAGCACAGAGCCTGACGCAGGGCTCGACCCCACGACTGTGAGATCACGACCGGAGCCGAAACCGAGAGTCGACCGCTTAACCGACTGAGCCACCCAGGCGCCCCTGGTTTAGTTTTTAAGTAGGGAATGGGTGTATCTGTGATTTTCGTTAGGAAAACTTAATTTCAGAGCCGAAGGCCTTGATGCGCCGCCCCCAGCTGTCGCTCAGTGCGGAGGGCGGCTCGCCTCTGTCGCGGGAGGCCGTCGGGGGTGCAGACGGAGCACCGCCCGCTCGGCCCGTCCCAGGTGGGCGCTGGGCAGGTGCCCGTGGTCCGCGCGCGGCTCCGCCATCGCCTGTCCCAGATTCTGAGGTGCCCACGCCCCGTCCCGTCTTCAGCTACTCAGCCTCAGATACTAGGTGCTTCCGCAGCGGAATGTGTGTGCATGCGGGGGGAGTGGTGCCCGAAGACCCAAAATGCTGACGTCCGTTCGGGGTGGTTCCGCCTCTGGAGCGGTCAGGCCCATGCCCGTCTCTTTGCCAAGCGAGTGAAACAGTAGGATTTTTGGATTTCGGAACCGCTGGGACTCTGGAATCGTGACTACGGATCGTGGACCTTCTAACCATCCCGAACACAGTTGGGAAGTCGGCCGCAGCACAATCCGTCGTCTGCCTCCGGGGGAGAGGCCCGTCCGACCTGTGATCCGCAGCAGAGGAGAGCCAAGGCCTCTGCCTGGCAGGGCCCCTCCTCCGCCCTCACTCAGCTCCTCGATCGCTTGCCAGGTGGGGTTTAGGACCAGAGCAGCTGGAGTGCCGTTTGGCCCCCCATCCTTCTGGCAGAAGCCCTGGGGCTCACGGAACCACCTGGCTTGGAGCGATCCCAGCCTCAACATCTCTCAGGCCGTGGGTTCAAATCCAGCTCTGCCACCTGAGAGCTGTGCCCTCTGGGCCAGGTACCTAGACTTCCTTTGCCTCAGCTTCCCCATCTGCACAAGAGGGATAATAATACCACTGCCACATAACGAGCTTGAAAGAATTAAATCCTTCTAGCTTTCGAAACTTCCTGCTGGGCTGCTGCAGGCTGAGGCAAGCTACTGGCCCCGTGGCTGCTTCCTTTTCCTGGTGCCGCAGCCGCGGGCCACTGCGAAGCTACCTCCCAGAGAAGCCTCTGTGGCTTTCATGCCCACTTACCTGCCGTGGTTGCAGAAGTCACCCCTGAGGTCACTTTCTTACCAGCTGCAGGTGTGGCCGCCGGCGTGCCGTGCTCTTTTCTCTTTGTTGAAAATGATTGATTTCTCTAAGGTTCTGCTAGGTCCTGGGCTGTTGGCCGGCTTTTTTAAATTTACATGTGTTATTCCATTATGTACTTGTCAGAAGAGAGATCGTTAAGCTCCCGTAACGTGGCCACGCTGCACGTTATCCGAACTCTCAAGCCATCTCTGGGCTTTCTCCGAGGCCAGTAGCCCAGCGAATGCTTTATGGCTTTGTCATAAATGTAAGTGGTGGGCATCATAAAACCGCATCCTTCCCTGCAGACACCCTCTGGGCTTGGGGCGTTCTGGAACCTCTGAGGAAGCACTGCTAGAACAGTGTGTCCCAAGCTGCTGTCGCCTGCGCACCGTCCCAGCTGGGCGCCGTCCGGGCTGGCCACGTGAGGTTCCTTGGCCACACCCCCAGGTTAAGGACGTGGACTCGGAGTCAGACTGCCTGGGTGCAGTTAAGCCCGGGCACTTAACTGCTCTGGTATCTAGACCACGTACTCGAACTTTCTGTGCCTGATGGTTCTCATCTGTGAAATGGGGGTAATAGCACTACCCCGTCACAAGCTGGAAAGTACTCAGTATGTGGGAAGCGTGCACAGGAAGGCCTGGTGGTTGGAAATCCAGTTCTGGGGAAGGCGGTTCGCGATGCTCTTCGCCACCGGAAGTGGGGCCGGGTGGCTAATGGGAGTCAGCCCTTGTTCTCGTTTCCAAGTCTTCTGGGAGAGCGCTCTGTCTTCAGTGCAGTTCCTTCTGGTCGGGTGGCTGCAGCTCATTAGACTCCGTAGAGCTCGGGAGCCTCCACCGCCTGGGCCCTGCCTCTCTCCCCCTCTCCTCCTCTCTTCTTAGCTCACACCCAGGATCTCCATTCTACCCACGTGCAGCGCCCCAGCCACGTGCTGCTTCGTGGCCCTGTGCCTCTTCTCGGGGTCCTGTCCCCACACACACCCCACAGCGTGCACCTGCTCATCTCCCAAGAAGCCCACGCATACCACCACCCTACGAAGTCTCCCCCCCCCACCACTTCTTACAACGGCCCGCTCTGGCTCTTGGCCCTCCTGTGTTGGGGGACTCTTAGCTTGAGGTCAATGATGTGGCCCACGTGGGATGCCTCAACACATATCAGAAAAAAATAATTTGGGGACGGAATGTCTGAGCTCCACAAGAGGCCCACACCCACTTAAATCCGAAGATCGTGGCGCAGCCTTTGCAAATGGTGCTGTCCTTGAACCCTCTTCTGCAAGCTTTGCAGCTCTCTAAGATCCTCTAGGAAGAGACTCGCTCACTGTCATTTCTCATAAGGGCTGTTTGTTTTCCCTTATCAATTTTTAGTTATCCAAAGTCTGGTGTTTTGAGGCATGATTTGGGGGTGACATCTCTGAGACCCACAAGCCCATGCGCCCCCACACCACACCGGACCCTGGTCTCCGTCTGCAGCTCTGAAACCTGGGAGGAGAAGCCTCTTCTCCCGAAGGGCCAGGACTCTGTGGGTCCTGGGAGGATTTAATGCCTAGACTGATGGGATTTCAGTAATCAAACGTTGACCTTTTTCTGCAAAGTGCAGGGCTTTCCCTTGAAGACAGAGTGACATCAACTAGACATCACTTTGTAGTTTCCCGGAACTGTCAACTCCCCTCCCATTCGAGGGCTCAGAACTGTTCGCAGAGCATGTCACGACGGTTGTCCCCCACCTAGCCCCATCCTGTTGGCAAAGCTTTAGGGTAAACGGAGGAAGAGGATGTCAGCTTGCTGGGGGACATGAAAACCCGTGTTCTGGTGGATGACGTTCCCTGCCTGTTTACTTGCTCTGTGCCTGCAGCCCCGGGCGCCTGGGGATCCGGGGCCCCCAGGGGTGGAGGTGAGCTGCGTTCCTCCCAGCTGCTGCCTCCCGGGCTCTGGGCCTTGCTCTTCCTGCATTGCGCTCCTTTATGGACTAGATTTTCAAATTCCATTCCCTGCTGTGGAGTTTGGTCCATAAACATTTGGTGTAAATTACAGTGAATTACTTTTAAAAAGACCCCAAGCTTTCTCGTGCTGTAGACCATATTTTACATTTCAAAGACCACCTGCAGAAAATCTTGTGCTGTCAGAGGTCTGTATGAGCTGGTTTTCTGTGATGCCTTTTAAAAAAGATTCTCCCCAAATGGCTAAGCGTGTTTGAACCACCTGTGACAGTGCCCGGCCAAGGAAGGCGTCAGCTCTGCACTGGTGTAGGCAGTGGGGCCCCCTGCCAAAGGGCACCCCAAAGTCTAGGCGGCCCCCTGGTCTGGTATTCCGGCCACAGCCTTACTGGCCCAATAGGCAAGGGACATGACAGGTGGCCTGCCACGGTGGGGGCTGTCCTATGGGGCATCGGGAAATTGGGGGGTGCTTCTGGGCTGGCCTGAGGCTCTCTATCCAGCCTCCCCAGCATTGTTTATAGAAATGCCCCTGATCCACCAGGAGGCCACTGCCATCACCCATGAGGGTGGGGGGGGGGGGCGGCTGCTCAGAATGGCCCCTGCCAGGAGGGCTCCGCCCAAATGAGGACCTAAAATCTGCAGTCAGAGGAGCAGCTGAACCCACCTCTCAGTGCTCAGTAACTTGATCAGACAGCTTAGAGTAAGTACAACACGGAAAACGAGCTCGATTTCATAGTTGTGTGTGGGAGCCTGCATGAGCGCATGGAAGATTTACAGTGGAGCTTCTGGAGCACTTTAATTAGAGGCCCTCCAGAGCCCGCAGGGCTGCTAGGGGCACCTGTAGCGCTCACTCCTTAGCAACATCAGTCAGGGCTCCTTGATACTGTAGAACTGATGCAGTGAGAACTAGAGCCCGGGCCGGATTTCCAGCATGTGCTTTGCTCCCTGTTAAGGGTGCCCCCTCGCCTCTAGGAGAGTTCGGAGGGAACACGACCACCCTGGTTCCTGCATGAGTTGTGTGGGGCTGCTCGGGCACGTGGCCGTCGAGGGCCTAACCAGAGACCTCACTGGTCCACAAAGTCCAGGATGTGGACTACTATTGGCCAGAAAAAGTGGGCTGACCCCCTGCTCCAGCCAGGCACCCCGTTCTCTTTGACTGACTTGTAAATACTGTCGTGAAAGTAAACTGACAAAATGCACTGAGAGTAAAACACTGGTGGGTTTTTTTTGTTTTTTTTGTTTTTTAACTGGGACTCCTCACAAGGTCTCAGCCTAAACACAAACAAGGACTTTGTTGCTAATAAAACTTAAAACCTGCTGTTTTCTGTGGTCTCATCTCAGAGAGATGGAGCATGCAGTTAGGAGCAGGATGAAAATAGGTAAGTCCTGTGAAAGCCTTCAAACGTTTGAAAACTGAAGGTAACTGTCCGGTTGTTCACGTCAGGCATTTTTTTTAGACTGAAACTCTACTAATATTTGGTCTTTGTGATAAAATAGAACAGAAGCAGCCCTTCAACAAACTGCTTAAACCTGTAGAAATCCATAGTTAGGGAAAAGTTTACTGATTTCTTGACACGGTGGGTAGGATTGTTGTTCCTATCCACCACATCTTGAAAGCCGTCATTCTTGTGCATTCTCAAAAAAATTAGACGCCTTCGCCTGCTCACAGTTTTGCTTCTCTTGAGGCAAAATGACAGTCCTGAGCATTCACTGGCCTCCATTTCCCATGGTGGAAACTGAATGCCACCACCTGAGAAGCTTCCCGGCCCAGGACAGAGGCTGTGGTTTTTGTTTTTTTGTTTTTTGTAATGATTTTATTTATTTACTTGTCAGAGAGAAAGAGCACAAGCAGGGAGTGTGGAGTGGTAGACAAAGGGAGAAGCGGGCTCCGCATCAAACAAGGAGCCCAATGCAGGGCTCGATCCCAGGGCCCCAGGATCATGACCTGCGTTGAAGACAGATGCTAGAGCAACTGAGCTGCCCAGGCGCCCCGAGGCTGTGTTTCTCGATGCCCTACAGAACCGAAGACGTTCACCCATTTCCCTTTGTGTCTTTAAGGGTCTTCCCTGAGTCCCTGCGGTGGCTGATGGCTACCCAGCAATTTGAAGCCGCCAAGAAGCTAATCCTGCACTTCACGCAGAAGAACTGCATGAATCCCGAGAGTGACATCAAAGGTGTGATGCCCGGTGAGTCTCGCTCACTTCCGCCGCAGAGCCTCACCCCGATCGGGAGAGGCGCCCCCACCCCCGACGAAGAGGCCCCACGGTCTTACCAAGCAGCTGCCTTCGCATTGGAGTTTCTATCCCTATTGGTCTGCAGCTGGACCAGGAATGTGATGGGAACTGAAACTATGTCCGTCTTCTAGGTGTTGGATTCAAGTCTGACGCGCTGTGGTGCCCCACATGGCCTGTCCAGACCCAGACGTGAGGCACGAACCTCACGCGCACCCCGGCATCCGGGAATATTTGGGGGGGTCCAGCGCGGGTCTGGCCCGCGGCCGTGCCTGCCAGCCAGGTCTGTAGGCCCGCAGAGCCCTGGCGTGGGGCAGCACTGGTCCGTACAGCCGCTACCTTCCCAAGGTGGACCTTCAGAGACCCCGCTGTTTCTGTTGTGACCTCTTTGTTGGGCCTCTGAAGAAGTAGGGACGTGACGTCTTTCTGTAGAGTAGCTCAGATCCGTTTTGTTTTTATTTTTATTGTTTTAGATTTTTATTTACATTCAAGTGAGTCAGCATATTGTGTATCACTCGTTTCAGGGGTCAGGAGCGTCTCCAGAAGCTAGATCGGGGCTTTCAGGCTGGGGATCCGTCAGTATCACCGGGAAGTTGTTAAAATCCATGTTCCCAGTTCCCTCCCTTGTACCCAGAGATTCTGCTCCAGCAGATTTGGAATAAGTTCTGAGAAACTGCATTGTTAATGAGCACTGGAAGAGGTTCCGATGGACATGGTGCACACACCCTTTGAAAGTCCCAGGAAATCCAGCCCCAGGCCCTGACCCGGCAACAACCCGACAGTACTTTTGTTATAAATTTCCCAGGAAAATACTCTGCGGGCCCCGCCCAAGACAGACTGTGTACACCCCCTGCTCCCCCACCATAATCTGGAATTCCGTCCAGCAGGCATTTACCCAACGCCCGCGGAGTGCCAGGCACTGCTCTAGAACAGAGAAGGAAACAGGCAAAGCCTTGTTTCCTCCGTGCAGTGTACAGGCAAGCGGGGGAAGGCGTACAGCGAACCTTGAAATGTACCGTCCATCGGGAGGGATGCATGCTGTCAGGAAAATCCAGAGTGGAGAGATTAGGGTGGTGGCGGGGCTCACAGTTAGATGCTGGGGGAGCCAGGCTCCAAGGTCACAGGTGGGCCGAGACCTAAGCAAGGGAGGAGAATGTATGCATCACGTCTCCATTCGTAACAGGAAGGAGCCCAACGGGGAGATCTGAATCACGCTGGCCAGGAAGGGCTTCTGGAATTGTCTGTTTCATGGTTCCTTTTCACTAGACTCCTGATTCAGATCTAGGGTTCACGGTCAGTAGAAGTTCCCCAGATGCTGCTGCTTGACCAGGATGGCGTCCGTGTCCTGGCCTGGACCCCTGACCTGGGAGAGGGGGAGAGCAAGGCTGGGCTGGCTTCGTCTGCCTGGAGCTCCGGCACAGGCCGAAGGGCCCGGGAAGCCTGGAGCCCTTGCTTTACTGGAATAAAGGAGCCCATCAGCCTGGGCTCATGGTCTGCTCTACACGAAGAGTGCTGAGTACTGAGTGCTAGTGCGGAGGGGCACTGGGGTTCCTTTTTACCCAGTGACAGTGAGGACAGGATGATACTCACATGGTGCTTAGATGTCAGTCACTTTCCCAAATGACTTGCAAAGACTAACTTAATATTTAATACTAAGTGCTTTACGTGTATTAACGTTAGAATTCCTCACCACAGCCCTATGAGAGAGGCACTAGTTATCCTGAATTGCAGATGAGGAGACTGAGGCGCAGGAGAGGTGAAGTGGCTTGGTGCAGGTCACACCGCTAGTAAGTAGTCGAGCTGGGACCTGAACCCCGGAAGTCCAGCAGAAGCAGCTCTGCTCTGCTGCTTCCGAGAGAGGAGGGGGAGCTCACAGACAGAGACGCCGCTGTCACTGGAGAGAAGAGCGAGCATTGACTTCATGTCCCCTTCGGGGGCCATGTTAGCTCATTTCGGAATGTCCACGCCATCTTCCCAAACTGGTCCCGGCCCCATTCATTAGCCAGTTAACGCTCTCGAGTCCTCTAGTATAATCTCTTTCTGGCGTTTCCCTAACGAAATCACCGCATTTCTTTCCGGTTAAAACACTGTCCAGGAAAAGCTTGTTTTCTCAATCCTAATTATACTGCCTCAATTTCCTCCTATTTTTGGAAAGTGGTAGGAAATCTTTCTTCCTTTCTGAGTTTTGCAGCGGTCCCCACAGGGGGCCGACACATGGGACATGGGATGTAGCCCCACCCGGGAGGGTGGTCACAGCCTCACTGCTGGGGACACACGGTCCCCGCCTGCCTTGGACCTCTG
>CM052802.1:109827558-109873996 GCA_028533885.1 Nasua narica | reverse complement strand
CCCCCCCCCCCCCCCCCCGCTCCACCGCCTGCTCAGAAATCCCTCAGCAGCCTCCCAGGGCCTTCTGGCCAGATTCCCAAGACCTTCGGTGAAGCCGCTCCGAGACCCTATCTCACCTCCACCTGCCTCTCGAAGGCTCTGCAGCCTGCATTAGGCTCTCAGAACGCACCCAACCTCCCCTCTGCAGGGCTGTCCTCACCCCAGGTCTTCCTGGGTGACATACCACACCTGCATTTGCTCCTCGCCAGAGCCTTAGTGAGGTCAATCATCACATCACCCACGTTTGACAAAGGGGGGCAGCAGGGTCCAGACGGGGAGCACTGCCTCCCGCTTCCGATGTCCCTCCACATGGAAGGAACAAGCCCCGTGCAGGGAGCAGGTGTCCTCTGTCCTCAGGCATCAGGCCCTCTCTGGGCAGCGCCCCTGGAGAAGCCCGCCTGGCCCCGTGTTGCCGGGATGGGAGGGCGAGTCCCCACATCAGGCCCCCGTGAGCCTTCACCCAGCCCTTCTCCGTGTGGAGCTTGGATTCTGCCCTCTCCTGCCCCACTGCATCTGGTCGGTCTGGTCAGAAGCTGAGGTGAGAAGCAGGTCTGTGCATCCGGCCACCGCAGCATCCCCAGGGGGAGGTCACTCGCCCAGAGCCCCAGCACTAGCGAGTGATGACACGGAGGCTGGCCCGGGCCGGCTGACTCGGGCGCCCTGCTCCCAACCCCGCGCACCGCCGACTCCTCCTCCTCCGGGCTTCAGGCCAGCGGCCGCCACGTGCCACACGAGGCAGGTACAGAGGTCAGCACTGCCGGGTCACTTGCCGTAATTTGGGATAGATTTTAAAGAGGGAGCTATCTGAGGTGACTTTGATAAGATCCCCGTAGGCGTTCTCCGCTGCTTGCTCCCGAAGCACTGATCCTAATGGCCAGGGGCCATCATCTCCAAAGCCCTATGGGGGGGGAGGCGGGGGGGGGGGGGCGGGGGAGACAGCAGGGAAGAGACAGAGAGACAGCGGGTGCTCTCGGCTTCTGGGCTCCGGGCCTCAGAGCCATTGCCTTGGAGCTTGTACGGTGTGCTTTTTATAATGGTTCCAGTAGCCCTGGGGGCTGCCGCTCCTCCTCCTCCTCCTCCTCATGCTCCTCCTCTTCCTCCTCCTGCTCCTCTTCCTCATCCTGCTGCTCCTCTTCCTTCTCCTCCTCCTCATGGTCCTCCTCTTCCTCCTCCTCCTGCTGCTTCTCTTCCTCCTTCAACTCCTCTTCTTCCTGCTCCTCCACCTCCCCCTGCTATAGTTGCTTCTCTTCTTCATGCTCCTGCTCCTCTTCCTTCTTCTTCCCCCACTTCTCTTTTTGTCTTTTTTCCCATTTTCATAACTGATGTCACTAGGAACGCATTAGCAGCATACACAAGTATAAGAGCAAAGCCAGTTGATCTCACACCCCCATCCAAACAAATGGCAGATTGTCGTGTGTGTTTTCCCTGCACCTCCGAGGCTTGAGTGGCCTGCCACTGTCTTCTCCTTGCTCTGTGCCGTCCTGGAGAAGCGTGGTCGGGCCCCTCACCCGGATCTCTTCCGTCTGTCGAGGTCATGACTCCTGTGTGTCTGCAAGGACCCGTCTCCTTCTGCAGCTGGTGGGGGGTCAGCGAGAGCACTGGCCAGGAGGGGCGCCTGCTCACCAGGTCCCTGCAGGGCTGCAGCCGCTTCCTTTGTTTGGTCCTTGTAACGATGCTCCAAGACAGGGGCACTGTCCCACTTACCAGCTGAGAAACAGAGGCACCGAGCGGCTCTCCCAAGGAAGCGCGACAAAAACAGTGAAGCCTGGGATCCTGCCAGGTCTAGGAGACCCCGTGCTGCATCACAGGCGAGGTTGTGACCTGACCGGGTTCAGCTGAAACGCAGAGGAACAGGGGGAACAGGGAGCAGCAACAGGAGGGGTAGGAGCCGGCCCGGCCCGTCACAACTCAATACGCCCCGCCTGGTTTTGTTTTGAAATTTTCCTAATGGCTGTGAATCCACAGGGTTGGAGGGCTTGGGAAGAGGGAGAGGGAGGAGAAATGCTTCTGACAGTCCCTTCCTTGATGCTTCAGAGGCTGATCAACTCTGTCCCTCTCTGTCCTCCTGCATAGCCACATCCAAGGACTCGAGGATATCCCGGCTTTTGGTCTGATGACCAGAGAATGAACGTCATTTGATGGTTCTTACGACTCAGAGCTCGGGGATTTTTGTCCCAGAGACACAGATTTGATGCTGCGGAAGTTTTGCGTTGTTGTTAATAGGCCCGTGATGTGTGTAACAGAGAGAACATATGAATAGCCCCAGACGGATTAATTTAATTCTGTTTAGAATAATGCAGTTACCTCTGTAGGTTACAGTCAGTTCTCTAGACCTTGGGCTCTACAGTTTAATGTTACTTAAAAAAGAATAACAACAACAACAAAACCACCACTCAGGTCAATCACAGTAGCTACAGCTTCTTAAAACATCTGGTTCATAGACAATAATGTATTAGGTATGGGCCACGTTACAAAAAACATTTTTAATTTATATGAACATTCCAACAGCCGTTTTCTTCTTGGACGATTGCCATGGTGAGCAAGTGTGGCTGCTATAGTTGATTCCTGATGAGTCTGATTTTTTATTAATATTTTATTTATTTGAGAGAGGGGGAGAGCGTGAGCAGTGGGGGAGGAGGGTGCAATTTGCAGAGCGAGAGGGAGAAGCAGACTCATCACTGAACAGGGAGCCCGGCACGGGGCTCGATTCCAGCACCCTGGGATCATGACCTGAGCTGAAGGCAGATGTGCGCCCCCCGCCCCTGCTCATAAGTTTTATAACAGTGAAGATACTCAGACCATTGGATCCAACTTTATCTGTTAACCCGACTATTTCCATGTTCTCTAAAAGTTTTGTAGCGTTTTAACCAAGGGGAAAGGATATTTGTAAATCAAATTGGCCTTTGTTTGCAGAGAGGAAAATAAAGGTTCAGAAGACCCCGGGAGTTGGGGAGATCCAGGGATAGACAGCTGAAGTGCTAGCTATTCTGGCTTGTGCATAGACCTCAATTTTGCACCTAAATAGGGGAAGGAAGAAAGTTCTAGAAACTCAGGTGGCATGGCATCCCTCAGACATTGAAAGACTTTTCCTTCTCCCTTCAGCGCCCCAGCTGGTGACACTGATCCCCCCCAAAAAAATTGTTTAAATAAGTAACTCCTAAACCCTCATGGTTAAGCTACATATTTTCCTTCCTTCCAGTAAGATTTGTTACTTACTGGGATGGCAGGAAGGAGCTAGAAGGAGGTAGAAGAGGAGAGTTGAACTGGGGATGTCAGGGGTGGGAATGGCCCTAAGGAATACCAGAGAGACTTCAGTAGCTCAGTCCCCTCCGCACGCACTGCCCCAGGGTCCCTCCTGAGGTTTCTTTCTTCCAAGCTCGGAAGCCTCCGTCAGCCGACTGGGCCTTCCCACCCATACTGCTTGTTTTGGTTTGGCTGGTTTGGTTTTTCTGGTCAACTTGTTTTGGAATATTTTGAAATATTTATTTTGGAATATTTTTAGGTTTACAGAAAAGTCACAAAACTAGTACAGATTTCTGAATCCCCTGCCTCTGTGTCCCCCGTTGTTAACATATCACCACAGGACCTTTGTCTCACTTGAGAAACTGCCACCGGTACAGTACGCCTAACCAACCCCAGCCTTTTCCCGGATGTCACCAGTCTCTCCGTTAATGGCTTCTGGACCCAGAATCCATCCAGGATCGCACTTAGTGGTCATGCCTCCCCAGCCTCCTCTGGTCTGTGCCTTATTTCTCGTGGCCTTGACGGTCTCGAGGAGCACCGGCCATCCAGCTGTGGGCCGGGACTCCTTTTCCTTTGTGAGCTCCCGAGTAGAGTCATTCTTGCTGAGGACCCGCTCGACTAGGAGAGCAGGGAGGGGCCTCGGAGGCTGGACGTGGGACATTTCTGCTCCCAGAAGTGCAGGGAGACCCTGAAGCCTGGGGCATGTCCTTGTTTTGACCTTTGCTGTGCAACTGCCAGGTCGACACTCGGGCTTCGGCAAACCGCTCAACCTTGTGAGCGCGGCGTTTGAGTCCGTCGGAGTCTGCTCAGAACGGCTTTCAGAGCTCGTCTGAACCTCACGAGAAACTCTTGCTCATAACCTTGGAGTGGGTCACATCACTGAGCAGAACATTGTCTGTCTTGCTCAGGTTGCAAAGAACTTTGTTCATGAAGACGGACACGTACACGTGTGCATACGCTTATGTCTGCTCTTCTGGGCACACATGTTCACTCGCGTGTGTAGTTCTCTTTTGGAGACCGCCGCCCACCAAGTGAGGGAGCACAAGCGCGTGTGCTTCTCCTGGCCTCTGGGCAGCGGGCGCGGCAGACAGACCAGACCCTAGACGGGAAAGAACCGTTTATTTTCACACGGCCTGAACCTGATCAGTGCCTCTGCAACCTAGAATGTCGCTGAGTTGTGAGCCCAGGCAGAGTGGAGTGAGTCTGCCCCGATGGCTTCTTTGTGCCGATACTGCCTCTCTGGCGAGAAAGGCTTTGCAATGGCAAGGGACACGGACGGCATGCTCCCTTCCGGCCCCACGGGGAAATGTGAACTGCAAACCTAGTGTTTCTGTGGAGGTGTTTTCTAACCTGAGACCCAGACCCTTTCCCCTAGGCTTAAAGGAAAAAAAAATTGTTCCCCTTGTCATGATGTCCAAATTCGGGAACATCCGTGAGGCTGCCTGTCCAGGGTCCTGCCGAGAGGTCACAGGCTCTTTTTCCCTGCAGAGCTGGAGAAGGAGCTTTCCCGGAGGCCCAAGAAGGTCTGCATCGTGAAAGTGGTGGGGACCCGGAACCTATGGAAAAACATCGTGGTCCTGTGTGTGAACTCGTGAGTCGCAAGAGGGACCCGGAGAAGGGGGAGGTCGGGGAGAGGCTGGGAAGGAGAGGGGCTGGCGGAGAGGACAGCGGGGCCTCCTCCTCCCGCAGCTGGATCCTGAATTAGAGCCTCGCAGGGCTTTGCTCTTTACTGAGAGGTCCTGGGGTGAGCCCCAGCATCAGTGATATACCAAGAAGGTCTTTCTCGTCTTGACCCACAGCTCAATAACCCCACCCTTCCCCGACCACACAGGGTGGCCTTCACTTAGGGTCAGAGGTCACCTTAGGTGAGGTGGGGTGTTAACCCTCACTTGGTGTTAGAGGCTGTGGTGGGGGGGAGTTTCGCACTCAGCTGAGAAAGGCCTCAGGACTGCTGTCCGGGAAAGAGAGAGGCCCAGGGTCAGGGCTGTGATCTGACGTCCCCACATCAGTGCCATTTAATTGGTTCTTGATATTGGGGTTCCTGCTTACACCTTTGTCCTACATTTGGGGGGACGGAGGTCCTAGGCACACGGTGGGTCACAGCCGGAGCCCTGAGGCTTCAGCCTCCCACCCAGAGCCAGCTCCGGACCTGGCCCCCATACTGCTGTCCAGACGCTAGTTAGCTAGGCTAATGGGACCATTAAAAATGGAATGACTTCTCCAACTTTTACTTTGGGGAAAAAAACACAAATTGTGACATAAAGGAAATGCCAAGTTTCCATTTTACTGCTGCTTTTTTGGGGGAGGGGGGTTGCATCTCCCTGACCTTGTTACCTGCTGTGGTCAGAAGACTGCCTTCCTACCAGAACAAAAAGGTAGATCTCCCTGAGACCTCGGCAGGCTGAGAGGCAGAGAAAGTCATCTGGGATCCCCAGAGAGGAACCGAATCTCACCAGTCGCTGAATGAGAAAAGGACGCACCAGCAGGGCCCTCTACTGAGGATTTCCCAAGTGGAAATGCGTTCATGTGGCAAGCAGCAGCCTCCTCCTGTGGGGGCAGGGGTCTGTTGCCGTCGACTTTAATGCATCCTCACGGTGTGATAAAAGCACTTTGGTTTCCCCAAAGCACGGAAGAGGGGTTGGGAGAGGAGGAAATTTCTAGCTCTGGGATGGCTGCCGAGTGCTGACGTCACCAGGGAGCTCTCAGGAGAGCTGCCCACGGGGTACGAATGCACCTGCAGCCTCCCGCGGCGGTGGGGGTGGGGCCCCGGTGCCTTCGGATTCCCATTTCCCAGAGTGGACATCTGCCTCCGGTGGTCCCAACACACATGTCCCAGCAGGTTTATATGATCCTCTGGGGGAAAGAAAGAAAGAGGCTTGGCCCAGGGCAAAGGGAGGGAAAGAGTGATAAACTAAGAATGGACACGGAGTAAAAAAAAAAAAAAAAAAGAATGGACACGGAGTCTCCAAAACCAGATGTCTTCCTACAGCTTTCCCAGGGCGTGCCTGTTAATAGCAGCAGGAGTGGGTTAAGTAGGTAGTTCTCTGGATAGATCCCCAAATTTCCAGAACCCTGAATGCTGAAGGAAGAGACTGAGGCCCAGATAAGTAGGATGGCCTCCAAGTTGTCACTTGTCTGCTCAGTAGACTGGTGCAAGCTGCTTACCCTCCTTAGGCCTTTTTGCCCATCTGTGAAATGGGTCCGACAGGAGCTCCTAGGGCACCCGCATGGGAGGAGTGAGTTGAGGCATGGGAGTGCTTCGTCACGTGGATTCGTGGATTCGTTGGATGGTGTTCGAACTGAAGTTCTCTCTGCTCCGCCGCCCCCACTCTTCTGCTAAAGGGAAGGGGGAGGAGAGCGACCCCCCCCCCCCAGGAGGGGCCTGCTCCTGTCACGTCTCTCTCTGAATTCCGTCTGCCTTGCACCCAGTCGTACACTCGCTCGTGGTGAGCACATGTTTTCAGGACGTGCTGAGTGGCCGCTCGGTTTCCTGGTCCCTTTGCCGTCCTCTGTCCGACTGCCCACTGCCGCCCTCGGCTGTGCGTCTCCCCACAGGCTGACGGGCTACGGGATCCACCACTGCTTTGCCCGGAGCATGATGGGCCACGAGGTGAAGGTGCCGCTCCTGGAGAACTTCTATGCCGACTACTACACTGTGGCCAGCATCGCCCTGGCTTCCTGCCTGGCCATGTGCGTGGTGGTCAGGTTCCTGGGGCGCAGGGGCGGGCTGCTGCTCTTCATGATCCTCACCGCCCTAGCTTCGCTCTTGCAGCTCGGGCTCCTCAACCGTGAGTGGGGCTGGGGATGTGGATGGGCCTGGGGTGGGGAGAGGGGGGCCGAGCGTGGGGGAGCTGGCCC
Organism: Nasua narica; assembly: GCA_028533885.1. Taxonomy (NCBI): domain Eukaryota; kingdom Metazoa; phylum Chordata; class Mammalia; order Carnivora; family Procyonidae; genus Nasua; species Nasua narica. Next base: position 109,866,856 of record CM052802.1, on the reverse strand, counting down.
GAGGCCAGAGGGTATTGGACAGAGCTGGCTGAGACTGGAGGAAAGTTTTCTGTGACCTGAATCAACAGCTTGAGGAAAGTGGCCTTGGGAGGGACAGGTTTGAACTGGAGTGGCCTTGGTGACTGATGTTGAGTGCACTGTGCGTCCCCCCCCCTCCACGCCCCACCCGCCCTGGGGCTGGAATTTCCTGCGCGGGAGGCCCCGCCCCCCAGTGCTGGTGGGCGTGGCTTCACAGAGGGCCGGGCTGTGCCTTTGTCATACGTCACGTGAGGCGAAGAACAATGCGCTCTTCCGCGGGACGTCAGGGGGACATTTTGACACCCTTGTATTGGGACGCTGCTTTTCAGCAGCTCCTCCCAAGTTTATCAGCTTGTCTTTGAGCCAGAGAATTCCTCAGTAAATGCTAAAAATAATTCACAGAAAAACCAGGGAATCCACGCGGCATGCCTGACGCGGCTCCTCGCGCGTGGAAGTAGCGCCAGGCCCCCCTCTGACCGCGCGGAGCGAGACGCGGGAGAGCCGGGCCGCTGAGCCTCGTCTCACCAGGCGCGGAGCTCCCGGGGCGCAGGCTTGGGCCCTGCGGGAAACGGAGGCCACGGGTCGCTCCCCTCGTGCCCGAGGAGAGCCCACCTGAGGGCTGGGACTTGGACTCCCGGCCTGTCCCAAGTGCGGCACCAGTCAGAGCCGCTGACAAAACGGAAAGCCTTCTCGAGCTCCAGGGTGTGAGAGGCAGGGTCCAGAACCGAAGAGAAAGAAAAAAACTCAAGGCTTCCTCAACCTCGTCGGCCAGCAAACTGGATTAAAGATGAGCTCCTTTCAGGGACGCCTGGGTGGCGCAGTTGGTTGGGCAACTGCCTTTGGCTCAGGTCATGATCCCGGCGTCTTGGGATCGAGTCCCGCATCGGGCTCCTTGCTCCGCGGGGAGCCTGCTCCTCTCTCTGCTTCTGCCTGCCTCTCTGCCTGCTTGTGTTCTCTCTCTGTTAAATGAATAAATAAAAAATCTTTAAAAAAAAAAAAAAAAAAAAGATGAGCTCCTTTCAGACTCCGGAGCAATTTCCCTAATGTGGTCACGTTCCCATCCCTTCTGTCTCTGGCCGGGAGACAGGCTTCTTTTCAGCCGTGACAAATAAGGAAACAGAGCAGCGTGTGTCTCCTGGCGGGGGCCACCCAACCTCCCCTGCCAGGGAGCCCTGTGCAAACCCCTGAGCTTTGGGTGCAGGGAGGGGGTGTCACGGGTGCCCTCCTTGTCCCTGAGCAGGAAAGCCCCAGGCACTAGGTGCCCACGAGAAGCCGTGAGCCTCAGGGCTCCGAGCACACAAAACGCCGCCGACAGGTCTGCCCCCACAGTCCTTGCTGCTCCCTCTGCACAGACCTGCGGCGACTGGGGAAGAATTATTCACGGTGACATTAGCCCTTCGGCCGGAGGTCTAGAAGAGCTGCTAGGGTCTCTGTTCTGAAGAGTTCCATTCTCCGCCCACATTTGGAGGCCAGGCCATGTCTGGGGACTGTCGCCCACAGGTTCCTGCATCCTCCCAGCACTTGGCCCCCAGCAGGTGTTGGTCCTGTTCTCCGTGGGCCTGGCACGGGGGCAGGGGGCCAACCCGGGCTGGAAGGGAGTTCACGGGGAGGCCAATCCCTTGGACAAGCGCGGTAGCGACTTCATACTTAACGGGCTTTCTTTCTCCCCTCTTTACCCACGGTCCTCGTCTGCGTCCGCGTGGGGGCCGTCACTTCCGGGGGTGCAGTGATTGGGAAGTACAGCCAGCATCCAGACTCAGGTGAGCTCCAGTGCCCGTGCACTTGTCACTTTTTATTGCACCCAAACGGGACTTTTCGTCAAGACTCACAGACTTGTGGTTTCCTCTCCCTGTCTCTCTCCCTCTCTCTCCTTATCCTTCAAGAATTGCAGCTGAAGTTGGCCGTAGGTTGGACACTATAAGCATACATTCGTATTCTCTACTCCCTCTCGCCTCTAGAAAGAGCACCTCGTTTCCCCGTCTGTGCCCGGCTTGCACGCATGGCCTCGCCTCTCCCCCCGCCCCGATCCCCCACCCCCCACCCCGGCCTCAGCAGTCAGCCCGGGCCCCTGCTGCAGCCGGTCTTAGGGACGGTGCCTGGGCGACGTGAGAAACCGCCAGGGAGCACGGACGCCCAGCTGACTGTGCCGCCAGGGGAAGCTCCTGTCCCCCTTTGTTCTTCACGGCCGCTCGCTGCTCTCGGCCACGAGGATGGCAGAGCTACGGGTTGCACGAGGATGGCAGAGCTACGGGTTGCACGTGCCTGGCCTGCTCCAAGACCGAGCTGCCGACACTGTCCGCTCTGAGGTCCCCTGCATTCAGGATACACCTTGCAGGGAACTTGGCTGTGCCCCAAACGTATGACCCCAACCGCATGGCCGTGCTCTGTGCTGGACGCTGCCTGGGTGTGTGGTCAGTCTCTGGTGCCCTTTGCAGGGTGCTTGGATGGGGTGAGCGCTGTCCCTCCAGGCCATAAATTCTTCTGTTGGGTTATCAGAGTTTTTGTTCCCTTCAGTCCAACCAGGCATACTCTGTGCATTGGACGGGTCCAACCTGAGGCCAGAGTAGCCGGGGCTCTCTGGAGGCGGAGGCCTTGTTCCTCCGAAGGCTGGGATAGAAGGGACATTGTGACGGCGCCGGGGAGACCGCCACCCTCCCCTCCGGAGGCCACTAGGCACGGCTAGTGGCCTCCGGAATCCGGAGCCCATGCGAGCTCCAGCATTTCCGGCCTATGGGACCCCTCACAAAGTCTTCTGCCAAGAGGGTCTGACCTGTTACACCTAGAGGTGCTCCTCGGTCTCCAGAGAGAACTGAGTGCCCCAGGCTGCACCCCAAACCAGAGAAGGGGGAAGGGGAGGACCCTTCTGTGGGCCTAGACCCTCCCCCGTCCCTTGTCCCACTGTGTCTCTGCACGCCCGCCCCCACCTGCCTTGCCAGCCTCCTTTCCCCTGCCCTTCTGCCCACCCCCTCACTGTCTCCCTCTGATTGTCCTTCAGGTATGAGTGATAGCGTCAAGGACAAATTCTCCATCACGTTTTCCATCGTGGGCATGTTCGCCTCCCACGCGGTGGGAAGCCTCAGTGTGTTCTTCTGTGCTGAGATCACCCCCACGGTAATCAGGTAGGTCACGGGAGGGGCCCCGCCGGCGCCTTCTGCCTAGGACTCGGGAGAGGGCTGGGTGCGGAGCGAGGCCCCTGTGGGATGAACCAACACCAGCCGTGTCCCGCCCTGGCCTGCGGCCCAGGGTGCAGCACGCATGCCGGGCATGTCCGCCCTTCAGCTGGGGAGCTCTGCCCTGACTCTGAGGCAACCGAGAGTCAGCTGAGAACTTGACCCTGGGCTCCATCCAGGCAAGGAGCCAGAGGAGCAGGGAGCAGGGAACTTTTTGGGGTGCAGGAAGCCCTGCACGGTTCCACCTGAAAGGGGATGTTACCCTGGACTTCATAACTACTCTTGTCTTCGTTCACGGAGTAAGGTCTGATCCTATTTTGGTGCCGGTCCCAGATAGTGGTACCTGGCTGCTACTACCCTTGGATGTTATTAAGATTACAGCATAATAAAAGGCTTTGCCTTCAGTTGAAAGGGCATTGCTTAACAACGGAATCATTTCATTTTCCTGGTAATTACTGTTTGCGACTTACGGAAGGGCTCATCGTGATTGCCGTCACACTGAACTTGGCATGGGAGTATCATTAGCATTGCAAACACACATGCTTTTTGAAAGTATAAACTGTGAATAAATTAGGCAGTTATTCAGCTGTGAAAGAAAAGCCAGAAGTCAGCATGACGACACCTGTCCGCCCTGATTTTCCCACGCGGGCAGACAAGAGAGCCCAGTGCAGGTCAAGGCGGGACCGGTGCAGACTATTTTAGCCCCTCGGGTGCTGTGAAGGGCTCTGGGCGAAGGCAGGTAGGCTCATGGACTTTCTTCCCACATTTCCAGGAGTCATGCTGACAAGAGAAATTTCACATGACCTCATTTTGCTTCATTCTCCCAGATTTTTGCAATGCACGCCAAGTCTGAGGGCTACTCGGTGCCCGTGGAACAAAATGCCAAGGGATGGTATATGTAAGAAAAAAAGCAATTAAATGCCAAGTAATTCACCCTGTGCTGATCCTCTCCTAAGCCAAAGTGAACAGCCCGAAACTTATTTTGTGCTCAAGGTTGCAAAATACCTCAAGCAGATAGCATCTCCCTCTGTGTCTTTTCTTTACCTAGTTAAAATTTCCTTCCTTGACCAAAGAATTCAGCAAAGCGGGTTCTTTCATTAAAGCAGAAGTCAAGGTCGGATCTCTGGCTTTCCATAGATTCGCATTATTGTGGACCTTTCTCCGGGGGGGCCACCCCTTAACTGTGCTGGTTGGTGGACCTCATTAGTCATTGTTAGATTTTGCTTAACAAGCTAAACGGAAGGAAATACACTATCTTCTTGCTCTTTGATGCAGACCTGCCAAGATTATTTGGGCATAGAAATTCAACAAATACGTCCTTCAATTCCGCTTGCCAAGATGACACACTAGAAAAAATATTTGACCTTTGGTGCTGTTTTGTACTTGCAGAGAGATGAAAGGAAATCGAGTCCAAAGGGGGTCGGTCTCAGGCCAGGAGGGAAGGGGTCCTGGTGTCACTCCTGCACCCCCTCCCCTTCAGTGGCCTGGCCCGTTCTTGCAGACACACTCGGAGACAGTTCCCACAGGGTCCCCGAGACAGAAATTGACCTTCCTCGCCTCCCCCTACTTCTCACAGCCGAATCCCAGATAAGTGAGGGTGAGCGGCTCGCGGTCTGAGAGCTTTTTCTTTTACTCACTGAAGTATACATGAGCTTCATTTTTTTAATATGAGATGAACCTTTTTCTACAAGGCTGTTATTAAAAACATTCCTTCTGACCCAGAACCAGTAGCCCAGGGGAAGATGCCTGGATTCACTGACGAGGAGCAAATAGGAGGATAGAACCTTTTTGTACGGAGGCTTGTGGAACTCCATCGCCCAGAAACCACAAACTCACTGCAGGCTGATGAACGTATCACTTGTGTCACGAGATCCCATCCAGACTTTCTATTGCAGGGAAGAGCTTCCCTCCCACCCAGGCCTGGTCTGGATGGTGTTGTTGGCAACATGCTCTCCCTCAGTTCGCTTCCTGAGGCTTCGGGACTCGGGTGCCTCTGCAGGCGGGTGGGGAGGGCCCTGTGTCTGCAGCAGCTCTCCCCTGGGACTTGGTGAGAAGTGACCCCGGGGCCTGGTTGATCTAGAAGCAGTGGGTGGTTTTCTGGTGCAGGACCATCTTTTTTCTGCCGTGTGCATCTAGAAGCTGCAGGTGGGAGCCCCTGAGGCCTTCACCTATCTCCTCACCCTTCAGCAAAGGGGTCAGTTCAGAGAGGCGGCGGCGCCGGTGATCACAAGCCCATTTCGTTGTCCTGCAGCCCCACACAGGCTCCCTCCGAGCCCCTGGGCCTTGGCTGTTCATGCTCCGGTATGTCTGAGCCCAGCTGCTCCTTCCGGATATCTTCTGCTTTCCTCCCCTTCGGGCTGTCCCGCTCCTTTCTCTAGAAACTTCTTTCTTGGAACTTGCCTTCCCTGAGAACTTCCTTCTGAGTGATTCCTCCCCTTTTCACGCCCCGGGACTAAGAACCTGGGCCCTGCTGTCCTCCCTTCTAAAGGTGCCTCAGGAACAGGCACCTAGGACAAAGGTGGCCTGTGTGATGTGACATCTGGAGTCTAACTTCTTTAAAAATTCATGTCTTAAATATACGAATTATATACTTACATATATAATACATACACACACACACACACACACACACACACACACATAACAAATGCTAAGGTCAAGGAGCCAAGGCATGCAGGGTAGGAGCTCAGCAGGTGGACTAAAAACAAGCAAAGCTTAGAGAATGTGGCCTCAGGCCTCAGATTCGGATCTTGGGCATGAGAGCAGGTGGCGCTGTGTATGACCCCAGAGGTCACTTTCCTCCGTGTGACCTTAGGCAAGTCCTTTAGCCAGACTTCATCTCTTTGCCCTAAAACGAGACGAGTTATGACTGTCTTCTTACATTTAGGGTAGTGATACTGAGGGAGAAGGAGTCTGTAGAGGGGATCCAGCCTCCAGAGGTGACAACGGATATTATTAATTATTCCTACCCAAGTATTTTTGGCAGTTATATTATTTCTACAAAACTGGCACAAATATTTGTTTATCCTTGACTTCACAGAAATGGAGTAAAGACAAATTAAGTAAGACGGAAAAGGAAGTGAGAAATGGAGGTTTGTTTGTTCTATTTAAACACAAGATGCTTGATATTCACATGTTTAAAGGAATGATTTGAAGATTCTGGAATTCTTAATTTAAGTTTACTACTTCTAATAGTAAGTCTGCCTGTGTATCGCCTTTTATATCCTTAATTTAGATATTATTACTAGTGAAATAAAGGTATACACTGGATATTAAAATTTTCTGTGCTCCTAAAACACGGGGAGGCAAAATTTGCCCCCAGTTCTTTTATCTGTAAATTGAGGTGTCTGCCTGCTCCGATATTTATACATGGGCACATGCTGCCCTCTATTGACAGTCTAAAGAATAGCAGAACGTGCACAGAGTCCACATTTTAGGGGAGGAAAGGAAGCTTAGCACCTGAGAGCCAAGCACGAAATAATGACCCCATTCTCTAAACAGAGATTTCAAAAAGACAAGACAAAGCAAAGAATGGTACATCAAATTCTTTCAAAGGTGTTCCTAAGCTTACTGAATAATTTCAAGGTATCCTTGATAGAAAACCAAACAGAAAACTGCTTTTGTGGCAAAAATACATAAAGAAATATTGCATATTATATATGCACACGTACGTAGACTGCATTTTATTTATATGTATACACACAAACATATACGTAGATACTTACGTGAGCTAATCCTACCATTAACATATTCGACATGATTTATTAATTCATTATTTTGGCACGACGTGAGACTTCGTCCCATGCTGACCTCTGCTGCCTTGACCGTTGACTCTGTTTGTGCCCTACCCTGGGAGTCTGTGGACCCTCCCGTCCTGTAAGTTAACTCACGCGTGGACTTCATATGCATTGAGCAAAGTCCCTCTCTGCTTGTCAATGCCGTCCACACGTAGTGACGGGGAGGTCCCATGGAAATCCAGAAAGTCTCAGAGTAAAGGATGTCTTACTGGTAGTAAGGGCCCCAAGGATACACACCCATTATCCCTGGCATCCATCTGTCCCTTGCAACATCTTGTGGCTTCCCGAGTGGCCAGAATGACCGAAAAGACAAAGGAAGCCAGAGTAATCCATAAGCATCCAGTATTTATTAAGCATAAATAATATGTGCCAGTTGATATTCTAGAAAATAATCCTTGCCCTTGACAAGCCCGTAGACTAAATAAGGACGGGAGGCATATGAAGAAATACTAACAGAAAGGTGCAAAATCTTCACAAGGTGGTCTGGGACCATCTGGCTGGGAAGGGGGGTGGTTACTGGGGGACCCCCTCCCCAAATATTGCTATTCCTTGTGTCCCCTTGATGGCCCAGTGGCACGAGGGTGTGGCTACTCTAGAGCCCTTTCCGTCTCTCCCCTGGTGAAAGGCTTTCTGACACAGAGGACTGGTGACACATCCCAGCCTGGGTGAGAGGTGGCTGTCTTTTCTTCCATTGCTAAGACTAGGAAATTCCATCAACTCACTGTGTGTATAGTTTTCTACTGCTGTGTAACAAATTATCCCAAAACTCAGTGGCTTAAAACAACACTGGCTTGTTGTCTCATAGTTTCTTCGAGCCGGAGTTGGCAAAGCCTAGCTGGGACTTCTGCTTCAGGATCTCCCATGGGCTCCGATCAGCCAGGGTAGGATCAGGCTTCAAGCTCATTCAGGAATTAGTCTTCTTGTGTTCATGCTGCTAAACCAGAATACTACAGACTGGGTGGGTTATAAACGACAGTAATTTATTGCTGGAGGCTGCAAGTCCAAGATCAAGGTGTCCACAGATATGGTGTTTGGTTGGTCTGCTTTCTGGTTCATTGACAGCCATCTTCCCTCTATCCCTTTGGGGTTCCATGTCCTCACGTGGTGGAGGGGTGAGGGAGCTCTCTGGGGTACCTTTATAAGGGCAGTAATCCCATTCGGGAGACCTAATCACCTCCCCAAGCTCCTGCCTCCTAACGCCATCACACTGAGGATTAGGAGCTCAGCCTTAGGAGCTGGGGTGGGCGAGGGGACAGACATTCCCACCAGAACAGCAAGGTTCAGCTCCTCGCTATTGGACCGAGAGCTTCAGTTCCCTGCTGGCGGGAGGTCACCCTAGTTCCTTGCCACCTGGAGTGTAACAGCATCACAGCCCGCTTCATCAAAGCCAGCAGGAGAATCTGCTAGAAGTCAGTCTTCTCATAACCTAGTCATGGAAGGGACATCTCATCACCCTTGCCCTATTTTGTTGGTGAAAAGCACATTGCTAGGTCCAGCTCATGCTCAAGATACAAAGGTATGAACGCTTAGAGGGGTGACTCGTTGGGGCCATTTTAGCAATCTGCTGGTCGCCGCCCCTGAAAACCTCTTCAGTCTGTGAGGGACCCACAGACACAAGCACAAGAGGCAGGCGGCGGGGAAGGGGGCTGCAGGGAGCACACTGGAGGGACAGGGGCCCCCGTGAGAGACATGTGTATGTGAAGGAGCAGCGGGAAGGGGTGAGGCTCTTTCTGAAGGGACAGTGAGCAGGAGCAGGGGTCCCTGGAAGGAGAGGGTGGGCAGGTGGGCAATAGGCAGCTTCAGGAGGCATCTGGTGCAGGGTGTCGGTGGTGGGCCAGGGGCAGGAGAGGGGAGGAGGAAGGACCAGAGCGGGGCCAGCAGGCTCCACCCACCTTTGGGTCTCCGTCATCCCTGGAGGCTCTGGACCCATCTTCTCGTCACCCTTCCAGTGCGTGAACTTGCTCAGCACCAGGCCCCGCCATCACTCCCCAGCGCACCGCGGAGAAACCAGCAGCACCCCAGCCAACCCACTGATCTCCCTGTTCTCCCTTCACCTCCTGCTCTTTGCCACTTGTTCAATATTAATGCAGCCAAAAAAAGACATTAAAAATACAGCAAAATTTCCGCCTTGGGAGGCCAACAGAGAAAGGAGAAGGAGCTTAGACAACTGGGAGTCACAACGGCCAGCGTGTACTTGGCACTGCCTGGCCTGGCCTCAGGGACACCAGCGCCCCGTCTCCGTTGATGTGCCCACCCTGTCCCCGTGTCAGATCCTCCCTGAGGCTCATGGAGGTGAGGCCGCTCGGTGGTGGAGGCAGAATACGAACCCAGGCCCACTGGCCCCCGACCAGTGCTCTCAACCAGCGCTCTCTGGCCCGAGGAGCGAGTAGGGAGCGTCCGGTGGCTGCTGGGCCTGGGGACTGCGGGGAAGGGCCTCCGCTCCCTCCTCGGCAGCATGCGAGGACACTGTTGCCGCCGGGGAACCTGACAGAGCTGAGCTGAGCCCAGCGGAGACGCCTCACAGAGGGAGTGAGGGAGAGAGCCAAGGAGCTCGGGGACTGGGGATGCCGGTCGGGCAGGTGCGGGCCAGGGCTCGGCCCGAGGCCGGAGGGAGCCCTCGGAGGACTCTGAGAGCGGGAGCGGCATGATCCACTCCACATTCTGGAAGGGTCGCTTTGTCAGCAGTGAGGAAAGAGCCCCAGGGAGTAGGAGGACGCAAGCCAGGCCAGTTAGGGGAGTGTGACCCAGACGGGCTGAACTGGAAGCCAGGGGGCCTGCGCGAGGTTGGGCAGAGGAGGCCTCGCCAGGGAAGAGTCTGGCCGCTCCCGGGCTCTGGCGTTGTCCTGAGGCCAGGGTGCCCCACCTCACCCCCACCCAGCACGAGCGGCATGAGGAACCTCCTCCCGTGAGCAGAGGTACGAGGCCTTTCTTATTTGGGACTGAGAGAAGGGAAGAGAGCAGCGTCTTTCATTATTGTCATGAAACGTGACAAACGAGGGAGGGAGACCCCGTCACACACATTGTCCCACCCACGCACACGTGACTGTCCTTCTTCTGTTCCATTCTTTAAGAAAAAGTGTTTCTTTTCTGTGCTCCTTCCTATCTTGACCATCGAACCCTGATATGTCTGCTTTACGGTGGCCCTTAGGGACAGCTGTCGACCTGGGGAGCCCCAGACGCTGAGTCCCCCTTGTTCCTGTCACTTGTGTGGATCTAGGACTGGCCAGCCAGAGGGCCTACTGTAGACAGCAGGGACTGTCGGTTCACGGTTGACAGCGAGGCCCTGGGAGGGCCACAGGGAGAGGGAACCCGCTGCTGAGCCCCACGGGGAGCTGAGCAGAGCAGAACCCCCGCAGCAGCCTGAGCAGCAGCGGGGACACGGGAGGCCTGGGTGGCTGCCCCCCACTAGAAGCTTTGGGGGTTTGTGTTAGCAGGAGGCCCCAGTTCCCACAGGCAGAACAGTGTTGGATTGGGTTGTTTTTTTTAAAGCTTTACTGCAGTATAATTTACATACCATATAATGCATGCATTTTAAATATACAAGTCAGTGATCTTTGGCGCAATCATCCCCATAAATCTAGATATCAAACATTTCCATCCCCTCAAAGTTCCCTCCTGGCCCTTTGCAGCCCTCCCTGTCCCCACTCACAGCCCCCGGCAATCACTAATCTGCTTTCTGTCTCTGCAGATCTGTCCCCCACCCCCCCGCCCCAGCCACTTTTTTTTCATATAAATGGAGTCTACAGTCACTTAGTGTAACATTTCTGAAATTGGTCCCCGCTGTGGCAGGTGTCGGTACTGTTCCCTCGTCCGGGACGTGCCACAGTCTATCCGTCACCAGGTCGGGATTCTTTCTGATTTGGGGCTCTTACCAATGATGCTGCGGCGAACATTCGCGTCTAAGTTTTTGCGTGCTCTAGGTTTCCTGGGTCTCATGACAGTGGAATTTTCATTTAACTGTTTCAGAACCTGACAAGTGCTTCCACGGCCGCTGCCGCCCTTTCCCTTCCCAGCGGCGTGGTTGGGGGTCTCGTTCTCTGCACAGCCTCAAGAACACTTGTTACTCTCTTTGTTTTGTTTTTAAGATTTTATTTTTTTATTTGAGAGAGAGCACAAGCAGGGGGAGCAGCAGGAGAGGGAGAAGCAGGCTCCCTCCTGAGCAGGAGCCCGATGTGGGGCTAAATCCCAGGACCCTGGGATCATGACCTGAGCGAAAGGCAGACGCTTCGCCGACTAAGCCCCCCAGGGGCCCCCCATTCTCTGCCTTCTTGATTGTTGCCCTCCTGGTGGGTGTGCAGCGGTATGTCATTGTGGTTGGGATATTCATCTCTGTAATGACCAGGGATGCTGTACATCTGCTCGGGTGCTTTGAATGTTTTATAGTTTGTACAGTGTCTTTGAAGAAATGTCTGTTCCACGTCCCTGGCCCATTATTTAAACTGGTTGACAGTTCTTTATATATTCTGGATACCAGCCCCTTTTCAGACATGCTCAGTAATCAACCATGTTCTCCCAGTCTGTTTTTTCTCTTTCCATTTTCTTGAGAAATAAAAAAAACTTCTGCACTTTTGAAGGACAGAAGATTTTTTGTTATTTTGAGGAAGTCCTACTGGACTGTGGAAAGATCATTTTCTCTTCTAGATCCTGCTTTTGGTGTCATATGTAAGAAATCTGCCTCACCTAAGATCACTATTTCCCTTGTATTGTAAAAAGTGTTACAGGTTTAGCGCTTACATTCAAGTCAGTAACCCATTCTGAGTTCCCCTTTCGTGTATCATGTTACATGAAGGCCCAGCTGCTTTCTTTTGTGCCTGGAAAACCAGCTGTCCCAGACACTTGTTGAAAGACTCTTTTCCCTGTTGAATTTGCCTCTGTCAGAAGTCAGTGGACCATAAATATAAAAGTTTATTTCTGAACTCTCAGTTCCACTGATCTGTCGATAAACCAATACCACACTGCCTTCATGACTATAGCTTTATACGAAGTTCTGAAACTGGGACAATAAGTCCTTGAAGTTTGCTATGTTTCAAAATTGTTTTTGCTGTTCTGGGTCTTTTGCATTCCCATGTAAGTCAGTCTTGGGATCAGATTATCATTTCTGGAGGGGAGAACACATCATCTGGAAATTTGATAGGGATCGTGTTGAATCTATACATTCCATCTAAGACAGAAGACCTGCCGTCTTAACTGGGTGTTCCAATCGATGAACAGGGACTGTGTCTTCATTTACTTTGTATTTTTTATTTTTCTCTCAGCAATGATTTGTAGTTTTTAGTATACAAGTCCTGCATATTTTTTTTAGAGAGATTTTATTCATTTCTTTGAGAGAGAGAGCATGCACATGCGAGTGCGAGTGTGGGGGGAGCTGAGGGAGAGGGATAAGCAAACTCTGCGCGGAGCACGAGCCCGATCGATGCGGGCTCTGCCTCTTCAATCCTTGCCGTCCTGGTGGGCGTCGGGCGGTATGACATTGTGGTTGGGATATGCATCTCTCTAACGACCAGGAATACTGTCCATCTGCTTGGGTGCAGATTGTTTCGTATTTGTACACAACCCTGAGATCACGACCTGAGCCAAAATCAAGAGTCAGACGCTTAACCGACTGAGCCACCTGGGTGCCCCAAGTCTTGCATTTTTTTTAAATCTATTTTTAAGTATTTTGTTCTTTTGATGTTATGAGAAATGGAATTTTCTTAATTTCATTTTCACCTTCATTGTTGCTAGTGTGTAGATATACAGTTGACTTTTGTCTGTTGATCTTGTGTCTCATGCCCTCGAAGGTCAGTATTTCGATGAGTTAGAGCCACCAGTAGTGCCAACCAAGAGCATCAGAGGCTCCTCGAGAGCCTGCTGCGGGAGCCTTCTGCCTAGGTGCATGCAAGAAGAAAGGTCTCTTCACTGATGGGTGGTGCATAGCTCTTAAGCAACTCCAGGGGAAGTTCTTCCTTAAACCGACCGAGACCCACATCCCCATACGCTCTGCCCAGTGGGGTGGGTCCGCACTCCGAAGGGAAACAGACAACTCTATTCCCCCTTCCTTGAGACCAGCCAGCCCTCCCTGGCCTGTGCATTGCGTGACACAGTGGGACCGTGACCTCCTGTCACGTGGACACTGCAGTGCCCTTTCCTGCAGCCCAGCACTGCTTTCCAGAGATCACCAGACACCTCGCCCCCCCCAGATACACTTTTATGTCAAAGGAGAGACCTTTAAGCTATGATGGATTTTTTAAATGTTGCATGATTTACTAACCTCTTTGGAACTTTGGTAGGTTCCCCCAAATGGCAGAGGAGCGGAGATAAATGGCACACGCCCTGGGCTCGCATTGTGTACTTTCTGAGTTCAGTGCCGCCGGGACTTTCTCTCAGTCACAGCACATGGCTTCTGGCACAGTAGCTCAGAGAGGGGACCGCTTCCACTGGTGGTGTGCAGAATGGTTTTAGAAAATATATGGGACAAAACAATAAATAAGAACGCACAGTGAGAAAAATTACTGTCTCTTAAAGTATCTTCCAGTCTCTAGTTCTGGCTGGAGAAGATCTCTGTGAGTGCTGGTACGTCTGTCATATCCTCTTCGACCCCTGTTAATCCACCTGCGCGGGGCGGGGAGGGGGGGCTGCCTGAGCCAGGCCCCGGTGGGCCCCGTGCCCCTCGGCGGCGGGCTCAGACCACGGCCACTGACCATGTGTGCTCTCCCCGCAGGTGCGGCGGGCTGGGGCTGGTGCTGGCCAGCGCGGGCTTCGGCATGCTGACGGCGCCCATCATCGACCTGCACAACCAGAAAGGCTACTTCCTGCACCACATCATTTTTGCCTGCTGCACGCTCATCTGCATCATTTGCATCCTCCTGCTGCCCGAGAGCAGGAACCAGAACCTGCCCGAGAACATCTCCAATGGGGAGCACTACACTCGGCAGCCGCTCCTGCCGCACAAGAAGGGGGAGCAGCCCCTCCTGCTTACCAACGCCGAGCTCAAGGACTACTCCGGCCTCCACGACGCGGCCACCGCAGGGGACGGGCTGCCGGAGAACACCACGGCCAACGGCATGAAGTCCATGTAGCGCTGGGCACGGCCTTCCTGCAGGGGGCACTGTGGGTGCCGGGGGGGGGGGTTGTTGGGGCTGTTTGGGCACAGGTTTAGACCGGGGACCAGGGACCAAACACGTGGCTGGGGGGCAGGAAGACCCAGTTCTGCTGCTGCTGCTGCTGCCGCGGATCCCGAGACTGTCAGCTGGTGTGGGGAAATTCTGTCTTTCCAGAACTGTAAGGATCATGTGTGTGAGGAAGCAAACTCTTTGAAAATAACCCTTCAGACTTTCTTTTCTGCCATGAAATATTTGTATTTATTTTGGTCATTTTTACAAGAAGCACTTTATTCCCTTTCCTCTGACTGATCTCGAAACAGAACCGCCTCTTTCGGAAGAGGGACACAGTTGCCGAGGAGGACACTGTCAGTAGCCAGCACGGCGGCGCTGGAGGTCGCACGCCATCCTCGCCCAGCACCCCGCTGGGGAGCCAGGGGTCACTCACTCTGGGCCCGCGCCCCCTAGGGCCGCCTGACCGCGTGTGGACGGACCGAGCTGTCATGGGCGGCTCCGTGACCGCATCGTAGACAGAGTGAAAGGTAAACGAGTAGGTTTTTGCTAGAGAGTCTATGTATGGCTTTTAAAGGGTTTTGTGTGTGTGTGAGGTAAGAGCTTCTGTTCCACGTGTTGGGGGAAAGCAGCTCCCAAATATCATTAAAACCAGCTTAGTCTTTCTTTCGAGATCATCCTTTTGTACTTGATGCTGGAAGCCCCTTGGGGAAAAATGTAAACATTTCGCCAGAAATCCTAAGTAACGAGTGGTACTAAGGCCACGGTTCGCCGACACGGGCTCCCCTGGCCGAGCTCACAACGAGCAAGGGTGTGGAGAGGCGAGGCGCGGTAACATCAGTCATACTCCTGCCCAGGTTTAGCTCCAGCAGGAAAGTCCCCTCTGTCACACTCGGCTTCCTCGCCAGCACAACCTGAACACAAGGCAACTTCCTGAACTGAAAACCAATAGGAAACTGACACAGACCACTGAGGCAAACCCGCAGGAGCGAGGGGTGCTCTCCCGGACATGGCCCGTCACCCACATCTCGAGCACACGCCACGTAGAAATCACCAGCCTGGATGACTGTCAGCTCTCACTGACTTCACGCTGAGAGACCACAAAGCCTGTGGGAGCCACTCCTCCGCGCAGCCCTGCCTTTGCCTGCTTCCTGCTTCCTGTCACTACCGTCAGCACAGAGGGAGGCTCAGGGCAAGGAGTGGGACTTTCACAGGTGAGTCCACCTGACCTCCGGCCTCTCCAAGCATCAAGACCAGTTGAGAGAAAGCAATAACTCACCAAAGTTCAACACCCACCCCGTCCCCGACAGCCAAGGGTTTTCGTTGTGTTCCTCATTGCATCCCAGACAGTGAAGGCTTCGTCCTGCCTTTCCAGGTCAGTCTTTCTGCACCTGTCTGAGGGGCGCGTCATCGGAGACTTGGAGGGCCTCTTCAAGGACGTCCGGGGGCCACGAACAAACAAGCTTCATTGGCGCAGGCAGGCGCTGCCTTGTAGCCACACAGGCACCCGATTTTTTGGACAGCCTGCTTTCTTTCTAGAATCGTCCACCTCCACACTTTGTGATACATGTCTTTGCTGTGAGGCGTGTTCTTCCTGGGAAATTGTGGTCTCGAGTCTGTGAAGCAGTTAGGTGACTTCCAACGGACAGCTGCTAGAACTCAAAAGGGCCAGAAAAAAGGTTGACGTGACTTCCCTTTCTCCCCGTCCAGCTTTCCACCCAGTCTGTTCACAGTCCACCCCGGCCCCCCGCCTCTGAAACTGCTAGACCCCAGCACGAGCCCGCTGACGGGGCAAAAACAGTGTGAGGAGGTGAGCAAGCTTGCAGGCATGCGCGATGCCAGGAGGAAGGCGTTACCGGTCTCGTCGCCGGCGCCTGGGAAGGAAGGCCGCCGGGCAGGCTCTCCCCAGCTCCACCTGCTCCAGCCCGCTCACCCACACCCCCCTTCCTCTCTTTTAAGTCCCTTTCGTTCCATGTTGCAATGTGAGTCTGCATCCACCTTGATTTGAAATCTTTCTTGACATCTCTGCAGCCTTCATGTGCCAAACTTGCGGGAATACCGTTTGCCTTTTCTAGAGGACTTACCACACAGCCACCGGGCGGCAAGAACCGGTAAGCCCAGGCCGCTGGGTGGGGGGGAAGCGGGAAGGAGCCAGCGAGCCCCCGGGGCCGCACCTGGCCAGGTGTTACGTCTGCATCCCTCACCCCAGTGCCAGGGCAGCCCACTTGCTGTCCTCCAGGACCTGGGCGTGTTCCCTCGCTGGCCGCTCGGACCGCCTGGGAGAACCGTCCTGAAGCTGTCGGGTGCCACCGGTCACCTCTAGCCAGGAGGGCAGAGGCGAGGCACGGCACCTACAACGTCCTGTTCCTCTGTCTCTGATGTCCCTGTGACGGGACAACCGTAAAGACCAGTCCAACGGAGACAGCAGTCAGCACCGTCACCTCAGTGATCCGGACTAGGAGAGAAGCTGGCTATGAGGGCTGGGCTCTTGGGACCCAAGTCTAGCAGATGTGAACATGGCTGACTCACCAACAATCAGCGATGTCTCGGCAAAGCGGTCCCACAGCTCTTCTCTCCCAGGAGCCGCAGAGTTAGTCTGGGCTTCCGTTCGGGTGCTGGCTTGGCTTCGGGATACCTGACAAGCTCTTAAGGAACGCCTTTATGAGACGTAGACGAAGCAGGAACGCTTCTGTGGGGGCTGAGCTCGGGGCGATCCCATACCAAGTGAGCAAGGCAGCAGGGGCCCCCCGGGGCCTGAGCCTTCTGCGCCTGCCCCGCTCGGCGCGGGAGGGGACGGCGGTCCCCAGCTGTCTGGCACAGGTCAGTGGTGCACGGACTCCTCAGTCCTGTTTCCTTCGTGCTTAGTGAGGAAACACTTCTCAGGCACCTGCGACTTCAAGTCGGCCTTCCCCACCGCCTCCACCCCCCTCCTGCCCGGGGAGACATCCCACGGTACGTGCTCCAGCTTCCTCCTCCGCCATCCACTCCTGCACCCTGCCGTCCTCTCGGGGAGCTGTGATCCCCTTCCAATAAAAGTTATGCACAAATGTGAACACCTGAGACAGGGCTGGATATTTCTTCATTTTGTTCTCGTCCAGAAGTCAACAGTAACACCACATACCCGAAACATGAGCGCCCCAGACAAATAAGGAAACCGTTTTAAGCGCTTTATTTTCTTAAAGAGTAAAATCACTTGCGACTAGGGGCCGGGGGCTGGTAAGTTTGTTTGGCCGCAGAACAGAAAGAGCAAAACTCAACCTCGCCAAGGAAGTAATTGCACTCAAACATGACCACTTCCTAGAGCCAAACAAAAAATGACTGAAGTGCCATTAACTGACCTGTGTGACCGTCGCATCGCCCGGCCCCTAGGGGGTGTGCAGGTGCACGCACGTGCTGGGGGAGCGCACACTTCCACTCTTTTAAAAAGAACACCTCACTTCAGTGTATTGTGTGTTTTGGAAAAGCAGTGCAGTGTGTTATGTGTAGTGGGGAATACTTCCCTCCCTCTGTCCTCTCGGCAACCCCCACGTCTGAGGTTTCTGTCTAAGCACCATGTTACTGTACGCGTCGACCGGGGTTCCTCTGGAGGTGCTCATTCATAGCACAAGCCTAAACGGAGTTCTGAACTGTCGTTCAAAGCTAAACGTCTGCATGATGTCACATCTGTTGTACCTTTGGGGAAAATTTGTATGTAAATGTACAGAAATAAAAAATGTTGCCCCATTAACAAATTTCCACTGGAATGTCTTCCCTACCTCATCTGATGGTATCCAATGAAGGGCATTTCATGACCATTGACGACAAGTAATAAAAACTCTACCTGTTTATGCAGCTCTCACTGTCCCTACTTTAGCGCCTCTGTAAACCGAGTCTTTGCTCTCACCCCGAGGGGACAGCGGGCCGCCTCTCATCTCGCTTGCAGGGTCCTAATCTTAAAGGCAGGCAGAGGCAGAGATCGGATTGCACGCAGACTGTTCCCTTAGTGACGTTCTCAGACCACCTGAGGAGCGGGGGCCATCAGCAAACCGAAGAGCTCTTTTCTCGTGTGTACTGATGTCCTGCCAAGCCATGGCCTGACGGTTCCTAGAGAGGTCGAGAAAGGACTCTTACACTGTGATTCTGTGAGGAAGTTCTGATAACCCAAAACTCTCTTCTTTAATGTAGTATTTTTTTAACAAGAAAACACTATTTCTTTAATAAAGTATTTATACCAAACTCTTCTCTCCATAGCCCTGATTTTGTGTTACTTACTCTTCTAGAGAGATGCCCACTGTGCTTCCAAGCTATGATTGTGGTGGCTGAGGCCTCGGAGGTCAGCACAGGAGATCTGTAAAGGAGGCAAGCGTCTCGAAACCCAGACCTGCTCCTCTCAAGTGCCTTTATGTCTTGGCCGAAGTGTAACCACCCCGGGCTGCCTACCACAGTCTCAATATGAGACCTTTGCCAGTGCATGAAACCTGTCACAGGGCCCTAAGCAGTCTGCCTCCAGATGGACCTTGAAGATGAGAAAGTTCTTTGCCAGTGGTCCTCAACCTCGCCTGTACTGAGCAGCACATGGGGAGCTTTTCAAATCTGCCAAAGCCTGGGCCCCAGGCCCTCTGAGGCTCTGGGGAAGGGCCAGGCAAGGACACTCTGTGAAGGCCACCCCCAGGGATTTGACTGTGAAGCCAGAGTTAGGAGCCACTGGCCCATGACATACTGGCTTTTGGGAAAGAGTGTGAAAGAAAATGTGTAGCACGTAGAACTAGAGAGATGGGAACCCACTACAAGTGGCAGGCAGAAAAAAGCTAAGGTTTAAAGGTAACCAAAGCAGGTGCTTGGGATTTTGGAGAAAAGAAAGACAATGATAGCAAGACGAGCAAGGGGGAATGAAAGCGTCTGGATCCATAACAATGAAGTAGAGAAATACCATAACTGACATCTGAATTGCCATGCCACTTCCTCGATCTGTGAAGCACGTATAATATAGTCAGTCCGAACAGGAACCCAGCAAGGCAGAAAGTATTCCCAATTTACAGGTGAGGAAACAGGGCCCAGAGAAAGTAGAGACTCGATCAAGTCCATAAATCCAGTGAGCAGTGCGGAGCGGCGCTCGGACCCAGGCCCAAGGGAGAACACGACAGGAACAGCGGCAAGCAGCTGTGTGCCGGGCGAGGGCTCGGCCGGAATGGGACGGAAGAAGATAACCTGACGAGATTTTACAGACGTAATACCTTAATTCTGACTGGGAGCGTACACAGCAGGGTGATGACTAATCTGCAGTCCCAACAAAACCTCATTTTAACCCCTGTTCCCTGTTACTGAGCGGCCACCCGCGCGCACTTGCCTGCCGTTTGGCTCTTCTCCTTCCCCGGGCTGACTGACTGCAGCGTTGTGGCCCACGCTCTGGCGAGCGGAAGAAGGAAAGTTAGATTAAGATTTAAAAACAAAACGTAAACACATTAACCTAATGACAAACAGTGAAATTCAATCCCTTTATTTCGGTGTATATTGTACACAAGTTACAAATCCTCACTTCTGCCACTCTGCTAGAACTTTTCCGGGAAAGCCTCCATTTCTTCCTTGATCCTGTTTTCTACCAGTAACGCGAAGTTACTGTCTGTGTTGTGAAGGTTATAGCTGACAAACACCTGTTTGTTGGTCTTCCTGGCTAAAAAGACAAAACACATCGGCAGAGACGTGACCGAGACGCCCGGAGGCTGTGTGTGCCTCACGCGTCCCTGACGGCAGACCCGTGCCTGGGAAAAGAGAACGCGGCCCTGGGGGAGAAGACGGTCCTGGTGTCTAATGCTCCTCACCGGCCGTGGCTACGAATGCAGCCACAGTCACGCAACCCCCTCCCCGTCCACAGCACTGGTTCTGCAAGTGCGGCCCCGGTCAGCAGCAGCATCTGCGACCTTGTCAGAGGTGCAGATTCCCAGGCCCCACCCCAGGCCCCCTGAGCCAGAGAGGCAGCGCGCGGGGCCAGACATTCACAAGCCGTCCAGGGGGTCCGAGCCCTAACGGCCGAATACCGCGGTTCTACCTAAGAAGTTGGTTTGCTTTTTTTTTTTTTTTTTTACTTTTTTAAAATAGAGATAAAAGTAATTAAAATAAAATATTCAGGTTCTCCTTCAGTACCACCCTCTCTACCAATTCCACTCCCTTCCCAGAGATAATCCTATGTGTCTGTACATTTACAGTTAGATAACACACACGCCCCCATGCCTATGCACAAATGTATGACTTTGATGTTGAAGACGTGTGTTAGCGCCTTTGCACAGAACCAAAAATAGCTGAAGTGCACTGCTCCAACTACAGAAATCAGGCCAGTCACATGCCCAGAACCGTAACACATAGCGGGCAGGAAGCCTGCAACCAGTTCAATACTGACCACGCCGGTGCGGGGACCTCTCCCCTTGGCCTCCCCGCCACGCAGGGCCAGCACGAACTCCCGCTCGCCACACACATCAGATGACCACGCCAGCCCGGTCATATGGTGAGGGGAGGAGACGGGAGGCTGGCACAGCCAAGTCACAGCCCGCTCAGTCTACCGTCGTCCAGTGGCAGGAAATTCCTTGTCCCCAGGGAGAGGCCACTCTGATTCCAATCACTCTACTTGCTGAGACAGACTCTTTAGGGAGCAAAACTAGGCCTGCTGCACCGTCCACCCAGCAGACCCCGCTCTGCCCTCCGGGCTGCACCGAATAAGGGCGCCCCGTGCACACCGGAGCCCTCCCGGGCTTCTGGGGTTACTCTGAACCCCCTAGATCTTCTCTTTCCCTGCTTCCTGTCAGCCTCATGTAAGATACTGGTTCAGGACACCTCTCTCTTCCCCTTACCGCTCTAGACAAGTGAGGCACTTTCAACTGCAGGGTCCAGACCTGAGCTCGAGAGGACCAGCACAGGGCAGGGTGGCGCTGGACGGCTCCTTCATGATCCCAGCGCCTGTGCATCCCCTGTCCCTTTGGGGCCGCCAGCAGCCACATCACACCCCTGACCTTTCCAGCCTTTTCTGGGTGCTTGTCCGTGATGGGCAAGAGCTAAGGGCTGCCAGGTTTTGCTGATACAGGCAGGAGACGACCCTTCATTAATATCTGAGTTTAATAAGCTGGTGAGGACATATTTTTTTGCCTGCTTCTGTTTCAGCTTATACGGATTATAATCAACTGATGTAAACCACACAAGAAGAAAAATATTAATTAAAAAAACCATTTGCACAAAACTAAAAAACAAAAAAATACAAAAACCAAAACAAAAAACTAGTTGTTGCATACAAAGTGCTAGTAGGCTTCCATCACAGGGACGCCCATGAGCCCATCTTACTTCACTGGCATAAACAATTTATTCGCGGCACAGTAAACAAGCTCCCGCCAGCCTTCTCCAGCAGAATCTGTCTCCCACCCTGGGGCGATCCCTGCAGCTTCCCGGCTCTCTAAACATGAGCACACCCGTGTCTCGCCCCAGCCGGGCAGGGTGTGACGCAGTATGTCAGCCGTTCAACACCGAGGAGCAATGGGGCATCTCGTCTTCAACTTACTTTCACGTGGTTCTGAAAACAGTCACGACATCAACAGACGGCATGATAACACCTGGGAATCTGGGTGAAGCCCAGGCAGGAATTCCCTGTATCTCTGCAGCAAATTTTCTGTAAATTTAAAATGACTTCCCAATAAGAAGTTACCAGAGTAACTTACTGGCTGTCTGACTCGCGCACACTGGTCACCGGCCAGGTGTCTCTAACTCGGGGCCACAGAGACAGCACAGCGGATGCTCCTGCAACACCGCGGCTGCCCACGCGGTCTGCGCCCTCCGCACGCGGGGCACTCCGAGCGGCAGGTCTAGAAGGACCCACCCTCACCCGGGCCGCGACACCCCTGCCCCCTCCACTGTGCGGTCCCGCGGGGGCTGCCCGGACCGACTGGCATAGTAACGCCCACCGAGCAGGGGTCAGGTGGACAGAACGGTGGGCACCACACAAGTGCCCACTCCCCAACACCAGGGGCCGGGCCTCCTCCACCTCCACCCCCAGCGCCCAGCGCGTCCAGGGCACCCGCGGGGAGGAGGACACAGACGCGGCCCCATCGTCCCACGTCCCCGGGGGGCCCTGCACACAGGCAGGAGCAGGACCCAGCCGTGCTCACCTGAACACCAAGCTATTCTCAGGAAGCACGTGTTCCAGGCGTAGGAGAGGTTGGAGCCTTTGGCCTCCCGCTCTTGCTTACCACCGCCTCGGCCACACCCTGGCCAGGCCCCCTCCCCTCTGCCCAGTTCTGCACAACACCGCCCGGAGAGCAAAGGCCGGTCTTTCCAAATACCCTGCACAGTGCTGGCACCCCGCTCCGCAGGCTTGGCTGCATCACCAGGAGGCGACCCCAAGCCACTGCCTGAGGGCTACTGTGGGCATCACTCTCACTCTCCTCTCCTGAGGCAGTAATGCACTTACAGGAGGGAACTAAGCCACCCTGCCACCCACCGGCCGGGACCGCAGCCAAGGCAGGACGTGGGAGCCCCTCGGGAACACGCTGGCTGAGACAGTGGTCAGGGACATGAGCATGGACAAGCCCTCCTTAAAGAAGAGCCAGCATACAAAGGTCTGTGCTTCTCTCTCCGTATGAGGGCGCTTTCCTTCTGAAGGGGATCCATGGAACCGCGCGCTCCCACCCCGCTGCGGCAGCCCCCACCGCGGTACCTACCTAAGCGCTGCGCAATGCCGGCGGAGGTGGTGTCAGAAGTGTCTCCGAGGAGGGAGGTAGACACGGGGATGGAATCCTAAAAGGAGAACAAACAACACAATGCTGCTTTCCCACTGGCCAAGCTTCCGTGGCCGCGGATTCTTCCTGAGGGTGGCAGTGGCAGGTTCTGGGAGGTTCGACACATTTCCCGAGAGAAGGAAGCTCTGGCATCTGTGTGGACGGGCAGGGAGGCTGACCGTCTGCTGCACATGAGTCAGGCAGCGGGCACGGACGAACAGCAGTCACGGAAGCTGGCATCACAGCGCTGACAGCAAGTTCTGAGACGTATTTTACATGAAAGGCTTGTTTTAGTGTTGGAAACTCCAAAGCATGCTGAAGGGCCATGTTACAACCAAGAGGAAAGCAAACAAGACCATCAAGGGCACAGCAGGAAGAAAGCTAATCACAGAGTCTGGGTGCCAAGTGCCTCTGGGTCCCTCTCACCCCCAAGTTAGCCATTAGCCCAGAGGGCAGGATGCCTATCTCCTCGTCTGGGCCTGTAAGAGAACACACAGCTCCATTCTCCTGAAGGTGAACAAGGGCCCTAAGACTTTGCAGAAGGGCACCGGCCAGAGGTGTCCAAATAAGGAAAATAGTAACATCAGAATATGTTTGACCAATCCTCATTTCAGGTAAGCCATAAAACTAAAGAAATAAATGTGGTCCTTCTGAAATACAGAAGAAATCTGACCTCCAATTACTGTAGACGTAATCCCCCTTAGCATTAAAATTCCTAGCTGAAAAAACTCACTAACTTATAATATGGTCAAAATCACTTTTATCAAAATACTAGCCTTCTTAAAGAAACAGCACTCAGTATAGAGTCAAGATTTTTTTTTTCTTTGCCTTTCACTCTTTTTAAATTTAATTATATTTATTTTTGTAATTTAAATTTTAGTTAACATACAGTGCAATATTGGTTTCAGGAGAATTTAGTGATTCATCATTTACTTACAACACCCAGTGCTCACTACAGCAAGTGCCCTCCTTAATGCCTTTCACCCATCTAGCCCTTCCCCTGCTGACCTCCCTCCAGCAACCCTCAGTTTGTTCTCTGTCATTAAGAGTCTCTTATGGTTTGTTTCCTCTCTTTTCCCCCCCTTTCCATAATGTATGTTCATTTGTTTTCTTTCATAAATTCCATCTATGCATGAGATCATATGGCATTTGTCTTTATCTGGCTGACTTATTTTAATTAGCATAATACACTCTAGCTCCATCCATGTCATTGCAAATGGCAAGGTTTCATGCTTTTTGATGGCTGAGTAATATTCCATTGTATGTACCACATCTTCTTTATCCATTCATCTGTCAATGGACATTTGGGTTCTCCATAGTTTGGCTATTGTTGATAATGCTGCAATAAACATCGGGGGGCATGTACCCCTTCAAATCTATATTGTAGTAGTACCTCTAGTAGTACAATTGCTGGGCTATAGGGTAGCTCTATTTTTAACTTTTTGAGGAACCTCCATACCGTTCTCTACAGTAGCTGCACCAGTTTGCATTCCCACCAACAGTGCAAGAGGGTTCCCCTTTCTCCACATCCTCGCCAATACCTGTTGTTTCTTGTCTTCTTAATTTTAGCCATTCTGACAGGTGTGAGGTGGTATCTCATCATGGTTTTGTATTTCCCTGATGATAAGTGACATTAAGCATCTTTTCATGTGTCTCTTAGCCATCTGAGTATCTTCTTTGGAAAAATGTCTATCCTTGTATTCTGCCCATTTCTTAACTGGATTATTTGGTTTTTTTGGGTGTTGACTTTGATAAATTCTTCATACATTTTGGATACTAACTCTTTACCAGATATCTGGTAAAGATATCTGGTAATATCTTCTCCCATTGTTGCTTGCAAGTATCTTCTCCCATTCCATGTCTTTTAGTTTTGATTGTTTCTTTTGCAGTGCAGAAACTCTTTATCTTGATCAAGTCCCAAAAGTTCATTTTTGCTTTTATTTCACTTGCTTCCAGCAATGTGTGTGATAAGAAGTTGCTATGGCCAAGGTCAAAGACACCTGTGTTCCCCTCTAAGATGTTGATGGTTTCCTATCTCACATGTAGGTCTTTCATCCATTTTGAATTTATTTTTGTATATGGTGTAAGCAAGTGGTCCAGTTTCATTCTTCTGTGTGTTGCTGTCCAGTTTTCCCTATACCATTTGTTGGAGAGACTGTCTTTTTTCCATTGGGCATTCTTTCCTGCTTTGTAGATGAGTGGACCATATAGTTGTGGGTTCATTTCTGGGCTCTCTATTCTGTTACATTGATCTATGTGACTGTTTTTGTCTCAGTACCACACTGCCTTAATGGTTACAGGTTCGTAACAGAGCTTGAAGTCTGGAATTGTGATGCCTCCAGTTGATTTTTTTTTTTTTTTTTTTTTAGTATTGCTTTGGCTGTTCGGGGTTTTTGTGGTTCCATACAAACTTTAGGATTGCTTATTCTAGGTTTGTGAAAAATGCTGGTGGCATTTTGATAGGGATTGCTTATCTACTGTGTAGACTGCTTTGGGTAGTAGAGATATTTTAACAATGTTTGTTCTTCTAACCCATGAGCATGGAACACTTTTCCATTTCTTTGTGTCATCTTCAATTTCTTTCATAAGAATTCTATAATTTCCAGAGTACAGATCTTTTACGTCTTTAGTTAGGTTTGTTCCTAGGTATCTTATTGTTTTTGGTGCAATTGAAAATGGGATCGACTCTTTGAATTCTTTTGCTGCTGCTTCATCATTGGTGCTTATAAATTCAACAGATTTCTCCATAGTCATTTTATATCCTACAGCTTTGCTGAATTCATATCAGTCCTACCAATTTTTTGGTGGAGTCTTTCATATTTTCTATGTAGAATATCATGTCGTCTGCAAATAGTCAAAGCTCAATTTCTTCCATGCCGTTTAGATGTCTTTTTTGTTGTTGTTGTCTGATTGCTGAGGCCAAGACTTCCAGACGATGTTAAACAGTAATGGTGAGAGCAGACATCCTTATCTTTTTCCTGACCACAGGGAAAGGCTCTCAGTTTTTCCCCTTTGAGGATGATATTTACTGTGGGTCCTTTGTATGTGACCTTTATAATGTTAAGGTATGTTCCAACTATTCCTACTTTGTTGAGGGTTTTTATCAAGAATGGATGCTGCATTTTGTCAAATGCTACTTCTGCATCTATTGACAGAATCTTATCTTTTTGACAGGTTCTTATCCTTTCTTTTATTAATGTGGTGTATCACATTGATTGATCTGCAAATATCAAACCAACCCTATAGCCCAAGAATAAATCCCACTTGATCATGGTGAATAATTCTTTTAATGTATTGTTGAATTCAATTTGCCAGTATTTTGTTGAGAATTTTTGCATCCATGAACATGGATGGATATCCATCCAATCAAGGATATTGGCCTGTAATTCTTTTTAGTGGGGTATTGGTCTGGTTTTGGAATCAGGGTAATGATGGCTTTGTAGAATGAGTTCGGAAGTTTCCCTCCCATTTCTTTTTTTTGGAACAATCTCAGGAGAACAGGTATTAACTCTTCTTTAAATGTTTAGTAAAATTCCCCTGGGAAGCCACCAGGCCCAGGACTTCTGTTTGTTGGGAGATTTTTTTTATTACTGATTCAATTTATTTGCTGGTTATGGCTCAGTTCAAATTTTCTTTCTGTTTCAGTTTTGGTAGTCTGTAAGTTTCTAGGAAATTGTCCATTTCCTTCAGATTGCCCAGTTCATTGGCATATAACTTTTCATAGTATTCTCTTATAACCGTTTGTATTTCCATGGTGTTGGTTGTGATCTCTCCTCTTTCATTTGTGATCTTATCTCTTGTGTCCCTTCTCTTTTTTGATAAGTCTGGCTAGGGGCTTTTCAATTGTATTAATTCTTTCAAACAACCAGCTCTTGGTTTTGTTAATCTGTTCCACTGGGGCTTGTTTTTTGTTTCTTTGTTTGTTTGTTTCTGTATCATTTATTTCTCCTCTCATCTTTATTATTTCCTTTCTTCTGCTGGATTTAGGCTTTATTTGCTGTTCCTTTTCTAGGTCCTTTAGGTGTAAGGTTGTGTATTTAAGACTTTTCTTGAGGTAGTTTTGTATTGCAATATACTTCCCTTTTAGGACTGCCTTTGCTGCATCACAAAGGTTTGGGTCTGTTGTGCTTTGATTTTAATTTGCTTCCATGTATTTTTTTTTATTTCTTCTTTAATTTCCTGGATAACCCATTCATTCTTTAGTAGGATGCTCTTTAGACTCCATGTATTTGAGGTCTTTCCAAATTCCTTCTTGTAGCTGACCTCAAGTGTTATGGAGTTGTGTGGTCTGAAAATATGCATGGTATAATCTTAATCTTTTTGTACTTGCTGAGGGCTGATTTGTGACCCCATATGTGATCTATTCTGGAGAATGTTCCATGTGCACTTAAAAAAAATGTGTATTCTGCTGTGATAGGATGAAATGTTCTGAATATATCCTTTAAGTCCATCTGATCCTGCGTGTCATTCAAAACCACTGTTTCCTCGTTGATTTTCTGCTTATACGATATGTCCACTGTTGTGATTACGGTACTAAAGTCCCCTGCTATTGTATTATTATCAATGTTTATTGATTATTGTTGTTTATTTTTTATTGATTTGTATATCTGGCACTCCCAAATTGGGGGCATAAATACTTACAACTGTCAGATCTTGTTGATGGATAGACCCCTTGATTATGATACAATGCCCTTTTTATCTCTTGTTATAATCTTTGTTTTAAAATCTAGTTTTTCTAATATAAGTATGGCTACCCTGGCTTTCTTTTGATGTCCATTAGCATGATAGATGGTTCTCCATTCCCTCACTTTCAATCTGCAGGTGTCTTTAAGTTTAAAATGAATATCTTATAGGAAACAGACAGATGGATCTTGTTGTTGTTTTAATCCATTCTCATACCCTATATCTTTTGATTGGAGCATTTAGTCCACTTACATTCAGAGTGATTACTGAAAGATATGAATTTAGTGCCACTGTGTTACCTATAGAGCTTCTGTTTCTAGTAATGTTCTCTGGTCCTTTCTAGTCTTTGTTGCTTTTGGTCTTTTTTCCTCCACTTGAAGAGTCCCCTTTAAATTTCTTGCAGGGCTGGTTCAGCGGTCACAAACTCCTTTAGTTTTTGTTTGTATGGGAAACTTTCTGTAGCCTATTCTGAATGACAGCTTTGCTGGATAAAGAATTCTTGGCTGCACACTCTTCCCATTCAGCAAAGTGAAGATCTCCTACTACTCTCTTCTAGCCAGCCAAGTTTCTGTGGACAGATCTGCTGCAAATCTGATGTTTTCCTTTGTAAGTTAGGGACCTTTTTCCCTTGCTGCTTTCAGGATTCTTCTTTATCTGTGCATTTTGTGAGTTTAACTATGATATGCCTTGCTGATGGGTTAGCTTTTGTTGAATTTAATGGGAATTCTCTGTGCTTCTTGGATTTTGATGTCTGTGTTCTTCCCCAGTTTAGGGAATTTCGGCTATAATTTGTTTAAATAAACCTTCTACCTCTTTTTCTCTCTCATCTTCTGGGCCTCCCATGATACAAATGTTATTACGTTTTAATAAGTCACTGACTTCCCTAAGTCTACCCTCATGATCCAATTACCTTTGTTTCCCTCTTCTTTTGAGCTTCATTATTTTCCATAATTTTATCTGCTATATCACTGGAAGTGCTCCTCTACTTTGTCCATCCTCGTTTTTATGGCTTCCACTTGGGACTGCATCTTGGTTATACCCATTTTAAATTTTGGCCTGACTACATTTTAGTTCTTTTATCTCTGTAATAAAGGATTCTCTTGTTTCTTTTATGCTTTTTTCAAGCCCAGCTGGTACCCTTATGATCACTGTTTTAAATTCTAGCTCAGATATCTTACTTATATCTAAATTTATTAAATCTCTGGCCATGAGTTCTACTCTTGTTCTTTCTTCTGAGGTGAATTTCTGCATCTTGTCATTTTGTCCAGAAAAGAAGACAGAAAAAACAAAGAAAAAAATAAAAAACAAAGAAAAAAATACCCCAAAAAAGTAGATCTTGGGTGCGTTTTGGTCTGCTTATTAAAAGAATCTAGATTCGAAAATTTTAAAATAAATAAATAAAATAAAAACAAAACAAAACAAAAATATATTAAAATACATGTAAGTTAAAAATAATTTTAAAAGGAACAGGAAAAATAAAAAAAAGGAATAAAAATAAAAAATAAATAATAAAAGAAAAAAGAAAGCTAGATCCTATTTCCCCTAGAGATGAAGTTTTGCAGTACTCTGTGATTAGTAGACCTGGTACCAGCCAGTTTGTGCTGGTCTTCTGGGGGTAGGGGCCCGTCGGGCTGATTCTCCGGTGGCTTGCCCTAGTGGAAATGGGCCGCCTGGGGGGAGCAGGGCTGTGTAAGCGGACCGGCCTCCATTAGGTGGTGCGTTTTGCTCCCTGAAGGCTTTCCATGCTGATGGGCAGGATGAATATGGCGGTGACCCACACGCTAGCCCTGGAGCTGAAAGTTCACACCCCGACTTCACTGAGCCCTCATGGAAGAGCAATCAATACCCCTCATGTTCCTGGTTTCCATCAGAACCCTGCATTCACGCTGTCTGTATCCCAGCTTTTTTAACTCAGGCACATGACTTAGTTTCAAAACTCTAAATTTTAGGGACACTCACGGCATGGACCCACACTGTTCCTCTGGAGGAGGGTCTCCCCATGCTTCTGCCATCTGCCGCCCATCCCAGGAAAGCAGCCTCACCACCACACGGCAGTTCGCAGTTTCTAGCAAAACAGCAGGAAGCCGGAACCAAGCCCTGCTGCTCTCAGCCAGCATCCCCACTCCTCTGCCAGGGGACAGCACAGCACCTTGGCACCAACCATTCCTCCTGCAACCCAGGGAATCCTCAGACCACCCTGTCACCCCTGGCACTCTGCCCTGCTTCACCTCCTGAGCACCTTTTAGCCAGGGACGTGCCCCACACTAGTGGACTTCTAAAAGTCCAGATTTTGCACTCTGCTGCTTAAATATTTTGTGGTAACCTCAGTAAGCAGGCTCCCTCCCCACCTCTGTACTCACAGTTATATCTTCCCAAGTCAACACCTCCTACCTTCCAAAAGGTGATGGCTTTTCTACTTGTAGACTTGTAGTTTCTGCTCTCTCAGTCCTCAGATTGATTTCTTGGGCATTCCAAATGATTTGATAACTAGCTGTGTTCAAGGGATAAGTCAAGCCCCTATTCCTCCACCATTTTCACTCCTCCCCGCCAGGAGGCAAGATTTTTAGAGGAACAAGTTTGTGCCACCAGAGGCTCTGGGGTGGGCACCCCTCCCCCCACGCTGTCCAGGTAGAGACAGGGAAACTGAATAAACACCTACTATGTGCCAGATACTGTGAGCAGGGCACAGACCAGAGACTGCTCCTTGTCTCCTAGTGGTTCAAAGTCACTTCAAAAGGAGAAAGAACTTGTTCAGGTCTATAAGAGATGATCAAAAAACACAGGATAAGAATAAAAGCATTTACTGCAAGCTTTTTTGTTGAAAAAAGATAACAAAAACATGAACCCAATTCATGAATTTGCTGTTTACAAGTTTCAAGTTCAATATTCAGCTGTATGCTAAGAATATTTACATTTAAACTTTTAGAAACAGAAAATCTACCTTAAGGTGTTCGTTTCCCACCAAAAACAAAACTAAAAACCTCATATTGTGACCCTTAGTCCTTCATTATTTCCAAAATCATACTATGCCCAGCAGGTCTCCCAGGCACACACATGCTTAGTTTTTCTACGGCCAGACCACCACTGTCCACTCCAAGTGGGCCCAACAAAGCCTACATCAATCATCTGAGCACATAGGGCCCCGATATCACACTTGCTCTAAAGTCTGTCAGTGCCACAAACAGACCACGTGATACAAGGCAGGCCAGCTGGAGGAGCAGCAGAGTGGTCTGGTTTTGTTCTATATGGTCTTGTCCTACATGTGGGGGTTGAGAGGAAGGGAGGAGGGGGAAACATCCCGAACCCTTTGGTGCCACCCTCCATGCATGGGCCAAAAACCTTTTTCTAGGAAGGGCCAGAGGATAAACAGTTTGGTTTTTACAGACTACAAGGTCCAGTTTAACTGTTCGACTCTGCCAACAAATTACAAAAGCTGCGACAGACATTACTGAATGGATGGGCAGAACTAGGTTCCAACAAGACTTGGTTATAATAGTAGAAGGCAGGCCAGCCCTAAGCCAGGGTTTGCCAAGCCCTGTTCCACAGGAATCTTGTGTTTCCTGCTTTAAGCTATGGTCTACACCTCCTCTCTCTAGCTGGAGAGTGCTCGCTCTGGTGCTAGAAGACAATGTACAAATATACAACTGGCCAGGGTCTGGTAACTGAGAGTGGCCCCTTTTCCTTTTCCTACCTCATCTTGGTGGAGTGTGAGCTTCCAGCTGCGAATACATACCCTACTAGGAGCTATGACTACCAAACGGTCAGACTGCCAAAGCGCGCCCAAAGTAGCCCACGGGAGGAATCCTGAAATTGATTCAAGGAAGCAATGCCTGGTCTTACCAATGAGCAGTCCTGGGCCCCATGTGACCCACAGGCTTACCCATGTCTACAACTACAGTCAAAGAACTAGGAAAGAAAGGCGAGGCAGCTACAGTGCACCACAACCTCCAAACACACAGCCCCACTCATAACGCCGTGCCCCTGCAGGCCCTTTACCTCTCCTCTAAGGAAAGAAGGAATTACCACCTGCCCGAAGGCCCAACTGCCAGTATCCACCAGCAAAGAAGGAAAAGAAAACCCGCCCAGGAAAGGAACAGCAAGAAGGGAAAGGGCAGAAGAGGAATACTGTATGAGGACATCCAGAAGTCCCATTTAGAGGCTGTCTCCTTTCCGAAGCCTTGCCCAGGTCCTGCCTGATGGCTCACTCCTCTGATTTCCTACCACCCCCAGGTCCCCTTAGAGATGACAATCCTCACTGCCTGCCAGGCTGCAGGTTACTGGTAGCTATCCCTAGCAAACCTCGAGTTCCCTGACTGGGGCCTCATTCATTCATTCATTCAACAATTTAATTAATCATTTGTCAGGCACTAAGTTTACAAAGACTCAGACAACCTCACCACCACCACCACTATGGATACTGACAATTTATTACAGAAGGAGCAACACCTGGGGACACACCAATTCGCTAAAGCAGCCAGGAGGCCTGTGAGTGGACAGGGAGGAGGGTGGGGACAGGGGAGCTCGACCAGGTAACAGGGCCTAAAGGGTTACTGAAAAGTCTCTGAGTGTATCTCTAGAAAGGAACTCCCTTGCTGTCCTTCCCGCTGCTCTCCTGAGGTGCATTCAACAACCTTCAGTCTCCTTTGTTCTGCCTGGGGTGAATTCTTTCACTGACACTACCAACTGCCACCACCACCGGAAGGGGTCGCCCCACAGGCTGGCTGGAATCCCCCGATGTTTTGATGGACCGCAGTGCCTACCGACTTACAGACACTCCCATGTGGACAGTGAAAGAGTAATCAAAGTTGGAATGGAGTTCCCACAAGAGAGATGGGCAGGCTGTGAAAGAAGGTCTGTGGGAAGAGATTAAAAGTTCAGTCTTAAATAGGTCTAGTGTGAGATTGCCTATTAGACTTTCAGGCGGAAACACAGGAGTCCGAAATTCAGGAAAGAGGTCTGTACTAGAAACAAAGAAAACTTGGTGTGGTCAATATAGGGAAGGCACGGAAACTAAGAGATGGATGCCATCCCCCAGGGCGGGAGTGTGACCTGAGAGCAGAGGTCCCGCGATGAAGCCACAGTGAACACTCCAAGTACAGAGAGCGGCTAGAAGAGCCAGCAATGGGGAGCGCGCCTTAAAAGCAGAGGAAGAGGGGAGAGGTGGGGCTCGCCTGGGGACCCACGTGCTGGCCCGACTGCCACCCCGTTCTACTAGGTTGGTGCAGGTCCGGACCGGACCCCGGTTCCCTAAGACACCACAGTAAGAGTTCCGGGGAGCCCCTAGGGCCCAGGAGAGACCTGAGAGCCACGCCCGCGCACCTAGGGAGCTGGAACCCCCTCAGGAACCCCACTTGCGCCTGAACCCTCGGTCACCCTCTGTCCCAATCCCTGCCCCTGCGGGCACCCCCCACTCCGGCCCGGCCTCCCCTGCCGCGTCTCCCGTCCTCTCCCCCCAACTCCAGCCCCCGCCCTCTTCAAGGACCTCCCCACCGCGTTAGAGCCCCTCGCCGCCCTCCCCCTCGCCGCCCTCCCCCTCGCCCAGGCCCCGACCTGCACTCACGTAGCGGTTGCACATGGCCACGGCGAGGTTGCGCAGGTGCGGCGTGGCTCCCACCCAGAGGAACAGCGAGTCCGTCAGCCGCATGACATGGAAGTGGACGAGCTGCTCCCACAGCCTCGCGCTGAAGTTATGCAAGGAGACGTCCCCGCCCGCGGCGGCCCGCGGCCCCTCCATGCCGCGGGGTGCCCGGTCCCGCTAGCGCCGAGACTCGAGCTGCGCTGCCTTTGCCAGCCCGGCCAGACCCAAGCAAGCGAGCGCCGAAAGGCCGAGCGCGCGCCTTCACTTTCGGTCCCGGGACGCCGGCAGGGCGGGCCCAGGGAGGAGGAGGGGCTAGCCCGGGGCCGGGGCGGGGCCTGGGCGGGGTCAGGGATGGGCGGGGCCGATATGCTCGACCTCGGGATGCTGTCGGAGCGCAGAATGCGAGGTTCCCTCCGGACCTCTCCCAAAGGTGGGGTTCTCCGAAACCTGCGGTCTTCAGACGCAAGGACACGGCGGGAGCTGGGGGCGGGGGCGGGGGCAGAGGGGGGAGGCGGAGGTGACCTCAGGGTGTCCAGGGCGCCAGGAAGAACTCGCCTTCTATTTCTCCCCTCCCTCCCTCATTAGTACTTGATAAGTAGCAGTCTTGTGTTGGAGCTAGCTGCAACGTCTTCCCAGGTCGTGACTCATAGCCCTTTGGAGACAGTCACTTTTTAATTTGTTCCTTAATCGCTTTTAGCGCAACCACCTCCCATCACATCGTCTTTGGTTTGATTTACCAAAATCCTCCTCCTCTAGGAAGGCTTGAATGCAACTAGAGAATGGCGGCGATTTTGGAAGAAAGCCTCCAAAAATTGTGACCACTAAAGTTGGCAGGAGGCACTCTTGGACTCAAACTTCTTGAGGTTTGCAGTCACATACAAGCCTGGGCCTTGGGCTGACTTTTAACCTTTCTGAGACACCGTTTCCTAGTGGACAAAATGGAAATAATAAGAATAGGGAAGCACGGTTAATGGTGGCCATTGTAACAACTGCTAAGGGTCCTTTTATTTTGAGTCACTTTGGGACACTATGGAGTTAAAATAAGGAAGCCTTCAGTGTAAGAGAGAATGTCTGAGGTAAGCGGGATCCATTCTGTCAGGTTCTGTTACAGTAGACAGTTGGGTTTTATGTCAGAACGATCATAGTGCTACTTTTTAAATCTCTAATAGGTCTCAGTAGACAAAGTTTAAATGTAAAAGGTTAAGTATTTTTACAGGTTTGTTCTATTTACTAATTATCAATGATTCAGTACAATAGTTAACTTTCAGATCAATATTTTTAACAACTTTATTCAGGTATAATTGACATACAATACCTAAACATCGAAAGTGTATAAATTAAAGTTTTGACACATGTATGACCTATGAAACCATGATACAGTCTAGATAGTGAACATGTCCATCACCCCCAGAGGTTTCCTCGATCCCCTTTATAGCCCTTCCTGCTCCCCCCCAACCACTAATATGCATTTTTGTCACTTCATATTAGTTTGGATTTTCTAGAGTTTTACATAAATGGAATCATAGAGTATGTAAAATTTTTTTGTCTGCCTTTCACTCATCACAATTACTTTGGGATCCATCCATTGTTGTGTGTATCAATAGTTCACTCCTCTACAATGAGCACTGGGTGTTAAATGCAAATAATGAACCACGGCACACTACATAAAAAACTAATGAAGTCCTGTATGGTAACTAACATAATTAAAAAATAAAATAAAGTAAAATAGTTCACTCTTTTTTATTGAGGAGCAGTATTTCATCATATGGCCACACCACTATTTGTTTATTCCTTCACATCTTGATGTTCATTTTGGCTGTTTCCAGTTTGGGGCTATTACACTAAAGCTGCTACCCGTATGCTTTCATCTCTGGTAGATAAATACCTAAGAGTAAAATAGTTGTATCAAATGGTCATTGTATGTGTAATTTCTTTTTTTTGTAAGATTTTATTTACTTATTTGAGAGAGAAAGAAGCAGAGGGGGAAGGACAAGCAGACTCTGCAGTGAATGGGGAGCTCAATGTGGGGCTCGATCCCAGGACCCTGAGATTATGACCTGAGTCAAAATTAAGAGTCAGGAGCTTAACCAACTGAGCTACCCAGGCGCCCCTGTTTGTGTAACTTTTAAAGAATCTGATGAACTGTTTTCTGTAGTGATTATATCCTTGTTCCTTCCTATCAGTGTATGGAGTTCTGGGTCCTCCCCGTCCCCACCAACCAGCAAGGACCATGTCAACTACTTGATATGGTCCAGCTTGTTCATTTTCGCCATTCTAAGTGGTGTGTAGCGGCATCTCATTGTGGTTTTAATTTGCATTTCCTTATTTACTAGGGAATCTCAGTTCATACTTCACACCATATACAAAAACGAACTCAAAATGGTTTATAGACCTAAACATAAAACTTAAAACTATAAAACTTCTAGAAGGAAACATAAGAGAAAGTCTTTGTGATCTTTAACTAGACAAAGATTTGGTAAAACAGCAAGATTCATAAAAGAACACATTGATGAAGGGGACCAATGGAGCAGATGACCTCACCACATCTCAACTCTAGCACCCTTTGCGTGCTTCGTCCTTTAGCAAACAATAATTTTTAAAATGAGAATTTATATCTAAAGAATCCAGAGGAACTGTCTGGGGAAACTGAGGTGACTCGTTAAGAGCATATTGCCTCACTGTGCTGGAAACGCTGTGAGCAGACAGTCGTCCACTGTTACCTCCTTTGGCGTCTGCATACCCTTCCCAGGACAGCTCATGTCCAGTGACTGATGGAAGCATCAGGACAAAGGTCAGGCCATTTCAGCTTCATGCAGGGCAACTGTGATGGGCCATTTTTGCTCCAGAGTACTATGGATTCAACTGAGGCTGACTGCAAGAGTTGAGTCACCCTACACCATCAGAAGAAACTGTGGATGGATGATCAGGAGGCTGAGCGCAGTCATCCCAATGAAATCTTATGGTCCCTTGCTCAGTTTCTGGACCCAGAACCCAATAACTAAAGACACAGGCATGTCCCCTGAAAAACCATAGTAACTATACACAGTATGACCATCCAGACCCTCCTCAAAGAGACCAAAGGTCATTGACTCAGGTACCACTATCCTAGGGAAAAGGAAGACCCGAACATCTCAAGAGTCAGAATGGGACTTGAGATATGGCAATCTGAAGTGTCATCATGGTCCTTCTGCTCAAATGGGGGCACACTGGAACCAGACAATACATAGAGTCCTGTCTCAGGGTCCGTTTGGTCTGCGGACCCATCCAGGATCATTTGCCTGGTCCCTGAATACAGAACTGGGATAGGCATACTTGGAAGTTGGCACAATCCCCACAGTGGGTCCTTGGCCTGTGGGGTAAGAGCTCTCATAGTGGAGAAAGCTCTGTGCGAGTCTAGGAAACTGCCCCTTCCCCAGCCAAGCAACATTGCAGCAAGGGGAGGATGGTGGAAATGAGTGCCACCCTTAAGGATCCAAAGGAAGCAGTGGTGGTGGTCTTCATCATATCTCTACTTCACCAGTTGGATCCTGGAAGATGATAATGGACTACAATGAACTCAACCAAAAAGCAGTCCCAGTTGCAGCTGATGTGGTATCTTTGATAGAACAGTATAACAAGGCCGCAGGGACATAGTCTGTGGCCAACAATCTGAGATATGCATTCCTTTCTATTCCAATCAGAAAAGAGGAGCAGAAACAGTTTGCACTGCCATGGGATGGACAACAACATTCTTATAGAGTTTTGCCCAGGACCACGTTTGCTCTCCACCGTCGGTCAGAGCATCGTGAAGAGATCTAGACTGTCCAGACATCCCACAGAATATCACCCCGATGCGCTACAGCTCTTGTCACCTCCGTCTCACCAATGCCCTGTCTTTAGTTCACACCTCTGGCTGTATGGGGAAGCCCACAGAAATGGCGACGAATGAGGTAAGAGCCCAGGCTGGGTTTCCGGATGGGTCCATGTAGGGGCACAGGCTACGCCGGCTAGAGTTGTGCTGTAGCCTTACTCTATGGGCAGAGCAGGAGCCCAAGGTTAGGGTGCACATAGACTCACGGGCGGAGGGCCAGGCTTTGGCGGGCTGATCGGGAAACTCTGGGGAGAAAGATTAGAAGCCAAAGGACAGGACAGGGAGATCTGGGGAAGAGGCATATGGATAGACAGTCCATGAAGTGTGAAGATTATTGGGCCACCTGTCATCACAGAGAACACGAGTAGGCAGAATGACTCAACCAGTTGATGTTAGCTAGCCCCTGCCTTCTACGACCGCAGGGCTGGTACGATGAATGGGCCACGAACGAAAGAGCCGTGGTAGCCGTGGTGGAGGTCATGCAGGAGCTGACAGCATGGAATTCCGCTCACCAAAGCTGTTCTTGCTGCTGCCACTGTCACCAAACATCCTACCTACCAACAGAGGACCAGGCTGAGGCTGTCATGGCACCAGGCGTCAAGGAGAACTGACCACCACCTCGCAAGCTGGTGATTTGGGGCCCTTTCCCCCGAGAAGGGCCAGCAACTGGTTCAGATGGAACAGAACCCCGTTCCAGGAGTGGGCTTGCCCTTCCTGTCCATAGAGCCGTCGTGCCATTATCTGAGCTCTTACAGAGTGCATGACCTTCCGGCATGACCTCTCACAGAACGTCACGTTAGAAAGCCAAAAAGGTGGGAGAGTGGGCCCAGAGCCATGGGAACCACGGGCCAGATCACACTGTCCACCCATAAGCTGTCCACTGAAGACCAAAATGCTCAGAGATGGTCATTTCGGAGGATGGAGACCCATCCCCCAAGACCCTTTACGTAGCTAGAAGCAAAGGGCTGTATATGGTGCTGCATTCCCAGCAGGAAGAACGTGTAAATCAGGGATCCAAGAGTGGAAGCAGGAGCAGCCCCTTTTATCATCACTCCCCCAGCAGGGACAGGGTTCTGCTTCCCAACGCTGCACTTATGAACTGCAGCGGTAATGGTCCTGCTTCGCAAAGGGAGAACTCTTCCTCCAGGAACACAGCAAGGGTTCTGCTCAGTTATTAGCTATGGCGGCCACGAGGCACTTTGGGTTCCTTGTTTCCAGAGCCCAGCAAGTCACAAAGAGGAGTCACCGTCCTGGCAGGGGAACGCCCCCCCCCATCATAAGGGGGAGATACGGCTGTTGTTACCAGGTGAGGGCAGGGAGGTGGGGTCGCTGGAGGCTTTCCCTTCTCCCGCTGCCCTCTCTTCTTTCCTCTCCACTCCCCCCCATGGTTGTCAATTCCAAGGATACTCTCTAATAAAATTTGCAGACTAAACTCTCTGAAATTGCTTTCTGGCGAACCCAACCTGGGATAGGCTCCCCCTGTAGCCTGTTCTCCTCTCCCCTTACACACTCTCTGGGCAATTTCATCCGCCGCCATGAATTTGCTTGTCACCTAATCTCAAAAGTACGCATGTACACCTGGGGAAAATAATACATTATATATTAATAAAAAAAAAAGAGTACACATGTACGGCCATCATGGCTTTTCCCAGAGGCACACACAGACCCAACAGCCTGGGGCCGTCATTTCTTAACTGTCCCCCATGGCACGTGGCCCCTCCCAACGTCCACACCTAATTTCATAATCTCTTCCACCCCCTCCCTCCTGCCCTTTCCCTCCTGTATTCCCTCCGCGGTGAATGTTCCCTTGCGTTCCCAAACCACAACTAAAGAATCTCCTCTATGACTGCAAGCAGGGCTGCGGGCAGCTCCCGCCCACACGCCTCCCTCACAGCCTCCCCCCTGCACTTGGAGCCTGGGGCACACCTTGCCCTTCCTTCTCTCCCCGGAACTGCTGTCCCGGGCATTCTGGCTGGCTCTCTTGCTTCCAGCAGGGGGCCTTTCTCACTGTGGCCCGAGAGATCTAGCCAATGAATAAACCGGCTGTGTTATTTCCTCTAACGAGAACTTTCTGCGGGGACGTTTAGCCTCAATGCCTTTGCAGACATCCGAGCCGCCGGGCCAGCTGCCAGGCTGCTCCGGTCTGTCTCTCCCCCCACCTGCTGCTTTCCGCTCTGGTGATAGGGAACTCCACAAGGCGCCCAAAACCCACCATCTCTGCCTGCCCTGTGCACCGATGTAGTCGCTGCCCCACCGTTGTACCTGCCGGAGAAACCCCTCATCCCAGAGTTAGCCCCGGCAGCATCCCTGGGGGAAGCCGTCCCAGCTTCTCCCGGCCCTTCCTCTTTACCCCCGACAGAGCACTCATTTTTTTTTTTT
>CM052802.1:109801205-109817713 GCA_028533885.1 Nasua narica | reverse complement strand
CTCCAGGGACAGAAAACTCTAAATTGCTCCTGAGTCCCATCCAGAGAGAGACAGAGAGCTTAGTGAGTGATGCGGAGGCAGCGTGGCCTGACTTCATCCCAGAGTAAAACTCAGTCAAACTCAGGCCTGCACCCCCAAACAATCCATCTCTCTTAGAGCGAGCAATCACCCTTTATGGATGGAGGAAGGACTTGGAGTTTGAGCAGAAAAGGAGTCTGAAAGTATCGTAAAGCAGTGCTGGGTACTGGGATTATAGGCAAAGACTGTACATACTACATGGAAAAAAAATAATAAAGCATAGTAGGTGGAGAGACCTGAAAAAAGTGGGAGTCATTAAATCACTGATTAACAAAGGTTTGGGTTGGATTATGTGTAGAAACATGGGTGGGACAATGGTATTCAGGTGTACACTTGCTTACAGCAATATAGCTTCAGGCGACAGTTTATTAAAAGGAAAGACAATGCAAACATTTCGCACACACGTAAGATTAGGGAGGCATCTCCACTGCAGAGGACGGACCCGCAGGTCAAGCAAAACCGAAGCTCGCCTTGTGCAGTCTGCGTGTGAACATACACGCATGTGTGCAAGTTTGGTGAAACCGCAGACCTCCCCCCTCTCTTCAATAGCACTCACTCAGTAACTAGAGACTGATGATCGGGGGGCAAAGAGGAAAGAAAGCAAAGTTCAATGAGACCAAACGAACCATTTTCAACCCAATCTCTGTTGCCTTTGTGCAGGCCACGGGTATGAAAGAAGAGAGACTCAACAAAGTTAAATTCCAGTGCACGGCCCGTGGGCCACGTTAACCCAGCCGAGATGTGTCACCCTGTGGTTGTAATGACACACGGGGACCCCTCGGTGCCAAGCTGAGAGGAGTTCAAAGCCCATGATGATGTTATCACATCTCAAGGAAGCACGTTATTGTTCTTATTATTCCCGTCTACAGATAAAGATGTAACTGGGGGGACAGGCGGGCTGGCTTGTTCAAGGTCAAGCTAGTGGGTGAAAGGCTGGAGAAGCAAAATTTGGATGGACAGCTCTCTCTCCTGGTGATTAAGCTGCCCCTCGTGTTCCGAATCAATTTGTCATTGTAAAAATTGTTGCATGGTAAGTAAGAGGACCTACCATCCAAGGTAGGTCAGTACCTTCCTTAGGTACAAGGCTTCCACAGGCTCAGCTGACAATGAATAAGCACGTCTGGGAAAGTAGGTGCTCCTTTGTCTTTCTCTGATCTGAGCTGAGGAAGAGCCCAGCGGGTAGAATTCATTTAGCATTGAAACTTCACTCTGTTTCACCCTGACTTCAGCTAGTCAATAAAGAGTAATTTGGGGGGGGGGGGGTGGTGATGAGGAGTGCTGTTTAGTCCGGGTTTTGCAACACGATTTTCTCAGAAACTTAGAGGTCACCTTAGTAGTGGTGATGATTCTATAATAACCAAAGACACCAATTTTTAGGCTGAAGGTTTGTTTCTTTGTTTTCAATGAAATCCCAGGATCAGCCACTTCATTTTCCTCTACCAGGTAATCTAAGGTCATTCAGATAGAGAAAGAGGGGGGAGGACAGAAAACAGAGCAGTGGGGGTGGGGGAGGAAGGGGAGCCAGATTAGAGGCTGGAACCCTGTCCTTACCGAAAGCAGTGGTGAGATTGGATAACCCTGACTGCCCCTCGTGTAATCAGCTGTCCCAGACACAGTGTTATTACAATGCCACCTACGTCCTTTGTAACCTTTAATTACTCCCTCTCATCACCCACGTTACTTAGCAGACAAAATAAGAAGGCATGGAAAAGCACCAAAATGGGATGAAAACCACTAACGAACAAGAGAGGAAATAAGGAAGAAAGTTGGCAAAGCTAAGCTCAGTGCTAGTCCCAGGAGGGTGGGGACTCACCACGGATTCACGCACGGCTGTCCTTCTGGTGGGCAGAGCCCAGCTCGGCACACAGTAGATATTTGTTGGATGAACTTGACAGCCTATAATGTTGTTTGGAAGATGGGCTGGGTGTGCCCAGCCAGAAGACAATGCAGTTAACTCTCGAACAACACAGGGGTTAGGGACTCCCCA
This sequence comes from Nasua narica, assembly GCA_028533885.1. Lineage (NCBI taxonomy): Eukaryota > Metazoa > Chordata > Mammalia > Carnivora > Procyonidae > Nasua > Nasua narica. The sequence goes on along the minus strand of CM052802.1, from coordinate 109,815,648 downwards.
CAAACTTAATGACCAACAGCTACCTGGAAACCTTTACCAATATCATAAACACTTGATTAATGCATATTTTGTTTGTTCCATGAACTACGTACTGCATTCTTACAATAAAGGAAGCTGGAGAGAAGAAAACATCATTCAGAAAATTCTAAGGAAGAGAAAATCTATTGGCAGTACTGCACTGTATTTACTGGGGGAAAAAATCCACATGTAAGTGGACCCCCACAGTTCAAGGCCATGCTATGGGGTTCAAGGGTCAACTGTGCTTCCAAAGGCCCTAAGGGTCTTACCATGGGCTTCCTAGTTCACCTAGAGGGGGAGGCCAGCACCATCCCATCTTCCTTGGAAAGCCCACCAGGTCTTTTTCCTCTGCCCGCCTAGGGAAAGCACCGGTATATCACACTTGGTCCTACACCTAGAACCAAGTTTTCCCTACCTCACCTCCCACTGTGGCCTAACCCAAGCTCCCTGGGTTTTTCTGATCCTGAAGAAAACCAGGTCATAGACATCCACACACCTTTAAGTGACAACGTGTTACCACTGTCAGGAGCACATATGATTTCAAACCATTTCTAGAACAAAGGCAGCGACTGGTACAAAGGAACGGGTCATGGGTGGTGGTGTCCCAGGCCACTTGTTTCCTGAGGGAGAACGGTAGTGAAGGAGCAGACCTCCTCACCACACTTCAAATTACAGTAAGGTTTTCTTCCTCCATTTTCCAGTACCTTGACGTTTCTGAACTTGAAAAATATTTACTAAACATATTCCGTTTTTGTAACGTTTTTATAATGTTTACACTAATTTGCTAGTTACTCAAATTATAGTGACCAAAACAAAAGGGTTGGGTCTTAGCTCTATCTTCAGAGTCTTCTTCATTTGTGGCCCCAAATGCACGATTTGTTTAGGGGAGCCTAAGCAAATAAAAAATTCAGTAAAAATAGTACAATGCAAATGGGTTGAAGCCTAGGGGATGTTTCCCACAATCCATGCATTGTCATGGTGAAGGTCTGAGAGAGGCCTGTGAGTTGTCCTTGACCAGCCATGAGAAGAGGGTCAGATCTGGAGCCTGAAGACATTCCTGAATCTTACAAAAGGTGGAGACAATTTTGCCCCTGGTCTGGGATGGGCTGCAGATGGAGTGGTCATTTCAGGTCAGAAGAAAGGTGTGTGAGGGCCTCGATTCTAAGAGTTGGACCCTCTTAAGGGCCGGAAGACACATCCTTAAGTCCATGGGAAAGCCTGCTTCAGGTGTGCAATATTCTCTAAGTTTCAAGGAAAAGCCCCACAGAAATGAGACTTGGAGGCGCCTGGGTGGCGCAGTTGGTTGAGCGGCTGCCTTCGGCTCAGGTCATGATCCCGGAGTCCCGGGATCGAGTCCCACATCGGGCTCCCAGCTCCATGGGGAGTCCGCTTCTCACTCTGACCTTCTCCCTTCTCATGCTCTCTCTCACTCTCTCTCTTTCCTAATAAATAAATAAAAATAAAAAATCTTTAAAAAAAAAAAGAAATGAGACTTGGAAGAGGGCACAGAGGCCCAGAAGCCATGTGCAGGGCAGAGGTGTCCAAGTGGACAACGTAGGCATCTTCCCGTTGAAAATCCAGGTGCGCTGACACCCGCATTACCTTTGAAACTCATCACTGTAAAAGATAAGAGGTTTCTTGGGTTTATCAATGAAGGCTCCTGGAGCCCATGTCCTAGGAAGTTTTGGTCTAAAAATCTCATATGATCCCCCAGGACCACCCACAGATCATCTGGGGGCATACCTCCTCCATAAGAGAAGAGAAATTCAGAGCTGTGGCTACATGACGCATGTGAATATTGGGTAGAGCTTGCATGTGCCTCAACTCAGTGGGTGCAAAAGAGGAGCAGGGGGAAGAGGATTTCTCTCTGGCCATCCTGGATTAGCTGCATGAATTTCTATCCTCGGCCAGCCCGTTTCCTCTTCCATTCCAGCGAGGGCAGCGGGCCAGGTGTCATGAGCTTTCTCACCATGAAAAACAGTCTGGGGTTTTATCACATGTCTCTGTTGGCTATAATTCATTCAACGTGTCTTCATTCCCCTGCTTGTAAGTTTTCACTTCTTCTGCAGCTGGTAACTTCTGTTTCTTTTCCTATTTATACCAGTCATGAAACAGCTGCTTTTTCAGAACCATGGATTTCTCTAGCTAGAGGTCATAAAGGATCTGCATTTTCCTCCGCCATGGCTTTGGTTTCCAGCAAAACTGTGGCCATGTGGCATGCCTAAATGACCCCTCACTGGTCAGCTCCCGTTGGCAACAAAGGACTTAGCAAAGATTTTTCTATGAGCCCTTCATCTTCTCTGATTTAAAACAAAACAAAACAAAACAAAACCCACTCCAGTGATCTGCCTGTTTCAACCAAGCAGTATAATGATTTAAAGTTTTCATTTCCTTCCCTCTATGAGCAAGTCTTCTTAGATGTCTTTCTAAGGGTTCTCGTACAATACTTTAGTCTGCTGAGCCCAGCGTGTTCCTTATTCCAGTCATCTTTCCACAATAACTAGTCCATATTTCTCTTAAATGTAGTCATTTTCTTCTTAAGCCTGGTGGAGTTCAGACATCATTTCTTTTGCTGGTTTAGCTTCATTGCAGAATACTTTTGCCTCTGAAAGTTTTATAAAATTCCTTACAAAAATATGATGTTTCTGTGGAGTTTTGACTTCCCAATATCTTGTTCTGTTTTTTTTCTTTTATATGATATTTATCTTTAGTTCTCAGAGAAGCAGATATTCTGCTCCAATGTCATTCCTTTCTTCAAGCCCTCTGGCGGTGTCACTAAAACCACTCACCTCAGACAGACTCTTATTTTGCCTACTGAGCTCTTCCAAAGGTGGCTTTGTTGCTTTGATCTTCTGTCTGCAATCTTACGGTTTGTTAAGGATTTATTTTGTCACATGATCTTTTTGACCGTCTGTGCAATCTGCTGTTCCATCGCTTGATATCTTCAGCTCCTTGTGGCAGAAGGAGCTTCCAGAATAAACTGGCCAACAACCAATTCCTTGTGAGGTGGTAATAATTCCAGTCTGCAGGGGACTCGAAGGTCTGGCAGCCAGCCTCAGGCCCTCGGCTAGGGTCACCACCAGCATTCGGGAATAGCATTTCCAACACCCTTCACTGAAGGAGCAGAACTTCCCCCATCTGAAGGATTGCCATATATGTTTCTAGGCTATATTCAGAGGCACCATTCACTCTCTGTTAGGTCACAAGCTACCAAACACCCAACCCTTCTAAGATCTATTTCTACATTCTCTGGGATCCCTTTCTTTTCCCACACAATGGCTCACAGATACTATATTTCCTTAGTTCTTCTATGTTCAAAAATATTTGTTACCTTTAAAATTGAAAGGCAGTGTAACTGAATATACAAATATTGGGGTTTACTGTCTTTGAAAATTTTATAAGAATTGTTCTTATCTTTTAGCATTGAATATTGTTTGGAAAGGTCTGGGACAACTGTATTTTTTCCACCTTTATGAATGACTTGATCTCTTCTGGGTAGCCCAAAGGATTCTTTCTTTACCAGTGAGGTCTAGAAAGTTGATATTGACTGTTTCATCTTTCCCCTACATGCATGAAAGATGGGATTTGCATTTTTGTTTCTCCTCCTCCTTTTAGGAGGGGGGAACCCACTTTTTTCTTTCATCTTCAAACCTGAAGCTAGCTATCTGATTAAGTTCCCTGATTTTTTTTTGCTGAGAAAGAAGACACAATCAATCAATCAATGCTGATTTCTAAGGAACTCCTTCTTTCCTTCCCTTCTGCCCCATTAGGTAGTCTTCCCCAGCAATGTCAGTCATGCATTGCCAATGTGGATAAGAGAGGGGGAAATGCAAGAAAAGGACTGGGCAGCTGCTTGGAGGTAACTGCAAGATCATTCCAGAGAAGGTCCCATTTTCTGAAACCTACAGTATCCACCATTCAGCTGGAACATCAGAGTCTGAGAAGGATGGGACTCGACCTGGGTAGGCTGGGAGGTAATGATGAAGGAGAAGGACAGTTTTTTTACTACATACCTACATGCAGCATAACCTGTTTCAAGTTAGAAATAACCAGGTTGGGATGCCTGGATGTCTCAGTTGGTTAAGCGTCTGCATGCAGCTCCGCTCCTGATCCCAGGTTCCTGGGATCGAGTCCGGCATCAGGCTCCTTGCTCAGTGAGGAGCCTGCTTCTCCCTCTGCCTGTTGCTCCCCCTGCTTGTGCTCTCTTTCTACCTCTGTCTCTCTCTGACCAATAAATAAAATCTTAAGGGGAAAAAATAGAAATAACCAGTTTTTTTCTGGTGGCTGTCCATTTGAGGTATTTTGTTTATTCAAGGACTATTTTTTGTTTGCCTATACTTAGTTCCAGGCAACAGGGTGATACAAAAGCTAATAAAACATGGTATGATCCCTGACATCACGGAGTCACAAACCAATGGAAACTGAGGCATCGATAGAACTTCCTCTAATCTAATCTGAAGGTCAGAGTGGAACAGGCAAAGCATCTTTAGTAGTGTGAAGAGAAACGATGAGAACTCCTTTTTATATTTATTTCCTAGAAAAATAAGTTACTCTTTAAATAGTTAATGTTTCAGATGACACTGCTGTCCTCACAGGATGCTTCTGTCTTCTGGTCACAGGTCGTGCATCAGTCCTTGGGAAGGGGGGGTTCTATCAAGGAGAAATTGACAGTGGATTTACTGATCATATTATCTAGATTTTGCTCCACTGATCCTTGCAACTGGACAAGAGGCTTAAAACACGATAGCAAAGAAGTTGCAAAGTGAAGAACTGTATCAATGATGCAGACACATAAGGAAATAGCAAAACTGACACTCTGCTGCTCCTACAAGCTCTTAGTCAGGACCACTGTGAGATCAGAAAACCATGAGGAACTCAAGTGTGGCAAGATGTTGACCAAAATAAGATGGAAAGTTCTAGAAAAGTGTATTTGAAATATTAACACCTGGATCATTAATGAAGTATCTCATACTAAGTATATACACCTTGAAATACTGGCTTATAACAATACACACATATAGTTTATGGTAAATAAATATACATATATTGGGAATGTAGGCTCAACTTTTCTTTTTTTACTGGAAAATCTTGGTGACCACTGCTTTCATGCAATAAATGCAGCACCTGTTGTAGGCATAGGAAGAAACTTCTGGGTGTGCATAGCATAGGCAGTTCATTGTTCCTGGCAACTAAGGGGATAGATCACAGATAGTTGAGCTGCATCATGAAGAATGAATGAAATGTCACCAGAGGAAGAAGAGGAGAAGTTCATTCCAGGCTGAGGGAACAGTATGAGCAGAGACTCAGAGGCTCAGAGAATATGGCCCAGAAAAGAAGGCAATGGGCAGGTCCAAGTCTCCTGGAATGTACTGTGTCTAGGTGGAGGGGTGGCTGGTTTCCCTGGAAAGGTAGATCACACCCAGATTCAAAGGACCTGAATTCTAGGTTAAGAATTTGAACTAGACAGTCAAGCTATAGGGAGTCAGTGGAGATGTATGAGGAGAGAAATCCCATGGTCCATTTGCTAGTTTGTCTGTCTCTGACATCACTTTCAGAGGTAAACCGGCCCCGGGAAGGGTTAGAGTAGGCAGTTATATTGGCTCTAACAGGATGGGGTGGGAGAGGGAGTCAGTAGTGAAGAAATCCTGGCCAGCTATTGGGAAGGTCAGAGGCCTGTCTTGCGGCACTCCACAAGAAGGCAATCAAACCAGACAGGCCCAAGATGGCGGATGCCATGACAGGAAACCCCTGACCAAATTAGGAAGAAAAAACAAGGAAACCCTCCCTGCTTCCTGCCCCAAGTAATGAATAGTCCGCTCCCCCCCTTAACAACTATCAATAAAAGATAGGAAACCAACCCCCAGGGCAAGCAACTCTCTCCAGCTGGAGCTCCGCTAGTGTACCTTTTGCTTTAATAAACTTTCCTGCTTCTGTTAGTCACCCACTGTGCTTCATCCTTGAATTCATTCTTGTGACAAGACCAAGAACCTTCCTGAGTCCTTCCAGTCTGGCTGGCTCCAGGCCCCAGGGCCCGGGACTCCCCAGTTCACCTGCAAAAGAAGGAGCAATAAATGATGATATTGACATTGGTTTTAGGAATATCTATCTATCTATCTAACATTATCTACCTTTCATTGAGAAACTTAGAGCACTGTATTAGCACCCAGACAAAAAATGTCGCTAATATTTAAGAGATACTAAGAAATTAATCCTCTTTTTTCTAAATTGTGGTAAAATGCACAAAACACAAAACTTGCCATCTTAGCCATTATTAAGTATAAATCCAGTGGCATTAAGTACATTCTCTAAATGCTGTGCAGCCATCAACACCATCCATCTCCAGAACTCTTTTCATCTTGCAAAACTGAAACTCTGTCCCCATTACACATGAACTCCCCAATATCCCCTCCCCTCGGCCCCTGGCAACCGCCTTTCTTTCTTTCTTTCTTTCTTTCTTTCTTTCTTTCTTTCTTTCTTTCTTTCTTTCTTTTTTCTTTCTTTCTTTCTTTCTTTCTTTCTTTCTTTCCTTCTTCCCCGCCCCCCCACCATTCTTTCTCACCCTATGAATTTGACTATTCCAGGGACCTCGCATACACGAAATCATATAGCATTAGTCTTCGGATAGCTGGTTTATTTCCTTAGCCTCATAGCTTCAACGTTCATCCATGTTGTGTCAGGATTTCCTTTTTTTAAAAGCTGAGTGATATTCCATTGTATGTGTATGCCACATTTTATTTCATCTGTCAATGAACACTTAAGTTCTTCCACCTTTGTGCTGTTGTATATAATGTTGCTGTGAACATGAGTGTTCAAATAATTCTTTGAAATTCTGCTTTCAAGTCTTCTGGGTATATAGAATAAACAGTATCTCTTAATAAGTTTCCTTTCTATGAGGTCATTTTGAAAAAGGTAGTGAGTTTTCCCAGAGATTTCCTTAATGCATTATTTTTTTGAAAATGTACCACGGATATGTGGTGGCACTGAAAAGTGGGCTGGGCATTGTCAAGTCCTTAGGAGTTCCTATTCAGAAGCTGATCTGTTTCTTTCTTCAGTGAAGACATAGTTAATATCCACCAGGCATCTAAATCCAAGAGACAAAGGGTGTTACCTAGATACATGTGTAACTATCTATCTGAATACACAGGGATTTGTTTGTTGTTCTTTTTTTTTTTTTTTTTTAAAGTAGGCTCCATTCCCCACCTGGAGCCGAACAGGGGATTGAACTCATGACCCTGAGACCAAGACCTGAACTGAGATCAAGAATCAGAGGCTTCACCAACTGAGTTACCCTGATGCCCCTCAATACACAGGTTTAATTTTATTTAAATGGCAAGCAAAAGTCTTGGAGCAGATGTACAAGAGCAACAGGGAGCTAGCTAGACCTTCGTGAGCGGCAGCTGCTGGGGGAACAGCCTCCAAGGTGGGGTGGCCAACCTGCCACCACGTTAGTCCACAGCCTCTGCCACTGGCTCTGAAAATGGTTCCAGAAGCCTATCTGCACGGGTGTGCTCAATCCATTTCATAAGGGATTTGTTTATAAATTCGTCGATTTCACCAACTGCACCTTCCAAGAGGCACCCTGTCAATCTTAGCATTTTGTAATGTTCCCATTTAAGCCCACTTTCCACTCCTCTGTTTTCTGTGTTCTGCGCAGGCGGGCTCTGTCCGGTGAGACGCCATTTACCTAGGATTCACAGAGCCAGCATTCTCTTGCTCGCCCCTCCCCCAGCCCAAGGATCTTACTGATCGCTGATACTGTGGGGGAGGAGAGGCTGCTTATAAAAGGGAGGCGGTGCCTTGGAAGGCCAGGGCTCTACTCCCTCTGCCCATTTGTATGACAAAGAAGGCAAATCTCGGTGAAAGCTCAGCACTCTCCGCCGGGACTGAGGCCATTTTAACCCAAATTCGAACACAGGCAACAGGAACACAGCCAGCCTTACCGAGGAACAAAAGTAAATATTTCCGCACCGCCCTGCGCTCATGGACTCAAAATTTTCCCTGCTCCTTCTAGTCTTTTGTTACCTGAGCCGGCTGGTTCGCCGGGAACCCCTGTCCTGGGAAGGACAGGGGCGCTGAGACTCCCAGCCCGGCAACCCCCGGACTAAAGAGCACCAGGACAGCTCTCCCGGGAGCTGCCGGCTTCTCATCGGGAAAGGGGAAGGCCTGGGAGAGAAAAGGGGGAGGACCGTGGCATAGGAACAGAGAGAGTGACAAAGCTGAGAAAGCAGAGGTCGCGGTGGGGCCCAGGAAGCCGGTGCATCCCCTCCTCGCCACAGTCACGCTATGGGGCTGCGACCCCTTCCTCTGCGCATTCGACTCCTTTACGTCGACGTTAGGATTGGTAACTTTCCAATATTTCTAGCTGGAGAGTATCGAGAAGAGTGAAAAAAAGAAATAATGACGGATTTGCAATCTCTTTCAATTCCTCTTCATTCATTGGCCAAGGGTCGGTTGCCTAGGAAACCGCGTGCAGCTCGCCGCGGTGGAGGCTGTCAGGCTACCCAGGCTTCGGGCTGTGTATTAAGTGGCGAAAGCAGGCAGGCAGTAAGGAAACCCAAAAGCTGGATGTCTTGTAGTTTCAGTAAGTGTGTTACACACACACACACACACACACACACACAAACACTTAAAACAATGCTTTTAAAAATTTGCTATCATATCAGCAGTACAATGCTCCCTATCAGACTTCAATTAATTAAAACAATGACTCTATGTGTAATCATAGAGAAATGTAAAATCACTTGAGGATTTGCCATTGAAAATACTCTGAATGGGGCGCCTGGGTGGCTCAGTGGGTTAAAGCCTCTGCCTTTGGCTCAGGTCATGATCTCAGGGTCCTGGGATTGAACCCCGCATGGGGCTCTCTGCTCAGTGGGGAGACTGCTTCCCCCTCTCTCTCCGCCTGCCTCTCTGCCTACTTGTGATCTCTTTCTCTCTCTCTGTCAAATAAATAAAAATATTTAAAAAAAAAAAAAAGAAAAGAAAATACTCTGAATATTGTGAGGGCAAACACTTTAACAGCTTCAGTGGTAACCCACTCACCTCAGCCACCCAATATGTTAGGCAGAAAATAAACGTTGGGTTTTATTTTATGCTGCGTTATTTCTACAGCTGTCTGGGGAAGGGAAATTTTAGAAAAACTGGTACATCATTAAAGCTAATAGCCTGTAAGTGATGATGAAATATATTGTTCTGACACCTTTCTCGTCTGATGTACAATGACCTAGGTGGAGAAGAATTGTGGATAATTCACAAAAAGAAAGGCTGGAGGACTCCACTGAGGCCGAATCTCTTTATGCTTTGCAGGCTCCTTACCAGCCTCTCCTCAGGAGCTGTACGGAATAAAAATGATAAGGATTAGCAGATAAACGGAAAAAGCGGGGGAAAGATTTGGCTGTCATCAATGTTCAGCCTTCCGACACAAAATCAGCTTCTTGCGAAAATAAAAATGTGCAGCAGCATAGTTCCAAATTGGGAAAGGGAGGGGGCATGGAGAGGCGTAGAGCTCTGAACAAGAGCGCCGGCTCCGCAGAGGCTGGGGTGGGCGACAGTACCCGCAGATGTATGAAAGGGGGGGCATCTGGGCTTTCCGAAGAGTGAGTTCCAGCCTCCCCCTATCCCAAGTCTTCTCCCCTCAAATAAACCCGAGAGGAAAGGGCCCTTTTATCCACGTAATCTCGAACCCGTGTTTTCACCCGACACTTTGCAGCAATCTAGCTCTTAAACCGAAAGCTGAGCAAATAAACCGTTAGGTGAGGGAGGCTGGCGACCAGCTCGGATTTCCCGGCCCAGAGCAGATCCCCTGGAGCGCCTCGCGCCAGGGTTGCCCTTTGGCGCTGGCAGCCAGGCACTCATTGTTGGGCGCGCGTCTACACAGAGTAGGGTGCAGCCTCGGCAGGGGGCCTTCCCCCGTGGCATGCTCCCACCGGAGCCGCCACCCCCAGGTCCTGGTGCGGACACCAGTCACAGCTCTTTTGGCCTGAACGTTGTCACCTTCCCCGAGGGCTGGGTCGCCTGGAAGACGGGATTCCATCCTGACCCCTGTTTTTAACTTGCCATGGGACCTTGGGAATCGTTCACCCTCGACGCTTCTGTGTCTGTAGGAGCTGTTTTAGAAACTCGGGTCCTAGGTCCTTGGAACCCTCAAGTAGGGCATGTGGGCAGACCTTCTGCTCCTCTGCCTCTCGCCCGACCCATCCTAACCCCAAGAAGGGGAGCCATGTCTGGGGAATTCTGCCCCGAAGGTTCGGTCTGAGCGCCATGGGTGTTTGGGGAGGCTGGGCTTTTGTTCTCTCGGTTTCTCTTTGTGCACTGGAATTGAGTTGAAAGCCCCCCTTCCACCTCCCAGCGGGAAAGAAAGGCGGTGACAGCTTGCTGATAGTTCTGGGAGGGTCTCACTCAACAGCTGCAGGCTCCGCTCCCCCACGGGAACCCTGGCCATTCGGCCCCTCTCGCCAGAGGATGAAAAGGGGTCTCGTCACCTCGCCGACGACCCGTCCCGAGTCCAGAGGGGGAGGGTCGCTTCACCCATGGAATTGCAGGGGCCAGGTTCCAGGTCTGTAGTGAACATTTCAGCCACCCTTTCCGCTCCTACCCTTGAACGCAAGCAGGTTGAGCACCCTCTCCCCACCCCCACCCCCATCCACACACACGAAAAGTAACAAAGAGATCATCTTCTTCGACCACCTAGAAACTGCGGAGTTGAAAGTGTCAGAGCTCCGAGTCTGCGCACGCGCTCTGTGCGCGTCAGGGTCTCGGGTGGCTGCTCCCTTGCTGTGCCGCAGTTTTTAGGCGTGTCCCTCACCCTCATCAACAGCACGAAGGTTGGGGACCTTATGGCCGCCGCAGGGTCCAGCACCTGATGAACGATGAGAGTGTTAAGAGGTGCAGTGGGCGATGATCACCCGCGGAACCCGTTTCCTTCCTGGACAATAGACGAACTAAACCCAGAGAGGGAGAGCGCCAGGAGTGTGATTTTTAAAAATTCGGCTGTGGGAGGTATCCCACACATTTGTGATCCCTTTGTTCTGCCGCAGCCCCGCCCCCCCGGGCCCCACCCTCGATCTGACCGCTGGACAGATCGCGGGTACCAGTGCGCGGACAGCCACACCCACCGCATCCACTCGGAACAAAAAGCCATCCCGCGAGGTGGAGGGGTCTTTGGTTACCAGCCAGGGAGCTGGGGACTCTTGGAGAGAGTTGGATGGGGCTGGAGGGGGCGCGGAGGTTGCCCCACCCCTGGATGCAGCAACCGCAGTGAGAGGGATCAAGAAGCCCTTGACAGAGACAAAACAGAGAGCAGGCAGATGCTGGGGGCAGGGCGGAGGGCCCCCTGGGGCTCTTGGGATTTGGGGGTCCAGGGTCACGGCTCTTCAGACCGCACAGCCTGATCACACACGATTTTCTCCTGGGCTCGTCCAAGGCTCTGTGTGACCAGGGTTCGGCCGCTGGACCGTCCTTAGGCTTCTAGGGTTGGGGAAAGAGGCAGTGGTCTCACGAGGGGAGGGTAGCTTAGGGATCTCGGGCCGTTGGCCGAGGACGCTTCTCAATCAGCGCTGGCAGTGCAACCTACGCCACCCTCTACCCTACTACCTGCCAGCACCCGGAGCACAGCGCACCTGAGGGGCTCTCCACCTGCTCCAGTCTCCGTGCTCCCCCCATCCAGTGCCAGCTCTCCCCCGCCCCCACCGGCCTGCCATAGGGGTCGCCCTAGCTTCGCCATCCTCCCACCCTCAGTTCCTTCACCTACCCCCAATTCTCAATCCCCAGCTCTTCCACCTCCCCCCTGCCCCAAGTCCTAGACAATGCCCACGCCTCCACCCTACTACCCCAAACCCCCACTCCTCGCCCGGTCCGCAAGCCTGTGCTGATTGGCTGCGGGCCCAATGTCCAGCCCCCAGGATGGTCCTTGGGGCTCGGAGCATTACGTCAGTGGGGCCTGGAGAGCTCTAGCTCGAAGGGGACTGGGGGGCTCCGGCAGGGGGCGCGGCCTACGCGAGCCGCCCCACCCTCCTTGCATAAAAGGCTGAGACCGCTGGGCGGGCGCTCTCAGCTAGTCGGTTCCCGAGCGCGTAGCCGGTGCCCCCGCAGTGGGTGTTTAAGGGAGGACGGACAGACTGACCAGACGCCGATCCGGGCCAGAAGAAGCTAGCTAGCACCATGCGTGAGATCGTGCACATCCAGGCCGGCCAGTGCGGCAACCAGATCGGCGCCAAGGTGGGCGCGCCGGGAGGGGAGGGGTCGAGGGGGGTGGGGTGCCCCGGCCTGAAGCCCCATGGAGTTCCTCGGGCGAAAGCTTCGACCTGAGCAGGCCCAGGGCTCCCCAAGCACAGATCTTCCCGACAGCTTTGTGCGGCCGTGTGGGACGTCGGCTTTGAGGCGACTTGGGGGTGGGGGCGGGGAGAAACCTCGCTTTCATTTTTCCTGTAACTCGTTTGGAATCCCGGCCACTCCTCGGTCCCCGCTTTCTCCCTGCTCCGCCCTTGGCCAGGCAAGCTTGCCTGGAGAAGGCGCTGGCGTGTCCGCGAGGTTGTGCGCGCGGGTTTACGGGAGGGGCCAGGACCCGGGCAGAAGTGGTTTTATCCGCTAGAACCCTCGTCGAGCTGTGGGGGAGGGGAGAAGAGCGATTGCCTTGAGGTCTCTGGACGTGCTCTGAATTTCAAACCACCCTCCTTCCGTTCCCTCCTGTCCCTGCTCCCCAGCCCACCCGTGCCTCGGCACCGCCTGGAGTCCCTGCGAGCCCGCCTCCCGCCGCCACCCGCAGCTGCGACTCTGAGCGCGGAACTCCACGGCGGCTCGAGCCCTCGGCTTGCTGCTCCAACCCTCCCCGCCCCCCGCCCCGCCACCCGAAGGGACCCCCGCCTCTTGCTGCCTGCAGCTGTTCGCTGGGGAAACGCCCAATTTCAACTTTCTGACCCTGCACAATACAAGCCTTGCAGCTGAGCCGGGTTTCGGCTGAAACTTGGGGTTTGGGGAACTGAGTCGCGGGCTTTTCATTGTGCGACTCGTTCTCTCTTTGAGGGGTCAGGCATGGCTAAATGCAAACTTTTTCTGTGTCTTAGTTTTGGGAGGTCATCAGTGATGAGCATGGGATCGACCCCACAGGCAGTTACCATGGAGACAGTGATTTGCAGCTGGAGAGAATCAATGTGTACTACAATGAAGCCACTGGTAATTGCCTTACGGTCCCCTCCCCCCTCTTCAATTTTTTTACTCTCCTGTCCCCAGGACTAACTCCAGGAGTGTGGCCCCAGGGGAGGGTGGAGTAGTGGATTTAGGATTCTCACTGTTTCACTGGAGCATTTCAAGGGGCAGTTCCCAACCAAAGCCTTTGAAAATCTGATCAGTTCTGTGTCCTTCTTTGTTTGGGGACAACAGTAGTGCCTGTAAAAGGGGGAAAAAAGCCCTTCTCTTTAGAGCTCTCTGCCTGCTCATCTAAGTCCAGCTGTGTTCCCTGCAGGTAACAAATACGTACCCCGGGCCATCCTGGTGGACCTGGAGCCGGGCACCATGGACTCCGTCAGGTCTGGGCCATTCGGCCAGATTTTCAGGCCGGACAACTTCGTGTTTGGTGAGTGACTGACATGGCTGATGCCATGGGAGGCTCATTTGACACTGTACAGCTCAGGGTGGAGGGGTATGACTGCCTAGGGAGAGTACTGTATGAAGAACATCCCCTTGTGTGCCCGTTCAGTCTTAATATAAGCTAAAACAAATTTGCCTTTCAACCTTTAATAGCCAGGTAGGTGTTCTTAGCCTTCCTTGTTTATAATTATATCCATAATTATATATGGACTTATTTTATATGTGGACATATATTAATTATATATGGACATATTTTAATGTCTGGCTATTTTGGTGGTAATCTGAGATAATTTTATCTGAACACTGACTCATTCATTTCTATCAAGGGGTTTAAGGTAAAAAAGAATTTAATCCGGTCATCAGTGACTCATGAAGTCTCTCCCTCTGGCAGGCCAGAGTGGTGCAGGAAACAACTGGGCCAAGGGTCACTACACAGAGGGGGCCGAACTCGTGGACTCGGTCCTGGACGTGGTGAGGAAGGAGTCAGAAAGCTGTGACTGTCTGCAGGGCTTCCAGCTGACCCACTCGCTGGGCGGCGGCACGGGGTCCGGGATGGGCACGCTGCTCATCAGCAAGATCCGGGAGGAGTACCCAGACCGCATCATGAACACCTTCAGCGTCATGCCCTCGCCCAAGGTGTCTGACACCGTGGTCGAGCCCTACAACGCCACCCTGTCCGTGCACCAGCTGGTGGAGAACACGGATGAAACCTACTGCATCGACAACGAGGCGCTGTACGACATCTGCTTCCGCACCCTGAAACTGACCACGCCCACGTACGGAGACCTCAACCACCTGGTGTCCGCCACCATGAGCGGCGTCACCACCTGCCTGCGCTTCC
>CM052802.1:109772337-109800705 GCA_028533885.1 Nasua narica | reverse complement strand
GACACCGTGGTCGAGCCCTACAACGCCACCCTGTCCGTGCACCAGCTGGTGGAGAACACGGATGAAACCTACTGCATCGACAACGAGGCGCTGTACGACATCTGCTTCCGCACCCTGAAACTGACCACGCCCACGTACGGAGACCTCAACCACCTGGTGTCCGCCACCATGAGCGGCGTCACCACCTGCCTGCGCTTCCCGGGCCAGCTGAACGCCGACCTGCGCAAGCTGGCCGTGAACATGGTGCCCTTCCCGCGCCTGCACTTCTTCATGCCCGGCTTCGCGCCGCTCACCAGCCGCGGCAGCCAGCAGTACCGCGCGCTCACGGTGCCCGAGCTCACGCAGCAGATGTTCGACTCCAAGAACATGATGGCCGCCTGCGACCCGCGCCACGGCCGCTACCTGACCGTGGCCGCCATCTTCCGCGGCCGCATGTCCATGAAGGAGGTGGACGAGCAGATGCTCAACGTGCAGAACAAGAACAGCAGCTACTTCGTCGAGTGGATCCCCAACAACGTGAAGACGGCCGTGTGCGACATCCCGCCGCGCGGCCTCAAGATGTCGGCCACCTTCATCGGCAACAGCACGGCCATCCAGGAGCTGTTCAAGCGCATCTCGGAGCAGTTCACGGCCATGTTCCGGCGCAAGGCCTTCCTGCACTGGTACACGGGCGAGGGCATGGATGAGATGGAGTTCACCGAGGCCGAGAGCAACATGAACGACCTGGTGTCCGAGTACCAGCAGTACCAGGACGCCACTGCCGATGAACAGGGGGAGTTCGAGGAGGAGGAGGGCGAGGATGAGGCTTAAAGTCACAATTGGAAGCAGGTTAGGGAAAGTCCGAAGGAAAGCACGGGGGAGGGGGGCTTAGTGGTGAAAATCTCTTGGCAGTTGAAGGAAAGAAGCATGGTCTTCTCTAGGTGTGTGCGCTGGTTCACTGGTGCTCTTCACTGTTGCCTGTCATTTTGGTTTTTTTCTTTCTTTTTGTAATATTGATGACATTGATGTAACATTTGAGATATTTCTGAACTACTGTTGTAATGGCTAAAATCACATAAACGTTTGTGTCTTAATGGTGTCCTCTCTTCTGTCTCCTTCTTCCCTTTATTGAGTTCTTTATTATGGTTTTGCCTGTTAACTTTCAGAACACATCATATCAAATTCTTCCTCTAGAAAAGGGAAGAGTTAGGTAAAAGTTCAAATGAATTTACTCTGTCCTGACGGTAAAATGGAACCAACCCCAGTCATACCCAATATAAGATGTGACATCAATGCAAATTTGTAAAGACCCCTAAAATATTTTATTAGTGGAAAGGATGCCTCCTTGAAAGCAGATTAAGTGTAATGTCATGTAGAAACCCTGCTATGTCTTTACTTTAAAAAAAAATTTTTTTTTTTTTGAATAGTTACTACCTGCATACAGCACACAATTCTAAAGGATAGAGAGTGGGAAGAAAGTCTCTTCCTCCTGTGTTCCTGGCTACAGTTTTCCTCCCTGGAGGGCAACCATTCTTATTACTGTTCTCTCTCCAGCATCCTTGAAGAAATATTCCATTTATCTTCAAATGGATGTAGGTTATTCCCTTTTTTCTTTCTTCCCACACCATATGATGATAGTAACACTGGTTTGCTGTCTCTTTTCTTCACTGAGCAGTATGTTTAAAATACAGAGCTTCCCACAGTATCCATTATGTAATCCTGCCCTACTTTATTTCATTGGTTCCCTACCAATGGCCATGTAGTTCGTATATGCTTTTTTTTCATAGTGCCACAATGAATAATTTTGTGCATATGTCATTGTGTATATGAAAACAACTACCCTGCAAATTTCTCTGTAGAGATATTCTGCCCATTGTGCCACATTCTGCCTTAGATTTACCAGTCAGTTTCTCATTTGGGGAACAGAAGTGGAGTGTTAAGTTGTAAACAAATGTACATTTATTTACATACCCGTATAGGAAGAAAAAAAATAAAAATGTAGGCTTATGATTTCTCTAATGTTTAGACAAATGCAAAATTAGGAAAAAAATATTACTTTAAATCTGACCCTGTATTTATTTCATTCTAGTTGGTTCTACTGCATAAATGTTTTTTTAAAGAAAGAAGAGGAGAAAAGATGAGGGGTGGATAGGGATTTTCATATTAAAGAGGCTGAAGTAGATATGAAGAGGGTTCCAAGGAAAAGTGTGAACAGTATCTACATAGTGTGAAAATGGCCTCCAAAATGGAAAAGTGCAGCAGTTTACAAGTATTAACTATTATAAAATAGTTATAAACTAGTGATGAGTAGGGTCAAACGGATCAGAGTCCGTGACTTCTTCAATTTTCTGTATTCAACAGTGAACTTGCTGGTGCCATTCGTGCTGAGCTGGTGTAAAGCTTCCAACAACTTAATTGAAGGGTAACATTGGTTTTAAATGCCCTGAACACTGGGTGAGCTGCCAGGGCCCCCTGGATCCTTGGCCATGCATTCCCCACAACCTGTCAGACTCATGATCGGTAACTTCGGAGAAGACAGGGATTGCTGCCAGGTGCTTCTTGGCATACTGTAAGTATCCTGCTTCTCTTTCCCACCTTATGAGAGAGGGGACAGGCAGGCACCCAGCAGGCCCGCCTGCTAGCCTGTCAGCATATCCATGCATGCTCGTGACTAGAGCTTCCCTTCAGCACGATTAGAACAGCAGGTGCCAGACCGACCGATCAAGCAGATGCTCTGGGGCAAAGCTTTAAAAGCACAGTTGTACAAGACGACTTGAAATGCGTACTTAGGAAAACAGTTCAAAAGCAAGAAAATGCAGACTGACGCTTAGGTTATAAGATTCTTTTGGAAACTCTTAGTTTCTTTTGTTACATTTCCATTGTGTGATGGAATTTGGAGTGGTGGTGATGGTCATGGGGGGGGGGGCAGGAGGGGATAGTGGGGTGTGTGTGTGTGTGTGTGTGTGTGTTTTCAACCCTTTACAAAGGAAACGTTCTATCACTCCCCGATGTACCACCAGGAGGATATTCACCGGCAGACACAGCATCCAAATTACAATAGTATTGGGTTGTGATAAAGGATTTGAAGGTTAGGATGAGAGAGGAGAAGCTGGAGTTACCTTAAGGTCCTTCCAAGAGTCTAGAAGGAACAGGAACCTCATATGTTCCACATTTCCCTGCACGTCTACACCAGTCCCAGAGACAATCTTAGACTATGTTAGATTTCCCATTTCATTACAAGGTTGCTAGATTAATAAAAATTTGAACCAAAAGCAATCTTAAGAGGTCATCTAGTTTGACCTCCTTACTTTGTGAGGAAAGAGGTTGAGGCTCAGAGACTTGTCTAAGATCGTTGAATTTTTTCTGTAAAAATCAGATCTTGGACTTAGTGTTGTTTTCTCTCCAGCTGCATCTCTCAGGTCCTGTTATGTACAAGGCCATGTGAAGAAGCGAAAGAGAAATTCCCTGGCTTCCAGAAAAAACCCAAAGGTGTCTCTGGGTCTGTAGCTCAACCTCCCTGGATGGGTTGGGCACAGATGAAGTGCTGAAGGGCTTTTGCTTCTAGTGGGGTCACTGTTTGACAGACAATGCTGAATTTCCTGGTTCTAAAAATACTACATATACAACATCCTAATGTAATCCTGAATGCAAGAATATTCTTTCAGGGCATAGTTATTGTGAAAATGCGTAGGAAGTTAATGAGTAAGAAATAGCACTTTGGAGTGCCACCTTTTACACACCCCCATTTTAGTTAAGATGTGACATATACTAGACAAAGCTATTTGACATCTACTATAATGCTGATTTCTTCCCATTGTTTAAGAGATATTCTATTGTGTAGCCATGCTTTTTTAAATGTACCTCAAAGTTGAGCTATTTCCTTGAAACCTGACTCACTCATACCTTTGTTTCTTAGAGGCTTTTTCCCTGTCCATCTTATTCCTCATGTTTTTTGGTTTTGTTTGGTTTGGTTTTTAGAGACAGAGAGCACATACTAGGGTGTAGGAAGGGCAGAGGGAGAGGAAGAGAATCCCATGATTCCCACGGAGTGCAAAACCCAGGAGGGGGGCTCCATCTCATGATCCTAAGATCATAACCTGGGCTGAAATCAGGAGTCAGACATTTAACTGACTGAACCACCAAGGCACCCCTTTCCAGATGTTTTTTTTTAAGGCACTCTTGCCAACACATACTCAAGGGAAGCTTATTTAGTTGTAATCTATTTCACTCAAAATGTTTCGTAGTCCTATTTTCTTTTACTTTTAACGGAGATAGAATTGACATGCCATAAAATTCGCCATGCAAAAGAGTACAAGCGAGTGAGTGTTAGTATATTCACAGAGCTGTCCAACTATTACCACTATGTAATGGCAGAATCATCACCCAAAACTCAAACCCCATGCCCATCGGCAGTCCCTCCCTAGCCCCTCTCCCTTCGACCCCTGCACAGCCACTAATCTTTCTCTCACTATGGAGTTGCCTCTCCTGGGCATTTCATATCAACGGAATCATACAGAAGATGTGGTCTTTTGTGGCTTTTTTTTTAACCCAGCATAATGTTTCCAAGGGTCATCCGTGTTGTAGCATGTTTCAGTACATTGTTCCTGTTTGTGGATGAATACTATTGCATTGTGTGGATATGCCACATTTTGTTTATCCATTCGTCAATTGGTGGACACTCCGGTTGTTTCCACTTTTTAGCTATTGAGAATAATGCTGCTGTGAACATTCATGTACAAGTTTGCATGTGTGTGTATGTTTTCATTTCTCCTGGATATATATCTAGGAGTGGAATTGTTGGATCACGTGGTGGTAACTCTATGTTCACAATCATTTTAACTTCTACCTAAGGATGTAAATGCTTTCGAATTTGCCCGGAAGGCCAAGATAGAATAGAGATCAGGCAAGCCCTGGCTTTTGTACTGGGGGACTCGTATAGAGTCTTAAAATTGTAGTTATAGAAATGGAGGACACTGTAGGTATCTAACATGACTCCATCAGTTTATAAATGAGGAAATGAAGCCTCATTGCTTAATTAGCAATGTTCCTTGGTCACTATCTCAGTTAGGGCTGATTTAGTTTCTAGGAACATTGACTATGAATTATTTTTTTCCTCTCACTTAAAGAAATCTAGACACACAGTCTAGGCTGTGTGGCTCCACAAATCCTCTTTCTGCTCTACTGGTCCTTGTCACTGGCTTTCAACCTCACATTCTCCTCAGGTCACAGAATGGCCACTGCAGCTCTGGTCATGATACTCGGGTTCTAAGCAAGGAAGAGGGGGAACAAGAAAGGTAAAAATGTACCTTCCAGTTAAGTCACCCACTTTAAAAATCACGTCAGGAGTCCCCCCCAATGACTTCAATTTGCACTTCCTTTTTTGCAGGAAAGGTTGCACAAAGGAGGCTTTTAGACGGGCACATTATCCAGCCCCCCAACCATTTAGAGGTTCTGTTAGAAAGGAAGAAGTGGAGAATGGACACTATATGGGAAAATGGTAGTTTCTTCCATAATTAAAGAGTGGCTAAGAAGTGACATTGACTCAGATCTTTCTACTCCTTGTCCAGTGCTCTCCATAGACATCAGTTTGCAAAGGGCTTCATGAAGCTAAGAGTCCTCATTTTCTAAAACAGAGAGCTGAAGACTGAATGAAACATTTCTTGATTCAAATTTCTGAATCAAAATGTTTACTTACTTTTCAGCATTTCTAACTTGTAGTCAACATGTCCATGACTTCGAGAGAAATTCCTTTCAATGACTTATAATGAAACGTCCATATTAGGTTGGGCTGATCAAGAACATTTATCAGCTAAAGCAATGGGATTTTTTTTTCATGAATGTATTTCACTGGGGCTCACAAACGTGATCACTGAGGAGAAAGAACCAAGACTACTTTGATGAATTGAGTGGGAGGAGAGGGCACTAGGGAGCACTCCAGGCATGAGCAGCTGTGGGACCACATGGGACGCGTGGAGGAAATTATGGGACACAGCTGCTCAGGAGGATATTGGTAGGCATCGGTTACTAATGCAGTCAAAGGGCCAGAGGGCCAGTCCATGCCAGGGACTCTGTGGGATGCCCACATCCAGAAGTAGCTGGGAATCTGGGAGGTCAGCTGAGAGGGATGAGCTTTCACAGGCTAAGACAGGAAAAGTCAAGTTTAAGGAGGTAAGATCATTCAAAGTTAATGCAAACCATACCAAAGTGAGCCCAATCTAGAGAAGCAACTTTTCAGGTTCTGCTTTCCTTCCGATCTCTGGGTAGAAAGGCATTAGGCTCTCAGGTGTAGGAAAGAGGAAAGGAATTAACATTTACCAAGTGCCTACTATGTGCTGGGAATGTGACTGCAGAGACTATAGTGGAGAATGGAGAGATAGCTCATTTACGTCACTTACTGACTTTGGGAACTTAACAAGTTACCTCCCTTCTCTAAATCCTTCTATAAAATCAAGTTCTTAATATCTACTTGTCTAAGAGTTTTAAATATCATCAAGATATATATAGTAATAAGAAAATGACAATTGCCAGTATTAATGGAACTTGTGCTGTTTGTTACGTATTTGGCTCATTTCATCCTACAGAAACGCTGTAGAGTTTAAGTGCATTTAGACCTTTTTTCTTTTTTTTTAAGATTTATTTATTTGAGAGGGAGAGAGAGAAAGCATGCGCAGGGAGGGGAAGAGGGAGAGGGAGAGACAGAATCCTAAGCAGACTCCCCCACTGAGCATGGAGCCTGAGGGGGGCTCGATCTCATGACCCTGAGAGCATGACCTGAGCGGAAACCAAGAGTAGGACGCTTACCCAACAGAGCCACCCAAATGCCAATGACTTTTGGACACAGTCAAAGTCATTTAAAAATTTTCTTATAAAAGGGTAAGTTTGGGAAATTATTGACTCACACAATCAAAAAATCCAGGGGCAGATCTTTCCAGTTCTACCATGACGAATTCTGGAGCCTCTAAATATGTAATCAGAACTTTCTCCTTTATCATTCTCTGGGTCCTGCATTCTTCTGTTTTGGCTTCCGTCCTTGGCAGCCTCCCCTCACTTAGCGGCAACTTTAGGCTCCTAGCACCCTATTGCTAGAGACCCAGAGAAAAGAACACAGACAGGCCAGAACTGTGTCACGTGCCCATCCCTGAATCAGTAATATGGGCAGAGGGAAAGGGACAGTGATCCACTACCATGTGACTGCCAGTCGGATCTTTTAGGGAACTGACAGTTTCGAAACAATTCAGGCTTTAACAATTTGCCCCAAATTAGTCTGCTCTAAATGGAGGACCTAGATATAAGTCCCAGGGATTTCTGACTCCAAAGTGCATGATATTTGCAATACAACAGCAAAAAAGTGATTATAGCCCATTAAAAAGGGGTGTCCAGGGTGGCAGCCGAGGACACATACCTGATTCAGAGACAAGCAACCCTTCAGACTCCATTTTACCCACCGGCTCAAGTCTAAATTCAAAGCCTTAGCCCTTCTGGCAAACCTCTTTACCTCTCTTATTACTTTCCAATATTCTCTTGTTACTTTCTACACAAACATTTTGTCGTATTAATTTCTCCAAGTAAAGAATGTCATACTTCCTTTCGTGCACAGGAGGAGATTTTTATAGCAGTGTGCTTCCAAAGGGGGGAAGAAAACTACGGAGAACATATTTATCCATGTATTTACAATTAGAGTCTCTACATCTGTTTGGGTGAATCACATTTCCTTCCACCTGAAAAACTTCCTTTAACATTTTTGGTAGTGCAGAGGATCCTGGCATGAATCTCACCTTTTGTTTGGCTGGAAAGTCTTTATACTGCCTCATTTTCGACAGATATTTTTGCTGGATATAATGATTTTTACATAGAAGACTTGTTTTCTGCCAGCACTTTAAAGATGCCACTCTAGGGATGCCTGGGTGGCTCAGTTGGTTGAGCAGCTGCCTTCGGCTCAGGTCATGATCCCAGCGTCCTGGGATCGAGTCCCGCATCGGGCTCCTTGCTCGGCGGGGAGCCTGCTCCTCTCTCTCTGCTTCTGCCTACCTCTCTGTCTGCTTGTGTTCTCTCTCTGTTAAATGAATAAATAAAAAAAAAAAGATGCCACTCTATTGGCCCTAGACTTGCGCTGTATGCACAGTTACTAGTGATTTTCAGCTTTGTTTCCCCATATGAATGTTCCATTTTTTTGTCTAGATGCTTTTACTAAGATGATGTTTTTTTTCTTTTTAAAAATTAAAAAAAAAATTTTAAGATTTCATTTATTTGACAGAGAGAGAGCATAAGCAGGGGGAGCGGCAGTGGAAGAGGGAGAAGCAGTTTCCCCTCTGAGCAGAGAACCTGATGTGGAACTCGATCCCAGAATCCTGGGATCATGACCTGAGCTGAAGGCAGACACTTAACTGACTGAGCTACCCAGGCACCCCTCTTTTTTTCTTTTTTAAACAAATTTTATTATTTAAGGATGGTTGACATACAATGTTGTATTAGTTTCAGGTACACAACCTAGTGATTCAACACTTCTTTATATTTTGCAATGCTCACCATTTATGTGTAGTTACCATCTGTCACCATTCAACTTATTTAACAGGATATGCTTTGGTTTAGTTTCCTATTCTACGTGGGATTTTATTCTGCTCTGGATCACTGAACTCCCTGATGAAACTTATAGGTTTCATCAAAATCATATGATTTCATGATTATATGATTTCATCAAAATCATACAATTGTCTGCCACAATTTCTTCAAATATTCTTCCATCCCCCACTTCATTCTGGGATTCTAATGACATGTGTTTTAGACTTCTTGACATAGTCTCATAGTCTATTAATGATCCGTTCATTTTTTTTTTTTAAAGATTTTATTTATTTATTTATTTATTTATTAGGAAAGAGAGAGAGTGAGAGAGAGAAGGTCAGAGTGAGAAGCGGACTCCCCATGGAGCTGGGAGCCCGATGGGGGACTTGATCCCGGGACTCCGGGATCATGACCTGAGCCGAAGGCAGTTGCTCAACCAACTGCGCCACCCAGGGGCCCCCGTTCATTTTTTTTTTTTTTAAGATTTATTGGTTTATTTTGGAGAAAGAGAGTAGGAGCAGGAGAGGCAGAGGGAGAGAGAAGCTCAAGGAGACTTCTCGCTGAGGGTGGAGCCCAAGGTGGGGCTCAATCTCATGATGCTGAGATCAGGACCTGAGCTGAAACCAAGAGTCTGATGTTTAACTGACTGCGCCACTCAGATGGCCCAGATCTGTTCCTCTTTTGTTCAGGCTTTTCTCTCTGTTCTTCAGTTTCGATGGCGGTGCCTTCAAAAACTGATGTTTTCTGGAGTGTCTAATTGACTGCTAATTTCATACAAGTATTTTTCATCTCAGATATTATATTTTTAATTTCCTGTTCTATTTTTGTCTTTTAAAAATTTTCCATTTCTCAGGGCGCCTGGGTGGCTCAGTTGGTTAAGCATCTGACTTTTGCTCAGGTCATGATCCCAGGGTCCTGGGATCGAGCCCATTTCTCTCTTTGTGTCCATGCTTTCCTCTACCTTCTTGAATGAGTGGCGCATGTTTAGACCATCTGCTTTATGGACCTTTTCTTCATCATCTTTGTCATTTCTAGTCTATTTCTATGATTGATTTTCTTCATGGTTATGGGCCATACTTTCCTGTTTCTTTATAACTTTTGATTGAATGGCCGACATGGTGGGTTTTACCCTGTCGAGTGCTGGATGTGTTGTAGTCCTTTAAATGTAGTTGGACTTCACCCTGGCACACAATGACATTACTTGAAATTGGTTGGATCTTTTCAAAGCTTGCTTCTAAGCTTTACTAGGGCAAGTTCAAAGCACTCTTTGGTCTAGGGATAATTCAACCTCACTATTAAGACAATGACTTTGAGGCATTTCCATTCCAGTCAATGGGAACACAAATCATTCCTAGCCCTGGGTGAGCTCAAGGAATTATTCGGTCTGTTGCTTTCCGAATTATTCGGTCTGTTCCCTCCCTATTCTCGAGTAACATCTAATTTTGCATGTGTGTATCAATTCTCAGCCCAAGCCTAGAGAGGGCCTGTCTGCAGATCTCCAGAGTTCTCTGGGTAAAGTTCCTCCCATGTCTGTGTTCTGCCTTACAGTTCCCCCTGACTTGGGTGATCTGAACTCTGCTTTCTCTCTGCTCAACTGAGTGCACCCACTAAGCTCTGGGTGCCCCTCCCTGCACTGCCGCCTCCAAAACTGTTGGGACAATTATAAGCTAACTTTGTGTGTTTCCCTTTCCTCAGGGGTCACTGTCTTGCATCGCCTGTTGTCCAATGTCCTGAGAACCATCGTTTCATATATTTTGCCCCCTTTTTTAGTTATTGTGGTCAGAAAGATAAATCCAACTCCTACTGCTCCATCTCAGCTGGAAGCAGAATTCTTCTCTCATTTTCTTTTGATTAAAATGTGTTTTCTTGGGCACCTGGGTGGCTCAGTGGGTTAAAGCCTCTGCCTTCAGCTCAGGTCATGATCTCAGGGTCCTGGGATCGAGCCCCGAATTGGGCTCTCTGCTCAGCAGGGAGCCTGCTTCCCCCTCTCCCTCTGCTTGCCTCTCTGCCTACTTGCGATCTCATTCTCTCTCTCTGTCAGATGAATGAAATTTTAAAAAAAATAAAATAAGATAAAGTGTGTTTTCTTGCCTTCCATCTACTAATTCTCTTAGTGTCTGTCTTGTTTATTCACTCCTGCATTTCTTTTAATTTGGACTTCATTTAAAATTTTTCTTTTTTTGCTCAATTCTTTCACTTATTTATAAGTATTTCTTTCCTCCAAGAATCTCATTTCAGAGTTTTTCTAATTTTAATGTATTTTTTCCTTTTGTATTTGTGATCCTTTGCTTGACTTTTTCTTCTTTTTTTAGCTAATTTGAAATTTTAGGTTATACTTTTCACCAGTTTGCATCTGTCGTCTTTCTGACATATTCCCATCATCTGCAGAGACATTATTCTGCTCCTAATTCTTCCTGATTTTATTAACAATTTTGTATGGATTTGATCATGATTCTTTTCTGTTGCCCATGTTTAAGGGAAACGAGTTTTATTGTGGTTTTAGGAGTAAGAGAAAAGCCAGGATAGCTTTAAGAGCTGCGTGGCTCTATAGCTCCCCCTTCTGTTGTTTTCAGAAACCACTCTAAGTTAGAGATCTTTAATGCTTCCTCTGTTTTTACTGGATTCTGTCTCCTTTGCTGCTATTAATCCTATCTTCTGTTTTATGGAGTCCTCGTCCAGCAGTTCGCACTCACTGTAAGTTTTGTTCTGAAAGGGAATTTTGATTTTTTTAAATTTGAGAGTTCATTTAGATAGCTTCTTGGTCTGTTTTTTGATGGGGGCTGGTAGGGGCAGATGGTCAAGGAAGATTCAGACCTATGGTCCCACCTCCACAATCTTCCAGATTTTCCAGGATCCAGTCATGTCTAAAGTCTTGTAGTTTTGACTGTCATGTTTCTATTTCATCACCCATTTCCTTCAACAAATGTTTACTGTGTACCTACAATGCTGGGTATCTACAATGCTGTGCTAAAGTTACAAATATGAATAAACAAACTCTAGCCTTCAAGGAGTTAGCTGGGAAGGCAAATATACGCACAATTAAGTAGAGCCAGGCTGTGGTCACTGCTGTGAAGATCCTAGAGAATAAGAGCAGTATCCACAATAGCCAAGATATGGAAAGAGCCCGGATGTCCATTGACAGATGAATGGGTAAAGAAGATGTGGCATATATATATATATATATATATATATATATATATATATATATTGTATATACATAGTAGTATTCCATTGTATATACAATGGAATACTACTCAGCCATCAAAAAGAATGAAATCTTGCCATTCGTAATGATATGGATAGGACTAGAGGGTATTGTGCTGAGCAAAATAAGTCAGTCAGAGAAAGCTAAATACCATATGATTTCACTCATATGTGGAATTTAAGAAACAAAACAGATAAACATAGGAGAAGGGAAAAAAATTAAAATGAGATGACAAAAGAGAGAGAGGCAAACCATAAGAGATGCTTAACTCTAGGAAACAAACCGAGGGCTGTCAGAGGGGAGGAGGGTGAGGGATGGGGTAACTCGGTGATGGAACATTAAGGAGGGCACTTGTTTGTGATGAGCACTGGGCATTATATGCAACTGATGAATCACTAAAGTCTACTTCTGCAACTTAAAAAAAAAGATGCCATGGAAACACAATGATGACATCGACTAATTCTTATTGGTTTGAAATCAGGGCCGTTTTCATAAAGAAGCAACACTTACATCCCCCCAAACTAGAAAGTCTAATGCGATCCACCTAATAATAGGAATCAGGGTTCTTGTAGGAGGGTGAACTGATTTAAACAGTAGCTTTGAAATAGCCAAACTATGTTATTAAAGAACCCATGGCAAGGTAATTAGTGCTAGAGAGCTGTGTGCTTCTCGTCGCCGTCAGCCTGGCCTCCTCTTCCTTTTATCTGTTTTCCTCTTCCCCTGGCAACGTTGACAGTTCTCTGGGAGAAAGACGGGATGGCTGCGGCTTGGTGTAGATCCTATCTCGTTCTCTTCGTGGGAGACACAGAAGATTATAGCTTTCCCTTCTTCTGCTGGCAGAGGAGTCCTGTACTAAGCAGTCCTGCTCTCCTGACCTGTGATGTTCACCCCCTCAGCCCTGCACCACCCATCACCCGGGGAGGCTCGCAGGCTGGCGAAGGAGTCAGGCCGGCATTTCACAGAATCAAGTCCCTTTGTTTGGATCTGCTCACAAAGCCAATGGGTTGATGTGTGAGCTGGCACAGCAGGAGGGCAGGCTGCCATCTACCCCACTTCTACCCGCGGCAGTCTTTGTGGGCAGATCTTCATTATACAGTACCAATGTGTGGGTCTCGCTTCTATTCATAAGAATGATTTTTTTTTAAGTGTTGAGTCCTGTATTCCATTATGCAAGGTTTCAACTAGAAATTTCTTTAAAAACATAGAAGATGTGG
The DNA here is from genome assembly GCA_028533885.1 of Nasua narica. NCBI lineage: Eukaryota > Metazoa > Chordata > Mammalia > Carnivora > Procyonidae > Nasua > Nasua narica. The sequence continues at coordinate 109,787,748 of CM052802.1, read as the reverse complement.
TTATTTTTTGCAGTATTTTCTGGTCTGTGATGCTGTTGCTTCCTACAGAACCAGAAGTCCAAAAGTAACCCACGAAGCCAGGCAGGAGGTGGGAGAAAGGAGGCTATGGCCAAAGATGGCCTTCCCTCTGGGAGCTCCAGTAATGACCTTCCAGAAAGGGGAGCCTGCTAAGGACAAACACACCCTGAAGCTGTTGACTGAAAAGGAGGAAGAGGAAGATAATTCAAGGTCCAGGAGGGAAGGGACTAGCAGCCTTCCCATCTGCTCCTCACCCTGGCCCTTCTGGGGACCCCACTGTCCTTATGCTAGCTCCCTACCAAAGCCTTCAGGCAAGTCACTGCCAGATCACCACTGCTCCTGCAATCTCAGGGTTCAGCGACACCCCCAATTCCTCGCCATGTGGGGAGCCTTTTTGCATGATAGTTCCATAAGATGAGCTTAGAAACTTCACTGAAGAAATTAGAAACTCTAAAGCTCAGAAGCAAAGGATTTACAAGCTACAGGATTCTTTTTTTAGAGGGGAGAGGGGCAGAGAGAAGGAGAAAGACTCTCTAGCAGACTTCATGCCGAGTGCAGAGCCTGATGCAGGCTTGATCCCAGGACTCGGAGAACATGACCTGGGCCGAAATCAAAAGTTGGACACTTAACCCACTGAGCCCCCAGGGTGCTACAGATTCTTGTCCTAACTCAACTGTCTTGCAGCTTGGCTCAACTGGCACAACCCACTGGGCTCCCTCTCACATCTTCCTTGTTTCAACCCTGCCTGAACTGGGCACGGAGCAGAGAGACTCCGTCCTTTGGGATACAGGGGACTGACACAAAGTCCTCTGTCCCCCCAGGCACTGGCTCCCTTCTTTCTCACTTCTAGTCGTGGCCTCTGGAATTTCTATTTTTTTCCCTCGAGGATCCCTGAGCCACTGGTGGAGAAGACACTTCCCCTTTGGACAGTTAGCATTTCTCCTCGGGGCTTTAACCCTTCTGGAACAAATCCTTCAGCTCTGTGACCTTGACCTGGTATTCTTCCCCCACCTTCACTCCATTTCTCCCGGTGCTCTCCAGTGTTCCACACACACAGCTGACTTGTTCATGATAATACATCCTTCAGTAAGGTCCCTCCATTCGTTCCCAGTGGCATGGGCTGGAGTTTTGAACTGATTATGCTAAGTTGTGGGAACTTAGGCAGAGCACCCTGGTTCCCGGGAACACATCTACCCCACCGGGGCATGGATAACAAGATTCTTTTCATGTCCTGGTTTTAACTCATTTTTAAACCATTTACTAAGTCCCTAGTTCCTTCTGAGTCGCTTCTCTAGCTTGTAGCTCCTAGGTCCAGCAATAAATAAAAAAGTTCTTTTGCTAAAGCTTCTGTCCACTAGAGCGTCAAGCAGTTCTAGTGATAATCAGGCATTATTCTGATTACAAAGTGTGGGACTTGACAAGTTACGTAACCTTTCCGGGTTTCAGTTTCTGCGTCCGTAAAATAGGAACCTTCGTTAGGCTGATTCCGGAAGGTGAAAAACACACGCAGCTGCTAGAACAGTGCGTGCTACACAGCAGGGCTCCGTATCATTATTGGCTGTGGTCAGGGCTCTGGAGAGCCTTAAAGACAATGCAGGAAAACTGTCATCTCTTAAACAGAGGGCGCTTCTAGGCAAGCCTCCTGCCGGTCCCCTCAGGAGACATGGCTGGCCCTCAGGTTGGAGAGCAGGAGGAGGGTGACACTCTGCACGCGCGTGCGCGCGAATGCCCATGCACACACACACACGCACGATAGCTGAGCGAGGAGAAGTCGTGGACGCATGAGACTCATTCTGGGCGCTCCCAAAGTGTGAGGTTGAGTTCTCTTGCTCCGGCCTGTGGTGCTGGCAGCATGGGCAAATTTTTGCACTCTCCGTACTGCCAGGAAGCTCCGTAGCCGCCGTTGAGATCAGAAGTGGCATTATAAACAGTACAAGAAAGCCCTTTGGGGATAGTCCTGGGTTGGACTGGGTTGGATAGATTGGGTTTGAAAAGTCATGCTCTCCAGTGTTCCACTCAGTGACGTTCCTGGAGAAGTTAAGGATGTCAAAGTAGCCAATGTCTCTCTTTCAGCCTCATAAAAGGCAAGAAGGAAAGACCAAGAACATGTTTGATGGTGCACACTGACAGTAATAAACATTCACATGCCAAAAAATAAAACAAAACAAAAACAAAAAACAAACCAAGTGTGAGGTTGAACAATGTGAAATTGCTGGAGCTTGGGGAGAAAACTGTAGATTCCTGTTGGTCCCACTTTTAGCCTCAAGCAGAGAACTGGGCAAATGGGGATTCCCAGCTCTTCTCATTTCCCAGGTTCTCCTGACGACTCCTCCGGTAGGACAGAGTCTCTGCATCCAGACTGGCACCTCCAACGTGAAACTGCCTACTCTTCGTGGGGAACTCATTAAAATGCAGAATCTGACTCAGTTGGTGGGGTGGGGTGGTGGTTCTTGCATTTCCAGCCAGCACGCTGGGGATGCCTCCGACGTCAGACCACCCCTTGAGGAACAAGCTCTAGAACGTCCTCGGTAGAGTTGTAACACATTCCAGCTCTGAAGATGGCAGAATGAATCTTTCCTATGCAACATTAGCACACTAAAAACAAAATAAAACCAAGCTGCAGCTGGTTGTGTATAACATCCCGGCCCCATTTCCCTACCCCCACCCCACAGGTCTGGAGAGTTCCATAACCTACTTTGTTGTTGTTGTGGTTGTAAACCCACTAAGCCTATAAAAAGGAATTTTTTTCTTTCCTTTCTTCACTGATCTGGCATTCAATAGATCTTTCCTGAGACCCGACCATGTCAGAGGTACTGTGTAACGAAGAAAAATTCCAACCCACGCTTCATACTGTGGCAGGAGTAATTGTTGGAAATGAAACCTGACCCTGTGATTTCTCTTCTGACAATTCTGTTTCTGCAAATATAAAGTGCTGGTGCCCTAACATGGCCCTTCAGATACTTGCTGAAAGTCAATTTATCCTCTCATAGACCACTCATCCTACCTCAGTTCTAGAGGTAGAACTACCTGCCCAGTTCTAGAAACCTGTCCCCACAGTCTCCTGCTGGGCAGGTCTGAGCTTTGGCACATGCTCCCTCCCTCTGCCTGTAGACAATCTATAGAATCTGATCTAATATAGACATTCATGGCTCACTTACCCTCTTCCAGATGTAATTCCCCACCACTCCTTTCAGGAATTCTTTTCTGAACACTGGGTAGACTTCCTGCACCCCCTCAGTTCTGACAATTTTACGTTGAAATTCTGGTTCTCTCTCTGTGCTAAACTTGAAGTTTCTTAAGTGTAGAGAAATGTCTCAACCATTTCCCCATTGGCCACCTTTTTCTGAACTGCATTTTGGTATAAGTACTATGTGTCCTGGTAGGAACTCCTTGCTGGCAGGTCCTCCCATCCGAGATGCCCATAGACTTTGACCTACTTCCAAGTCATTAGTTTCGGCCTCACAGCAGCTGGTGAAGGGCTGGGCGACAGACTGCTGAGGAATGAAAAATGTTCCAGGGTGAACGTGTGTCATCCATTCTATGTGACTTTTATAGCCCAGCTGTTGGGACAGAATCAAATCAGCACAGGGTGAGGAGACTATGAAGTAGGCAAGTGAAAGACAGGAGGGTATGGTGCTGATGTCGAATGCCAAGCACTTAGAGACAGAGAGGGTCAAGAATTTCAGATCTGTTCCTGCCCTGGAAATTTCTAAACTTTGGATATAATGTGATGAAAAAGGAACCCACATGCTTTGTGCCTTCTAAACTGGTTCTATCTTGCTTTGCCTAATATTTGGCATGGCTAATTTTTGCTAATTTGACAGTTTTTTTTTTTAAAGATTTTATTTATTTATTTAACAGAGAGAGAACACAAGCAGGCAGAGAGGCAGGCAGGGACAGAGAGAGGAGCAGGCTCCCTGCTGCGCAAGGAGCCCGATGCGGAACTTGATCCCAGGACCCTGGGATCATGACCTGAGCCGAAGGCAGCTGCTTAACCAACTGAGCCACCCAGGCGTCCCTCTAATTTGACAGTTTTGTAAACCATTTCATTTTACTTTGGATTGCTAAAAATCCATTCTTCCCTTTTATGGGAAAAGGGTTTTGGAAAATATTTAATCTTCTTGCTCCACTCTTGAAATCACAACCCCCATTCAAAAACCGCATGCGCACACACACCCCAACAACAACCCCAAACGAAGACTTCTTTTTCCCTTATTAGACACATTATGCATTTTTACTGTAGAAAGACATATACATATAAGTGAAAAGATCATTTCAGTTGGTCCCACCATTTGTAGGTGACCAGTAGACACCTAGTGCTTATCTTTCCAGATTTATTTCCATGCACACACATATGTATAAATATTCTTAGGAAAATGCAATCATACTATGACTACCATTCTTAATGTTATCTCGATATCAATTTAGATCCGTATCTTATGTGGCGTCCATATAGGTCTCTACTGCTAAGACTGCATAACCTTGCACTGTGTGGATTAACCAAAATTCATTTAATTTCCTCTCACTGGAAATTTTGGCTTCACTAATTTTTAGACATTGTAGGCAATGCCTAAAACAACATTTTTGAACTTGCATCTCTGGCATCATTTTTCCTTAGGAGAAAGTCCAAGACATGGAATTTTTGGAAGTCGAAGATTTTAGCAGCATTTTTAAGGTTTTACAACAATGTCTTTCAGGTGAGTCTGTTACGTCTTGCTTCCTATGATTTGCTCTGCGTAGCCGGTGCCCAGTCCACAGCTTTGAGCGCCGGGGAGGCCTGCCGGGTGGCCTCGTCAACGCGCCTGCCCAGTGTGTCTGGCCCTGAGGCAGCTGAGCTGCTGAGACACAGCCCGGAATTCAAATACTCTCTTGGCACAACAGGGGCAATCCGGAATATCCTTTTCTTGAGGGCTATTTTCCCCAGGAAATCAGATGTGGACAATCCCTCTCCCAATCTCTGAGCATTTGTCCCGATTCAGAAGCTATTTTGGGTTTAAACTTCTGCAAAATGCTATCTTCCCTGGATTCATGTTTTGCTATGGAATCCAGCTCTTTTGGGGTGCTTCTCCCACGGTTCCTGTCATATCTGTGGCATCATCCTTTTCTACAACTTCAGGTGTAATCCTATCTTCTGTTTCCATTCCGGTTTCAAGTCCTGGAAAGAGGAAGTGGCGGTCTGGAATTCTACTGTCCGGATGATTGGCATACAAGCCTGCTTGCGTCCCAGTCTCCAGTCTGGACTTGGATGCTATCTACTGCAGTAATCTGCCTTGTGGCATCTGGGGCAGGTCTGGGAGCCCAGATAGCCACAGGCCCTACAGAGAAGAGCACCAGACCCCAGCTGGAGGCACCAGGATTTTCCTGTCTACGAGGGGGAGGATTCTCAGAAGGGAGCTCAGATGAGTAAAACTTTTTCTTGGGTAGCTGATTCCTAAAAACTCACAGCTGGCTTAGCCCTGTGGCTCTGGCCTTGGTGGAAGGCATCATGGTGAGGCCCGGTAGGGGCATGCGCACCTGCAGCACCAAGAGATGAAACAGCGGTCCCCAGCTCACAGGCCAGCGGCTGCTTCCCCTCCCGGCCCTGCCAGCCCCACGGGTCCCCACCTCCTCGTGCAGAACTGCCCCCAAACTGGCTGCCAGGCCAGCAACAATGCCTTTTCCCCAAGCCCTGCTCTGCCGACCGCTGAAATCCTTCAATATATCCATAGCAGCTGTTTTAAAATTCTCGACTCATACTGACATTTAAAAAAATCTGTCATTTCTGGCTCTCTATTGTCTTGATTTTCCCCCCTGATTATGGATCACATTTTCCTACCTTCTTTCCTGTCTAGAATCTTCTAATCGAATGCAGGGCACTGCAGATGTTTCACTTTTAAGCATGTGGGTTTGCTGTCTTCTTGTGAAGAGTGCTGGGCTTTGTCCCTGCGGGTAGTTAGCTTACTTGTAAATCAGTGTGGTCCTTCCCAGGCTTGTTTCGAAGCTCCGTTGGGTGGGTCTGGAGTAGCCTCTCCACCAGTGCTGCTTAAGTTCTAGTCCTAAGAGTTCTAGACTCTTCTGGGATTTCTACTGAATATCCTGGGTAGTTCACTGAAATATCTCCATGTGGCTGGTCAGAACTCAAATGTCTCCAGTCCCATGTGAGTGATAATTACCAAATAGTTGCTCTTTCCCCTGGCGCTTGTTCTTTGCTTGACCTTGGGGAATCTCACACTTGTTCATCACAAAGCCAACCTTCAGCCAGAACCTTCAAAGGTGCCATGCAGATTTATGGGGCAATTTCTTTGCGTGGCTTTGCAGCTTTGACCTCCCTCCGCGTTCCAAACATCCGCCTCTGTCTTCTCAGCTCAGCAAGACAGCCGGGCTCCGCGTGCATTCCCTCTCCCTGTACCGTGGATCAGAACGTTCTTCAGGCAGAGAGCACAAGTGATTGGAGGGTTCACCTCATTTGTTTCTCTTTTTTCCAGAAGGTGCACTCGTCCTCGTGGGTCTGTTTTCTGGGAACTGAAAACAGTTGCTTCATAGATTTTGTCCAGTGTTCTCATTGTTTATGGCACAAAGGTTGGTCTGGAATCAATTTACTTCCCATACACTCTTTTTAATGAGGCTTTTTTTGGGGGGGGGGGTTATTATATGGTTAAAAAAAAAAACCCCAAAGAGTATTCTGGTTCTGAGGGAGGTTTTCCTTGCTCTTAAAAAATAGTTGGGCAAAATAAGTAGTGCCTTTTCTGCCTCTGAAAGCATGTGATCCCACAAAGCGTTGCCATATCCCTCATGAGGGAAGCCAATCTAAGGGGAAGGCCAACAGTGTGTTGAGAGTAACAGTCTAGAAAACACCTGGGTCTGTGGTAAAGACAGTGAGATGATGGAATAACCAACCCTGGACCTATTGTAGCTCTAAACGGGCTGTTCTCAAATCTGTCAGCCGCAGGGCCTCCTTATGGTCTTCATAATCACCGAAGATCCCAACAAGCTTTTGTGTATGCGAGTTACCGCCGTCAGTAATTACCATATTATTAATCGAAATTGAGGAGATTTAAAAAGGTGTAATGATTATGAATTTAAATAGATAATTAATCTACCGTGGCATCGATAACCCATTACATATGACCATAACGAACATTTTTTATGAAAAACAGTGTTTCTTAAAACGAAAAAATAACTTAGGAATATGAGTGACATTGTTTTACATTTTTGCAAATCCCTTTAATGTCTAGCTTTTCATAAGTCACATGACAACTGGGTTTTTGTAACTGGTTTTGCATGCAATCTGTTCTCTTCTGTTGTTTCGGTTGAAAAACAAACAAACAAACAAATCTGGCCTCACTCAGATCCATAGTGGAGAAAAGAAGGAGTATTTTTATTTGTGTTTAGATAATTGTGGGTACTCTTCTTTGGTAGACACCAAAAACTTAACAAGTTGTAAATCATTAAAGGTTATTTGTAATGCAGACTCCAAAATGATCCTCAAAAATACTTATATTTTATTACAGGGCTCAGTGTATTTTTTCTGTAAAGGGTCAGATAATAAATATTTTCCCCTTTGCAGGCCTTGACGTTTTTGTTACAACTGCTGAAGTCAGCTCCTGCAGCTCAAGGGCAGCCACAATGATACATAAACATGACTGTGGTTTTATTTCTATAAAACTTTTACAGAACCTTTTTTTGTAAATAGCTGCTGACTTCTGCTTTATGACAATTAAAACCCGTTTGTCTATCCTGCACTTGGAATGGATGGTTTTGGCCCTGCAGAGGTCCCTAAAAGTGTTTCAGGGACCTCCAGTGGTCACTAGACCTGCTGTAATATTTTGGAGAACTGCTGCTGTAATATTTTTGTTCTATGGGATAACACATTTCTTCTTGCGAAAGGCATTTCCAGTTGGCTCTTCCATTCCTTGTAGACAAAAGCATCCTAGCTGATGAAGTCCTAGGTAGTTTCTCAAGCCAGAAATCTGCGTACCGGTTTCTATTTGGATTTGGGAGACGGCACATCAAAGCCAACCACGTTCCCTCCCACCAGTTTGATGTGCTCACAGTAGAGTAGAAATCACATTGCATGTTGGGGCTGAGAGGTCCTGAGACAGACCCTGGGAGCCTTGTGGGGCCCCAGAACATTCTAAGAGAGCTTTGTAAAGTTCCATGTTTTCACTGGGAGGAACAGAGGTAGCCAGAGTCCTCGTTATCTAGACAGGGGATAAATGAGTCAGGGTTCTCCAGGGAAACAGAACCAATAGGATATATACAAAGACATTAAAAAAAAAAAAATGCTCACAGGGTGCCTGGGTGGCTCAGTCGGTTAAACATCTGCCTTCGGCTCAGGTCATGATCCCAGGGTCCTGGGATTGAGCCCTGCTTTGGGCTCCCTGCTCAGCGGGGAGCCTGCTTCTCCCTCTGCCCCTCCACCTGCTCATGCTCTCTCTCTCTCTCTCTCAAAAAATAAATAAGTCTTTTTAAAAAATTGGCTCACAAGATTACGGAGACTGAGAAGTCCTGCAGTCTGCCAACTTTGAGTTGGAGATTCAGGAGAGCCGGGGGTGTAGTTCCAGTCTGAGCCCAAAGGCCTGAGGATCCAGAGCCCATGGTTTGAGTCGGCGTCTGAGAGCAGAAGGCAGACATCGCGGTCCCCACAGTCTGCTAGAAAACAAATCCTCCCGTCCTCCTCTTTCGTCTCTTCGTGCCTCCAGTGGATGGGCTACTGCCTGCCGGCACTGGGAAGAGCAATCCGTTCTGCTCAGTCTCTGATTCAAGTGCTGATCTCATCCAGAACCACCCTCCCAGAAATAATGTTTAGCCCAATATCTGGACGCCCCCCCCCACCCAGGGTCCAGTCAGGATGACACGTAAAATTAACCATCGCAATGGGTCGAGGCGGGATATGTCAGCGAGAACTTTATAATGTGAGACTCCAGGGATGGGTGAGCCTGGATGGCAGGCAGAGAAGAGGCCCTGTTGGACGCCCCTCTCTGGCGCCCCCAGGCCCCCCCTCGCCGCAGCCCGCCATCACCGCCACCTCCTACTGCTCAAAATCCACATCAGGGAGAAAGGGGGAGGGGAAAAGCCCTGAGGTGACTGAGGGTCTCCCAACCCAACACATACTAACCCACACTGACTAAGCTGAAGTTGTTTTTCTGCCAAATAGAACACGGGCTCTCAAGTTAGAAATGAAGATCCATTTCAGGAAAACTTAAAATTTTTCATATGCCTGTGTTTAAGTCCTAAAAGTTCATAATCTCTTTCTTTTGAAAAAGATTTTATTTATGGGGCGCCTGGGTGGCTCAGTGGGTTAAAGCCTCTGCCTTCGGCTCAGGTCATGATCTCAGGGTCCTGGAATCAAGCCCTGCATTGGGCTCTCTGCTCAGCGGAGAACCTGCTTCCCCTTCTCTCTCTTCTGCCTGCCTCTCTATCTACTTGTGATCTCTCTCTGTCAAATACCTAAATAAAATCTTTAAAAAAAAGATTTTATTTAGGTATTTGACAGAGAGAGACACAGTGAGAGAGGGAACACAGGCAGGAGGCGTGGGAGAGGGAGAAGCAGGCTTCCCTGCTGCGCAGAGAGCCACACTGGATCCCAAGACCCTGGGATCATGACCCAAACCAAAGGCAGACACTGAACCAACTGAGCCACCCAGGTTTCCCTAAAAGTTCATATTTTCTAGCAATGGACAATCAGATTAAAAAATTTGGCCAACCTGATGAAAAATACCTCAATCTTATTTTTAATTAATTAATTAATTAATTTTAAAATATTTTCTTTATTTGACTGAGTGAGCGAGAGAGAGAGCACAAGCACCCATGAGCAGTGGCGGGTAGGGTGGGGGGTAGGGTGGCAGAGGGAGAAGCAGACTCTCTGCTGAGCAGGGAGCCCAATGCGGGACTTGATCTCATAACCCTGAGATCATGACTTGAGCTGAAGGCAGCCGTTTGACCCACTGAGCTGCCCAGGTGCCCCAATTTTAATTTCTATTTCCTAATTATGGGTGAGGGTGAGCATCACTCAGTTGTTGTTGGGGTCGTTACATCTGAATCCACCACAGTGCCTTTGAACTGCTGTGCAATTCACATTTTCAGGTTCTGCAGAGGAGCCGACCTGCGCCGACCTGGGGACTTCAACATTTACCCTCACAATGACAAGACTTACGGTCTGTCCAGCATTAAACAGACCACTCATGAGACATATGCCTCCATTTCAAGTTGGCCTTCTGCCCATCTCATATGTTGATGCTGTTTATCATGGAAGTTACATTTGGTGTTCATACGTGCACTGCCCTGCCCATGTCTTCGAATCAACTCTGGCTTTTGGAACCAAGGCTGGGGCACTAGGCTCCGTGGGATTCGAGATTTTGTTACTTCCCAAATCTCTCTTCTCGTTCCTAATATCCTAATAAAAATAAACATGTCCTTCAAATCTACATTCTGCATGACAGAGGCAAGTAATTTTCCACGTTGTGCAATTTTCTTATATATTAAACAGTTTGTATTTGCTTGCCTGCAGGGGTCATGCCATTTATAAATTACTCTGATTAAAAACAAAACGGTACACAGGCAGAAGAAGGCTGCCTGAAATCCCACTGTTCTAACAGAAGCAGTTAGTTTCATTTTTTTAATATTAGCTTTAATCATTGCTTAACTCCATAGATATTTTAAATACGTTATCATACTGTGTCATTAACGAAGCATTTCTCCTATAATGATCTGTTATATTGAGTCTACGAACATGATAAAACAAAAAACAATCATATTGTGCATTTGTACAATCCTTGGCTATTGTGAAATTCAAATATTGTCACATCTCTTTATTCTACTTTCTTCATTCGTTCACTCGTTTCTTTACTCATATTTATGAGCTGGGCATATTTATGGGGATATTTATGGATTATATTTATGTGGATATTTATCCACATATTTATGGAGCTGGGCAACGAGAGTACAAATATAAGTAGGAGAGACACCGTTCTGCCCTTAAGGATATTAAGTCTAGGAAGGGCCACGGATATCGTCATGTTAGTTTCCTGAAAGTGGAGGAGGGGAGATAGATATCATCATGTGAGTTTCACGCACTTACCCATTTGAACCATATATTCGTGTTTTGCCTGCATAAGCAACCAAATAGAAATGCCCTCCCCCCCTTTTTTAATGATCTTGCTAATTACGTACAAGTGTGGCAGCTCTGTGTTTTGGTTGATGGAGTTATTTCCTCAGGGCTATAAAAGCAAAACCACAATGGGGATCTGGAAGGCTGGCTGTCCTCTTTTGCAGTTTAATCTCCAGACAGCACTCCCTTCTACTTCCTGCCACAGGATGGGTAGTCAGATGAGATGTTCTTCTGAATGAGAAAAACAATTAAACACTGAAAATGTGAGAACAAGAAGATACAAGCTAAAAATAGAACTCACCAGCCTGTTTTATGAAACGCAGTCTTAACCAGTGGATTTAACTGTAGCAAATTTTTACCTTACTCTATCCTTTCTGTACTATACCATGTTTATAAAGAGGAAGTCAGCAAAACATTAACTGCACCACTTAGTATTTTTAAAAGTCTCTTTTATGTTTCAGGCCTGTAATTAAACATTAATCCCTTTTTTTTTAAAAAAATATGTTTAAACAATAACACTTAAAACCTACAAGATGGGGACGCCTGGGTGGCTCAGTTGGTTAAGCAGCTGCCTTCGGCTCAGGTCATGATCCCAGCATCCTGGGATCGAGTCCCACATCGGGCTCCTTGCTCGGCAGGGAGCCTGCTCCTCTCTCTGCCTCTGCCTGCCTCTCTGCCTGCTTGTGTTCTCTCTCTGTTAAAATAAATAAAATTAAATCTTTTTAAAAAAAAAAACCCTACAAGATGGGGGTGCCTAGGTGGCTAAGTTGGTTAAGCGTCTGCCTTTGGCTCAGGTCATGATCCCAGGGTTTTGGGATCGAGCCCTGCATCGGGATCCCTCCTCCACGGGAAGTCTGCTTCTCCCTCTCCCTCTGCCTGCTGCTCCCCCTGCTTATTTTCTTTCTCTCTCTCTCTCTCTGTCAAATAAATAAATAAAATATTTTTTTAAAAAAGCTTACAAGATGAAAGAATAGCTCAGTCAACTCTTGAATACCTGTCTTCTAATTTCAACAGTTATTCATGTTTTGCCCATTGTGTGACATTTGCTTGTACGTGTGTATGTGCGTGTGTATACATTTTTTTGCTGAATTATTTGAAAGTAGATTAGAGAAATCATAACATTTCACTCCTAAAAGTTTCAGTATACACCTCCTAAGGACAAAGACATTCTCTCATATAACCATAATGCTATTACCACTCCCAGGAAACATCACTAATTCAAGAGGGTCGCCTAATATCCAGCTGCCAGCTGCAGAGTCCTGGGATCCTGAGTTGGCTCCGCCCATCTTCCTGCAGGAACTAGCTGTCAGCTCCACCACCTGGGCACTGGGCCTTGTCCTCTCCCTGTCCACTGCCTGTCCAAGACTAGAAGTCTGACTTGGGGCACAGTCACTGCCCAGAGACTATGTCAACCACCTTCACCCATCGGCTCAAACCCCTGGATGCTGAGGGCTTCCCCCACCTCTAAAATTGAGCCCACCATTGCCTATCCATGCAGGCTCGCCCTGCAGCTAGGCTGACGATGCTTCTTGACCTTGACCTGTGGCCATGCTGAAGCTGTTCAAGGATATTTCAAATGGCAAGTGAAAGTGTTAACTGTATGTAACAAGGTTGGCCGTAGACATTTCCAGTTTGTTCCTTGAGAGTAGCGCTACTGAAACAAGATGGCTTTTAGCAGTAACACCCATGAGCTTAAATTTCATTAATATTTATGTCATAAGAGAGCTGCTCATAAAAGCAAAATGCATTTCAGCAGCTTCTTAGTAAAGGGAATGCTTTGGGCGGAGGAAGATCAAATTGTTGACGGTGCTGAAGAAGCGAACCGCTTCAACTCTTTTCCCCTTGCTTATTTAACCTCCCAGCCTAAGCCTGTCTCTAGCAGGCCAGGGAGAGCAAATTCTTCCGGTTCCAGCGGCCATCTGCAATGATGGCAGGACGGAAGACAATAAGCAAAGACTCCATATCAGGATGAATGGGTCAGGTGACACAGACATTTGCTAGCCCTGGCCCTTGTCCTGGCCACTGGCTGGTCTAGAGAGCAGCGAGAATGATCCAGAGCCCTTTGCCCACGGTGGAAGAGAGGCTGGCATTTCTCAAGGGCACAGGCTCATTTGAATAAGGGGTACTTGCTACTCTTGCCTGCTAATAAAGGGAACTTGCCGCAAGAACAAAAAGCCCAAGAGAAAAGGAGAAAGCAGGGGGGTGAATAAAAACAGAAACAGGCTCCATGTTCTGACAGGCAAGATTGTCAATGCATCTCGTCCTTCAGGGAGTAGAAATATCGTTGGAAACCGAATCCCACAGGCTAGCATTTGGGCTTTCTGTTTTTGCCACATTAACACCCCGACAAAGGGCTGTGGCATTGCTGATGCAGGAAATGAGGGGAAGAGTAGATGAACAGCCCCCCTCCTCCCTTTCATGCAGACAGTCCTGGAGGCTGTGTGCCGGTTACCTAGGAAACTATGTATGTGAAACTCCAGAAAATGTGCTGTCAGGCGGCACGAGAGGCAACTGCTGAGTTTTTTGCTAGCATTGCATGATGCCAAGCCATTTTCTTAACCCCTCTGAACCAGTGTCCTCATGCCTCAGGAGGAGAGAATCTCCACCTTGTGTGTGCATGCATGCACATGCATGTGCATGCATGTGTGTGCTTGCGTGTGTAAAGTGTCTTAGTCGATTGTAGAATACAGAAGGAGCTCAGTGTGGATCTCCCTTCTTTTCCTTTCATCTCACAAACATGTTGCACAGAATAGGTGCCACTGAATAAATGGGACAGAGATCTAATATAGAAACCATTTTGGTAACAAATGAGAAGTTCATTCAATTTTTGTAACTGGGATGATATTTAGCACCTAATAAGAACGCTTATTACGTGACATCAGATGATCAGCCTCTTGCAAATGGAAAAATCACTTAAAACGCAAATACTTCTAGTTTATTCCCTCCATAAATCTGAAATGTTTAAAATGTCTTCGATGCTCTTTGAATCAGCACAGCCACACAGTAGGGCTTTGAAGAGCCCATCGATAGCGTTCCCTTGTGCTCTGCTTGAATTCAGACCGAATGAAGGCTGGCTGTGGGAGTCAGACATATCGACAGCAAAACGGCAGCATTATTACTGAGAAAGACCGTATTACTGGGGCACCTGGGTGGCTCAGATGGCTGGGCGTCTGCCTTCGGCTCAAGTCACGATCTCCAGGTCCTGGGATTGAGCTCCATGTCCGGGCTCCCAGCTCAGTGGGGGAGTCTGCTGCTGCTTCTCCCGCTGTGCTCTCTCTGTCTCCATCTCTGTCTCTGTAACTGATAAAATAAAATAAAATGATAAATGATAAAATAAAATCTTAAAAAAAAAACCATATTACTGACTGTGTGACAACAATGGGACTTTTGATGCTGCTCCTCAGAAAGGTTTCACATTCCCAATCCCAGGCAGTGCCCCACAACTGTGACTCCCCATCTTGGCACCCCGGCTGGGGCTGGGCCTCCCCACCAAACCTGGGTCTGGCACAGGGACCCCATGCCACACTCCTCCAGTAGGCAGACCGCCATCCAAACCATGCAGCGGAACAAGGACTACGTGTGTGTTAAGGACTTCAAAGGACTTAAAACTAGAAGTTTCCAAGTGAATTAGGGAAGTGAATTCCCCCAGACTCTGAGGCTCCTGGCAGCTGGGCCCCTGATGGAACCTCAGTGGAGCTCGGCTCTCCGAGTTGCTTCAGCTAGCCTGCTGCCTCACCCACAGGGGTGGTCCCTTCCAAGGGGACCTGCTGCATATGCAAGGCCTGGTGAGGGTGGGTGTGAAGGGTTAGCCCCTTGCCTCAATCTGGGACGTCCCTGAAGAGTCGCACCAGAGCCTCCCCTGGGACTGCACACCTTAGCTTCTCATCTCCCCCAATCCAGCTCCCTTCGTTCTCCAACATGCTTCTTGTGCAAATTCTCGAGTCTGTTTCCCAAGAGACCAATGGGAGATGAGGAATTTTCAAATAACTGGATCGTGCATTCAGATCGTAAGGAGGTGATAGACGCCAGCATACAGAATTATATCTGGAAACTCACATTCTTCTGTCATTTTCGACATATATTTATATGATCATATTTCTCCCAGTTTTTTTTTTTTTCCTTCAGCTGCTTCTCTGTGGAGCTATTATTCATCTGATCTTGGGCCTCTGGCTAGTCCTCTAATATTTTAATCAAATTCTCTCCTATTTTCCACCACCCCGCCCTTCTTTCCTATACTTTTTAGATTTGCTTGACGTTATCTTCCAGTGTCTCAAATGGGTTTTCAATTATGATCTTACTTTTTT
>CM052802.1:109748435-109771837 GCA_028533885.1 Nasua narica | reverse complement strand
AGCCTTCTCACTTTGTCCATGGTAAGAAATAGGACACATCCCCGGTAAGCGGACAAGAAACCCAAAGCCTTGTATTGGATGAATTTCGTTTTGTACATGAGCCTTGTGCACAGCTGTGTCTGAGGTTCTAGGTGAAGGCCGATGAATCATTCTGTATTGTATTTACTTTATTAATAAAACCAAATTCAGATATCTTGAGGTGATGGTTTAGTGGTTTTTCTATGCCACTATCTTTGTAACAGAGAAAAAGTTTCATTTGTATTTCACATTGATAGAGACATAAGTTATCTTCTAAAAACAAAACAAAACAACAACAACAACAAAAAAAAACTGGACAAGACCAATGAGGATCTGTATCAGGCAACGGCAGTCTCATTGGAGAGGTGAAGAGATGTCCAGAGAGATTGATAAGTTTCAAGTCCATATTATTTGTTCACTAAGTGAACAGGAGTTCACTGTGGGATCCCAGCAGAGAACTGACAACAACAGGGGCCACGACCGCTTCATGTCTCCACCACCCAAACGGACATGCAAGCTTCCAGGGGAAGAACAGGCATTGGAGACATCTCAGGACACCATCTTTCAAAGAAATGACGGGGTGCCTGAGGGGCTCAGTTAAAGCTTCTGCCTTCGGCTCAGGTCATGATCTCAGGGTCCTGGGATTGAGAACCCCCGTCCCCCTCATCGGGCTCCCTGCTCAGCCGGGAGGCTGCTTCCTCCTCTCTCTCTGCCTACTTGTGATTTCTCTCTCTCTGTTCAATAAATAAATAAAATCTTTAATAACAATAATAATAATTTAAAAAAAGAAGAGAAATGACAGTAACCACAATAAAGGCAATTACCCACCATGAACCGCGTATACACTAACCAAATGACAGGGAATATTCTATACAGTTCACATCTAGTCCCATGATTTCCATTCTGCCTAAGGAAATTGAGGCAAGGAGAGGTTTGGTCATTTGCCCTGGGTCCCACAGCTAATAAGGGGCAGAGCCAACTTTCGTGCCTAAACAGTTTGGAGCTTGAAAGGAGATCAAGGAGAAAAAAAAAAAAAAGCATCAAGGAGAGAGAAAAACAAAAAACTCGGAAAAGACAGGCTGTTGTTCTTAAGCTAAAAAGTGGTCACTACAAAGGGAAGAGTTTTTCTTAAATTTCTATTCAAAAGAACTGCCGATTTACTGTTAGGACGAGCAAATAGCATTGAGCCCATTCAGGAAATGACTGTGTTGAAGAGAGCTCACCTTGGATAAAAGACGCACGTTTGCTGTGAGGAGAAGTGGTTCCAGTGGGGCCCAGGCTGGTGCTGCAGGATTTCTGGCCAAAGCCATTCGCCTCAGCGACCCTGCCAAAGGAAGGAGTTTTTCCGGTTATTCCCAGGCAATTCTCACGCGTTTTGATATCGATTTGAGTAGAAATCTCGTGAGAATTGCCCGTGCTCGCCTCATTTCACGCCGCGCATTTGGGCGAGTAGAACGAGCTCTCGTGAGACTTGGTCCAGCGCTGCGGGATTTCAAGCTGGTGCGACATCAGTGGCCTTGGGGACCCTGCCGCCAGGAGCGATTTGGCTGGATAGGGGATATTGCTGAAGCAGAGACTGTATTCATCACAAGGGTGAGGCTCAGTGCAGAGAAACCACCCGGAGGAATGGGCTACGAGCTCTTCACTGAGCTAGAACCCAGAATGCAGCACACCTCTGGAAAGACCCTGTTCCTCTGGGAAGCCCGGCCCTCCTCTTTTCCCTCCAAAGCCACTGATCTCTTCCATAAGACCTTCCCCTCACCTCTAATCCTGCAGCAGTCCCGGGGGAACTCTAGACTTCCGGGGGTGGGGGCAAAGGAACATTCCGCCACCAGGGGGAGCTAGAACACAGGCCATGGAAGTTGACCTGGAAGATGCTCTGGTCCTCCCCTGAGTTGACCCCAGGGCCTCAAGTCAAGTGGGTCACCTCCCTTGTGAAACTCTCCACCTCTGTATAAAATCTAATTTGTCTGATATAAAGATTGCCACCCCAACTTTCTTTTGATGTCCATTAGCATAGTAAATGGTTTTCCAACCCCTCACTTTAAATCTGGAAGTGTCTTTGGGTCTAAAATGAGTCTCTTTCAGACAGCATATTGATAGGTTCTAAGAACCTAAGAACCAATAGGTAATTTGATACCCTATGTCTTTTGATTGGTGCATTTAGCCCATTTACATTTGTGTAGCTATTGAAAGAGAAGAATTTAAAAAGTAGAGAGCCCCATGCATAGTTTTATATATTGTCTGAGTTACCGGGATAGTTGATAAGAAACAATGAAATTCAAACATCTATCTGCTACCAAAGGCCAAAATATCACACCGTGATAAAGGCCAAAGTCACACACTGTGAATTTTACTGGGTGTATTGCAAAAATACACAGCCCTCACTTCAAAAAGAACAAATTTCAAAATTAACAATGTGAAAATAACCAACGTGAGGAATCATCATCCCTGAATCTCAATGAACAGAATTATAAGCTAAGAACATGATATTTACATTCTTATCACATTGGAATATGCTGTTGTAGTCCAGATTTACGTGTTCTGACTTTGTATATAAAGGCCAATGATACATTATTCTATTAACCTAAGTAGAGAATTAATGTATAATTTGACTCAACTACATTTTAAGATTCCAAAGGAATTCATAATGGTATATGTGGCACAAGTTTTTCATTTTGTAAAAACCTGGTATCTCTAAAATACATTTTACATGTGATTCTTTCTGTTACTAAGTTTAGACAAATACTTAGAATAATTACAATAGAAGCTAACTGTCCATATAATCTATGGAATCCTGATTTTATAGAGGAATCAGGGAAGAAAAACACTAAAGATCTTTAACATAAATACTATCATTATTATGTGAAACTGTCACTGCAATTTCGGGCCCCAAACCTTTTTCCATTAGCGTGTACTTGAGGATTAGTAAGAGGACAGCAGCGTATGCAAACATGGTCATCATGTATAAATACACTAAAATATGAAAATTAACATGACGTTTTGAGCCCGGCTATAAAAAAAAGAATAGTTTCTTACTGCCATAAAGGGGTTTGTTTTGATTAAGATTTCAGATTTAAAGATGTCTAGCTAACACAGTTTAATCTTACCAAGTTGCAATTGGTTTCCATCAGCCATCTGGATCAGAGCACTGTCTTTCTTATTGTACAAAATCTTCACATGCTGCACATCTCCATAAACACCTTTTTTGGAGCCACAGAGAGGTAATCCAAAAATGGAATTAATTTACATGCAAGTCAGCTGAAAATTATCTTTCTGACATATTAATGAAACATTCAGATATCAACATGATCACTCATTCAAACTCATCATTCTTACAAATGAATAAAGAAGATCAAGATTTTGAACAGTGAATTTTGAAAAGAATAATTTTTGATAAACCCTCAAAGCTATGTGAATGACATTAAATTAAAGACCATGCAAAATAAATCAGCATGCATTAAAACAACGTTTGTGTCTATGGAGAGTTTTAAATAGCAAAGAAAAAGAGCAAAAGATTTACTATTCAACTTTAAGCCAAAGTGCTAGCTACAAATAAGAATTACGGTAAAACAAAAATCAAATCAATAATAAAAGTATAGTGCTAACTATAACATACCGAAGAGGGTAACCAGACTTTGGGGTGTAACCATCTGGAGAAGGAGAGAAGAGCAAGCAGCATAAGACAAGAAGAGAGAAGAGTCGAGGAAGAGCGGAGATGAACAGATCATCCATAACGAAGGATGGTTCCTGCAGAATGGGGAGGTGGTCATGGATCATGGTTCAAGGTGGTTAATTGGGGCAAGTTGGTCCGAGGAACATTTGTTCAAGCACAGAAGCATGAACACAGGGAATGGAGATGGGGAATGAGGAGAAGGACAAGGAAAATAAAGGGTAAGACAGGGAAGGGAATGGGCTTTTGGGAAAAGACAGGGAAAGGGAAGGTGAACACACAAGGGAAAAGGATGAAATAGGGAAGGGAAACAGCAATGCAGAAGAAAAAAATAAGGAATTGGGGAACAAAAAAAAAATAAAATATAGGTCAGCACATAGGAAATGCAGGAATTTGGTCAGAAAACGGTTGGTTTATGTATTGTACAAGAAAAACTGAGTAAAATGTTGTCATCCAAGACAAATATGGGTAAAGTACATCTATATCAAAGAGTAAATGACAGCATTTCATCTCAACATAGGGAAGGAAAGCAGGCACAGGAATTTTAAACTTTGAACTTTAACTGCATAAGAATGCCTGGTTATGAAATGCAGGCAAAATTCTTAAAAGAAAAACAAAGACACTCTGATTCAAACATTTTAGCACGCAGAACTGTGAATGACAATGGTATTAAATGATAAAATAAGCTTAATGTTAGTATTAACAGAGGCCAATTAAAAATGAAACAAATATTCAAATTAGACATTGTAAACTGATACATTGAGCTTCCCACATTTCATACCAGCTTTCATAGCAATCAAAATAAAATATACCATTCATAAAATGTACAACTAAAGAAAATAACTAGGCAATAAATTTTACTTAACAGGGGGGAAGGGATAAAGCTGAAAAATATTTTTAGAAGACAATGACTAATAACTGCAAAGAAAAAATTACTAAGAAAGACTGGGAGAGTGCCTCGTCAAGATCTTTGGAAGGACCTTCAGAGAAAAATGTATTAGAGTAGTTCACATAAAATAAGATTTAAAAAAATGCTATGATACATAAAGCATGAAATGAACAAGCAAATAATTACAAAAGGCAAAGAACAAAATTGTTTTACAGTTAAATCTGCAAATTAGATCACATTTGCCTTTGAGAACAACAAAAAGAAAAAAACCATACTATAGTACTTTACCATATTTTTCTTAGGAAAAATAAGTAGTTAGGTTAAAAAGTATAATAATAATATGATTATATATATGTAAATTATATATATATATATATGTAAAGAGATATGACTGTCTAAGGAAATATTACCTAAACAACTACATAGATTTTATTCAGAAGTAGAAACATACAGAAAATACTTTGACTAATGAATGTACAGAAAAAGAAAGGCAAGTGCAAAATGAAATAAACATGAGAAACTTTCACAAATGAAATGGAGTTCAAGAATAAACATTAGAAAATTATTTGACTAACCTCTTCATTTAAATTGCTAACCAACAGGACTGTACTGCCATCAGCTGAGACTCCAGGCATACCCAATCCTGCAGCAGCATTTGGAATAGCCAAAGGACTCAGAGCTCCTGGGACAGCTGCAACAGGAAGCCCTCATTTTAAAATAAAGCATATTTTATGAAACACACACAAGTCATTTACAAAAACCAATTTAAGCACGATGGCTGCATGGCTTAGGGCTGACCATTCCAGATGGTTCCTGAAAGTTAATTTTTATAACATTTAGAAAAATAGTTTGTTGATAATGTAGCAGTTAGGGAAAATTAACGAGTTTCAATGACATCATTAAATATTAGGGCTATGGTACATACCTGTAGTATGCTAAAAAATTAAATATACAAAATTCCATTTCCTATGGAAAAGCAAAGCATAAAGAATATGATATTTCTAAATCAGAAACTTGAAAAATGTACATCCATGGTTTATAGCAAGAAGGCACATCTAAAATAAATATCATCTTCAATAATAACTCAACACATTATTATTTTTAAAAAGATTTTATTTATTTATTTGAGAGACGGAGAACATGAGAGAGAGCATGAGAAGAGAGAAGGTTAGAGGAAGAACCAGACTTCCCATGGAGCTGGGAGCCTGATGTGGGACTCGATCCTGGAACTCAAGGATCATGACCTCTGCCCAAGGCAGTTGCTCAACCAACTGAGCCACCCAGGCCCCCAACTCAACAAATTATTATACACAAGTGCTATCTTCTTCATAAATTCATACTTGAAACCAGACAATTACAGCTTATGAAATAAATATAGTCAGTTCTTCAGTTCTTGGAGACATATCACCCGGAACATCATTTAATTCATTCAAATGACCTAAAAAAATCTTACCAAAGTTTATTCGCCTTCATTTCACACTCACGTAAGTATAATGAACACAACAAATTTCTCAAACACAACATTTCCCCAGTAGAAAGACTGAGAAAATGTCACTGTTAACACACAAGCTTCCTCTTTGTCTTTTCCTACCTTTTGCCTACCAGTTTCAGTATTTCCTAATTTCTATTGCTCTATTTTCCAGTCTTACTGTTGTTCTATCATCTTTGAGATACTCCAGTCATTTATTCTAGAGAATTTTGTCTCACCATTTTCTATCCACATTATAATTAAGAATAAACTCAAAATCCCTCTCTCTCTTCAATTCTTACATACCAGTCTATATCTCAATAAATACTAGTTCAATAATGAATTATTTTTCTCCTTCCCATGAAAAAGGAAACATCCATCCTACATGAAGTTAATGCATGACATACCTGGATAGACATGGCCCTTAATACTCTTGTCCTATCAGTTCATGTGTTATTTATTCTTTTCTCTTTCCACCAGCCTTCTTGTGTATGTCATAAGGATGTGCTGTCGCCTTTGATTTCAGATCTCTTTAATATTTTAGCCAAGTTTTTTTTAAATCTTTTTACTTTATAGAGACCATGATTTCACTGACAGTCTGAAGGGTTAAGATTCACAATTCTTAATCTCTTCAGTTTGACTTACAAATTTTTTCCCATCCAATTTCTTTTTATCTTTTCTCTCTGAGCAGTTTAACAGTGGAATAATACTTTTTTCAATCTTTGTGGATGAGTTTCAATGCCTTTCGCCCACTTTTCCAGTTTCCCCTTTTTTCTTATTTCTCCATTTTGTTTTTTAGATTTTACTCTTTGTTATGGAAATTATCCATTAAAAAAGGAGAGAGAGAAAGAGAGAGAGAGAGAGAGAGACTAGAATAACATACCCCACAAACCCATCACACTGGTTTAACAAGTATTAACTCACAAGGCTCATTGACAATCTTGTTCCATCACTCATCCATTTTATGTATTTATTATTTATTTTTTCATCCTTTTTATTTTAAAAGTCAATCCCAGAAAAAAAGTATCTACTTTTATTTATTTTTTTAAACCCCAAAATAAATGTTTATTAATTCACATAGTTAAATTTCAGAGGCAGTTCAACTTCTCATGTCTTTAGTAGTCTTTGATGCCTTTTTGGATTCACTAGTGTGGATCTTTGTAACCAACTATTCTACAGCATGTCAAACTTTCGCATTTTAAATACTGTAGCTCTCAATATACCTTATAGGTTGCTTCCATTGAACATTCAATGGATATCTTAATTTGCTGCCAGTGGCAAGTATACAGATCCATTCCCAATGCTTACACATACACTCACAGTAATTTTGTTTTTGCACACTCTTAGAAAAGGACCCCTCAGCCTCCTCTTTTAATTATCATTTTTTGAAGTGTTTTTCAGATAGTTGTGGCTGAATGTACATAGCATTCAACTTAAGTTGGTAACACAATTACTCAATAGCAGCAGAAACTCCAGAGGCAGGCATTACATCTCAAATCATTCCCTGTTTCCCTGCCTTTAACTGGCTACTCTTCAGTGGAAAAAGTAACTTAAAATTCTGTTACATTCCTTAGTCTTAATGGGATCCAGTCGGTAGCCCAAAACAATAACAAATAGTAACAAATAACGAACTAGGGACAATACATGGCTTGCAGAAGAAAAAAGGTCTGTATCAATCTTCAAATTTCTTTAAGAATAAAATATTTTTTTAAATCAATCAAAGACATGTAAGCAGCTCTTGTCCACAACTAAAAATTAAATCAGTTTAATTTCTGGTTTCATTTCCAATTCTACCAGGCAAACATTTTTCAGGGCCCCCTAAACCAAAATAATTTACTGAACAACTAAGTATAATTAGATACAAAAATTAATCTTAAAAATTCCTAAATCCCTCGCATTTTCCCTATGAATCTCTGGACTCTTACCACCATCCTCTGTTTATTAAAAGAATCCTATTTATCTAATAGAATTGTCTTGAACTTTGTATCCCCACACTGAAAAATTCTCAGGACCCCTTTACCCTCTTAGAAATTACCGAGGACCACAAAGAACTTTTGTTTATTTGGGTTATATCAACTGATATTTAACACATCAGCAATAAAAACCAAGAACTGTCTTAAAAAGAACAAGAACACATGATCACATAATCTATGAGCCTTCAGAGTCATGTACGCTAGGTGAGAGTAAGAGCCAAAAGACAAATAACATTTTAGTATTATCATGAAGACAGTTTTGACTTCGTTCGAGTCTGAGACAGCTCCATTTTGTGAACCACTGCCACATATATTCGGTATGATGTTTTGTATATATGTGGTTCTCCAGAAATGAGGGAATTTTTTAAAAATGCATTTATTCATTTCAAAGAAAATGCTGTCATAGAGTTTGGATATATAAAAAAAGAAAAAAGAATGTGAGACACACAGATAGATCACACACTACTGACACTTCCAGAATTAAGTTCTAAGTCATCTATTACTCATCTTTCCCTGTTGACGTTTCAAGGAAAATTACTAATTCATGAAATATAAAATACCAATCTACCTAAATTTGATATATCAATCTAAACAAGACAGTCTAAGCTTAATACTTCATTTTGGCAGAAAGCTTCTTTTGAAATACATCTAATGAAAACATCACCAAAATATTCAAAGGTGACAGAAAATTTGTTCTAAGAAACTAAATATTCAAAGACAATTGTTTTTTGAAATACATTTCCTGTTGAAATTTGGGTTTTATAATGAAGATAGGTAACTTGGTGGCACAGTATTTTTTAAAACATTAAGATGTATGGAAAAATGATCACTGAGATTTAAGGGAGAACTGAAATTAATTTAAAATAGTAACTAAAATTTAAAAGTCCAGGCTGGAGTCTTTTTTAGCATGGCAGACTGCAAGACTTTTTTTTCTTCTTAAATGCCACCTTTCATTAAACAACACTTCACTTTAGTAACAATAAGACTGCCAATTTTCTAGTGAGAAAATGGGCTCAAAGGAGATGCAATTGACCTCCTTCTAGTAAGGAGGTAATGGGAAGCTTAGCAAAAAGTGGAATGCAAGCTGTGAGAGCCCCACTATTGTTACTACTACCACATGCGACTTCATGTCTCCCCACGTTTCCATTTATTATCACTTATCCACTTACAATCTGGGCCACTGTGCTAGTATGTCAGGTTATGACATATTCTTCTACCCGGTCATTTTTCTTCATTTTAGGAAGCCCAGAGTATGGTGTAAGAGTCCTTTAAGAAATTAGGGCAGTCACTGTCCTGGATGCCACTAGCATGTACTTTGCTCCCACTATTTCATCCCCCAGGCTGATAACTTAGAAAAGCTATTGAAGCCACCTTTAACAGTTCTAAATCCCTGGAATTAGTCTTGAGTTTTTACTGAGCTTTTAAAGCCTCTAATGAAAGATTCTACAATTTCTCTCAGTATGCTTTTTTCTAAAAAATTACTGTCAACCGGGGGGGGGGGGGGGGGAATTAGGTTTCACCTAAATGTCTTCTACAACAAAAACCTTCAAAATATTTCATGATGCGCTATTTATACTAATGATAAATTCTGAAAAATTCTGTATTGTATTTTTCATATTAACTCCTAGCTATAAGTCAATAAATTTACCATCTTCCCTTTGTAAAAACTGTTTAAAACATGTTACATACATTGGCTCCATTAAATTATTTTTAGCTCTAATTTTAATGATTTACATCTTTAGCTAAGGCATCAGGTCTGCTGGGAAAAAATTATTAGTGCATTTTGATGATGGGAGATTAAAAATGCCTACTCTACTTCCAGGATGGTTATAATGATAAAATAATGTTGAAGAACTTTATAAACTGCCATACAAAGGTATCACAGGGTTACTTTCCATGTGAAATGATCAGGTGGGCCACCCAGCCATTTCAAGTGATTTGGCAATTTTATAAATTTCTCCTTTTAGTTCTGACACATTATTACTAACCCTTCCTCCACTGAGATGAACACATAGCCATGGATACGATACAAAGTCCAGTGGGATGAAATGATATAACTCACTTATTATCCCTCATTCCTTAAGGTCACAAGACATCTTGCTCAGAAGAATTAAAGAATTAAACTTTTTGTTAACTCACTTTAAATCACTTATAAATTTATGATTTTTTAAAAGATTTTATTTATTTATTTTAACAGAGAGAGAACACAAGCAGGCAGAGAGGCAGGCAGAGGCAGAGAGAGGAGCAGGCTCCCTGCCGAGCAAGGAGCCCGATGCAGGACTCGACCCCAAGACGCTGGGATCATGACCTGAGCCGAAGGCAGCTGCTTAACCAACTGAGCTACCCAGGCGTCCCTAAATTTATGATTTTTAATAAGGCTTATATTTTAGATTTACAGGAAAACTGAAGATTCTACAGAGTTCCTATATCATCTGAGTATTTCCTTTTCCCTCTATTATTAACATTTTACATTAGTATGTATAGCTGAACTAACTAATAAGCCAATATTGATATATTATTAACTAAAGTCCATACTCTGCCAGACTTCTTTGGTGTACATCTAATATCCTTTTTTGTTCCACGATCCCATATTACATTTAGTTATGTCTCCTTAGGCTCCTGTTGACTATGACAATTTTATCCATGATTTTTCAAGGTACGGAATTTGTTTTATCCCTTCATTTCTCATTCTAAAACTCCTATCCAAAGTTGATTACATTTCTTTTGGACTTACTTCTTTACCCTGTTCAAGATATCTGGTAGCTGTCTCACATAGTACTAAATAGAGGAGAGGGGGTAAGACTCGGAGGCCGTTTCTAACTCATAAAGTATAGGGTCTTGGGTGGGGAGGGCAGTTGTTGTTGTTGTTGTTGTTGTTGTTTATGATATTTTATTTCCTGATTTGAAACTGAAACTTTCACTTTTGACAAGAATTACAAACGCGATCTTTCCTGAAACAATCCATTCCTCCTCCTCTACCACCTTCTTTCCAATTCCCCATTCTGCCTGCTGGAATCCATTCTCTTCTATCATTAACAACTGCATTTTTATTCAATGTGTTGCTTAGAGAAACTTTTTAATTAAAAGCTTGCTTTATCCCAATGAAACTTTTCTTAAAACCCTCTCAAAAAGTCATTTTTATCTCCCTAAACCCTTCCCCAAAGAAAGAAAAAGGATGCATTATTCTTCCTTCTACCCTGCCACTCAAGGTTGCTTTCACAACTGTAGTTCTACCACCATCAATTAAGACAGATCATTTCTTTCTTTTCTTTTCTTTTTTTTTAAAGACAGATCATTTTTCATCAAAACTACCATCCTAAGTCACTGGAACATTTTCGCTCATCACAGAAAGACTTCAGCACCTGGCTTTATTTCCTCCTTCTCTCCCAGCCTGTTAACATCTTGTGATATGTCAAATACCTTTAGTCCATAATTTCTTTAAAACTTGTACTTTGATGATTTTTATTATACCAATCCATTTTAGCAACTTCTCTTGCCACATCTTTTTCTTTCCCTTTTTGTGTTATGCCATTCATTTGTAATATTTAAAATCCCCTTTCCTGACTTCATGTTTCTCTCTTTCTTAATTCTCCTACTCCATACAATTACTGAACCCACTTTTGGCCTCTATGTTGACTAGTTCCTTTCTATTTTTCCTGGGCTTGACTTTACAATGTAGCCCAAGTAATTTTTTTTTATGTTCTTCAATGTCAGATATGGATAAATCCAATCTTGTATTTTGGCTAAGCTTTCATCTGGGTAGTATTAGAGTCCTTACATTCCAATTTTAGTATCTGTGCTGCCAAAGCGAGCACTAGAGTGAAAACACACATACACACCCCAAAATTGATTCCATAAACATTTTGGTATTTAACATTAGCTGAGATCCAAGTCTATTTTCAAGGGTTCCCTACAAATCCACCAGACTTAAGTCCCACATCCTATTCTCAATCTTGTTGTGTTCAGAAAGTCTAAGAATGAGATCAGAATTTCAAGGTTTTCAAACAACTTCAAAAGTTCTCCCTTCTTTCATCTGTTTCCTCTTTTTCCCTTTCTTCATAAAAACATAGAATGGTGAGAAGAAAGAATATGGACTACGTAGCTGATGACTTCAGTTCTGGCCCCAGCTCTACCTCTACATTTCTCCCCCAAAATTCTGTGACCTTGATAATAATCCCTTCCAGTTCTCACAATGATCCTAAGCCATTATTTTTTTATTCTTTAGGTTCCAGTATTTTCACTATACTCTAGAACCAATTCTCTACAATTAATTCTAGGACTTACGCTAGGCTTAAAAACAAATACTAGGGGTGCCTGGATGGCACAGTTGGTGAAGCATCCAGGTCGTGGTTTCGGCTCAGGTCATGATCTCAGGGTCTTGAGATCAAGCCCTGTGTCAGGCTCCATGCTTAACACAGAGTCTGCTTGAGATACTCTCTCCCTCCTCTTCTCCCCCTCCCATTCATGCTCTCTAAAATAAATAAATCTTCAAGACAATCCACAAAAACCAAATATAGTTAATATGAAAGAGCATTCATTATACACCAAGCACTATACAAATTGCACTTATTAACACTTTAATCCTCACAATGGCCTTGTAACGCTGTCGTTATATCCAGTACAAATATGGAAGCCAAGACAATGAAGCTGAAACGGATTCTGAACTCAGGACATCTGGATTTGGATGTCCCAAACCCATATGATTGACTATACATGTTTCCTCAATGCAAGCATGTCTCCTCTGTCCCTGCTTTTCTCCTCAACTACCATTCCATTTCTCTTTCCTTTTTTATAGCATACTTCTTCAAAGAGTAATAAATGCTTTATCATATTTATATCCTTAATCCATTTTGATTTTATTTATATCCACCCCTCATGAATAATATTATGGGAACTACTGAACTGAATAGGAACTTCTCATTTTAATCCCATTTATTTTATTCCTCAAGTTCTTGCTTCTTAATTTTTTCCCACAATATAAATGTATGCTGCTTAAGTTTCAATTTTAATTTCAAGTCATTAATCCTCTTGCTCTCTTATACCTGAAGAATCTTAAGCCAAGCTTTGAAAATAGCACCCCATCTATTCTCCCAATTCACAAGCTCATGGAACTATTGTCCAAGTTGTAGGCAGAATTTCCTACTGTCTAGTGGATGTCTCTCCTAGTTTCATTCTTTGTAAGGACTCATATCAGTAAGATGCCAAGTACTATACTTTTATGTTTACTCTTCCATATTTGGTTTTCATTCACATTGCATGTCCCTGGATTAGATTCACAACTATATCTTACTTAGACTAGTAGTCTCCAGTCTCCAAGATGGCTTATTAATAACTGAATGCTTGTCACTCTCTAAACGTGATATGCACTTTTATCACATCTGCTCGTGTTTTTCTTATTCATATCCAAATCCAATGGCCTTTGGTCCATAAAACCCTCCCCATTTCTCCTTCAGATAAGGAATCTCATCATGTATTTCATGATGCTCTAATACCACACCAACTCTATTACAGATTTCACTTTGCCTCACATTACAGCTGTTCAGATGTTTGCTGCCTCCACCAGATTGTAAACCAGATTACACAACAGAAACCTTGCAATTCTTCTGAATCCCTGCAGTGCCTAGCACAGTGCTAAAATGAATGCTGCATAATTCAATGAATGAATTAACCAGGATGCCACTGAGGTAAGGCAGAATCCTATCAGGGACATGAAATACTCATGCAATTACTTAACAAGAGTACCAGAAATATCTAGAAAGTGGGGCATAGAGGAAAGGCAGAGAGTAATACCTTTAAATTAAAATCAAGACCAACAGGGAAAATAAAGTATAGAAGGTAAAAGGAAAGCAAAACATGAAGTTAGAAAGAACTCGGGAAAAAAGATCAAAAGAAGAATCAAATGGAGATTTCCTATATATTATCTATTGTTTTCTTGGTATATCTTTAGAGGAACTAGTGAAAATCTTCAGCCTAATTTTTACCTGCTTTAGATAGAGGCACATTGCATACTGTGCAAATCACAAACACAGGGATTCTTTTATCAATTACAGAAACAACAGTAACATACTTTAGAAAGGCTTTTGTTTGTTTTAGCCATACTATATATATATATATATATAACTGTGAACTCTTAAAAACCAACACTTTTTCAAAATAAAATCTACAGTCTGATTTAACTTAAACCTACCTTTTATATCCAAAGGCTAGCGATGATTACTAGCCTGAAAAATATGAACAATAACACTAGGATAAATTCAAATATCTGACAGACTGTCTTGAAAATGACGGTCAATAAAATTTCTTAAAACTATAGCCGAGAACAATATAACGGGTGAACCTAACAGATTAGTTCAAGCAAAAGCTATGTGATCATCCATTAAGAACTTTACAAGAAAAATTTACCTTGGATAGCTAAAAGGCAGTCTATGAATACCATTTTAGCCCTCCAGGAATAAGCTTATCCTATTTGAGAATGCTGGCAAATAAGCACCGACATGATAGCATTATTTCTTCTAATGTTCACATCACATCTGTGGCCTGTTATACCTCCAAAGCATGCAACTACCACCAACACATTTCCCTTGCCAAGAAAATAAAAATTCCAAATTTAACACACATTCATCCAAATATCATTTAAAAAGGGCTCAAAGAGTTGAGTTAAACTCTCTAAAGGTTATTGTTTCAAGTTAATTTATGATTTAGAAGTTAAAATTTTATCCATTGACAGGTATTTTAAATGAACAATTCTATTTCAGCTCATTACTTCTTTTCTAAAGTATATCTTTTAAAGACTGAGAAATTAGTATTCTAAAAATTCAGCCACAGCAAAATGGAGGATAGGTCAATAATCCAAAGAACTCAATATCCTTTTCTAAGAATGCAAACGTAGAGAAGTTTCAACTCAACTTCTATAGTTTCTTACTTCTTATATGTTAAAATAGAAATAAATGAGAAAGCCAGTTATGGGACAGTGCGTTAGTACAAGTATTTTCATGTAACTTCTGACCAAAAGTATGATTTATATTGAACATGATAAAATACTGCTTATCTAATTATATGGCTTTTAAAAAATTTTTCATGTTTTGGCATGCAGGGATACACTCTAAAAATCTATGTAGTTTAATATTTCTAGGAAATATTTCTAGAATGTTTGTGTATTTGTAATTGTTTTAGTTTTTGCTGGATGATTACTTGCAAATGTGTAATACATGAATTATTTGGTTCGATTTTATGATCATAATTTTCTTTGCTATAATACAGTCTTATAATGGGATATTACAGATTAGGCCTTTGCTAAAATTAGGATTTAATTTTTTTTAAGTTTTTAAAAACTTAAGGGTTTTTTTTTTATAGATTTTATTTATTCATTTAACAGAGAGAGAACACAAGCAGGCAGAGAGAGGCAGGCAGAGGCAGAGAGAGGAGCAGGGTCCCCGCGGAGCAAGGAGCCCGATGCGGGACTCGATCCCAAGATGCTGGGATCATGACCTGAGCCAAAGGCAGCTGCTCAACCAACTGAGCCACCCAGGCGTCCCAAAACTTAAGGTTTTTAAGTCTTTATGTACATTTTATAAAAACATAAGAATATAAGTTCAGTTTACTATATTTTGGTTTACATGTTATATATATATATCTCTATTTTGAATTCCATTTTGAAGGGACATATGAATCATACTTTTGGTTTTGCAATCATATAATAACCAGGTTAAACATGGAATGGGCTTGGTAACAAAAACCTATCTGTTTTAGCAACAGAAAATACTTTAGTATATGGGGGGAAAAGGGAATTGGTATATGGGGGAAAACTAAAATTATAGGACTTACTATTTACTACATGTATGACACTGTTCTATTACTATCTCCACAGGGGAAGAGAAGACAGGCCAAAAGGTCAAGCTCATCTATAGTGTATTTCATTCAATTGTTTGTTAGGAGCAAGAACTTTGTAGCCAGACTGCCAGAATGCCTAACTGTCTCAGCCTTTCACTAATTATGGGAATCTGAGCAAACTGCTTATCTTTTTGTGTCGTGCTTCCCAAATCTATGAAGTGGGGGGACAATAAGAATTAGTTCTTTTAGGGATAAAGTGAAGACTAGCTCACAAGGGCTAAGAATGATGTGGGCACTTAATACACAGTCAAGAAATGGCTAGTGATTAGTATCCATATGCATCAGACAACCTTTGGGTTCCAAGTATTGAGACAATTTCATTCTAAGCCATAGTATTTCATGTATTTTTGCTACAAAATGTATGAAATCAAGAACTGTAGCAATTAAGGTGGCACCCAAGTAACTCCTTTTAAACTAGTAATTTTCTAATTTTTTTTTCTAAATTTCTAAATTTTCTAAACGATCTAGGCATTTTGATAGTGCAGTCAAATTTTTATAGGGAAAACAAATAGGGATAGAAAAAAACACCTAATCCCTTCTACCAATACCAATCCTCTAAAAGACCCCACATTTTACAAACTGGTATAAAGGATCCTTAAAACTCATTTTGACCAGCATTTCTCCTTAGAAAAGTCTACTTAATGGCCTACACATCCCAATAATTAACAGGAAGTAGCCTTATAAATTAATGAAAATACCAAGTGATAATTTTGTTCTTCCTAAGCTCTGTGGCTATTGAATGGTTCAGTAGAAAAATAAGGAAGAATTTCCAAATGACATTCACCTTAAGGATCCTGAAACAGCTTAAATTTATTAAATAACACCTAATAAACAATAAATGGATATTTTTCTAAAAACACACACATGGGAAAACATAGGCATCACTTAAATATAAGAAAATATATGAGTACTGCTCTATGAGCTCACTGCTACATACTAATTAAGTTCCAATTAGTCTAGCTTTGCAGTTTCCTCATCACTCTACCAAAATAGCATATATTATGATAGCAGTGTTTCACAAAAGATGTTTGTTTTTACTGGACATCCTATAGAATCTTATTTAAAAAGTATAAACAGACTACACATACACAGGGATATAAGGAAAACAGCACCTAAGGGATTTTAATCCTTTGAGGAAACAATTCACGTTATCTGTAGATCATTTTTTCTCACAATTAGCTACAAGAGAGAAGTGATTTATATTCTATATATATATATTTTTTATATATATATATATAAATTTATATCTATATCTATATACAGATATATAAATATAAATATAAATATAAATATAAATATAAATATAAATATAAATATATATATATATATATATATATATATATATATATATATATATTGGTAAGGAAATACTATTGCTTCTTGGTTCTTTATTTTAGAGGGATGAATTCCTTCCTGAGAGAAACATATCTAAGTTTTAGTTAACACTGTTTAGTCCCTTATTTACCACCCATTCCCTTTTTGGACCACTGGCTAAAACCAAAATAAAAAATAATTATTACATTAATAAACAAAACTACTCACCTCTGGATTAAAGTCACTATCTCAAATCATTCTGGGGCTACTAGAACCTGGAGGCAACCTGCAGTTTCTAAAATTTTTTTAAAGGTTTTATTTATTTATTTGACAGAAAGAGAGAGAGAGATCACAGGTAGGCAGAGAGGCAGGCAGAGAGGGGGAAGAAGGCTACCTGCCAAGCAGACAGCCCGATGCAGGGCTCGATCCCAGGACCCTGGGATCATGACCTGAGCTGAAGGCAGAGGCTTTAACCCACTGAGCCACCCAGGCACCCCTACAGTTTCCAAAATTTAAAGCACTATTGGGAAGAATCTAGGTTGTACCAATTCATACTCTGGTTTAAATAATTAATAAAAAAACCAAAGCTGGTCATCAATTTCTACCACCAAAAACCAACAAATAAATGCAACAATTTAACTGCCCTGTACAAATCATGTTACAAGGTAAACAGACCTAGCTGATAAAGGAAAATTCTGTAAAGATTTTCACCTTATTAATGTAGAGAGATATATGAATTAGAGGGGAAAGGCAACATTTGCAACTCTCAAATGCAATAAATTAAAGCATGAATCATTGGTGGATACTCAAACCATTAGTAGAAAAATATAATGGAAGGATCAGAATGTCACCACCTGAACCACAATCCATCTTAAATCCATCACTAAACATGGGATAACCAGATGTTTTATGCTTCCACCTGAGATAAAATATGAAACACAAGAATACCTATAACAAATTCTTGTTTGAAAGAGAATACCGAAAAAACTATTCTTGTTTGAAAAAGAACCTAAATCTAATGAGGTTTTTGGAGCTGAATTCTGGTTTGCATAAAAAAAGCCAATGGATGGAGTTAAGTTAAGATGACACTAAAAAGAACAGCCACAGCAATCAAGACTGTAGGACTTTTTCTCAAAATAATTAGGCTTCTTCATTAAGTCAGTGGAATGGAGGGTAAAGATGAAGGGAGAGGACTACCACAGATTAAGAGTCTTAGGAGAAATAACAACCAAATGGTCCTTGAGAGGATCTTATTCTTAACAAATCAACTCTTCAAATACATTTTTTGAGACAACTGGGAAAATTTGAAGATGGATTGGGTATTCAATGACATGAAGAAATCACTCTCAAATTTGATGGGTATGATAATCATATTATGGTTGGAAAAGAAAATGTCATTAATTTATTTATTTTTTTAAAGAGTATTTATTTATTTATTTATTTATTTATTTATTTATTAGAGAGAGAGAGAGACTGAGAATGAGAGGAGAGAAGGTCGGAGGGAGAAGCAGACTTCCCGCAGAGCCGGGAGTCCGATATGGGACTCGATCCCGGGACTCCGGGATCATGACCTGAGCCGAAGGCAGTCGCTTAACCAACTGAGCCACCCAGGCACCCGAAAATGTCATTAATTTAAAGATATGATGATGATGTTTGAGATGACATGACACGATGTCAAGGATTTGCTTCAAAATACAATAGAAGAAATGAACAGATAAAACAGGTGTAGAAACAACTAAATCAAGATGATGAGAATGTGGGATTCACTATATTGCTATATGATGACTGAACTCTGATAGTAAAAAGTTTTTTAAAATTACCATTTTGAATGGGTGAATAACCACTCAAGTATCAGAAACCACTTAAAAATACCTTTCAAAGAATATTTTAAAGCTTACTTGCTAATTTTATGTATCATAAACACATAGAAAAAAACAAATTCAATTTAATGGCTAAACAATCAGAATGATTATACCAAGATATATTTATTTCGTATGAATGAACGAAGTATAAAAATACTGTTCCATAGCTATTAAGTTTTTTTGAGAACACCCTTAACTTTGCTAAAAAGCTAAAATTTACCATCTAAAAATTACAAACTTTCCCGAGAGCAGTAATTATCAACTCTGATTACAGAGTAAAACCATCTTGATATCTTAAAAAAATTACAAACTCCTAGGACTCACTACTCATGATTCTCACTTTAGGGTAGGGCCTGGTGATTTCAGTGTGCAGAAAAACCAGAGACACTGGTCAATGAAACTACTTAATAAAGGTTTGTTTTTCCTGTTCTCCATTATTAATTATTTTAAGGTCAATAGATTTCTCATAAAAAATTTGTTTTGCCTTTCGGTTAAGGCCATATGATGAGATCGCTGACTGCTACTTTGTTCAACTCAAAAAGCATAGAAAGTTCTAACATAAGTATTCTCTGTATACATTATCTTCCCTAATTTTTAAAAGGTAGACAACATGATCATGAAAAATTACTTCTACCAATTTTTCTAAAAGTGATCCACCCCTTAATAAATTAACTACACTTCTTAAACATGATAAAATGATCATAGTAACGATGTCTCAATTTATAAATCTCAAGGATTTTTATCAACTTCGATGAAGTAGAATACGTGAGTAACTAATAGTCTGCAGGTTTGTGATTATGTATTTAGATGTCAGATTTCTAATTAATTACAAAGCCCTCAGTCTTCCTTCTTGGAAAAAAAAATTGTATTTTCTGACACTGAGTAACTAAGTAATCCTTAGGTACTAAAAGAAAAAGAGAAGCTAAGTATAAAAGCCAGTCTTAAAAAAATTACTGTGTAAAATAAGCCAATTAAAATGTATTATTGTATTGATTCCAAATTCAGTCAAGGTCTTAGATATAAAAATTACACAAGGTAAAGTGAATCCCCCTAAACATTTGCAGAAAAGAAAGATCACCTAAGTACTTGTGTTCTTACACAATCTTTGAAATAAAAGGAGATCTATCTATTATTTCATTTTGAACAAGTACTGTTTGAGGAAGACTCCGTAGGAAATGGATCCTGTCGATGCTAGTGAGTTGTACGTTGAAGTCACCTGACTTACTAAATTTCACAGGAGGCAAATAAACATAGAGAAGATTTAGTTACCATTCCAGAAGACATGACCTCACTGAAGTAATACAAGATGTTACTGAAAAGGGTGTTTGATAATTACTTTAAAAGGCAAAACTTAGATGGTTCCTTATAAAGATCACAACATCCACAACATGTGGGGGCGGGGGGGAAGTTAACCTCATGTCCCATAAATGGATACTTTTGGATTGAGATTAATGATTTAAAAATATTTTTTTCCGGGGCGCATGGGTGGCTCAGTGGGTTAAGGCCTCTGCCTTCGGCTAGGGTCATGGTCTCGGAGTCCTGGGATCGAGCCCCGCATCGGGCTCTCTGCTCAGGGGGGAGCCTGCTTCCCCCTCTCTCTCTGCCTGCCTCTCTGCCTCCTTGTGATCTCTCTCTCTCTCTGTCAAATAAATAAATAAAATCTTAAAAATAAATAAAAATAAATAAAAATATTTTTTCCATAAACTGGCTAGTCTAAAATATTGTGATATCAAGTTGAAGACTTAGCTCATAGGAAGTATGAATACCCTTAATACACACGTTACATGTATTGTAATCTCAATGGAAAGAACCTAGACAACCAATAGGGAGACTTGGAAATGTCTAATAAGCACTTAAAAATTATAAGCTAGCGCATAAAATAATAAAAATTAAAATAATCTGACACATTTCTACTCCTATCGAATATCCTAGCAAATCCAAAAAGTAACACTCAATGCTGGTAAGCAAAAAAGTGGAAGAGCCAGTCTCATCTACCATTCATATTAGTTTAGTGAAAGAAATTTGCAGGAAGAATCAGGAGTCTCTAACATTTTCTTTGACCTGATAAGTCTAGCTCTAGAAATCTAGTCTCAGGAAAGAATCTGAAAGATAAAAATGTTTTGTAGGGGGTGTTTGCAACTATGCCATATATATTAATAAAAAGTATGGAAGTAGATTAAATGTCCAATAAAGGTACTTTCAAAAGTACTACAAATCCACTAGCATGCTAGACAGCTATTAAAAATTTTTTAAAATTCTTACTAAAATAATTACAATAAAACGTAACAAGAACTGCACATACAGTGTGATTTTAATTTTGTATAAAAACATATATTTACACAGAAAATGAGAAAAATGGTTACCTCTCATAAATGATCAAAACTACCAGAGTCCATACTTGGTATTTGCCCTTGTTTGATATTTGGAACTTTTAACTCACGTAACATTCAAAAACTATCTGGGGATACTTAATATAAAAAGTTATAACAACATGCAAAACATTAAAACACGTCAATGATGAAGTCATTTAGTAAAAAAAGGTGAATTCACATATCTTTACCTTCATCTTTCTTATCAAGCAGAGTGAAGAAATAAAAAATATATTGAAATATTCAAAATAGAGCTAGAAGATGAAGGCAAATTTATTAAGTAGTGAGCAATTTTACTCATATGCTTTTAATGCCAAAAATGCAGAACACCTGAAAAATGAATAATAAAAATATAGAGGAAGATACAATTATGTCAGGGACTCATAATCTTTAATGAGAAAGGTATTTCATTATTACTTAAAAGAAATCTCACCGGGACCATGAGGTTACAAGGAAAACAGGGATGAATTCCCTAGAAGAATCCAGGTGACTTGGAACCAGAACTCCACACAGATTACACACACGCACAGACATGTCTAACTACACCCAAACGGGCAAAATGCACACAACTCCTTAGAGTCCAAGGAAGTGACTGTTATGGTCCCGTGCTTGATGCTAACTAGAATTTCTTGATATTTTACACTTAAGTTGTTTAATGAGCTGCATGTGGACATTGAAACTTCTCAGAAACTGTGTGTACAATCTTGATGTTATCTACTTTGAGTTAGGATTAAATAATGTATCTGATCTAGTAGAACTATTGTGCCTAGCAGAATGCTGAGGACCTAGGAGTTATTCAATAAATGTCGATTTTTTTCTCTTCTATAAAGTAATATAATTTCTATCAGTCAATAATTTAAGAATCTATAGTCCTAATTATAAGCGATGATCATTCTTATCATCTCACTCTGGACTTTGTCTTTAAGAATGGTATGCTATAAAACAGTCAACCTAACCAGCCACATTGAGGGAACAAAGGCTTAAACTAAGCCCACACAGTGATAAGAGATTCTGTCAGAAAACAATGTTATTAACCTAAAGAATCTTTTAAAATCAGGATAAACAATTGTGGCTTGCGCTAGATATATCAGAAAAGTAGATAAAGGGTGAATTTTGTCTATTGTTACCAGAATTAATTTCAAATATCAATTGCTTCTCTTGTGCATAAGGAGTCTCTGTTCATGGATATATCACTTATTTACTACATATTTATAATGGACAGCACAACTGTTACATATCTACAGTAAATATATATCTACGTGCAAAAATTACTTCAGTATAATATGCTTTTTCTTTTTTGACTGAGGGACATAAACTGAAGTGTAAGAGCTAGTTTAGAACTCATTAATCTTGGGTTCCATATGGACAGAAACGCTGATTTAAAAATAATCTTACACATATACAAGAAACCAAGAATTTCCCAAACAGCAAATAGAACTGTAAAATTTCATCTTAAGTTATAAATCACTTTACTCATTTTATTTGCAAAATAACTTTTCCCCTTATTTTTTCTTCATCTTGACTCCCTCTATTAGTAGTTGCAAATTTTTGCTTTGCTTTTCTTGTGTGAGGTGAGTCAAACCCATCGCAGAATGAGGTGAAACAGAAATGATCAAGACAAAACGTAAATACCAAAATAAATTTTATAGAAAATTCTTCCGAGTTTAAATTGTTTTTTTAAGAGACAGCCTATAATATGTTGAAAAAAATCCGTATGACTACTTCCATTACGTTTTGCCCATTCACTTTTCACTGTTTTTATGCAGTGTTAAATTGTAACATTCAGATTAGCCCTGAAGAATATGCACAAGGACTTTAAACCTGGGCTTAGACCTAGAAAGTGTGACATCAAATTGAACATGAAATAGCAACTCAACAGTATCTCTTCATTAGAGATACTCTTATTTTGGGAGAGAAAAAGAGAAGGGTGAAAGGAACATAGCTGA
>CM052802.1:109727535-109747935 GCA_028533885.1 Nasua narica | reverse complement strand
CTTATGGTTCTTGGTGCTACAGTAAATGGAATCGATTCTCTAATTTCCCTTTCCATATTTTCATTGTTAGTGTATAGGAAAGCAATTGATTTTTGTGCATTGATTTTGTATCCTGACACATTACTGAATTGCTGTATGAGTTCTAGTAGTTTGGGGGTGGAGTCTTTTGGGTTTTCCATATAAAGTATCATGTCATCTGCAAAGAGGGAGAGTGACTTCTTCATTGCCAATTTGAATTTTATTTCTTTTTGTTGTCTGATTGCTGTCACTAGGACTTCTAGCACTATGTTGAACAAGAGTGGCAAGAATGGGCATCCTTGTTGTGTTCCTGATCTCAAAGGAAAGGCTGTCAGCTTTTCCCCATTGAGAATGATGTTTGCTGTGGGCTTTTCATAGATAGACTTTATGATGTTGGGGAATATTCCTTCTATCCCTATACTTTGAAGAGTTTTAATCAGGAATGGATGCTGAATTTTATCAAATGCTTTTTCTGCATCAATTGAGAGGATCATGTGGTTCTTGTCTCTTCTCTTATTGATTTCTTCTATCACACTGATTGATTTGTGAATGTTCAACCACCCTTGTATCCCAGGGATAAATCCCACCTGGTCATGATGAATAATCTTTTTACTGTGCTGTTGGATCCTATTAGCTAGGATCTTGTTGAGAATCTTGGCATCCATATTCATCAGGTATATTGGTCTGAAAGTTTCCTTTTTGATGGGGTCTTTGCCTGGTTTGGGGATGAAGGTAATGCTGGCTTCATTGAAAGAGTCTGGAAGTTTTCCTTCTGTTTCTATTTTTTGAAACAGTTTCAGGAGAATAGGTATTATTTCTTCCTTGAATGTTTGGGAGAATTCCCCAGGGAATCCGTCAGGTCCTGGACTCTTGTTTTTTGGGAGGTTTTTGATCACTGCTTCAATCTCATTACTAGATATTGGTCTATTCAGGTTGTCAATTTCTTCCTGTTTCAGTCTTGGAAGATTATGGGTTTCCAGGAATGCATCCATTTCTTCTAGCTTGTTTAGCTCATTGGCATTTGGCTGTTGATAATAATTTTTGATGATTGTTTCTATTTCCTTTGGACTAGTCGTGATCTCTCCCCTTTCATTCATAATTTTGTTAATTAGGCTCCTCTCTGTTTTCTTTTGGATGAGTTTGGCCAGTGACTTATCGATCTTATTGATTCTTTCAAAAAACCAACTTCTGGATTCTTTGATGCATTCTACTGTTTCTCTAGTTTCTAACTTGTTGATCTCTGCTCTAATCTTGGTTATTTCCCTTCTTGTGCGTGGGCTTGGCTTAATTTGTTGTTGATTTTCCAGTTCTTTAAGGTGTAAAGAGAGCTGATGTATTTGAGATTTTTCAATTTTTTTGAGGGAAGCTTGGATGGCTATGTATTTCTCCCTTAGGACTGCCTTTGCCGTGTCCCATATGTCGACATGTGTCTTCATTCTCATTGGTCTTCATCTTTGAACTATTCATCAACTACTCATCTATTCATCTCCATGAATAATTAATCTTTGATTTCCTGGTTGATCCCAGAATTCTTGAGCAAGTTGGTCTTTAGCCTCAAAGTGTTTGAATTCCTTCCAAACTTTTTCTTGCAGTTGAGGTCCAGTTTCAAAGCATCATGGTCTGAGAAAATGCAGGGAATCTTCTCAGTCTTTTGGTACCGGTTGAGTCTTGATCTGTGACCCAGTATGTGGTCTATTCTGGAGAAAGTTCCATGTGCGCTCGAGAAGAATGAGTATTCTGTTGTTTTAGGGTGGAATGTTCTGTATATATCTATGAGGTCCATGTGGTCCAATGTGTCATTCAAAGCTCTTGTTTCTTTATTGGTTTTCTGTTTAGATGATCTGTCAGTTACTGAGAGTGGCGTGTTAAGATCTCCTACTATTAAGGTATTCACATCAATATGACTCTTTATTTTAATTAACAGTTGGCTTATGTAGTTGGCTGCTCCTATATTGGGGACATAAATGTTTACAGTTGTTAGCTCTTCTTGGAGGACAGACCCTTTAAGAATTATGTAGTGTCCTTCTGTATCTCTGACTACAGTCTTTGGCTTAAAATCTAATTTATCTGATATGAGAATCACTATCTTAGCTTTCTTTTGAGGTCTGTTGGCATGAAAGATGGTTTTCCATCCTTTCACTTTCAGTCTGGATGTATCTTTTGGTTCCAAATGTGTCTCTTGTAGACAGCATATGGACGGGTCCTGTCGTTTTATCCATTCTGCAACCCTGTGCCGCTTTATGGGAGCATTTAGGCTGTTCACGTTGAGAGTGATTATTGAAAGATAAGTGTTTATTGACATCATGTTGCCTGTGTAGTCCTTGTTCCTACAGATTTTAAATTTCTGTTCTAAGTCACTCATGAGTTCCTTCTATTTTTATAGAACCCCCTTTAATATTTTCTGGAGTGCTGGCTTGGTGGTCATATACTCTTTTAAACCTTGCTGGTCTTGGAAGCTCTTTGTCTCTCCATCCATTTTATTTATTTATTTATTTGTTTGTTTGTTTGTTTATTATTTATTTATTTACTTATTGACTCTAGAATCTACTTTTATTTTTTTTCTTTCCAAATATGTTTATTTTAATTTTTCAGTGTTACAAGATCTCCATCCATTTTAAATGTCAACCTTGCTGGATAAAGTATTCTTGGCTGCATGTTCTTCTCGTTTAGTGCCCTGAATATATCATGCCAGCCCTTTCTGGCTTGCCAGGTTTCTGTGGACAGGTCTGATGTTATTCTGATGGGTCTTCCACTGTATGTATGGGATCTCTTCCTCCTAGCTGCCCTCAGGACCTCATGTCTAAAATTATAATTTGCACATTTTAAGATTATGTGTCTGGGTGTTTTTCTAGACTCATTGATCCTAGCAGGTGTACTTTCCGCTTCTAGGACACAAACACTTGTCCCATTCCCCAGATTGGGGAAATTTTCATTCAGAATCTGGTCAGCTATATCTTCTAGTCTTCTGTCTTTCTCAACCCCCTCTGGGATGCCAATGATTCAGATGTTGCAACGTTACATGGCATCATTTATTTCCCTACGTCTGTTCTCATGATTCCTGAGCAGTTTTTTCTAGCTCTCCTCCTGACCTTTCTTCTCAACCATTTTATCCTCTAGATCACTAATTCTATCCTCTGTCTCCATAACTCTAGCTGTTAGACTATTTAGACTGGATTGGATCTCATTAATAGCCCTTCTGTTTTGTCCAATATAAGTATGGCTACTCCAGCTTTCTTTTGACATTTATTTACATAATAGATGTTTTTCATTCTTCTCACTTTCAATCTGCAGGTGTCTTTAGATGTAAAATGAGTCTCTTGTAGGCAGTACATAGATGGGTCTTGTTTTTATTTTATTTTTATTTTTTATTATTTTATCTTAGTCATCATACAATACATCATTAGTTTTTGATACAGTGTTCCAAAATTCATTATTTACCTATAACACCTGGTGCTCCATGAAATACATGTCCTCCTTAATACCCATCACTGGGCCAATCCATCCCCCTACCCACCTCCCCTCTAAAACCCTCAGTTTGTTTCTTGGAGTCCACTGTCTCTCATGGTTCATTTCCCCCTCCAATTTCCCCTGCTTCATGGTCTTGTTTATTTAATCCATTCTGTCACCTTGTGGTGGCTTTTGGTTGGAACATCTGGTCCATTTACATTCAAAGTAATTATTGATCAATATGTATTTATCATCATTTTATTATTTGTTTTGTGGTTGGGTTTTGAAGGTTTTCTCTGATCAGTTCTTGTCTTTTTCTCCTTCATGGTTTGCTGATTTTCTTTAGTGGTATATTTGGATTTCTTTCTCTTTATTATTTGAATATTTATTAGTGGTTTTGATCTATAGTTACCATTAGGTTTGTATATAATCTCTTCTGCCTATTAACTTGATTAATTGTATTAACTTGATGGTCTTTTACATTCGAACCTATTCATTACCCCTTTCTTCCCTACGTTTTCTTTACTCACCTGTTCCCTACATTTTAGGTAAATGTTGTCATATTTTGCATCCTTTTGTGAATTTTTTTGACTTATTTTTTACAGAAATACTCATTTTTACTGCTTTTGTGTTTCCTACCTTTATACTGTCATTTTTGGTCTCTCCTTTCCACTCAAAGGATCCTCTTTAATATTTCTTTCAAGGCTAGTTTAGTTGTCATGAACTTTAGTTTTTATTTTCTGGGAAATTCTTTATCTCTCCTTCTATTCTGAGTGATAGCCTTGCTGGATAGAGTATTCTTGGCTGCAGATTTTTCCCATTCAGCACTTTGAATATATCATGCTACTTTCTTCTGGTTTTCCATGTTTCTGCTGAAAATCCTCTGCTAGCCCTATGACTTTTCCATTGTATGTTACTGTCTTCTTTCATCTTAGTGCTTTAAAATTTTTTTCTTTATTATTTTGTCAATTTAATTACAATATATCTTGGTGTGGATCTGCTTTTGTTGATTGTTGGTGGAAGTTCTTTGTGTCTCATGCATCTGGATATCTGTTTCCTTCTCCAGAGTCAGGAAGTTTTCAGCTATTATTTCTCCAAATAAATTTGCTATCTCCTTTTCTCTTTCTTCTTCTTCTGGGACTGTAATATGAGTGTTATATGTTGTTATGTTTGATGGAGTCACTGAGTTCCCTAAGTCTATTCTTGTTTTATATAATT
Source organism: Nasua narica (assembly GCA_028533885.1). Taxonomy (NCBI): domain Eukaryota; kingdom Metazoa; phylum Chordata; class Mammalia; order Carnivora; family Procyonidae; genus Nasua; species Nasua narica. The sequence continues at coordinate 109,743,252 of CM052802.1, read as the reverse complement.
CTTTTTCTCTTTTGTTCTCCTGGATTACTTTCCATTACTCTGTCTTCTAGGTCATTAATTTGTTCCTCTGCTTCTTCCAGCCTGCTGTTCATTCTGTCAGGCATGTTTTTCATTTCCTTTACTGAGCCCTTTATGTCTGCTATGTTGTTCCTTATCTCTGTATTAAGGGTCTCACTGATGTCTTCTACTCTTTTTTCAAGTTCAGTGAGTAATCTTATGATCAATGAGTTAAATTCTCTATCAGGCTTGTTACTTGTATCTGTTCTGCTTAGATCTCTGGCTGTGGCCTTATCCTGTTTTTTCATTTGGGATACATTTCTCCGCCTTCTCATTTTGTCTACCTCTCCGTGTCTGTTTCTGTTAAGAAATTCAGCTAAGTTTCCTGCACTTGAAAGTGATGGCCTTATGAAGAAGAGGTCCTGGAGTGCCCTGCAGTGCAGTGTCCCCTGTTCACCAGAACTTGGCACTTTAGGAGAGTAGCCTGTGTATGTTACTTATGCCCTGCTGTTGGGGCTGACACTTTTCCTTTCAGTGAGGCCATCTGCTCTGACTCTGCCTGTTGTGCGCTGGGCTTGCTCTCTGTGGTGTTAGTGGGACCCAAACAGGCTAGGTCTGAGGGGCCATACCTGTGGGGGAACTTGGGAGTGGGATGGCAGTGTTAGCAAAATTTGTGCTGGGCCGCTAGTCTGATGCTGGATCTCCTGAAGTGCTGTAGCAGCTGGGGGTTGTGTGTCAGTGTGGCCAGGCAGACGAGGCTGGGCATGGTGTGCAGTGATAGTTGGGCCCATTGGGGCTTAGTGCCCCGCAGTGACTGGGGATGAATGGCTGTGTGTGGTGCGGTGGCTGGGCACTGCATGGCATCTGTGCACCTGATGGCTCTGCAGGGCGTGCGCTTAGCATGGCTTTAACAAAATTTTCCCTGAGCCCAAGGCTGAGGCCAGCAGGCTTTGGAGTGGGTGAGTCCTCAAGAGAACTTGTGGATGGTACATACGGCTATCAGATTAGGTAGCAAATGTCTATGCAGCCCCACCTCTTGCCGATGGCCCTGTGTTTATGCTGGGGGGTGGAGAAGGACAGTGACACCTGCCAGTTCCCTCATTTTTGGAGAAGTCCTTCAACATGTTTTGAAATCAGTATGAACAAATCTGCCTCCTGTTTGCCCCTGCTGTTGTGTAAATTTTCATTTTTATGTTGCGTCTCTGCCCAGACTGCTATCTTTTTAAGGGCAGTGACCCAGCTATGACTGCCCTATTCTGCTTGTCCAGTGCTGAGTCAGGCTCCAGGCTCTAAGTCCCACTGGTTATACAAGCTCATGAAATTCAACCCCTCTGTTTTTTAAAGTGAAATGCGATGGCGATTAGTCTTCCTTGTGCAAGCTCCCTAGTGTGAGTGCCCATTTCTCTGCCCTCTCCATGGGTACAGCTCCCTCCCTGCTGTAGGCAGTCTCCCTCTAGCTTTCTGATCATCCTAAGCTCTCAGGTGCAGCTTCTTCTCTATACTCAGCTGGAGTTTGTTCTGTCAGTACTTAAGTTGCTTTCTGGTCTATTTACTTGGATGGGGATGATACCTGGTTGTAAATGTGGCTTGGGGTGAACTCAGGGTCCTCCTACTCCACCATCTTCCCAAGCGCCTCATATTCCCCTTATTCTCATCCCACTTTTAAAATGCATTGTTTGTTTTTTCTAATGTGTTGTATGGGTTCTTTATATTTTTTGGATATTAACCCCTTCTCAGATTACGATTGAGAAATATTTTCTCCTTTTCATTTTGTTGGTAAATTCTTCTGCTGTGCAGAAGATTTTTAGTTTCATGTAGTCCCATTTGTTTATTTTTGGTTTTGTTTCCTTTGTTTTTGGTGTCGAACCTCCAAAATTACTGCCAAAACCAATGTCAAGGACATTAGAACCTATGTTTTCATCTAGAATTTATATGGTTTCAAGTCTTATATTAAAGTCCTTAATTCATTTTGAGTTGATTTTTGTGTATGATGTAAGCTTGGCCCAGTTTAATTCTTTTGGCACATGGCTGACTTGTTTTCCCAGCACCCTCTGTTGAAGAGACTATCCTTTCTCCATTGTATATTCTTGGCTCCTTTGCTGTAAATTAATTGCCCATATATATGTGGATTTATTTCTGGACTTTCTATTCTCTTCTATTGATTTTTGGTGGTGTTTTTGCACCAATACCATACTTTTAAATTACTGTAGCTTTGTAATATTGTTTGAAATCTGGAAACAGAATGCCTCCAACTTTCCTCTTTCTTAAAATTGCTTTAGCTATTTAGTCATTTGCAGTTCTGTATAAATTTTACCCTAGCTTGAAAATAACATGTATTTCAGAGGGAGGGCAAGATGGTGGAGAAGTAGGAGATCCTGTTGCAACCTGTCCCCAAAAGTGAGCTGGATATATACCAGAACACGCTGAACACCCATGAAATCAGCCTGAGGAGCAAGAGTCTCCACTTCTGGATCTGTACGGGAGCAGAAGACAGCAGTGGAGAGGTAAAGCAAAGAGGGAACACTTGAACCGATATCGGAGGATAAACAAAAGGGGGAGGGAGCCGCCAGAAGTGATCCAAGGACAGTAATACCTTAAAGGAAAGTGCCCAGTGGTTGGGGACTGGCATTAACTTAACCGTAAAGAGTACGGTTGAAGACACTTTAAAAGTGCTAAAGGTTTTGAGTTTCTGAGGAGCAACTAGTGGAAGGGGGTGGTCACGAGAAAGGGCCTGGGCCCACTCTCCCAGGAAGGACACCACCTGTCTCAAAGAGAGACTGGTAGGGGGGTTCAGTCCGTGGTGCAGGAACCTGCAGCTTTCTGCTCCCTGCACCATCTTGTGGGCACGCACGCTGCTGCAAGCACCTTAGAGAGTCTGCTGTGGTCCAGGAGCCGGCAGCTTTTTGCTGCACGCCCCACTCTCTGGACCCAGAAAACCCTGACTGCAAAGACATTTGTGGCCTGTGACATGTGTGACCTGTGTCTCGGTGCTCACAGTCAGCCGGAGAGAAGGAGGGTGGGCGGCCTAATCTTGGGCAGGAATCTGACCACACCCCGCGTGGGCCTGGAGCCCGGAGCCTAGAGGAGCTAGATGAGAAAGATGCTTGAGGGCGCCTGGGTGGCTCAGTTGGTTGAGCGACTGCCTTTGGCTCAGGTCATGATCCTGGAGTCCTGAGATCAAGTCCCACATTGGGCTCCCAGCTCCATGGGGAGTCAGCTTCTCACTCTGACCCTCTCCCTTATCATGCTCTCTCTCACTCTCTCTCTTTCCTAATAAATAAATAAATTAATTAAAAATCTTAAAAAAAAAAGATGCTTGATAAGAAAGATGAAGGTGAAGATTTGTGAATTCACCTTTTTTTACTAAATGACTTTATCATTTACATGTTGTAATGTTTTGCATCTTGTTATAACTGGGTTTTTATATTAAGTATCCCCAGATATTTTTTGAATGTTAGATGAGTTAAAAGTTTCATAAATCAAATAATAGTATGGATTCTGGTAGTTTTGATCATTTACAAGAGGTAACCATTTTTTTCATTTTCTGTGTAAATATATATTTTTATATAAAATTAAAATCACACTGTATGTGCAGTTCTTGTTATGTTTTATTGCAATTGTTATTTTACTAAGCACTTTTAAAAAAATTTAATAGCTGTCTAGTATGCTAGTGGATTTGTAGTACTTTTGAAAATACCTTTATTGGACATTTAATCTACTTGCATACTTTATATATATATGAAAGATGAAGGTGAAGATATGTGAATTCACCTTTTTTTTACTAAATGACTATCATTTACACATTTTAATGTTTTGCATCTTGTTATAAATGGGTTTTTATATTAAGTATCAAGTATATTAAGTTTATATATATATATATGGCATTGTTGCAAACACCCCATACAAAACTTTTTTGTCTTTCAGATTATTTCCTGAGACAATATTTCTAGAGCTAGACTTCCTGGGTCAAAAAATGTTAGAGACTCCTGATTCTTACTGCAAATTTCTTTCACTAAACTAATATGAATGGTAGATGACACTGGCTATTCCACTTTTTTGCTTACCAGCATTGAGTATTTCTTTTTGGATTTGCTAGGATATTTGATAGGATATATTTGATAGTATAAATGTGTCAAATTATTTTAATTATGAGCTAGCTTATAATTTTTAAGTGCTTATTAGACATTTCCAAGTCTCTGAATTGGTTGTCTAGGTTATTTCCATTGAGATGTACAATACATGTAAAATGTGTATTAAGGGTATTCATACTTCATATGAGCTAAGTCTTCAATTTGATATCACGATATTTTAGACTAGCCAGTTTATGGAAAAAATATTTTTAAATCATTTATCTCAATCCAAAAGTATCCATTTATGGGACATGAGGTTACCTTTTTTCCCTCCACACGTTTTGGATGTTGTGATCTTTATATGGGCCCATCTATGTTTTGCCTTTTAAAGTAGTTATCAAACACCCTTTACAGTAACATCTAATATTACTTCAGTAAGGTCATGTCTTCTGGAATGGTAACTAAATCTTCTCTATGTTTATTTGCCTCCAGTGAATTCTTTTTTTTTTTTTTTTTTTTGCCTCTAGTGAAATTTAGTAAGTCAGGTGACTCTAACGTACAACTCACTAGTATCGACAGGATCCGTTTCCTACTGAGTCTTCCTCAAACAGTACTTGTTCACAATGAAATAATATATCTCCTTTTATTTCAAAGATTGTGCAAGAACACAAGTACTTAGGTGATCTTTCTTTCCTGCAAATATTTAGGGGGATTCACTTTACCTTGTGTAATTTTTATATCTAAGACCTTGACTGAATTTGGAATCAATACAATAATATATTTTAATTGGCTTATTTTACACAGGAATTTTTTAAGACTGGCTTTTATACTTAGCTTCTCTTTTTCTTATAGTAACTAAGGATTACAGGGTCTCAGAAAATACAATTTTTTTTTTTAAGGAAGACTGAGGGCTTTGTAATTAATTAGAAATCCGACATCTAAATACATAATCACAAACCTGGCAGACTATTAGTTACTCATGTATTCTACTTCATAGTCCCCAAGGCGAATGACATCGCGCCAGCCAGAAATCTTGCCCCACTGGCGGGCTGGCGGGGGCCCCGCTGGAGCCTGTTCTAATTGCCGCAAACACGCATCTTTTTTTTTTTTTTTTGCAAATACGCATCTTGAAGCCGAGGCGAGCATAGGCAATTCTCACGAGTTTTCTGCCCAAATCGGTATCATGAGAATTGTCTGGGAATAACCGGAAAAATCGCTTCTGTTGGCAGGGTCCCCGAGGTGAATGACATCTCTTTGACCCGGAATCCCGTGGCGCCGGCCTGGGCCCCGCTGGAGCCCCTTCTAGTCACAGCAAAGGCGGGTCTTTTATCCAAGGTGAGCTCTCTTAAACACATTCATTTCCAGAATGGGCTCAATGCAATTTGCTGGTCCTAACAGTAAACGGGCAGTTCTTTTGAATAGAAATTTAAAAAATTCTTTCCTTTGTAGTTACCACTTTTTAGCTACAGAAAAACAGCTTGTCTTTTTTGTTTTTCTCTCTCATTGATGCTTTTTTTTTTCCATGCTCTCGTTTCAAGCTCCAAACTGTTTAGGCATGAATGTTGGCTCTGCCCCTTATTAGGTGTGTGACCCAGGGCAAACTACCAAACCTCTCCGTGCCTCAATTTCCTTAGGCAGAATGGAAATCATGGGACTAGATGGAAAGACTGTGTAGAATATTCCCTATCATTTGGTTAGTGCAGACTTGGTTCATGGTGGGTAATTGCCTTTATTGTGGTTACTGTCATTTCTTTTCTTTTCTTTTTTTAAAAATTATTATTATTTTTAAAGATTTTATTTATTTATTTGACAGAGAGAGAGAAATCACAAGTAGGCAGAGAGGCAGGCAGAGAAAGAAAGAGGAGAAAGCAGGCTCCCTGCTGAGCAAATTGCCTGATGTGGGGATGTGGGGCTGGATCCCAGGACCCTGAGGTCATGACCTGAGCCTCAGGCAGAGGCTTTAACGCACTGAGCTACTCAGGCACCCCTGTCATTTATTTTCAAGATGGTGTGCTGAGATGTCTCCAATTCCTGCTCTTCCCCTGGAAGTTTGCATGTCTGTTTGGGTGGTGGAGACATGAAACCTAGTGACACCTGTTGTTTTCAGTTCTCTGCTGGGATCCCACAGTGAAGTACTGTTCACTTAGTGAACAAATAATATCGACTTTAAACTTCTCATTCTCTCTGGACCTATCTTCACCTCTCTAATGAGACTGCTGTTGCCTGATACAGATCCTCTTTGGTCTCATCTGGTTGTTGTTGTTGTTGTTGTTGTTGGTCTCGTCTGTTGTTGTTTTGTTTTAGTTTTTAGAACATAACTTATGTCTCTATCAGTGTGAAATACAAATGAAATTTTTCTGTTACAAAGGTAGCTGCTTAGAAAAACCACAAAACCATCTCCTCAAGATATCTGAATTTGGTTTTATTCATAAAATAAATACAATACAGAATGATTCACCGGCCTTCAGCTAGAACCATAGACACAGCTGTCCACAAGGCTTATGTACAACACAAAATTCATCCAATACAAAGCTTTGGGTTTCTTGTCTGCTTACTGGGGGATGTGTCCTCTTTCTTTCCATGGGCCAAGTGGGAAGGCTTCAGGGAAGCTTGGCCCATTCCCCTGTCCCCTGTCAAGGTTCCGCCTCCTTCGCTGGAAAAGTCGTGAGTTTGGGTTTCTTGGCTTCCCGTGTCCACCTCTTTGTTCCCTGGGGTGAGGGATCCATGGACTCGAAAGAAGTCAGGCTCTTGATCAGTGGAGGCAGGCACTCAGCTGTGGCAGCTTCCCAATCTCAGGGCTGGAACCCGATAGCCTTTGGATTCTCCCTGGCTATGTGGATGGTGCAGGGCAGGTGTGCAGTGGGTTTTCCTCCATGTCATTATTTAGGGACTAGGATCCTTTCAGTGAGGGGCCTCACCATCCTCCAGAGCCTTAGGGTCCTCACTGGGTCCTCTGCATAAGATTCCACGTGGAAGGTCATGCAGGAGGTTTGAAAGGGGTGGCCTGGAGGTAGCACGCATGGCTTCTGCTCCTAGTCCATCGAAGAGATCAATTAAAGATGAGATTTACTCCTACAGGTTAGAGCTGAGAGATTTCCAAGCTCATGAATTCAAAGGATTGCCCCGAAGAATCCACATAAAATATTGCTTATTGCCCCTGAGGAAATGCAGGCGTCTGGGTACTGCATTTTCGGGCTAGTCACAGTGGAGTGTTTATTGAATGACAAACCTGGAACATTCTAAGGATGAATGCACTTGTATAAAATCCATCAATTTGTAAGATTCAGACATGGTGTGGCCATTTTTGAATGCAGACACATGGGCAGACTAGGGAACGAGGGCTCTGCAGGGAGAGGGCCACACAGCCAGGGAATGGCACTGACTCTGGTGGGAGTGGATAGTCAAATGCTTTCTGAAGCCTCATGTCCCCTGAGGCTCACAACATCCCAGTGTCCTTGGAGTATGTCATCAGACGAGGAAACTGGATGGACATCAGGTACCTAGCTACTAGGATTTCTGTTTCGCTGGGTTGAACTCATTAGCTAACTCATGAAAATGTTTTCCTTTTCTATTAGCAAGATGAACATTTGAATATCACACCCTTGTTTTTGGAGGCTGCCTCAGAGACTTCATAGATCCCCAAATTGGCAGGATATTCCAAAGTGCCTTGAAAGGTATTTCTGTATTTTTGCTTCCTGAATAAAAATTTCAGTTTGGTGAGCCTAATGTCACATTGATCAAAATCTTACTAGCTCCTTGAGTCCTTGAAAGGGCTGGATGTTTTCAAAATTCTGCCCTTCATGGATTAATCCTCAGTGTCCTCCTGGAGGAACCTTCCAAATAGGTCCATACTAGGCTTCCACTCCTTTCCACTGGATGGATTTTCAGCAACTCACTGGACCCTTTTTAAATTTTCTAAGTTTTTATTCGATAGAAATTAGCCTAGGAAGTGCATGCCAATTGGGTACCCATCCACCTCAATTTCCCAAGTGACAATACTGCGGATGATCTCCGTGAAACTTTTCATGAATACTTAGAAACTTCTGAGCAGAAACCTGCAGAAGTCCATTTAAATTTTAATTCCTCTTTTTCTATTATTTCAAAAAAATTGGGTTCTATCCTTTATGTATTGACTGGGCTTTTGTGAAAACCAGCTATGAACTAATCCTCCAAACTGACAGTGAGACAAAATGGACTTCTAATGAAAAAGTGAAGTCCATTTTTTGTGTCTGTATGTACATATTGACTCATTAGAAACAGCATTCATTTCCAAAGCTAATTAAAATTTCCAATGGAAATCTTACTCGTAATGTTCATTTCCTAGGAAGCTTGTGTTTCTTTTTCCAACCACCTCTGTGCTCTTCCTGAGTCAAGCATACAAGTTGGGAATGTGCTTTGCAAATCTGCTCCCTAAAAGGATTGGAAGGTCTTTTGCCATGTTATTTCTGTGGTTTTCTGTTTCCCCTATTGTTGGGGGAAGGAAATACAAGGAGGAGGGATTCTGGAAATGCTGCTTCTGTTAGTGCTCTCGTACAGTCTAGGTGTGTATGTTCATGTACCTCAAGGAGACATTCACCCCTTTGTGCAAATCTCCCTTAGGTTGCCTTGACTTTGGACCCAGAGGTGGAGAGTTTGATGAGGGAGGTGACCCACTTGACTTGAGGCTATGGGGTCAGCTAAGGGGAGGATCAGAGCGTCTTCTAGTTCAACTTCCATGGCATATGTTCTAGCTACTATATGTGGAAGAGGGTTCAATTGGCCCCCCTGAAGTCTTGGGTTGGGACTGATGCAGCAGTACATGCGAAGGGAAGGTATTAGGGAAGAGATCAGTGGCCTTGGAGGGAAAAGAGGAGGACAGGAATGCCCAGAGGAATAGGATCTGTGCAGTGGTGTTGTGCATTGTAGGTTCTAGCTCAGTGAAGAGGTCTTAGCCCATTCCTCAGTGTGGGTTCTCTGCACTGACCAGCACCCTTATGAATAATATACTCTCTGCTTGGGCTCATTCATGAGCAATGCCTATTATACTCAACAAAACAATATCTTATATAATAAAAAGATATCTTATGTAACATAGTACCTATCTCATTTTTGAAGTCAGTAGAATAACTTATTGGAATAGGAACTGCTTGATGGCAACATCCAATATTTTATTTCTGGAGAAAGCCTTTGACTCTACCAAAGCTCTCATTAGATTGTCTCCTTTATCCTCATAAAGTTTGGAGCAAAAACCTCAACTCCAGATAAATCTGCTAAAATATTGCTTCTTCAGGAAGATCTGTGAGTTTGCTTTATACATTTGTCTTTGATAGAGGATACGGTCTTCTCTGCTGTTATTGGAAGTGTAAGTCCTTTTTCTGCTGACTATGATAGAAAGAGCTACACCCATATATCGAGAATACAGTCTAGGTAATTTGCAAACCAATATAGTTTGTAATACACTGCTCAGTGTCTATTGTAGTTACAACTACAATCAAGAGATCTGGCCTCACCCTTTGTGGCGTAGCTGTGTGGAATGAATTCATCTTTTTAAGCCTTACCATTTTAACAGTAGAGAAAATTGTTAGATCTCACTGCAGGATACATTGTTTCCCTCAAATAGCAATAGTAGAAAATAAATTATTATGGTCTGTGATGGAAATTAGTATTCCCAATTTTAGAAAGGAGAGAACTTGTCCAGGGTAGCCCACTTTCCACTTAAAACTCAGTTATGTGAAGTCACATATCCCAAACCTGCATATGTTATATGCTGCTTCTGTGCAGAAAATAAAGCTAAGATGCTGGGTTTTGGGTTAGTCACCATCCCTCTCATAAGCATAGAGAAAACGATGCCATCAGAATCAGTGACATACAAGAAAAACTGTATTAATGGCCATTTTATCAAGAACTATGTCTCTCAAAAATGCCATTTCTGTCTTTCATCATAGTAAAATATTCAGTCTAGCAACTGATAACTATGATCTCTGTCAAATAAATAAAATCTTAAAAAAAAAAAAAAAGCATGGATCACATAGGTACAGTCTCCCAATGTGAAGTCACCCCCTTGTGGTGCAATGAAGAAACAACTCAGCTTGCTTCAAAGCATTTCCTTTTTTATTTTTAACTGATGATTAAGGTATTTGTGTGGCGTCATCCATCTTCAGTAGATCTTATGACAAGTTGTAATTTAAAAATCCCACGGAACTATTTACATTTGAAGCCAAACTGAATTAAACACAGCTTGTTTTTAAAAATTGATCCCAGCAACTCTTCTACCACGCTGGTCTTGGATGAAACCAAAGGTTCCCATCCAATGGAGTTTGTCATTTCTCGGCTGTTGCTTCTGATGAAAAACTGCTGACGGTTTGAGACAGTCAATGTTCACCTACTCAAATGATGATCAATGTTCTGGATACTAGCACTTTTCAGTCGGTGTTACTCCCCCAAGATTCAGTGTTTCTCTCTTTCCTCTGCTACTCTCCAAGTCCTCAGTTTGGTGCTTTTAGCCTCAACATCAGCACAAAGGCCAAGGGTAGAATGGGTTTCAATATGTAGCCTTTGTAGCAGATCTTGCTCCCTTGAGGCCCTCAAGGAAGGGTTGGAAAGGTAATGATTTAAGTTTCTGCAATATGGGGTTTAGAATAGTCTCTATTTGTGTGACTGAATATAAAGAAACATTGAATTGGATGGTGGTATTTTCCAAACAAGACTGCTAAGAGAAGTCCACGTTATTCAAGGAAAAATTATAATTGACTCTTTAATAAGTCCTAACAAATGTCAAATTGCGATCCACTCACCCAAAATCTGTTGTTAAGTCTTATGTGAATATATTTTATCACAAAGTAACCTTTTAAAAATTTGATACATATCTATTTAAAATAATTGCACGTCATTAAATGCCATGCTATCAGAACTAGATTGCTAATGTATTAGAGCTGAATTAGGTATCAATCAAGTTTGGCAACTGTTATTAATGATTAAGTTTCAAAACTAAACATAAGTCACTATATCCAATAAAACGAAACACAATATCCCGTTAAACCAGACATGAGTACTAATCAAGGGAAAATTCAGACAAATTCTGTTTCTATTCATTGGTATGCCACTATGATTTCTGATCTATAGTGCCATTTCAATTTGTCCAACATAAACAAAGGGTACGAACAATATAAAGAGGAAGAAATAGTCAGTATGAGTGAAAACCTAGATAAATTTTGCTTATAACGATTCCCTTCTCTTGTTGTATTCAATAGAACATAAACTTCTCAGAGACAGAGACTGTTGGTTGTTCAACCCTGAACAGCACCTGGCATATATTGATGTTCGAAGAAGCTTAGAGAAATGAAAGTCCATTTAGAAAACTTATAATTATTCCCCCTTTTGCAAAGGTGTTAAAATAGCAAGTATATTGAATTCCTGAATAACTACCACTATGTTCTAAACCTAACTGTTTGTATTGTATATAGATTAAGAGTCTTCTAAAACATCAAAAACCTTCCATAGATAAAAACAGTATTATCACTAATAATAATAACTAGAAATAATTTAGAACAGTAAAATATATTATCTGTGAATTGGGATTTAATTCTCGGGTCAAGGCAGAGTGGTAAAAGTTGGACTCTACAAACTGGCAAATCATGGTCAATGTACTCATTTTTATTTCTCAGTGAAAAATAATATATGCAAGACAGTTTAATGACCGTCTTATTCTAGTGTGAATTAATCATCAGCAAATTGGCACATTTTAGGTTTATGGTTTAGTTTCTAAATCATCAGCCCTAGTGTAGATCAATTAGTTTTAGTTGGGATTCAATTAAATCTTCATGAATCCAGAAATTCTCTATCAGATTTATAACCGAAGTGTCTACAAACATATCAATGTTCCCTTTGAGTGACTAGGAACTAGTGAATGGATTTAGGTCTGACATGGTCATTCATTACTTCAAAATGATTGCATAAGATTCTATGCCTGGTCTCCCTGGGAATGGTTCTTTGTTTGCTGCTGCTGCTGCTACTTTTTAAAAGTGTCTATAGTTCAGAACAGTATTCTGGTTTCCATTATGTCTAAGTCTTATCTCGGGTTTGGGTTTGGACAGGAGAGAGGGATGGAGGGCCACATTTTCTTTGCCATGGTGGAGAAGGAGAAGATGGGTGCGGCTTGTGCAGATTCTTTTCCGTTGTTGGGTGAGCAGAGGCTTTGGGATTCAGCTCCTGCTGGAAGTGATCTAATTTCTCCATAAAAAATCAGGCAAAATATCAGATAAACTGAGGGCAAGTAAAGGTTAGAAGAACATGGACAAGATTGGTTCTAGATGCTGGAGTTTGCAAAGCAATGATTTCATCAGAGGCACACAAAGGTCTAAGATTTCCAGAGACCATGTTTCAGGATGACTTGGTATGGACGTAATTCCAAAGTCATGGTGCTCTCATCCGGTCACTGTAGCCTCCTGTCTCCAGCTCACGTGAGCAGTGTATCTTGTAAATACAATAAGGGGCTTATTCAGGCATGGACTTGTGCCTGAGAAGGGACACAGCAGCATGTCCTTGAGCCGAAAGTGTGTCTAAGAAGAGCGTGACTTTCTAAAGTCTAGGGGAGGCAGAAGGAGACCACCTGGAGTTTTGTTGGTTAGGTATTTGTGGCAATGGCAGGGGTGTGGGTGGGTATAGTTTGTTTCCTTCCTGAACAGGGAGAAAGAACTCTTCAAGTGGATGTATTTGCACAGGGGTCTGGCAGGATGGGAGGGTGCAGCTCAGTCCCTTTACCGAGAAAACAGGAGAATTGGGCTTTTTCAGAACTAGGCAAAGAGAAGCGTTTACCTTTGGCCATCGCAGCACCTGGCACCTCAGCAGAAAAAAAAATAGAAGGTTCCCAAAATGAATCGAGGTGCAGGAGTCAGCGTGACCAGACCCCACCACCCTCAACGCTCAGCGACCCTCCCCCCAAACTGGGCAGGCAGCACCTAGAGTCCAGTCTGAGCTCCAGATCTGGGTCCCGCCCCCCCCCCCCCCAGGGCTTCCCTGCCCTCTTCTGAGCCAGAGACCAATACGGGAGGATGGTCCCAGAACAAATCTCCCCTCATGCATAGAAATCTTGCCAACACTTTGACCATTTGACTGAGATAGCAACTCATCTGTACCCATGCGTGATTTTTTTCCTATGCACCAGGACCTAGTTCAGCACTTAGGATGAACAGCTCCCCTCCCCCACTGTTCCCTGATTGACCAGAGGACTTCAGTTGTTGGGGGGTGGGGTGCTGAGAGGGCAGCTGAAGGGAAGTTCAGGGCAAGCCTTTCAAATGGGCCTCTATCAAATGCAGAAATCTTTCTGTTAAAGTCAGAGCCTGGGGCTTCTCTGCATTGAATGGCTTTCCTCAAATCCCCCAAATCTTAGCCGGCTGCTTGCAAACTTCAGGAAGGAGGAGGCAAAGGGCCAGGAGAAAAAGCCTGTCTGTAGAGCTCACCTCTTCTGGGGGCAAAAAGAGTCCCCTCCTTTTCCTAACCCAGGAAACTCCAATAAGGCCTTTGGGAACCATGGATGTGGAGGATGACGTCTTCCTTTAAGGGCTTCCAGGGGTGGGGGGTGCAGTAGAAGGCTGTGGCATGGTGTGGCTGGCTGAGTCTGGGGGACATGAAACACATGACGCTGGTGTCTTAGGGTTCAGAGGCCAAATAGAGGCAGGGAGTGAGAAGGGCTAAGAGCTAAGGGAGGCCTGACAGGGGACAGTTCTCACTCCTCCACGGAGTTATGGAGCCTGGCAAGCCCACTCCTCTAAAGCAGCATTAACAGCTTCTTGATTATCCATCGTCCCTCCTACTTCCCAAGGGAAATCCTCAGTCTCATTCCACATAGGCACTGGCTGTTTCACAGGCCACTTTCTGTCCACTTAAAGGAGGAAGGAAGATGGGCAAACATAAACCAGCCCCACACATGGCACCTCTGCATGGAAGAGTGTGTTTGGGTCTCACTGGGCAAATTGTGACTCTGAACCTTGATCCCCAGGTTGTTTAAAATAATGGAATGGGGGGAGCACCTGGCTGGCTCAATCAGAAGAGTACAATGACTCTTCATCTCAGTCAGGATCAAGAGTTGAAGCCCTATGTTGAGTCCACAGATAATGAAAAATGAATGAATGAATGAGTGAATGAATGAATTTTTTAAAAAGAAAGTATGTAATGTTGATCTCTTAAGAAAAAAAAAAGGATGGAGGGGCGCCTGGGTGGCTCAGTCTGTTAAGCATCTGCCTTCAGCTCAGGTCATGCTCTCAGGGTACTGGGACTGAGCCCTACCCCTTTGGGGCTCCCTGCTCAGTGGAGAGTTGTCTTCTTCCTCTGTCCCTCCACCCACTCACGTGCCCATGAATGCACTCTCTCTCTCTCTCTATCTCTGAAATAAATACAATCAAACCTCCAAAAAGAAAAGGACAGGAACATTTATGATCATTCATGGGGAAAGATGGAACATGCACAGTGAGGAAATTTCTTATGCATCATCTATCCCCATGTTTACTTTGGGGTGCAGACTTGAGCTCAGGATGAGGTCAAATGGAGTCCCTGATGTCAGGAGGTTATCTCAGGACAAGGAGAAGGGGCCGTGGGCACACTTGAGAGCTGGTCCAACCGGGATGGGGTCTCAGGCTCGTTGTTTCAGGTAAGGAATATCAGGGCCACTGTGCTTCATCATAGGCTGCCGCCATAGCCGTTGACCTTCAGTCCAGGCTCCTGCAGAGGTGGCTAGTATTCGGTGGCAGGGCCTGCAAAGACACCATAGCTGAGTAGGGGGAAACAGTTCTCTGCAAAACAAGCTTGAAGCTTTCTGCTAGCATCCACCTCATGAACCTTATGGGGCATGGTTTCAATCCCCCTCCCCCAAGTGATGCTGTGGCTCTTCTTTTATCTCCTCAGGGGAGGTAGGCTTTGGGGCAAGAACAGTTGCTGTCAATTGTAGCTGTAACGTGCCTATATTTGGGCTTAACAGAAGTTTGGAACCTGTAGGTTCAAAGGGAATAGAAACAACAGGGAGTCAGACATGCTACGTGTTTCCCTGTTCTAACTAGCCAAGGTCAATCCTTCATTCCATTTTGATGAAACATGGGCAGAGGTCTGCCTTCTGTAACTGCTTCAAGCTGAATTAGGGTGCAGTAGAGGCTTTGGAATGGAAGGATCTGAGACAGTGCAGGTCGCCATTTTTGGTCCCTTGTGCTAATGGAGGGGGTCTCAGAGAGAGTTCCCTCTCTGAGAACTTAGCTATTTTTCTGCATGGTTTGGTGCCACATGACATCATTGATTTTCTCCCCAAGTCTACTCTAAGGAACAGTAACAGTAGAGTCCAACCCAATTGTCTCATTCTCTCTCCAATGGATCTGACATCAGTGGTTATCCAAGAATACAGATCAGTAAATTAGTCTGAGCAGAGGGTCCAACTTTGTGGTGGGTTAAGAGCAAATGTCTCCTTCCTGCTGATTTGGGACGTCTTCTCATTAAACTTCCTAAGGAGGTGGCCCAGGGGCTTGGGGTGATTTTTGCTCCTTGAGAAAGAGGTGGGGCAGGAGGGTGGGAGGAGGAGGAGCAGCAGCAGCAGCAGCAGGAGGGGGAGGCCCCTGGGAGGGCAGAGGAGTTGACCTCTCCAGCCACAGCCAGGGTGGGCAGAAATGGAGTGGGAGCTGTATGGAGGCAA
>CM052802.1:109702064-109718110 GCA_028533885.1 Nasua narica | reverse complement strand
ATAGTGTGATTTGCCTGTCCAGTTTCCCGAGGAATAGTTTGACCAAGGGATGCCTCCTGAGACCAAATGTATCCAGGACAAGATCGGATGGCAGAACTTTCTGTTTGCAGAGGAAGCTAGCCCATCATCACAGATGCTATCTTGGATGGCTATCATTAAAGAATTAAGAAATACCAAAAAAAAAAAAATTAAGAAATACTCATACATCTTTCTGCTTTGTTCTACTTTTAAAAGTATGTCCTCAAACTATTCATATATACAAACTTGATCTATCATTCCTAAATAAGTATTATAAGACTAAAAAAAAATGTATAGCCACTTTCACAGAGGTGTGCCCTAGACACTGATGTATATGCTTAAGCTCAAACAAAATAGTTTCTGGACCCAACCTAATGGAGATAAAATAACAATGTATGAGGCAGGTTTTAAACTTTAAAGAAATATAAAATTGTGTATATTAGATCTCATTTTTTCTTTTATTTCTTAACTTGGCAAGATTTACTAAGAATCATTCATTTGTCAGACTCTTACTACAGCCTAGCAACATGGTCATGAAAAAAACACACATGGTTGTTTCCCTCAAAAAGCTTGCAGTCTACTGTGGGAGAAAGCAATATGATTTGAAGGATGAAAATAGTGTACTAAGAGAAATAAGTAAATATTTTAAAGAATAATATGAATGACAATAGAAGTCAGAGAGAAGGATGAATAGTGGGTGAGTGAGGAATTATATAAAATATAAACAAAAACTGGAAAGGCACAACTATATTGAACATAGACGTAACAATCCTCAATAAAATATTAGCGAACCTCATTAAACAACACATTAAAAGGATCATTCACCATGATCAAGTGGGATTTATTCCAAGGATGCGATATTGGTTCAATATTCACAAAAATCAATGTGATGTACCACATTAACAAAGCAAATTATATAAATCATATTATCTTACTAGACGCAGAAAAAACATTTGTCAAAATTCAACATTGATTTATGATAAAAACTCTCAACTCTCAAAGTGGGCTTAGAGGGAATATACCACAGCATAACAAAGGTTCTGTATGAAAACCACACAGCTAACACCATACTCAACAGAAAAAAACTGAGAGCTTTTCCTCTAGGAAAAACAAAGATCTCCACCCTCACCCCTTTTATTCATCATAGTAGTGGAATTCCTAGCTACAACAATAAGAGAAGGAAAATAAATAGATGGCATCCAAATTGGTAAGGAAGGAGTTAAACTGTCACTATTTGCAGATGATGTGATACTATATATAGAAACCCTGAGATCTCCACCAAAAAAAAAACATTAGAATTAATTAATGAATTCAGTAAAGTTGCAGGATACAAAATTGTTATAAACAGAAATCTGTTACATTTTTATGCACTAATAACAAAGTAGCAGAAAGAGAAGTTAAGAAAACAATTCCATTTACAATCACATCAAAATCGATAAATACCTAGGAATAAATTTTACCAAGCAAGTGCAGGACCTGTACTCTGAAAACTAAGACACTGATGAAATAAATTGAAGGCAACACAAACAAATGTAAAGACATACTATGGCTTATGGGTCTGAAGAATTAATACTGAATGTTAAACTGTTCGTACCCTTCAAAGCAATCTATCCCCAGAGCAGTGCAATCCCTATCAAATACCAACAAGCATTTTTCTCAGAACCAGAATAATACTAAAATGTGTATGGAACCACAAAAACCCCAAATAGTTAAAAGCAATCTTGGGAAAGAACAAAGTTGGGGGTATCACAATCCCTGATTTCAAGACAGACTACAAAGCTATAGTAATCAAAACAATATTCTTTGCAATAGAAATGCATATAAAATATATGCAATAGAAATTCTATTCTTTGCAATAGAATATTGCAACAGAATATTGCAAAGACAGTTTCTGCAATAAATGGTGCTGGGAACACTGGATAGCTACATGCAAAAGAATGAAATTGGACCACTTTCTCACACCATAAACAAAAAGAAACTCCAAATGGATAAAAGGCCTAAACTTAAGACCTGAAACCATAAAATTCCTAAAACAAAACATAAGCAGTAATCACTTTGACATCAGCCTTATTGTCTCCTCAGGCAAGGGAAACAAAAGCAGAAATAAACTAGGATAAGACCAAAATAAAAAACTTTTGCACATTGAAGGAAACCAACAACAAAACAAAAAGGCAGCCTACTGAATAGGAGATATTTGCAAATAGTATATCTAATAAAAGGTTAATATCCAAAATACATAAAGTGCTTGTACAACCCAACACCAAAAAATGAATGATCTGGTTAAACAATGGGCAGAGGACCTGAATAGACATTTTTCCAAAGAACACATCTAGATGGCCAACAAACACATGAAAAGATGCTCAGCATCATCAAACATCAGGGAAATGCAAATCAAAACCATAATAAGTAGCGTACCTGGGTGACTCAGTCGGTTAAGTATCTGCCTTTGGCTCAGGTCATGATCATGGGTTTCCTGGATTGACTTCCAAGTTGGGTTCTCTGGTCTGCAGGGAGTCTGCTTCTCCCTCTGGCTCGTGCTCTCTTCCTCTGTCAAACCTAAAGAAAATAAATTTGAAAAAGCATGATGAGCTATCACCTCACACCTGTTAGAATGGATAGAATCAAAAAGACAAGAAATAGTAAGTATTGGTGAGGATGTGAAGGAAAAGGAACCCTTGTGCACTGCTGGTGGGAATGCAAACTGCTGCAGCCACTATGGAAAATAGTATGGAGGTTCCTCAAAATTTAAAAATAAAAATACAATATGATCCAGTAATGCAACTATTGGGTATTTACACCCCTCAAAAAAGAAACACTTATTTAAAAATATATATGCACTCCTTTCTTGTAGCATTATTTACAATAGCCAAGACACGGAAGCAACCCAAGTATCCATCCCATCAACAGATGAATGCATAAAGAAGTAGTAAGGACTTATGTATGATATGTATGTCCTAGATACAGGACATCTCCTGTCATACCCCTACATAATGTGTGTACATACATACACAAATATATACATTAGCCATAAAAAAAGAATGAGATATTGCCAAGCACAACATGGATGGATGTAAAGGGTGTTATTCTAAGTGAGATAAGCCAGAGAAAGAAACACCATATGATTTTACTTGTATGTGGAATCTAAAAACCAAAACTCAGGAATAAACAAAAAATGGGAACAGGCCCATAGATACAGAGAAAAAACTGATGGCTGCCAGAAGGAAAGGTAGTGGGGGGTTGGGCAAAATGGGTGAATGGGCATGGGCAGTAGAGGCTTCCGGTTATCTAATGAATAATTCACAGGGTGAAATTATAGGGAACATAATTGATGGTATTGTAATAGACCGCTTGGTGACTGACAATAGTACACTTGTGTGAGCAAAGCAACATGGATAGAGTTATCGAATATTCTATTGTACACCTGAACCTAATATAACATTGTATGTCAACTATACTTCCATTAAAAAATTTCTTTAAACCATAAAAAAAAATTAAAAGCTGCTGTTCATCAAAATATGCCATTAAGGGATACCTGGGTGGCACATTTGGTGAAGCATCCAACTCTTGGTTTCAGCTCAGGTTGTGATCTTAGGGTCATGAGATCAAGCCCTGAATTGGGCTCTGCACCTAGTGCAATCTGCTTAAGACTGTCCTTCTGCCCCTCCCCACTGCTCTCTAATAAATAAATAAATCTTAAAAAAAAAAAAAGTGCCATTAAGAAAATGAATAGACAAGCCAAAGACTAGGAGCAAGTATTCACAATAAATAAATCTGACAAAGGTCTTTTAACTAGGATATATAAAGTGCCCCTATAATGCATTAATAAGAAGATGAACAATCCAATGTTTTAAGCATTTTATTTATTTGAGAAATAGAGAGTGGGAACAGGAAGCAGGGGGAGGCAGATGGAGAAGCAGACTCCCCGCACAGCAGGGAGCCTGACACCCAACCTGGATCCCAGGACCCCAAGATCATGACCTGACCTGAAGGTAGAGGGTTAACCACCTGAGCCACCAGGAACCCCAACAACCCAATTTTTTAAATGAGTACAAGACTTGAACAGACACTACAAAAGAAGGCATATAAATATCTAATAAACACATAAAGAGGTACTCAAAAGGATTGACTGTTAGGGAAGTGTAAATTAACGTTAATATCATTGCAAATTCACTAGAATGATTAAAATTTGGAAGAATGGAAATAGTACATATCAGCAAGAGTGTGGAGTAAACAGAATTTTTGTTTTTTCAAACAGAACTTTTATCATTGCTTGTGGGAGTAAAATAGTACGACCACTTTAGAAAACTGTTGGGAAGTTTCTTAAATAGTTAAACATACATCTAATTCTATGACCCAGCGATGCTAATGCTAGTGTTTATCCAAAGAAAATAAGACATTATATGAGAATGTTCATATATGAAAATGTTCAGAGCACCTTTATTCATAATAGCCAGAAACTGGAAAATAGCCCAGCTGTCCATTAATAGAACAAGATTAGAATAGAATAAGCTGTGATATGTTCGTACAATGGGTACTATTCAATAATAAAAATCAACAGACTACTAACTACATGAATCTCCAAAACGTTATACCAAGTTTAAGAAGTCAGACACAAAAGAGTACAAAGTGTATAATTCCAGGTACGTGAAGTTCTGTAGCTGATCAATTTATGTGTTAGAACAGTGGTTACCTCTGTTGACTGGGGAAGGGTGTGAGGGACCTTTCTGGTTGATGGAAATATGTCTATACCTTGATTATCTTGATAGAGGTATGAGTTCTATGGGTGTAAGCACTTGTTAGAACTGGTTTAATTGTGTGTTTAAGATTGTGCCTTTCACTGTCTCTAAATTCTATCTCAATCAAAAAACAACTCATTGCCTGCAAACAACTCTAGCACTTTAATACTCTCACTTTCAGTAAAGAGTACATAAAGTTTTGAAGTCTATTTCTATACATGCCCACCTTTATCTTTTTGCCTTTTGGCACGATGAAAAGAGTTATCAGGAGCATCACGTGGAAAAATAAGGGTCACTATGTCACTTGCTATAAACCACAGCACACCAGAATATCAGAGAACGTAAATTGAATTACCAATTTCAAATAGAAAGAGGCATAAAATAAAAAGGTACATTGTACATTTACAAAATATACATAATAAAGGCAAAGGAATGAAATTTACTTTTTTAAAAAGAGATTCTATTTTTTGATAGAGAGACAGAGAGAGCACAAGCACGGGGAGTGGCAGAGGGAGAATGAGAAGCAGTCTTCCCGCTGAGTGGGGAACCCAACGTGGGGCTCAATCCCAGAACCCTGAGATCATGACCTGAGCCCAAGTCAGATGCTTAACCAACTAAGCCACCAAAGTGCCCCTTAACTACTTTTAAGCGATCAAGCTAGATATTTGAAAGCAAAGGTCACTTTACTTTAGTTTCAAGGGAGCAAGGTCTTAAATAACAAGTCCGTCTGTACCACTGTTTCTGTGTATCATCAGAAACTAATAATGTGCAAGATATTTAAGCTAAAGTTCAGCTTATAATATTAATTTTTATTTATTTAGGAGACCAGAGATAAATGTACTAAACAGCTTATGTATTGGGATTTTAGCAGCACACAATATGGACAATAAACCTAGTTCTTTGGTGATTCAAATTTAGCATCTTTTTGTGGGGTAGTGTAATTAAATTTATCCCTTGTTTCCTTATAATATTCCTCTCCTGGCCTCAAGACTTTCTATTGTGATCAGAGTAGATACTTTCCCACTTGTTCTTTCTTAACCTATTGATAAAGATTCTCCTTGACCCAAACTTTAGCCAGGTTTCTCTGAGCCCTCTTCCTTACTAGGCCCCAACCTGGGCCTATAAAGACGTGAACAAACGTTAACATAGTTTCTAACAGCTCAAAGCCAAATCCCTAGGATGACCCAAGCCCCTCCTAAAGCATCTGCCTGAGAAAACCCAAGGCTGCCAAAAGAATTTATTGTGTGTTCCGGCCAACACCTGATGATGGAACAGACTGCTGTCTCCCAGTTCCTATGGGAGGGTAGGAGCTTGAGTTTAGTAAGTGCCAGTTAGCAAGCCCAGATGGATTTCACATGGACACCCACCCACCTTCTCTGGCTTCTTTTAAGTTTTCACTTCCCTAATTCTACAGAGCCCTCACTCATCCTCCTCCCTATTCCTTCATTTTCTCTTTAAGATGCCCAGCCAACTCTGTACAGATCAGAGTTGAGTCAGCTGACACAGGACTCTTTTCCCTGTTGCAGTAGTCTATCACTGCTGACAATCCGCCCTTACCAGTTTGATACCCTTCAGCTATCACCAAAAACAAGTTGAGCAGGGTAAAGCCTACAGTAACAGAGAAAGCACACATATAGTAAATATAAACTCAGCTACTAGAGTGACCAAAAAGTGGCCTGGAGATTTTGAGGTAGAGTGATAGAACTGCATCAAGAAAGCTTTTTGGAAAGGATGAATTGCGAGAAAGCAATGAGAGGATATACATAGTTTAAAAATGCACAGGGGTCCCTGTGTGGCGCAGTCCATTAAGCAATCGACTCTTGGTTTCCGCTCAAGTCCCGATTTCAGGGTTGTGAGATGGAGCCCCACATCGGGCTCCACGCTCAGTGCAGAGTCTGCTTAAGACTCTCTCTCCCACCCTTGCTCCTCCCCCCTCAAATAAATAAATCTTTTAAAGATAAGTAAAAAAGATCAAAAGGTTACATCCAAACTAGTCCTGCCAGAGACGGAAACCGATGATGTGCATGGAGATCGTTTGAGCATCAGACAAGTTGAGCAAGAGTGGAGGGGTGAGGACGCTAAAGGAACAAAGGAGTATTGAGAGTTAATCCTGGCTGACAGAAAGTCTGTAACTCAGGGGAACACCTGCTTTGGGTTTAGTCCCAGAGCATTCCATGACAGTCATCATCCTGAGTTGCAACGGGCTCTTTCCCAACGTGGCCAAGGACAGGATCTCCCAAGGGAGACCATGTGCTTCCCAGCCTCAGGTAGAGACTCTTAGGACACTATCCTGAGAAGCCAGAGAGGCAGGGAAGAGGAAAAGCTGAATCAGACCCCCTGGGCATTTCAACCTGTAGCTTTTTGCGGCATCTCACAACACAAAGGACCAGAGTCCCTTGAAGTCAGTTACTTGAGGTGGGGATGCAGGTAGAGATTCACTTTGTTTCCTTTTACTTTTCAGGGCTTCTTGTTATGGTTTTGTCATGTTGTTTTCTTCTGCTCTTCCCCTAGTTCGGTTGGCTAAGGCTACAGTTTGAAAACCTGGAGATTCTCCTGGCCAGACAGCACAGCCCATGTGTAGGTCACCTATAAACAATGGCGACAGCTTTCAGCTTTTGGCAGTCCCCCACCCCTTCCAATCAATTTACTCCCGAAGTATCTCTAAAACCATCTCCAGTGCTTCCCCGGCTCAGATCCCCGTGATACTGTAACCACCAACTGCAAGGTTCTTCATTGTTCCACTGTATCTAGGGCTCCTCTCCGCTCAACCCAATGTGTCAGAAATCCTATCAGTCATCTAAGACACAGATCTCATTTCGTCACATCTCTACTGAGAAACCCTCAGTGTCTCTCCACACTACTTAACTGATAAAGTCCAAGCCTGCAGCACATAGGCATCCAGCCCAGAGAATTTTCTGTCTCACGGTCTATCACTCCTTCCCTCTCAGGCCAGGCCTCATCACCTAGATCCCTTTCCTCCACTCTTCTAAGTGCCAGAGAGTTGCCATTCCTCAGTTATGCCAAGTGTTTTCATTTCTCTGTGCCTTTGCTTGCATAGTGCACTCTGTGTCTGATGCCTGCCTCCCCACCCCCCACCTCTGACCATTACTCTTTACATAGCCTTCAACACCAGCTCGAGCACTCTTTCCTCCCTCCAGGAACCCATCTGGATTTCTCCAAGCAAAAGGAATTCTTCCTTCCAGTTTGCTCCCCAAATGTCTGTTGCCATTCTTATTGCTTCCCCCATATTTACCCCTGTAACTATATCCGGTTTAAATGGTCTCTTACCAGATTATAAAACCCTGGAAGGCAGAAATGGAGTTACATGTATAATTTGACATGTAATGGTCTATTGCCACCAAATGGTTACCATTTGTTCATAGATCTTCATCTTTCCATCCAGACTGTAAATTTTTTGAAGAGTTAAATCATTTTGTTCCTTCTTTCATTTCTTCAACCCTTACTATTGTGATGAACCTAGGTTATCCTCTTATCTGTGAAAGGTAGATTAGGTCTAACATTTGTTGATTCTAAGAGCAAACAGTGGGAACCCAAGAAGTACAGCTTACTGACTTCACAAGGGCTGCTTAGGCAATATTTATATTCAGGACCTGAATAGTAATTACTCCCTCATTTAAAAAATATTTTATTTGAGACAGAGAAAGAAAGAGCACAAGCATGGGGAGTGGCAGGCAGAGGGAGAGGGGGAAGCAGACTCCCCGCCGAGCAGGGAGCCCGATACAGGACTCCATCCCAGGACCATGACCTGAGCTGAAGGCAGATACTCAACTGACTGAGCCACTCAGGCACCCCCGTCATTACCCTTTCTAAGTAGAAAAGAGAAATAGGAGTAATGAAGAGCCTCCTTCTGTATGTTCATGTTTATTGACAACCTAACATATGCCCCACATTGTTCTAGGCACAGGGGGGGCATAGAAGAGAACACAACCACACAAAGTCCCTGCCATCTGTGGAGCCTCCAGGCCAGGTGGGGAGACAGACAACAAATGAAGGCTTATAGGGCATGGCCAGGGGGCGACAATGCTAGGAACCAAAAACACTATCCACTACACTATTGACAACAATAGTATAAAGCCAGGTACGGAGCCAGAGAGTGATGAAGGGCAATGGTAATTTGCAAATGTCAATCAGGTAGGTAGCTCTCTCTAGGGGATGCTAACATGTGCCAAAAATGCTGCCAGGAGCTCCCCATGGCCATCCTCACCCCAGGCTGAGGGCAAGCACTGCAGAGCACAGAGCTTTGCCAGTAATAGGCACATGGGATTGTTTAAGTGATAAAGGAGAAGAGCTTAAGATGTTAGTGAAAAAGATGAATAGAAATGTTAGGAAATGTTAGGAAAGAGATGAATGGGTAAAGAAATTATAGTAGAGCCACAAAACAGAACATTATATAATCATAAATGGTGTTTTAGATTTTTTTAAATCTGGAAAAACAGGCTCCAAAAATGTGGCATAATAAACTCTACAGATGTATGCTCTCCTCCAAAATATTATGTATATGTCTGCAGAAAGTACACTAGAAGGAACATCACAAAATATTAATAGTGGTTGTCTCCAGTTGAAAGATTCGCAGGTGAATTCCATTTTTCTTATGCTTTTTGATATTTTTAAGTTTCTGCCTCAAGCGTGTCTCACTTATACTTTGATTGTGGTAGGATCACAGGAGATCTACCCTCCTGACTTTTTAAGAGTATGATACGATATTGGTAACAATAGATACCATGTTTCATCTCCTTTTTCTCATTTTTAAAATAGTATGTGTGTATTAAAAATAATTCAAGTAATACAAATGTTCATAAGGTAAAAGTAAAAATCTCTGCTGCTCTTATTTGCCCCAATTCTCTCCTCAGAGCTTTCATATGCACTGTCAACAGATTTTTCTATGCCATTAGACAACTTATATATGCAGGCATAGGCATATATAATTCTTCACCCCTCCAAGGAATCATGATGTACATACCTTTATGTAATAGATGTATATGCCTTTATGTAATTCTTTTTTATTAAAAAGTAAATACATTCCTGTATCAAAACAAAGAGATGTCTCATTCTTTTTCAGCAACCGGGTAGAATTCTCTTGTTTGCTCTCTTGTCCTATAATTTATCTCAATGGATTGTTTCCAGCTTTTTGCCATTGCAAAGAGGGCTGCAAACAACAGCTGCCTGCAATTCAAGGGTTTCTCGGGCCAGCAGTTATCTGATTGATATTCAAGGCCTCGGAGAAGACCAGCTCAGCTCCTGCGTGCTTGGACTGATGGTGTCTTCACACATCTGGCTTCACCCCTGATTTTGAGGGTAAGAGCCCTTTCGGAGATTGGACAGAGCATCTGCTGTTGTCAGGAGCAACATCTACATATCCGTGTTGTGTTCTCTTCTAGTTTGCACTCGGTACAATATTAGAGAATAGCGATATTTATAAAGATTTTTATAGATTTTTATATATTATTTATATTAATAAAGATTTAGAGAGATGTTATAGCATCTTTCTCTGTCAGGACATGAAGCACTTGTGGGCCAATGCTACTTAGAGAAACAAAAGTGATCAAAACAAGAAATTTTTACAAAATAAGCTTTTCTGTCTAATTAACTGTGGAAGTACATAATGCTTACGATCAGCAGTTGAGTGGACGCGGGGCATGCTTTTGGCAATGGTGGCTGACATTATAGCCAGCTCCAGCTAAGCAGGAGGCTCTTCAGGGAATAAGGCAAAAATGGAGTCTTTTCTGAATTTTCAGATACTGGTCTTTATTGACCTGCCTTGCTTAGAAAATTCCAGGCATCAATAAGGCTCAGAAAGGTTATTTCCCTGTTTCCACCTGAACCTGATAAGAACCGATCACAGTGATCAATTACCTCTGGCTTCTAGAAGCACAGTCACACCACTGAAGTTCTAGGTCTGGGCTCTGCTGAAGTGGCCATGAGCAAAGTTTCAAAAAAGAAAAAAAATGTGGAGGAGGTGGTAGGTGATTCCCTCAATTTCATACTCCCTGAATGCACTAGTCTCCGCTTATAGCCAGTTATCAACCATGAGACTGTTGGGTTTAAATAAATAGGACTGCAGCAACTGGGGATTCTGAGCATCTGACCAAATGATGATAAATTCTCTGAAAGTCATTTTTAAAGACCGTGTTTAATGGGACAGCTTTTGGTCAGGTCAAAGTCTTATGAAATTCAGTTCCTGGCACGACCCGCCCTGCAGAAGAGTAATCAAATTATACATTAAGCTATTAAAATGAAAGCTTATGCAGTAGGATACTTAATCAGAATGGGAAGAGTGGCGTGATTCCCTCCTCCTGGGCATTTGCCTTATTAATGAAATGTGGCCAAAGGTCCCATGCCGACCAGACACAAAGGTCCAGATGTTGAGTAAATGTGTAACAGGAGGGAAACAAAGACAACTCCAAAGGTGACTGGGGTGCAAAGAATTGGTTGTTTAAATGTAAAATACACAAAATTTCCTAAGCAAAATTAGAATGAAAAACTAAGCATGTGTATATGTATTTCTTGCTAAGGTATATATGTATAAATGGTGTTTTTACAAACAAAAATGACAGGAAGGAATAAAACATCACTAGTGAGTTATGATGGGTAGTTTGGGTCATTTTGTCCAAACTTTAGCATTCTATAATTCAAGTTTTCTACAATGAATGTACATTACTTTTATATACCAAAACACATACAAGAAGGATTTTTTTTTTTTTTTTTTTTTTTTTACAACTAAACAGATGTTCAACCCAGATAGCTGGAATCAGTGCATATTTAAAAGCAAAAATAAATGAATTTTTAAAGATTAAAAAAATAAATAAAAGCAGATTTAAATTCAACACTCCCTGCCATAGAGACCCTATCATGATTCTTAGCCAAAGCTTCCTCCCACATCCCAACTGGGATGGGGTAGAGGTTTTGGCTGAGAGATTGTGGGAAGTCTGCTTTGGCTCACGTTTCCAATAACGCTCCTCATTCTGAGCCCAGGAAAGGCAGGAGAGGACAGGTGCTCTTGCTTGATGGTCAAATAATGATCAAATTGAAATCAATGACTCAGCAGCTCTATCAGGAATACACAGAATCACACCTCCGGATCTCAGGCAGCCTCACAATTACTAAATAAAGCAAAGATGCTGAAAATAGACGTTTATCGTCTCCAACAAAGAAAAAGAGCCAAGAGAACCACGGACAAGATGCTTAATTCTTCTGATCCTAGAGATGTGAAAAAATATTGCCAAGCTGAGGACAGGAAGCATCTGGTTATTTTACGAAGAAAGGAGTCAACTACAAAAAAAGAACAAGGAGAGGAAGAGAAGATACACGGATTGAGGCATTCTTGGTCAGAAAGAGCAGGAGATGATGTAATGCTTGATACTTGCTGGAGTGTCAAGTTCGTCTGAGCCAATGGCTGAATATTTTAAGGAAAGGTTAAAAATACACTATCTATATCAGGCTCCACCAGGCATGAACTTCCAGAGACATCTATGTATGGGGAAGGAAATAACGGTTTACCACACAAGCTGGTTATCACATACCTCTTAGTGAAGAACTTAACCACTGACAGTTTGGAAGAAAATGCATCTTTGTTTTTTATCAAATAAACTCAGGAAAATAGTGCTAAAAAAAAACCCATGAGTTTCAAAAGAGGTTTGTCCTGGTGCTTACAATGTCCACTGCAATCTTGGTTTTGTTTTTTTGTTTGTTTGTTTGTTTGTTTTTTAAGATTTATTTATTGGAGAGAGAGAGAGAGAGCACCCGAGCTTGGGGGGTGGGGGGGATAGGGGTACACAGGGAGAGGGAGAAGCGGACTGCCCACTGCGCAGGGAGGCCAACATGGAGCCCGACCCCAGGACCCTGAGATCACGACCCGAGCTGAAGACAGACACTTAACCGACTGAGCCACCCAGGCGCCCTAGCTGCAATGTTTAAGAAGGCTGCCCTCACCAGCCAAGCTGCCTTGGGACTGACCAGCCCAAAGAAAGCCTAAACTGTGGTGCTTCCATCAAAGTGTTCAGGAGCAGAACAAACCACCTAAGCACGTACATCTCCAGTCTCAAGTGTGGACTACAGTAAATTGAAATCTGCCAAATCATTTTTGCCCATCTTTTCCTTAGCTGTTGATAGGCATTGATTTTCACTCATGCGTCTGTATCATCAAGAAGAAAGGATTGCCTATTGACCCATGAGTGGGACCAGACACTCCGAGGTCTCCCCACCTCCCCTGTCCTTGGGATGTGGGTTCTGTTTGCCTTTCCTGCTCCCACAGGCAGCTCCGAGGACACAGCCTTGAGACAGTGATGTGGCTATGGAGAACACAGACACTGTATACATGAATGAACCTGGTGAAGGCCACCTTATAAACTTTAAGACTTGGCCAGTGGGTGTGAGCCACAACTGTGAGGTATGATGACTGTGGTATTATTAGATGACCGATTTTTCTCTTCTGAAAATACATTTGAGCATCACTTCTGGGGCAACTACAACTTTAAGGGAGTCAATCTGATTTATTCTCCAAAGATGGAAGCAGAAACTGAATTACCCTTATTGTGCCAAGTGGCCGTTATTGGTTGGGTTTGTGGTTTAAATTTTGTCAAGAAAATCCCATTTCACTCTCTGTGACTTTTGTCATTAGGGAAGCAGGACTGACTCCTGGTTCTGATTACCTCAGTGTGCCACTCTAACTTAAAGCCATGTCGAAAGAGGCTCCATTCCCAATTTCTGGGTCAAGCCGAATTAACCCCACACTGGGCCACTGGAAGCTGTTATTTGCAAAGATTATTGTTACCATTTAGAAATAGGTACACTACCTAAATTTCCTTTAGAGAAAAACTCTCTACCTATAAAAAATTGCCTTATGGGGCGCCTGGGTGGCTCAGTTGGTCAAGGGTCTGCCTTGGGCTCAGGTCATGATCCCAGAGTCCTGGGATCCAGCCCACCCACCCCCATCAGGCTCCCTGCTCAGTGGAAAACCTGCTTCTCCCATTCCCTCTGCCTGCTCCTCTGCCTATTTGGGCTCTCTATCTCTCTGCCAAATAAATAAATAAAATCTTTAAAAAACATTGCCTTGACAAAAACAGTTCTGGTTTGACTAACCATTTTGGCTCTTTAAATGATGAGTGTTATGCAAGTTGGACACTTGATGAGCCCATATTGCACTGTAGATACATATCTGTGTTTAGGAACTATTAGAACAGAAGATGCTATGTCCAGAAAGGTTGCGTTGAAGCAATATTTACAAAACATGCAAATTTCTGTATCTCTTTTTTTTAAAGATTTTATTTATTTATCTGACGGAGAGAGTGAGATTACAAGTAGGCAGAGAGGCAGGCAGAGAGAGAGGGGGACCCAGGCTCCCTGCCGAGCAGAGAGCCCAATGTGGGACTCGATCCCAGGACCCTGAGATCATGACCTGAGCCAAAGGCAGAGGCTTAACCTACTGAGCCACCAGGCGCCCCAAACTTCTGTATCTCTATTTGAAAAAAATAGAACAGGTTTTCACTGGTCAAAAAAATTGG
Source organism: Nasua narica (assembly GCA_028533885.1). NCBI lineage: Eukaryota > Metazoa > Chordata > Mammalia > Carnivora > Procyonidae > Nasua > Nasua narica. The sequence goes on along the minus strand of CM052802.1, from coordinate 109,703,835 downwards.
GTTTTTTTCTCATCTTGCTACAGTCCAAGATAAGCCTTGTATGCAAGTTCCCTTTGCTTATTAAATCTGCCACCTACAAACCTGGAGTGGCCTCCTGCTGTCTCTCCCTGCCCTCAGAGTACAGAGGCTGGTTTCAGATTTCACCAGGGAAGCGCCAGGAGGATTGTGAGCCAACAGCAGCTCATGCCATCCCCTGGAAGGAATTCACCAAGAATTTCATAGTCTAAATCCTACACTTGAGGGCACAGAGTCAACATTCATTAGATGCTTCTGAACTTGATCATTTCAATGAATATTTTTGGCATTTAAGGGGGAAAATGCCCTTTCTTTTCTCCTTGAACTGTTCTAGCAACTGTGGGTAGGGATTACCCAGACCTGTGCTGTCAGAGCCTCCCGGGGTTGCTCTCGCATACAGTTGGAGATCCTATGGCCATAGCCAACCACAGCCCCTGGAAACATGCTGAAAAATGTTTTTTAACTTAAAAAAATGTATCCTAACCATCCCAGCTTGCCTCTAAAGGATCATAATCTTTTTCTTCAGGTTTTGATGATTCCTATACCTCTTTATATTATTTTATTATTTATTTTTATGTTATTATTTTTGTATTTCCATCATCAGGCTGAAAGCTTTTTGAGGCAAGATACGTCTTACTCATTTTTTTTTTTTTTTGTCTTACTCATCTTTGAATGATCTCTACCACTTAGCAAGTGATAGGAACTCTGGAAATATGTGTTGAGATGAATTAAAAGTAAAAATTTGGCATCAACCATATGAGGGCTACTGTCCCACATACTGGTACACAATATCCAAAACTGCATTCATTATATCATTCACATCTAGCAATCAAATGCCCGTTCATTGCCCTGCATTCGTAATGGCTAATGTCACTAATAGCCCCTCAGATACCGATCACCCCCACTGATACTCTATCAGCCACCTCACTGTATTGTTTCTCCTTATGCAGCTTTTCTTCCCTCTTCCCATTTCTTCTGTCCGGCTCTAGGTCTAATATTTCCTAACAGGCTCTGTAGGAGACCCTCCCAGTTTGTCTTGGTCCTCTCTGCTGAACTCTTCTCACCACACCAAGGAAACCTCCCTCATACAGATAACCCTTTATTTTTCCTCCGCAGAAACTTCCAAATATCCTCAGTTACCCAAGACCTAAAAGGCTTCTCCAAGGCCCTCTAGTCTGATCTCAGCCAGGCCTGATTTCCAGCTAATCGGTTCCACCAGCCCCACCCGGAAGCAGACCCTTGACCCATACTATGTCTTTGCCCAGACAATTCCCCAAAATTTCCAATGTAATTCAGGTTTGTTAGAGCCAAGTTTAAAACAAAGAGTGACGGGGAGGTACCTGCAACTCCCTCAGCTATCAGCAGCCATGCATTTCTTTAGCTGTAAGAGTACAGAAGGTCCCAACGTGGAAGCCGGGACGCTCAACATCTCTCCTGTGCTATATACCACGCAGGGAGCAAACTCCACGGGAGCAAAAACAACGAATGTACATTTTGACTCTGCAAGGGCAGGGATTTTGGTTTGTTCTGTTCCATCATCTCCCAAGTTATTAGAACGGTGCTTATCACACAGCAGAAGCTACATAAATACCCGTTAAATGGGGGGGAAACATCACGAGGCATTTTGTAGATGGCAGAAATTGGGGTCAAGATCCATTTCATGGGTGCCCGCTCAGTACCGGCAGTGCATGAACCCTGGGGACAACATAGGCATTAAGAAACCACGTCCCGGGACGCCTGGGTGGCTCAGTTGGTT